>OY744525.1:65498026-65650526 GCA_963556195.1 Sepiola atlantica | reverse complement strand
AGATTTAAATAAAAAAAGAACATTTTTTTTTTTTTTTTTTTTGGTGCACTTCTTTCTCTCGGACCGAAACCAATCACCCAAACCAAACTTGCATCCTCATCGCCACTACAGAGGCCTCGATCTTTCAAGCGCCACCTCCCTTCCCCAACCAACAGATCCCCTCACCTCTCATCCCCAAACTTCCAGATCTTCCCTTCCTGACATCTTCCCACACACACCGATGCAGCTCTTGTGAACAGAAAACTGAATGAGACGGCAGTGGCAGGTGGTGTGACGGAGAGAGGCAAGCACACACACACACACACACATGCACGAGCAACGATGGCATCAGCAGCGGCGACTTGGGCAAGAATGAAGGAGACGGGAGATAGAGAGAGCGAGAAGAAGAGCAGAGTCGACTTCCAGTGTATGCATTTAGCATTTCAGTGCTGACTCGAGTGGACTTAATAAAGCACAGGTAAGTTTTCTAATAGATATTTGTTTTTTCTTTTCTTTCTTGTCTCTATTTTTTGGGGAGATGGTGGTGGGGGTAAACGGCAGACCTAACAGGGATCATTGTATTTCTAAAACGTTGGAGATGGGTACTGAATTTTATTTCCTTCGGAGCATCACCCTACCCCGACAATCACAGTCAGCACAAGACTGACACCCTGAACTTTTAAGGGTAAACAAAGCGGAAAAAAGATAAAAAAAAGAAGAACAAACAACTTTCTAAGGAGGCAGAAATAAGAGGAAGAATAATAAATAAAAAAGTGACAGGTAAGTTTAAGAGAATTTTTTTTCTTTCATGGTCTGTTAGTGTGAGAAACAGCCGTAACTAATCCGTGTCTTTGTGGAGGGTGGGGTGACTGAGTTTTGTTTCAGTACCACCCCTGGCAACAACCACTTTGCCAGTATAAAACCTACATGCTGACAAACAAGTATAAACAAAAAAATAAACAGAAACAAGAGATGAAAAAATATACAAATAAGTTAAATTACCTTGTTCATATTGTTTGGTGGATGGATGTCACTTGTTGGAGTGTATGCGTGTGTGTGCATATGCATGCATGTGTGGAAGAGGGGTATTGATTGAGCAGTTTATTGCATAATATATATATATATATATATATATATGTGTGTAGGGGACAGTGTAGTAACAAATGTTTTTATTTAATATATACATATACACACACACACACATTATATATATATATATATATATATATATATATATATATATATATATATATATATATATATATATATTATGTATCCACATAAAATTTTATAATATTTTACATATCGATTTTCAGTATTTACTTGAACAGTGCACAATACATGAGTAGAGCTAAGTAGGCATTTTAGCCTGACGATTCCCTATGGGAATGAAATGCGGAAGTCTCTGTGTAGTTTAATTGCCACAAATATATTTTTATAACTTACTATATATATATATATTTATATATATATATGTTCTCTAATAAGGGCATAGACGGCTGTAACCTCGCATAAGGCATGGCTCTTAATGAAAGAATTAAGCACTCTTGGCAGTCAATAATGCAAATGTTAGCATATATAAACATTATAATTTCCTTTTTCCTTCATAACACGTAATGTAAAGGTAGAAGTCCCGACTTCTGACAAAACAGTTAAGTTTTGAATCTTGCTCATCTAGCCACACAGGAAAGCCATGCTACATCGAAACAGTTGTCTGTGGACGACTGTAAATCTGTATTTATATAAAGTTAGGTATGTGTATATGTTTATATGTAACGGATTCACTCCTAAACTAATTAACCGATCATTATGAATTTGGGACAACAGCTGCTAGGTATAAGGGGTTTTAATGTGTGCTATATTTAGTTTTGTAAGAGGGGCCTTCATGAAAAGTCAGAAACTTCTGGGTGTTTTGTTAAATTTTAGTTATAGGTATTAGAAATCAATTAATAAATATTCTCGAAATTTCAGTTTCTTTAGAAGATTTTAAAGGGTTTTTAGGGGCTAATTATAAGCACTATCTCACATTTGAAAATTCAAATATTTCAGATTTACATTGAATTTGATTCATTGTTATTATACACCAATTAAGCCAGATTCCCTAAATTTTGATTTCTTCTTAAGACCTTTTCAGCTTAAGCCTTAAATTTTAGAATGAAAATCATGTAATGGATTTTTTGGATCAAAATTGGAATAAGGATTCTAGACATAAGATTTAGTATCATATTTTGATTTTAATCTCCATAATAAGAGATAAAAGTGGTGCAAAACCGTTCTGTTTGTGGAATTATATATATATATATATATATATATATATATATATATATATATATATATATATATGCACACAGTTTAAAAAAAAAAAAAATTCAGAATTGTTGATGGATAAGGATTCTGATCTACAATGTATCTTAAATTACACCCCCCCCCCCGATATGTGTCAATTCCAATTGTCATCTGATGATTAGTCTGAGATAGATGGAAGTGAAGAATAAATTACTCTTCTTGATAATTACTCATGACTCTTCATCCAAGATGACTTCATGCCATTCATTAATTTCACTGATAATGATGAGATATAATAGTGGGGAGAGTCTCGAGTGTCCAAATCATGCTTCAAAACTTCCCAGGAACTAAGAAATAAATCCCCATTCAAGCTTTAGTTATACCATGTGCAACTCATACGTTGAAAAAAAAAAAATTCTGATTCTAAATTAGTAAAATATTCTGAATGTATACTAGGGAGGTGCCGTTCAGAGCACCCTTTCTTTCCTCGACAGATTACAAAACCGACTTTGAAATCTAGTGGGGGATGTCCTCTTCTCTTCACTGCAGCCTCTTTCTCACAGAAGACTCATTGACATATTTTTCTCAGATCTATCGCTATTTTCATAGTAGGCGCTCAACTGAACTCCAATCTATGGTTCCACCCTGTAAAACTTTCACATCAAAAACTCGTCTAGCTACAACCATTGCCAATAATTTCCCTTTCTCTCTCTGTGTACCTAAAACTAAACGGAACTTCCATGAGCAAAGATTCTTCACTAGAACTATCCGTCTGTGGAACACAATACTACAGGGCTGCTTTCCAGCTGACTACAACATGGTAGTTTTCAAGTCAAATGTAAACAAATTCTTGTTGATCCGTGCTCTTAAATAATTAATTTATGACCAGTTTCAACCATTGTTACAAATCCTCACGATGTTTTACCATCCACCTGACAAACTCATTAACCCCTATCCTTGAGTAGCCTTTGGCCTTGATAAGCAGTGACTTGTTAATAAAAAAAATATATGAAAACCTTTCAATGTGTTTAAGAATGAAACAAATTTTATTTATATTTTACATGTTCTGACTGTGTGTTTGTAGGGTTGTTAGTTCAAAGGCATTAATCCTATAGTGTTTATAAGATAGTGCTCAATAGCAAGTAGAGCTGTATTTTAGTATAATTTTTTATTTATACAGACATGTTTGGCTACACATCTGCATACATGTTTCATCTACAATCTTTTTTAAAGTCCAGCTTCTTCAGGCCACCGAAAGAAGATTATGAAAAAATTAAAAAATCATACTAATATATATATATATATATATATATATATATATATATATATATATATGGTATTACTGTTCCATATATTTACTCATAATATAATATATTATGCATAAACTTTTATTTCAGTATTGATTTCACCAATGCTCAGTACATGAGTATTTATTTACTCCTCTCCAGGAGTTAGGCACAAGGCCAGTTTTATCTTACTCCCACAAATAAGGTGTGACCCAAGGTCGGGTCGGGAAAGTGAGGTTTAAAAATTGCCTGGGCAGCCCCGTCGGCATTCCCCGGTAGGGGCGCCTCAGGCAGTAAGCAATAAACGTACTCCTCCCCAAAGAGAGGAGGCAAAGCCTGGGAGGGTGGACCTCCTAGAACTGCATAGGACAAACCCATAGACCGGCGGAATCAAGCCCCGAAGGCCAAGACGATACCAGTCTATGGGGTGCAGTATCCATCGGAACAGATACTACACTTTGATATTGGCCAAAAGGCAACAAACTTGTTCTAGAGACGAAACACATTGTTTCTGTATAGCTTGCCATAAGTATATTTATATATATATATATATATATATATATATATATATATATATGTGTGTGTGTGTGTTTTTATCTCCATACATATAATTTTCATTCTTATGGCAATCGTCAGTGTAGAGAAGAATTATTCACACTGGTTGCCGGACTCGAACCCGGGAACACGAGTTATATTTCAAACTGAAATTCCAACATCCTAGCCCACAAGGTCGTTGTCAACAAGTCGGTAAATTAGTGAGATATTAATACTATTTAAAGGCAGCTGTTGGAAGGTGTTCTACTATTGAAAGGAACACACACACACACACACATATATATATATATATATATATATATATATATATATATATATATATATATATATATAGAATATATTTCCAAATTTTAATACTTATGTGTCATTTTAATGTGTGTGTGAGTGTATATTTGATATGTAAATGCTTATACAGACTTGTGGGTATGTATTTGTATTCAGATATTATTTTAATGGAAATGTTTGTTTATATTTGCACATGTCTGTGGATGTATTTGTATCTTTTCTTCTCTCTCTCTATATATATTAAGTTTTGGCTTCACATATATGTATATAAAGAGAGAGAAGAGAGAGAAAGAGGTAAATACATCCATAGATATGCGTAAATATAAACAAACACTTCTATTGAAATAACGCTTGAATACAAATACGTACACACAAGCCTATGTATGTAAAAATTGCACACACATATTAAACTGATATGCATAAGCATTCACATACATATTAAAATGACATATAAGTATAACAATGACAAATAGTTTCACATAATTATATATTATGGACATACATACACAAATGCATCCATACAGTATTTTTTTTAATATATATATATATGTGTGTGTGTGTGTGCGCGAGCAGTTTTTAAACAAACTCTGCTGTAAAATATATCTATAAACTTCTTACGTATAGTAAGAAATGTATGCATACATATACATAAAGGCAGATATTCAAAACGAATATTACACATTTAACCGAAAAACTGACACATGACAGACTATAAGAAAAAAACATGATAATATTAATTTTCCTTCTTAGTTGAAGATATTTCGAAGTGATTCCGCACACCCTCTAATATTTATATAGGAAGAAAAACAATTTTGATAAAATCTTATGCCTATGTTTTCAAATTTGTAATTATTTTAAATTTTGACTCATTTAATCTGACAAAGTCTTTTTAATAATAAAGAGGAAATATCTATCCACGTTAGTTGATTTGATTGCATTATGTTGGGACATCCTCTTTTTCCCCCCGTTTACTCTCTACAAATAGTATATATATATAATTTTGGGGACATTCTCAATGAGAATATTACATTTTAAATCCAATGAAATTCTATTTATTTAAACATAATTTTATAGAGTCTTCAATATTATAAATTTTAAAGTAGATAACTGAGTTGATACAATTCTTGAAGTTACAACTAATCCCAGTATTAGAATTCATTATTTTATTTAAGTTTTTATATATATCTTTTAATATCTAATATATGACATTAAGTCAGTCTGATTCTTGAAGTTACACCTAAATAGCATTTCATCTAACTAGCAATTTCTTCCTTTTGTCATTGCACTATGTTCTTTGCATGGATATTATGTATTTCGATTTCAATTTCTTTCAAAAAATCCTTATTCTGACCCTGATTATTGGTAACATAGTGACAGTTTTTTATGACCAAAAAAGAAAAATCAGTTTATGACATTAATTTAAAAAAAAACTTTTTTTACATTGATCTAATTTAGCTATCAGATAAACAATTATATGTGTTTATATTAACTATTAAGCTATGTATTTCTTTATATTTATTTGTTTAGCAATATTTGTAGGTAATATATTTCTCTTTCGAAAAAATTGTTTCATGACATAAGCAGCTGATCGTTAATTTTTTTTTGTTATTTATTTTTTCCTTATTTCACTTTTTTATGTCTATACATTTAGCTGGATATTTATCTTTTATAATACTTTTCACGGATATAGACTGTATATATACTTAGATTGGATTAGTCTAGCCACCAATGAATGATTTTATTAATGGGGAATTCATTTTCATTTTTATGCTTATACAAAATCAAATTTCTCGACTTTGAATATCGAAAAGACAATATAAAATAACATTTTTGCTGTTTTTTCCTAATTAATAAAATTTGACTATGTTCATACACAGTAAATTTCCTCAACATTGGAATATATCAAATAACACTACGACAATCGTCTTTTTGTTGTTTTTCTCTAAATTATCAAAATGTGAAATGAAAATTATTTCTTCGTTTTTCTGTAAAGAAGACTATAGGTTTATTAATTGCTGACCAGAGGGGGGGATAGTTTATTTTGCTAGTAAATATCTAAATATATATATATATATATATATATATATATATATATATATATATATATATATATGTCTGTTTTTGATTCTATTTTGTCTTTCAATCTCATGTATGTTTTCAATGTTCAAGTATAAGTAAAATTCAGCATTTCATGCCCCCCCCCACTTTGTATATTTGCAAACTCGTAAAACATACAATAATAATAGTATGTTAATCTACACCCCGCTACTCTAAAGTTAACACATCTATCAATGTTTGTCTCGCTTATTTTTCACAAAAGCAATCAAAATAATTTCAGCAAATATAATTTCTATTGTGTTTTTTAATGGATTTGTGCCATATCATCTGATGTTATTTAATGCCAGAAACATTTACTTTAACATTTTTTTTTCATTGCCAATGAGAGTCCAGTCTACCCTACTATTTTACCTCGAGTTTTGAATGGGTAACAAGTAGTGATAACATTTTGGTTATTGAATTCTTGTTAATTACTATTAATTAGCTGTCAGATTTTAAGATTATCAAAACAAAATTTGTGAAAAATTGTTTTATTTATATGAGTGTGGGTCAATTTACTGAGTAAGTTAATTGTAAATCTGTCACGTGACAACCGGTGCAAACAATGCTGTGTTGATCATCATCATCATCATCATCATCACCGCCAGTTTAACGTCTGTATTACCTACATGTGTATCAAGAACATCGAAGGGGTGACGAGTGACACTGGATATCATATCTGAAATAAGCACCTCAAAGTTAAGTTTGATCATCTCTTTTCATGCTTGTTTTGTTTATTTTTGTTTTTGTTTTTTTTGTAAACCAATGCAATGTTAAACGTTGATGCCTAAGCAATAGTAATCCACAATAAGTTAAGAAGAAAGCTTTAAGAACAAACATTTTGAAGTATGATCATAAATTGCGCCCTTCTAAGATTCGATTCTTTCACAAAAAGGTTCAAAGGAACTTGACAGATTTCACAATTCACATTGATAACCGTTATGTGATCTTTACCTTTATACAATGATTAAATAACAAAGAATGTTTTTAGTGGTACAGAATTTTAAAATTTCCATAATATTTGGATACATCATAAGTTAAACAAAAAATATATATATATATATATATATATATATATATATAATCTAACATATAAAGTTATCTTGTCAGATTTTCAAAGTTAGACCCAAATAACAATCCATCTGACATATCGATACTTGATTCTTACTAACCTATTTTCAGTTTTTTTCTTCCACTATGCTATTTGCACGAATATATTTTATTTCACTTTCGTTTTTTCTTGATAAAAATACTTAAGAAAACTGTTAGAATGGAAACATTTTCACTTACACACCAAAACAGATTAAAGGGAAGTTACTGTGAGTTCTTCAAAAATAAATATATTAATTAAATTGTGCGACTTCAAGTAATATGTGTTAGTGTTTTTCGGCTCCACATTATATATCCTTTATTATTTGTTCTCTTTTTTTAATTTTAATGGAAATCGTACCAGACAAGGCATGAAGCCACTTGATGAAGAGAGTTAAAACAAAAAAAATACTACTTTAAGGTCAAAAAACTAGCCAACGATAAGCTTTAGATGGATAGATTCCGACCCAGAAAACAGCAATTCTTCCCCCTTTTTCAGAAACATTGCTGATGGAATGTGAGGATTAAAGGACAAAATAAGAGAAGCAAGAGTTACGAGGCTGCCGAAAGTCAACCCAAGGTCCACTTTCTACTCTCCTTACTTTACTATTAATTGTCTCAAGTGTTAAAACAAACTTTTTAAAAATTCCTATTTCACAAAATAATTTGATTACAAAATTCAAGTCACCAAAATTAATTTCTATTTATTGATAAACAAGTTCATTTTTTTTTTTGCTCCCAGGCAATGCCAGGTAGGTACAGCTAATATTACAATGGAAATTCTTTTTAACTAAGAATAAAAATTATTCTTAAATAGCTATTTGTACCTGACAACTTTTCAAAGATATATAACATTAGAATAATTTTAAATAAAAACAAAAATGTCAAGTAACGTTGAAATATTCGCTTGTACCTAAGTTGAACAATTTTTAGACAAAAGAAAAAAAACCCTGTTCTTTGCACAAGATCGGCATAAGATCTTTGATGCAAATAGTCGCCACAACAATGAGGTGAAAAGAAGATCAGAGAAAATTATACGATTCAAAATTTGAACCAATTGAAATAAAAAATAAACAACTACTATAAGTTACTAGCAGGACTACGTGGTATTGCCCAGATGTAGCTATAATATAACATTAGTATTTAAAACATTGTGTGTAAAATGCCTAATTAAAATAAACCATTAATTCAATCAAATAGATTTGAGAGGGGGGAATAGTTTACTAATCTCAAAGGAATTATGAAGTTAATAAAGTCAAAGTTCAGATTAATGTGAGTTTTAGGATTAAAAATGAAAAATAAATAATCTTTTACCAAAAAAATAAAAATTTGCTACATGTGTCATCCGCAGTAGAAAATCTCAATAAAATATTATTTGTATTATTCGGACTACTGTTCTCATTTTGGATGTTATTCTCACAACGTTTCGGCCGATGTAACCTTCAACCTTGTTCAGGTGCATCTTTTTGAACTCTAGGAATCTATACAGAATTTCAACTTGATCGCTTAAATGATATTTCTTTCCAAATATGATCTAAGGTTAAGATCGGATTCTAACTCTGCCTGATGAGATCTCAGTTTATAATAGCTGTTGATCGATAACATCGACATGCCAGTGTCGCAGATTTTGTACATGTCTGTGTAAATAAAAATAATCATATATAAAAGCTCTATTTGATATTGAGCACTTTTTATAAACCCGGTTGAAATTCTTTGGATTACTACCCTGTGGATGTTTTACCTGGATTATTATATATATATATATATATATATATATATATATATATAGTAATAAGTAGTAGTACTATATACCTAAAACAAGATTTAAGTTTAAAGCTCCAAAAATTCATATTAGAATTGCCCACATGGCATAACGGATAAAAGCGTTTAGTAACAATCAGTTCTAAGTGACAGTCTTTTGGCGGTTGAAGGTTTAATCTTCATTACAGGTGATAACTAAGAATAAAATAAAAACAAATTACTTAACATATCTACTCGGTCATGGCTGACAGAACAAGAATAATCTACCCTCAGGGATTAAATACAGGGTTCAACTCGAAATTCTATACAGATTTCTCAGTTCGGAAAAAATTGCACTCAAAGAAAGTCAGAGATTACATCATCCAAAATATTGTGAGAATAACAGCCAAGATGAGAATAGTAATGATAAAATACAAATTATCAATCCTTATCTAAAAAAAAAAGTCTTATTTATAACGCAGTACTGATACATTTACAAATGATGAAGCGGCACAATTTGGATTATTCACAGATAAATCTTCATTCAGCTAAATTGGTTTTAGCAGTTTGAAAAATGCCAGAAAAAGAAAGTTGGTGATATATTACTTACAAAAATAGACATCTCTCTCTCTCTAATTTTGCTGACTCATGATAATGTCAGAATGTACCCATAAACTTTTGTTTCTACCAAATTTCGGCATTCTACGTTCAGTAGGTTTGGGTGTCTATATGCTTCTGACATAGACAGACAGACATAAACAACTCTATAAGTTTATGACTGCTCTGTGAAAGAAAAACTAACAAAAATACTTGATCACTATTGATCAAAAGTATTTGAATCCATGTAATTTCCTCGTCACTTTGACCCATTAACCCGGCTTTCTAATCAAGCAAGTAGACGTTTAAAAGTTGGAATACGTAAAAAAAAAAAAAGAAGATTTTTTAAACTACAAAATGTGTTGAATATTTTTCAGCACAGAGATGAGACACTTTACAAAAAAAATGCTGAAGTAATATATGCCAACAAAATTTTGTCATGTTTGTTCATCCATACTCAGCTCCCACGGATGCAATCTATTCTGTCATCCATATCAGTAGCAAAGTCTGACAAAAGACAAGTTAGGGGCCAGTTAAAAAAAATAGTATTATCAGTGTTATTATTATTTTATTATTATTATTCAGTTTTGTTTCCATTTCTTTGTTTGCAATCCTTACTCAGATCATTACCAAAGACCAAGGGTGGACGAAGGTAATGATGTGACATAGTCATAAGGGTGTCATTAAAGTTACCTTATGTAATCATTTAGTTCTAAAAGTCTTTTACTCATTAATATTTTAATCACTTAAAAAGCATACCTCGTTGCTAGCCGGTGTCCTGAATGCGTGCGTGTGTTATCTTCCTCTATGGACCAAGATCAATTCCATTAGCTGCAATCAAAAGCCATCTGACATGCTTTCTTAATATAATTATTCAATTAATTCAACAACAGGTTCATAAAAGAATAATGAATTTATTCAGCCCGTGATCATCACATAGCTAAAAGATAAAAAAAGAATGGTAGAAATAGAGAGAGTTACTTATCTTAAGCGCATAGCTTAATTATTCATGTTTTGTTCAACCATTTTAAAAACGTATCTTGTCTCCAATGAAGCTCCCACCAAGACTGGCTGTCCTTTATCTGCCACTCTCTCTCTGTTGCTCATGTCAGAAATCGTGTCCGGACGCTTCATCTGCTTCCAGTTCTCACACATTCAGCAGGATCGATCCGGTGACCCCTTGTCTAAAACTGTTCCTGTTTTCCAACCTATATCTCAACAATAGATACTAGTTAAGATAACTAAGTCAAGATGGCTACCATTCCCAGAATGTAGGCTGTTGTTTGTAACTTAAATAAGTAGAAATGCTTGTTTGTTTTTTTAATTTGATCATAAATTATTAAAGATTATATATTTTTTAATTGTTTTGTTAAATTTAGATCCCTTTATACATCTAGGTTTTTACTGTTTCTAGCAGAAAATAGTCAAGATATTGTGAATAGTAAACTTATATATAAGTATTTGTATTTAATTCTTATAACATAGTCTTAATGCAAACAAATTGAAAGATATGAATAAATATGTATCCAGCGATTCTAGATGCCATTTTGAATTTTCTAATTGTAACAAATGCAGCATTTCCATTGGATTATCATTTTTGTTGTTTAATCAATGAAAATAAATGATGAATCACACAAAGTGTCCTCTACTGAAAAAATTATCAGGTTAGATAGAATATGTCATCAATGAAATTGATTAAATTTCTTTTATATGAGTAAAATATTTCAACTATTTCTATATATATATATATATATATATAAACACAGAAAAATGTTCATAAATCATTGGTTAGGCAAAATCAAATATCGATCTATAGCAATCTTAAATTGTAAAATCCGACTGATTTTTCTTTATATATTAGATTTAATGTTGTAAAAAAAAGATGTGCCTAAGTACCAATTTTCATATGGCTTCAAAATGCTATCAATGAAATAGTAGTGTATACTTGACTCTAAAGCCTTAGTAGGGAAACTAGTATAGGAAAAAGATAACTAAAAAAATAACACTTGTAGCTGTTGAGACGTGGAAACCTCTGTACATTTACAGGAAGTACTTGACTCGTAAAGAGAGCCAGAATGTAATATTTACTATAATCAAATTCATCTGTTAGAAGGTCAACAGATAATTATTTGTTCATTTGTCAGTCTCAATTGATGAGTCCATCGTACCTGTATATATAAAGTTGTAGTTCCTGTCTGTTTGTTTCAACTCTTATGGTTTGGGAGATATACTCTCATGATCATATATATTCTTAAACTGCATTACATCGGGTACTTGGATGAGTGTATTTCATTTTAATAAAAAGAGCTACAAAAGGAATAAAAAAAGGGTGGTATGATGGTATGTACTGGCTGTAAATGGACATAGAGTTCCTTATACAATCTTGAGAAATGCTAGGTTTTCATGCTAGTGTATGTGTGTATATATATATGTATATATATATATATATATATTAAATGTATACGTACATAAAAGTAATCCATGGACACGTGTTTCTAGCTCACAGCCGTCATCAGCATGGCTAACTTACACAGAGATCGAACCCTCGATGTTGATGTCTATAGTCCAGCGTTAGTCCTCATTTCAAAGGCCATATATATATATATATATATATATATATAAAGTTAAAGATTCAAAGTAGCATTTAAATCAAATTCACAAAGTAAAAAGTTCCAACACACATTTTTTTTAAATACATCTTGAAACTTACGTAAGAAATCACGTTTGTTGGAACATTTTATTTTGGAAACCTGATTTAAATGCCATTTTTAATCTTTGAATTTTTACACTTTATAGCTCTATTCTTTCATGTAAAAATATTGAGCTTTCCTTTCCTCATTGTAAGTTAGACATAATTCGTTCAGATAGCACCAAACAAGATTTTCTTCTGTGAATTACGCTATAATTATATGAAATTCCTTTTATTGTGCAACCATTCACCATATCATACTTATTATCATAAATATATATATAAGTTATATACAGATATATTTATATACATCTACAATTTAAATATAATATAGATATATGCTCAATACATTAGTAGACTGTATAATAATAATAATAATAATAGTAGTAATGAGGCTCAAAACATCAGTGTATTCATTTATGTAGCCATTCACCACATAGTTATATATATATATAGTTTTTTTTTAAAGATTGATTGGTGGTGTATGAAGCATAAAAACGGTGTTGGTGTTGTTTTTGTAATTATTATTTTTTATTTTGATATTTCGAGCAGTCCTTTGCTTTTTATCAAAATAAATAAAAATTAAATAGTGTTCAGTTTGAAATTCTGTACAGATTTCCGAGTTCAAAAAAATGTACCTGAAGAAGGTCAGAGATTACGTCGACCGAGATATTGTTGATTTGACAAAGAGCAGAGGACTGCTCGAAATATCAAAATAAAAAAAATAATAATTACAAAAACGACATCGGTTTTATGCTTCATACACCACCAATCATCCTTAAAATATTTCTCTAAAAGCATACGTGGAATAACAAACAAATTTATATATATATATATATATATATATATATATATATATAATTAATGTCAATAAAATGTACTTAGCTTAACACTTTACTGCAGTTTCACAGTATTACCAATCATCAGAAGTATATCCGACTAGGTTCAATTGGTTGATTCACTTCTGATGATCGGTGATACCGTGAAACTGCATTCAAGTGTTACGCTAGGTACATTTTATTATCACTTATTATTAAAATAGCTCTATCCATGAGGATATCGAGCCTTTAGTCTGTGCACACTCTGCTATCTTGGTTCTGTTCTGTTCCGATTCCGAAAAGTTGGTATATATATATATATATATATATATATATATATATGTATACCTTTCCATGAAGATATGTGTACAGATATTTGGGTGAAAAACTGAAACCATACATTTACAGCTTTTATATGAGCATGTCTTGTTTTAGCGACTAGAATTAGCACGGACAAAATAAAATTGCCGCTAACCAAGAACTTAGTCATTGATTCGGGGGGTTGTTTTTTTTTTTAGCTTTACATTTTCGTATATACGCATGCACACATACAAAAATGTATGAACATACACAAATCGAACACAAATATTCATACACATGTGCTTGTGTGTGCCTTTGTACATGTGCTTGCTTGCTTCAGGAACGGGAGAGAGGGAGAACACACACACACAGACACGCATACATTCAATCACATGTTTAAGAATTGTATCAAACAAATAAAACTGCCTGGAACTAGCAGCTGAATGTCTGCTAGTGGAATTTCTTCTCAAGTTTATCATCCACGGTACCCCCCCCCCATCACTACACTTCCCCCAAACCTTGCAACTAACTACCGCCCTCCCCTCCACCCCTCTTCAGACTCTGGTGTCAGGAGGTTAGGTGTGATACTAGCAATTTGTCTGTGGCCTTCCTAGAAATCAATACTAGATCACCTCCAGTGAATAATGCCTCGTTTCGATATCAGGAGTATGAAGTGGGTAAAATGTCTTAAGATGTTTGTTATATGTCTGGCCTGCCTCACAGAAACTAACTATTAAAATATGACACAAGCGTTATCTTTTTTCTTCTTTCTTTACTTTAGCATCGGAAAGAAAGGAAGTAACCAAAAGTAATATAATCAATGAATAAAAACTTAGAGTAAGGAATTAAGAAAAAAAATACACAGTGTAATTAAAACAATATTAAGAATAAGAATGAGAATAATATGAAACATATTAAGAAAAATCCAGAAACTACTTAGGTAAAGTCTGACGATCTGTAAGAAAAAGACTAACTTGAACCCCCTTCTGCAAAGACTAACTTGAACCCCCTTCTGCAAAGACTAACTTGAACCCCCTTCTGCAAAGACTAACTTGAACCCCCTTCTGCAAAGACTAACTTGAACCCCCTTCTGCAAAGACTAACTTGAACCCCCTTCTGCAAAGACTAACTTGAACCCCCTTCTGCAAAGACTAACTTGAACCCCCTTCTGCAAAGACTAACTTGAACCCCCTTCTGCAAAGACTAACTTGAACCCCCTTCTGCAAAGACTAACTTGAACCCCCTTCTGCAAAGACTAACTTGAACCCCCTTCTGCAAAGACTAACTTGAACCCCCTTCTGCAAAGACTAACTTGAATCCCCCTTCTGCAAAGACTAACTTGAACCCCTTTCTTTCCCCAAGAAAGATAAAGTTGACCCCTCTCTTTCCTCGAGAAAGATAAAGTTGACCCCTCTCCTTCCCCGAGAAAGACTAACTTGACCCCCCTTCCTCGAGAAAGACTAACTTGACCCTCCTTCTTTCCTCAAAAATACTAACTTGACCACCCCCCCTCCTTTCCCAAGAAATACTAACTTGACCCTCCTCCTTCCTCGAGAAAGACTAACTTGACCCCCACCCTTCCCCAAGAAAGATTAACTTGATCCCCCTCCCCTGAGACTAACTTGACCCCCCCTTCCCTGAGACAGACTAACCTGCCCCTCCCCCGAGACTAACCTGCCCCCTCCCCCTCCCCAAGAAAGACTAACTTGTGTAGTGTTTTCTATTTCAAATTGGCATAGCCACGCTTTGAGAGATGTGATTTTCTGACCCAAAAGTCCATTACCATCAGACGATGAAGAAAAAAAAAGAAAGAAAAACACTGTTTTGACTAGGAGAATTTTAATTCTCGAAAGCTAAGATTAAAATAAATTTTATTTATTTTAACACTACACATTGTTATGGTTTAAAAAAAAAAATTAATACTATCCGAAACAATGGTTAAAAAAATGTCTACACACCCTTTCTATATATATATATAAGTAGATAAGTGATGAAAATAAAAACTGGATAAAATGCAATATTTATTAAATCATCAATTGTTCAAATGAGTAATATAAAAAAACTTTCTTTAACAATTGATGATTTAATAAATATTGCATTTTATCCAATTTTTATTCTCATCACTTATCTAGTTATACTCTTGCTCTATCTTGTGTATCGAGCTTTGTCTATTCAAGATAGGATGTAATTTAAAGATATCTTTATTTTCTCACTTCACATTATATATATATATATATATATATATATATATATATATATCCGAATTAGTGCGTTCCATCTACGATTGAACTAAACATCTTTCTATTGGATCTACTTCATTTTGAACATTCTTAACACTGCCTCCACGAAACCCCTTTTTTCCCCATCTTTAAATCTCCATCAACGGACATTTACCAACTGGACAAACTCCATATTTCTTTTTTACACGCATACTCTTACTGTCCATTACTTTATATTTTTTCAAATTTTGAATTTTGGCTTTTCCACTGCCAACTTATCCATCTATGTAATTCCTCTGATGATAAAATTTTAATCTTTGAAAAGCCTTGACTTAAGGAAAGAAAAATAAACATATTTTTATCGAGTACACCTTGCATTGAACAATCGAAGATGAAATAGATTTGTCATTCGTACATGTTTATCTCTCTTCCTTCATTTATCTTTATAATTGCTCTATCTCGTATATTGAACTTAAACTATTTCACTATAGGTTCTATCCTCTAAAAGTTTACTTTTAGTTTCATATATATATATATATATATATATATATATATATTCATTTAAAAACTATACTTTACATATTCCAGAGACATACCATGGTTTCAGTGACATGAATATACCTTTACTGTTTAGAAAAGACCTTTATAATCCATCCCAAATCATTGGCAACTCACAAAAATCTCTCTCTCTCTCTTATATATAAATATATATATATATATATAGTAAAGCATGAAAATATATTTATGGCAATAAAGCTACACAGAGGCGTTTGTGTTTCATCCCCGCTGGGAATCGTCAGGCACTTAGCTTGACGATTCCCTGTGTCAAAATTCTCCAGCTCACATCTCAGGGCCTTCAAGAAGCACTGAGCTGAAGCTAAGATTTTCGAATTTTAAAATCTGGTGCAAATCATTACGATGCAGATCACTCTCTTCTAATTTTCTAGTGTTTTCCAGTAGTCCATAATATAACAGAAGTAGGATAATTTTTTTAAGTTGAAAAATCTCTCTCTCTCTCTCTATATATATATATATATATATATATATATATATATATATATATATATATACATACACACACACACTTATCAATTTTTATACATGTTACACATGGACTAATACTCAATATATATATATATATATATATATATATATATATATATATATACACAGTGTGTGTGTTTACAAAAAAGTATCAGTTTGTGTCAATGCATCTACGGTTCCGTTTTCCTTGCATTTTTGCTTGTGTTGGCTATTTTCTGTCTAGAAAACCACCTGACTTCATATCCGAAGATTAGGCATTAGAAATAGTCTGATACTTTTGCCTCTTCGTCTTTAACTCTTCCGCCTCTTCTTATCTTTCTCTTCTTTTCTCTACTTTTCTCTCTTCTTCCATTTCATTATCTTCTGTCTTTTTCTATCATCATTCTTATTTTTTACACTTCCTCTTTCTGTTCTTTTAATGTTATTTCCTCTTCTACTAAGGTTTTCTATTCTCTCCTCATCCTCTTCTTTCCCTTTTACTTGTCCTTTTCTGCACTTTTTCTTCTTCTTCTTCTTTCTGCTTACTTGTCACAGGAGATCAGGTGGCATAAAGTCTTCAGAATCCTCCTGCACTTTCACTGTATTTTGCTGATTTTTTTCAGCAGTGTCATGTGAAAGATTTAAAGATATCGTTTAACTCTAATATTTTATTAATATTATCATTAACTCAATTTATTTGTCCAGATATTATTATCAATATTTTTTTTTTTTACATTAATCAGTTATTATTATCATTATTATTATTGTAAGTATCATGATTATTACTCAGTTGGAGTTGTTACTCTCATGTATTCTTTTTAAAAGTAAGAATAATCTGGATTTATTTACTGACATAACATTAAAAGAAACGAAGAAAAAAAAACCTTTTTCTTAAGTGCTGTTTTAGCAATTGACTAATCGTATGAGTCTCTCTCTCTCTCTTTCTCTCTCTCTCTCTCTCTCTCCCTCTCTCTCTCTCTCCTGTTTCTTTTAGTACCTCCTTTTCCCCATGAAACCATAATTTGAATCTATTTTACTCATCTCCTTCATTCTGTCCACCTTTTCCTCACACCTATACATCCTCTTAATTAAAATGACTGTCGCTTTTCTGATATTGTCCTGCAAGATAAATATGTAGACATTGTCGGTATTTACTTCCTTCCCACCGCAGGAAGATGTAGCACAAGGCCGGAAGGTGGGGAGGTCAAGCCAGCGCCCCTAAAGAATGAGCACTCTGGCTTCCTAAACATAGTCTGGGTAGCCCCGTCGGCATACCCTGGTCGGGGCACCTGAGGCAGTTATCAATAAACTAACTCTACCCCAAAGACGGGAGGCAAGGCCTGGGAGGATGCCACCGAAATGTCTCTGGTTTACAGATATATATATTTGTTGGTTCTGTTCGGTGGAAAGAAATCCAATAGAGTGCTCGATTATTCTATAAGAGTGTAATAATTATTTATGAATTTTACAGGCTCCGGTTGTTCGTGAAACCATTGGTACCATATGATCTGTTGTAAAATATATATAAGTAGTTGAGTGATGAGAATAAAAATTGGATAGAATGCAATATTTATTAAATCATCAATTGTTCAAACAAGGGTAATATAAAAAAAAAACTTTTTTCCTTTCCTTAATCCATGGATTTTCAAAGATATGCTCTTATCATCAGAGGAAATTCGACAGATATGTCAGTAAAATTTACTGTAATGCAAACATATAAAAATATAAAAGACATGAAAATACAAACAATTTAAAAAAGTTTAAAATATTCAAAGAAAATCGTCACCATTAAAGAAGCATAGAAAAGTTTGTATAATCAAATCCGAGGATTCAAAAGTATGAAGCAAATGTAGAGTGATGGGTTGAAGGTAATCCAAGAATCCGAATTTTAAAAAAGATATATATGTATATGTATAGGGTGTTCAGAATAAGTTTGATCATTTTTTGATATTCTTGAATTTCAGAAGCATTTCAAGCATTTAATAGTGGTAAAGTGCCACGGATACCTGTTTCTGTGTACTATTGGTCGGTTTGAGAGCTTGAGACCATTGACGAATGGAAAGCACCAGAATATTGGAAGAGAATGACCTGCATCATGATGATTTTCACCAGATTTAAGAATTCAGAAATTTTAGCTGCGGCTCAGTACTTGGTGAAGGCCATGAGATGTGAGCTGGAGAATTTTGACAAGAGATGCAGAAGCAGTGGCTAGCAGGAAGAATTGCAGCAGGCATTTGGACAGTGTCTATACAACGAAATTTATCAAGAAGGTAAAATTTAGGTGAGGCAAGATCCAGGCACAGCAATGTGAACCTTGACGAGAGAGATGTGTATTGGAGTGGCGAGTATGATGAAACTGGTGAACAAGGATCTTCGCTACTCCTCATACAAGAGTCGCAAGAACCCAATTACTCAACACCAAGGCCCAAGAGAACCACCTTACGAAAGCCACAGTCAAACACTTAGTCGGGGATGCTCTGATTCTTATTAGAACGAGTTACACAATGTGCAGAACAAGAGGTAGCTAACCTACAGTCCACACGGTCCCATGTGTTACGAAGACCATTCTCTTAAACTGTGATAGTCTTTGGGTGTGTTTCCAGCGAAAGCCACATAATGCCACACAAAATCTTTGAAAAAGGAACCTGACTCAATTCAGATCGCTATATTGAGTTGCTGCCCATATTTCAAACTCTGGGTGGATAGGATGGCTGTGGAAAGACATGTGGCAGCAGGACTCAGCTTTGCGTCACACCTCTGAGAAAACTCAGAAGTGGCTGTCTGAAAACTTCCACAACTTTACCAGTCCCAACATCTGCCCCACTCTCAACTAGCCTAATTGCAACGTTATGGACTATTATGTGTGAGACTCCATTCAGAAAGACACCAACCATACCGCCTGCAACACTAAGGACAAGCTAATTGCCAGGATCAAACTCTCTCAAAAGACATTTTGAAGGCTACGTCTCCAGATTCAAGTCCACCTTGAGACCCTGGTGACTGCTCAGGGTGACTTATTTCAGTGAACTGTATATGACAAAAGATCTTCTAATAGATGAAATTTAAATTTTGACAATACATACTTTTCTTTTTCAAAACGAGTCAAATTTGTCTCAAATACCCTACATATATATATATATATATATATATATATATATATATTATAATAATTATAATATAAAATGAAGTAATAAAATAAGGTGTCAATCAAATTTTATTAGAATTCAAAGTTCAAGCAAAGTATCTTATATATATATATTTGCAGCATTTCTTCGTTGATGTTTGATTAAGCACCAGTGCCAATTCCTGTTTGTTTCTTTTTTGATCCATCTTTTCAAGTTTGCGGACCAACGATCTAATGTTCTGTTCAAGTGTGAACAGGAACTCGCCAAAACTGCAAACGTTTTTGACTCCCATGAGTCTTCATCAGGCACGTGAGGAGTTACACTAATTTTAATTTGTGAATTTATTTTTATTGTTTAAATCAACTTTCTTAATAAATTCACAAATTTTAATTGAAGTTCTTCTGCATGTGATGTTATAAAGGGTGCTGACGAAGAACAATTTGGAGTTTTTAGAACAATAATACTGAATAAAATATTTCCAAATTGTCTTAGAAACAATCGTACACGATATAATTTAAAAGTTTTGAATTCTTGGAACAATGTTCAAATTTTGTTGATCACAACTCACTTTATATATATATATATATATATATATATATATATATATATATACTAACTTGACTTATTATTATCATCGTTGTTGTGGTTATCTCTCTTTCTGGGGTTGCATGATTGGCATAATGGATATCAATTCAGACAATGGCATTGCCTATACCAAATTCAAATCTTAGTGTATCTTTAGTTCTTAATCATTAAATAATACTATTGGAAAAGTATAAACACAGAATTTTACCCCAGCTAGAGGTAAAATAGTAACATGTGTTCAATTTATCATATGCAAGAGATTTTTTTGTCCAGAAAACAACTGAAACAAGCCCGAAAACAATGAGAAATGTCTTTATTGTTTTTTGACATTAAAAATTTTTTAAAAGGTTGATATGCCGTAAGACAAAACTGAAAGATCATTATTGTATTTCAGACAATACTTGTATGTGTTTAGGCATTACATAGCCATAAAATGGTTGATGTTGAATAGAAATCAACTCTAGAACTTTTTGGTCTTTCTCTCTCATCAAATCTTTCTTGGAGTTCATACATTAGATCCATTGTTCTTTCTGGTTCTCGTAAAGTCGATTCTCTATCGCTCCACACACTTTCTCACATGTGAGGTTATTCTCTATCTCTACAAATTCACAATCAGACCATTATGGAGTACTGTTGTCATATTTGGGCTGGTGAATCTCTGTACCATTTGAGGGTTCTTGATAAGGTGCAGAAACCTATCTGTAATTTGATTGGCCCTACCTTTTCTTCTTCTCTACACACCTTCTCTCACAAACGTGATGTTGCTAGTCTCAGTCTTTTCTATAAATACTATTATGGCATGTGTTCTTCAGAATTATGTGATCTATTCCCCCGCTTCTTTTGTTTCAACTCATTTGACTCGTTTGTCTGGTGGTCTCCATCAATTCGCTGTTTTGATACCTCATTGTAATACAGCTTCCTATTCCAGTAGCTTCTTTTCCAAGAACCTCAGGCTTGTGGAATTCTCTTCCTGCTAACTGTTTTCCTCCTACCTATAATATTGGTCTTTTCAAGACTACGGTCAATAGACATCTGTCTGCGATAATCATATTTGTTCTTGTTAGCTCCTTACATCAAGTGGCTTCATGCCTTGTCTGAAGCGATTAGGATTAAAAAAACAACAAAAAAAACAGGCAAGATAAGCCTTTCATTGTGTTTCTCCATTAAATAACCCTAAAAAGGTTGACATGCTATAAACCAGACAACACCAGTTTTAATAAAATAATCTCTTTTTTTTTCTACCTGTCTTCTTCTTTTCCTCTATCAACATATGATGACAACAATTCCTGCAGTTAAAATTGTTTTTTTCTTTTTCTTTTTAATTTTATTAACTTTTATTCAGTTGGTAAACACTGCAGAGGGGAGGGACGTCAAGTAACAGCAAATCTCCTGGACACTCTAGTCCTTCTTTACTTTTCTCCCCACGATGACAGAGTTAGACACAAGGTCAGTTTTTAATGTGAGGAAAATGCAGCTTCCCAAAAAAACATAGTGTCTATGGATTGGAACAAAAATTAAAATTGCCTCAGTCTAGAAAGATTTCTCCTTCACTGATCAAGGACAGAAAAGATGAAATGTAGCATCAGAACAGATATTACACTTTGCTCCTAGCCAAGAAACGCCAGAGGTTGACTAGACACTTCAATCATCATGTCATTATTTTAACTGATTTCGGTAATGCTGTTATATTCTTTTTCGGAGGAGAAGGAGGAAGAGAATCATCATCATCATCACTATTATTTATACTGATTGAACTTTCACTCCAGTCATGTCTGTTGATCTTTTCAATCAAGATCAGGTGACACCAAGTTTTTTTTTAATAACTCCTACCCTCACCACTTTCATTAGTGTATATATCAACTTCTGTAATGCTATTGTCTGGATTATTTCATCCTCATATTTCCTTTGCTTTCTCACTTTTCTTTTTCACCTTTTTTAAAAATGTCTTATTATTTACTCATTCAAAGTTTTAACACAAGTCATTATCATCGCTGTTGCCTGGACTCTGACAGCAAGTCTGTCGCTCCACAAATTTCCAACAGTTTCTGCCTCTTTTGATAACCATTGCAAATCACTTTGCGTTATCGCAACAGCAGTTGATCATTGGCTTTCTCTCGAATTAGAATGGCAGTAAGTCTTCCAAAATTCCAGGACTCTCTGCACGCCATCCTCCTTAACTCTTCATGACTATTTTTTCTGATACCAACCGAGGCTGGTGCCACCATTTTTAATTTTTTTAATTTCATTATTTACTCACTAGGAGTTTTCACACAAGTCATCGTGAGTGATTGCTCACTGACAATAACCAGTAGTGATCCTTGGAGTACTCTCCACCTTTTCCGATAACCATTGCAAATTATTTTGCACTGTCGCAACAGTCGCACACCATTGATTTTTCACTGGCAATGACCAGTGGTTGTCTCTGGTATTTGGGTGGCAATAAGCCTTCCCAGGGTCTCTGTACTTTCCGCATCCTTCCAGTGGAGGTCTGTTCAGTGCTTTCCCTTCTCAGTCTTTCCATCCTCCATGATCCTTCACAAACTTTTGTGTGGTATTAGTCGAGGCTGGTGCCATCACATTCTCTGTGCATGTTCTTTGGAAAAAGTGTGCGTTTGGGGGGGGGGGGGTATCAATTTCTTGCAGTTTCTCCCTTTTTCTCTACGTGGTGTTCTTTCTATGTTTTTATTTTATTTTTAATGCAGCTGCCATGTTGTTGGTTAGCGTTTGTAGTTTGTGGGTTGGTTTCCGCGTTCGAGGATTTTCCTTAAGATTTCAGCTGTTTGTTGTTGTCGTTTGATATCTGTTTATAACAATTGTTAATCAGGTATTACACAGGTATCTAAGGTAGACAATGTAAACTTTTACAACAGAAGGCATTATTAGAACTCAAATGGCAACAAATATCACCAACGCTACAGCACACTCCATTTATCGTGTGCATGCTTGTGAGAGAGAGAGAGAGAGAGAGAGAGAGAGAGAGGGAGGCAGAGTTTGTCTTTAATTATATATTCAGTATTATCATTTTAACGGTTGTCTTTCAATCGAACATGAGTGAAAATAAGTCCTTTCCTTCTTCTTCTTCTTTACTCACTAGGAGTTTTAACACAAGTCGGTATCAGTGATTGCATGCTGACAATAACCAGTGGTGTTCCCTGGAGTCTGAGTGACAACAAGTCTCCCCAGATTTCCAGCACTCTCCACCTCTTTTCAATAACCAATGCAAATCATTTTGCATTATCGCAACAGCCGTTTACAATTGATTTCTCACTTGCAACAACCGTTGGTCTTCTCTGAAATTTTAGTGGCACTAAGCCTTCCCAAGGTTCCAGTACTCTCAGCATCCTTCCAGTGGAGGTCTGGTCGGTGCTCTCCCTCCTCAGTCTTTTCATCCTCTTTGAACGTTCACAGCAGTTTTGTGTGGTAACCGCCGAGGCTGATTATTATTATTATTGATAACTGGCTGTATTTACCCTGCATTGTTCGGGTGGAGCATTAAAAAAAAAACTAATTCAAAATATATTAAGAAGTAACATCCTATTTCAAGAAAAAACAGAACGTGAACTTTTTAACCCTGTTACCAATGGATTCTGGTGAATTTAATTTTGCATTGAAATTATTATTGTTTGTTTTTTTTGTTTTTTAAAGATTTAAAAAAATTTGTTTTATTTGTGCTATTGGATTTTTTATTTGAATAAATATTCGATTAATAGTAAATAATATTTTTTTAAATACATACAATAATGGTTAGTATTACCATGAGTATGATTGATAAATACAATTATGGTTAGTATTACCATAAGTATGATTAATAAATAAAATAATTGTTAGTATTAACATGAGTATGATTAATAAATACAATAATTGTTAGTATTAACATGAATATGATTAATAAATACAATAATAGTTAGTATTAACATGAATATGATTAATAAATACAATAATGGTTAGTATTAACATGAATATGATTAATAAATACAATAATTGTTAGTATTAAAATGGGTATGATTAATAAATACAATAATGGTTAGTATTAACATGAATATGATTAATAAATACAATAATTGTTAGTATTAAAATGGGTATGATTAATAAATACAATAATGGTTAATATTACTATGAATATGATTAATAAATACAATAATGGTTAGTATTACTATGAATATGATTTAATAAATACAATAATTGTTTAGTATTACCATGAATATGATTAATAAATACAATTATGGTTAGTATTACCATAAGTATGATTAATAAATACAATAATTGTTAGTATTATTATGAGTATGTGTAATAAATATAATAATGGTTAGTATTACCATAGGTATCATTAATAACTACAATAATTGTTAGTTAGCATCACTGTTATAATAAATATATGTAGAAAACTTGTCATCTGTAAATTCCACTCAGTAACTTCCTTGTTTCTTTCATTCTACACTTGTCCGGCGGCAATACCATTTTGACTGGTTCATAGGTGTGCACGTGTGGTGCGATTGGTGAACAAGAGGGTAAAATGGTTAAAGAAAGAGGAAGGAAGACGAGTATGGGGAGGAGAAGAGAGGGTGGGGAGAAGGAGCACATGATTCCAATACTAAGCGGAATAGTCAGAGGTACACTTATGCATAACTTGAGTATCAAATTCTAGTCTGTGAAATCAAACCAACCTTGCAGTTTTCAAATCACCCCTCCCACCACCCACCGTACCTACTACCAACCTAACCCAATGCAACGCGACCCCATTCCCTCCAGCCACTAATCTAAAGCAAGCTTACAGATAAAGTCTCTGGAAGAATTTCATTTGTTTGATAGCAGGAAGCACATATTATTTTTATTTAATAAAAAAAAAAAATTAGGATTGTTTTTTTTTAAATATTTATTTTATTAAATTTGGTACGTTTTCAATGAATTTATTATTTATTTAAAATATGGAAGGGGATGGTGTGTTTTATCAACGTTTTTATTTAAAGGGCAAACAATTTTCGTTATTTTAAATTAAAATATGAGCAAAGAATGTCAGTAATATCGAAAAAAGTAAATAAAAGCACTATAAAGAAAAAGAATTCTGTGTTATTTAATCAAATATATATCACCAGGTTAACCCAAATTTAGTAGTTTTTTTTTTTAATTAGTAATTAGTTTATTAATATTCTAAATGGGATCAATTCTCTAGAGTAAACACTGATGATGATGATAATATTATTAAGGCCTATATCGACATTTTAATGGCCACATAAGAGCTAAATTGAGCTCTCATGGGATTGAAGACTTGACATTTCGATGTGAACCTTAAAAACATTATATATGTTCAAGGAAAAGTTTCAATTAAAGAACCAAAACAAATCAAGATATTCCCAGTAGATCAGATAATACAAAATTTACTTTTAGCAAATTAGATCTTATGAATCTCCCAGAACATATGTAAATACTGCAGATAAAAATAAGCTCAACGGTTAACAGGTTATATTAAACAGAGTGTTCATATTATAATTCGGTAGATTATAAAATTTGAGATAATTAAAATTTTAAATATTATAATCCAGCTCTGAAAAGTCAACACTTAACAATGTTTATCCATATGTACGCGCATTTCAAAAAATCACAAGTGTTGAGTTTCAGAGCTGGATATTTAAAATTTTAATTATGTCATAAATTTTATAATTTACCAAATTATAATATATATATATTTATATATATAAAATAAAGAAAATTCTTTTTAAAAAAGGCTAATTCACTGATTCAATCCAATACGTCTGAGAAATTGAGAAATATATTTATATTAAATATGGGAGAAGTGGTGAAAATATCTGAAAATATAGTGTAAATAATGACTGAGATATTTTTATATGAAAAAAAATATGGTATTTCAGATGGAAACATCTTTTTTCTGCTGGCATTTGCATATCTGAAGAATGTATAAATTGTATCAGAATGTCAAATGTCATATGAATAAAAGCCTATTTCACATCAAAAAGATTTTCCAATCATTATTTATGCCATATACTGATTGAAACTATAACATAGATGCCACCTAATCCCCCCCCCCTAAATTTAACAGAAATGTTCTCACCAACAAATTCAAAACTTAAGATGGTGCATTAGATCCCTGTGTAGTAGGTCATTTGAAATTAATTTCACACTGCTTACTGTTAGGACACCTAACGAAAACGGAATTACCTCCCTTGAACCATTTCGGGAGTTAAGAGTTATCGCCCTTGGAAAAGGTCGTCTGCCCGGAGAGAAAGAAAACAAAGTCCACGACATCAGACTGTGAATATATCAATTGCGTCCAGTGGCCAATTAACTCATTAATTCATTCTGTGTTCAGTTATAATAAATCTGTTAAACGTTTCTCTTGATAGTTCATCCATTTATTTACAAGTTATTATTTATAATTAACGTAAATTACGAAGTTATAAAACTTACATTGCCTTTTTTCTCTTTCAACCCTCATCTACAACAGTTGTGATAAGCCCTGAAGAGATATCAATTGTTAAGACCTTGGAGTCAGTGTTCAGAAATATTTGTACATTCGGTAGACAGCGTCTGCAGTTAAACATGCGACCAGTGTTAATGGTGTGTGTTTGAGAATACAGTGCTACCCAATTACAGACGCTTTCAGATACACCTAGACTCTAGGCTCATAAAATTTGCAAGCAGATTTGTGCTTCAGGTCTTAAAGGGTTAACAAGAGGGTTCAAAGTTCTATATAGCTTAAGTTCATGCTAGATTTAGACATAAGCTAAACCAGCAACTAATTTTTTTTCCATCGACCTTTGGTGTGAAGCAGAAACGTATCTGCAATTTTATTGGCCCTTGTAGTATCAAAGGTAATTAATGCCCGTTTCACCCCTTTGATTAATGATGGAATGTTCTACATTCGTGTGTATATTAAGAGTGAATATTGAATACTATTTGTCTCGGTAGGCAACAAATAGTTAAATAAAACTTATCCTTAAGTTATGTTCGGCTTCCTGTTTTTATTACAGCCCTACCCTTTCTTCTTCTCTGTACTCTCTCTCTCTCTCCCAGATGTGATGTTGCTAGTCTCAGTCTTTTCTATAAATACTATTATGGCATGTGTTCTTCAGGGTTATGTGATCTATTCCCTACTTCCTTTGTTCCAGCTCGTTTGACTCGTTGATTTAGTGATCTCCATCAATCCGCTGTTTTGATACCTCATTGTAATAGAGCTTCCTATTCCAGTAGCTTCTTTCAAAGAACTGCAGGCTTGTGTAACTGCTGACCTCCTACCTATAGCCTTGGTCTTTTCAAGACTACGGCCAATAGGAATCTCTTGTCTTTGCGATAATCTTATTTCGTTCTTGTTAGCTCCTTACATCAAGTGGTTTCATGCCTTGTCTGGAGCGATTTCCATAAAAAAGGATAGTACTTGTGATAGAGAGAGATGGGAATAGAGAGAGAAAAGTTTTAAAAGAAAGATGTTATACACACTTTGTTACTCTTCTATTTTATTGTCTATGTCCCCCCCCCCCCCCGGCAACACCAGGTAGCCATGCTAGTTCTATATAGACAACACCAGTTAGCTATGTTAGTATAATATTTTTTTTCTCAGATTCTGCCTTTATGTTTTTAGTCAAGTTCGAATCCAAAGAAATGTATATGACCTTATTTGGACAAAAAAGGGTCCAAAGTAGTTAGAGTATTTATTTACTCCTCTCCAGGAGTTAGGCACAAGACCAGTTTTTATCTTACTCCCACAAGTAAGATGTGACCCAAGGTCGGGTCGGGAAAGTGGGGTTTAAAAATTGCCTGGGCCGCCCCGTCGGCATTCCCCGGTAGAGGCGCCTCAGACAGTAAGCAATAAGCTTACTCCTCTCCAAAGAGGGGAGGTAAAGCCTGGAAGGGTGGACCTCCTAGAACTGCACAGGACAGATCCATAGACCGGCGTAAATCAAGCCCCGAAGGCCAAGACAATACCAGTCTATGGGGTGCAGTATCCATCGGAACAGATACTACACTTTGATCTTAGCCAAAAGGCCAAGTTAAAGCTGATATTGACTTATTTAATTATTTATTTGTAAGCGGTCGCTTATCAGTATTTCAACCATAAAATTCTAAAACTTGTTATGATCGTATGGCATAATCGCGTTGACACACCGGTTCTTGTTAGATCAGCACAGTTAAGCGACATAGAGTCTTGCCAGTATCAGATGGGTGACCATTTGGGAATCCCAGGTGCTGTATTTCATTCTCCCATAACCGGGATATGCATGCAGCTTGGGGCCGCTTGTGAATTTGATATTCCCTGTAAACTTCCTCCTGTCCAGGGCTAATACCACACCAGGTATTACCGGTTCGTTTTTCATTTTATTATGTAAATAGGTCGTTATAAATAAACATAATAACAAGTTGAAATAATCTCCATGGGGAGACAAGTAAATAGGAACATGACCCACCGCTACTAAGGATAGACGAAGGCTAACAGGCATGCGTCAGTCGAACTCTCGCACAAACAAATGTAAACAAATAAATAAATTAATTAATCACTCATCCCAAATATAGTTTTGTTTTATGTATATAAAAAAATATCAATTAAAATGCTGGTTTATTACGGCTAAACATAGCTTGGAATCTTAGATAATATATCGTTACTTCTTTTATTTACAACAAGCGCGATACAACACATGGCTACTACGTACTGGTATGCGTTATTAATAAAATAAAAATCTCTTTATAAAAATGATAACAACCTCGATACACAGTTTAACTACACTTAGCCGACTTTTAGATGTATTAATAAAAACACAAATTCACTCTTTCCCAACAGAACACAAGGTTCTAAACACAAAGCTACACCGTCATTGGCCGTTTATTCACATAACTCGGTAATCATAACTACAATAGAAGTAAGGGAAGTAAGGTTATAATCCTGCACAAAACGCTCACAAGATAAATATACTTAAATAATTAAAGAACCACACTTTCTGATATAAAATTTTTTAAATAACAGCATTTAAACATATTTCAACTACAACCACCTTTACACGCAAAAAAAAAACCCAAAACACATTTGATCGTCCAATTTCTAGCACACCCATACCTCACACAGGGATGATCTCATTTCCGTTTTTTCATTTTTTTTCTCTCGTTATTCCTGACGAAAAACGCAGGGCGTTTGAAATATTGAATAAAAATTAAAAAAATTATTAAAAGAACATTGTTTTAAGCTTCAAACACCATTCATCATTTTCAAGATACATCTCTCTAGAAGCATATATAGAATACAATACAAAACAAATCTCTCTCTCTCTCTATATATATATATATATATATGTGTGTGTGTGTGTTTTATTTATATATATATATATATATATATATAATGATAATAAAATTGACAAGATCTTTAGAAAACAAAAATGGCAATTCTCTATCGGAGTAGTCAGAAGAATTTACGATGCCTGAAACAAAGCTTTGATTTCCAATGTTTAGAGATTTTGCCTTTCTAACTTCCATGAGAAGTCATTGAAAAGTTCCATTATCATTGAGGGTTTCACTTCCTTCCTGTATGTTTTAACATCACTGATCCTTTTAATCACCTGAAGGAAACCTTTGCAACTACCTCGGTGATGTGTGAACAGGAAACAGATCCTTCAGTAAAGTCACTAGAGATTGTTTACATTGGTTTTCTTCAGACTATTGTCTCTTTGTCAACCTTGATATTTATATTTATACCATGTTCCGACCTTTTTAAGGTGTATCATTTCTTTATGTACTGCACCTAGCCAAAAATATGTATTTGCTACTCTTAGAAGACGGCTCTTGAATCATTTTTAATCTATGAAAAAGACTTACAAATCTGAGGCAAAACCTATCTTATATATACTTTATACTAATGGTTCACCACTTGCCAAATCCAAAAGCCACTCGAGGATAACGGTTAGTGAAATTTTCAACTGGATGATGAAGCAGTACAATGAAAGGATTGAGATCTATGATTAATTGACAAGGCAGAACTTGAAAGCGACCATATTGTAGTCTGTAGAGAAATATTCCTGCAGTAATGTGTTCCACAGGTGGGAAGTTCTTAGAAAGAAATACTGTTCATGGAAGTTCTGTTTGATTTTATGTTCACAAAGGAAGGAAGGAGAGTTCTTTGCAGCGTTGGTAGGAAGACGAGTTCTTGCTGAGAAGGTTTTATGACAGAGCTTGAAGCTCAGTCAGGCACTTACCATAGAAATACCGATAGTAGGGAAAGACTAACAATGTCGATTCTGTGAGAAAGAAGCTACAGGGAAGAGAAGAGATCATCATATATAAAGTTAGGTATATGTTTATATATTTCTATGTACAGGATTCACTCCTAAACTAATGAACCGATCGTTATTAATTATGGAATATATATATATTTTAGGCAACATGGTGAGTAACCAAGGTAGATTATTATTATTTTTTATTTTTTTTTGGTAAATTTTACAATTTAGGGATTTCCCCTGAAATTGTACCCCTCCCTAAAAAAAAAACTTTTAAAATAAGCGAGATTATAAAAATTTAATAGAGAAAAGAATTGTCTTACAATGGTGGGTGTATGTTGGGGACTGTCCCACTCAGAAATGTGTTATTGACTTAAATGTTTCTGTAGGAATAATATCAATGAAATTTAATTGAAAACCCAGACTTCGGATTAGTGTTTGCGTTAATGAAAGACTTCTTTTTTTTTTTTCAAAAAATAAAAAAAAAAATTTTTTTTAAGTAAAATTTTTTTTTTTAAATGCCCTTCTTTAAATCAAACACTAACCCTAAGTCCTAGTTGGCAATAAAGTCCACGATGAGGATAAAAAAAAAGATAATAATGGGGCCATTAAAAACTGATTCATAGTTTAAAGGACCATTAACTTTCTCTCTCTCTTTCTTTCTCTCTTTCTCAAACTGAAGACAGCTTGCAGATCTGATGTTCCACACTGAGTAAAATTGTGGCACTTGCACCAGATGGCATAGCTTTTGTTGCCAGTGTCTAGAGAAAGGTAAATAGTGCACCCCCTAAGCAGTAGACATTTATCACTCTGCCAGAGAGCCTACCATCAATCCAGTATTAAACCTCTTAACTCAAACAGCCTGTAGTCCAATTGTATTTTAAGACAATTCTGATAAAATTAAAACAAAATGCATTTAATTTAAATGTATGGAAAATTATTTAAAATTCAAAGATTGATGTGTTTGAGTGTTTGACTACATATATTTATATATGGAAGAAATTTAAAAAAAATGTATTTTTTTACCTTCAATTTGAAAAGTTGTACCCTTTACAGCTTAGTACATGGATCAAATATTCATTTAGCCCCCCCCCCCCTCTTCTCATGCAGTTTGACTGCATTCACCTCCTTTCTTGAGGGGATGCAGAGGAAAGTTTGTCAAACCAAACCTGCAAATTTGTATAGAATTGTTTTTTGTCTTTCGACTATTAAATGAATGTCAGTCACCATAGTCGGCCAAGAATCCAGCAGTTTCCAAAATCAAACGAGTCGTGCCACTAAACCATTTGATGGAATCGGTTAATGATTTCCTAATTTCTATGCATTTTTGCTTCGGGGGAAGAAAATCTTTCCTTTTGTTTTCACTTTGCATCGTATTCAACTTTTGATTTGAATCTCGTCAGCTACAATCTATTATCAATATTCCTCCATATTTAAATTTACTTTATTCTATTTACAATTGACAAATTCCCCTGAGGCTTTTTTGCAACTCTCAAAGTTTTAGCCTTCGTATTCTTCATTTTCATGGTTGAAGATACTGTTTTTTTTCTTTCTTTGTTTTTTTTTGTTTTTTTTGTTTTTTTTTGTTTTTTAGCAAACATAATCTTCCTCTTTAGAAAGTTCTTCCTTTTCTTTCCAAACACATTTTCTTTCCTTTTTCTGTTAATTTGTATATTTTTTCCTTAATTATCCAATTTCTTTTTATATTTTTAATCACTTATAACCTTATTTTTCTTCTTTCTACATTTCTTAGTTTTCTTTTAAATTTTAAGACAAGTCTTTCAGTTTTTTTTCTATTCTAAAGATTCATTTTTTTCACAGATATTTTTCATTTTATATATATATATTTCATATCTATACATAGTCATTTTTATTTGTTTACAAACATAATCTTTTTAATTTATATATTTATTTCTTCTTGTTTCTCTATATCTGTACATAGAGATATTGTTCTTCTTATGGAGTGCATGATTGACCTAATGAATACCATTGCAGTCTATGGAATCAACTATGCTGTGTTCAAATCATACCGGGTCTATTGTCGTCATTTATGCACTAATAAAATTAGGAAAGGTATGCACTCAAAATACACTATAGGTAAAATATCAACTCAACTTGTGTGTAATTAATCATATGTAATGAATAATTTCCAATAAGGATTGTGTTTCTGCATTAAACAACCCCAAAAGAGTGGATATTTGGAAATCCATAGCACAGCATTTACTCTGAGTAGGTTGAGCCAGCTTCCTCCAAAGGAGGAAGTTTCTGGGCTATATAAAATTCACAAGCGGTCCCCAGTCACATTTATATCCCGGTCAGGAAAGATGACGTTAGTTTTTGCATACAGTTCCTAGAATTCCCAAATGGTCACACATCTGCTACTAACCAGGCTCAACGTCGCTTAACTTTGGTGAGCTTATGAGAACCTGTGTGTCAGCGTGATTATGCTATACATAAAAAGAGGTGCATGATTGGTTTAATGAATATTTTTGTGGTCTATGTAATCTGCTATACTGATTTCAAATCTAGTCGGATCAATTAGATTCAATTACGTACAAATATCGTTATGAAAGTATGAATCAATAATTTCCTTTCAGCTATGGGTAAAACAGCAATTTGTGTTCAATAAATCCTTCACAATAAGTATTCTGTTTCGGCATTAAATAACTACAAATGGGTTGATATGCCATAAAACGAGCGAAAACCAGACCCTTTGTGTTGCATATTCTTTTCTACATCTTAATAGCTATATATGATCACACTTTCTCTTTTTATATGTTTCAACACTTTTCTGTTTCACACGTTTACCTTTTCAACCTTTAAATTCCCTCATCATTGTTTTTCTTCATACAATCTTTTCTTCAAATTCTCTCTGTTCGTATTTTTCTTTTCGATACACATATTCTTTTTCTCCTTGGGAGTGTGTGAGGCTCATAATGTATACTATCACAGACTATAGAATCAGCAAGGGGAATTCAAATCTCATCAAAGTTATTGTATACACTGATGCAGTAATACCATTAGAAAAGGTATGAACTCACAATGTTTCCCCTTAACTAAAGTTTTTATTCAATTAATCATTTATAATAAGTATTATTTTCTGACATCCAAGAAGGTACACGATTGGCCAAATTGATGCTGTCTCAGACAATTGTGATCATTTAGGCATTAAAATCATTGGAAATGGTATGAACCTGCAATCTACCACCAAGCTAGTGGTAAAATTAAACCCTGTGCTCACTCATGATAATCATATTGTGTTTAACGTCTGTTTTACATGCTGGCATGTGTTGGATGGCTTTTAGAAATCGACTTCCAAACTAACTTATTTCTGGCTAGGTCTTTGTCTATACCTCTTTTTCTAGAGTCCACCTTTATAACTCCTACCCCCTGCCAACTCAACTGTTCTACATCTACTAACCTAAGAACTCTCATCCATGCCTTCAACATGACCATACCAACAAAGTCCCTGTTCTGCACACCTCTCCCTATACTGTCTAGATTTAATCTTCCTCTGAGATCATCAGATCTAATCCTGTCTTTGAGACTCACATTACACATCTACTGTATCATTTCTTTCCATGCAACACATGTCCTTAACCCTCACTGGTCATGATTCACTTCTATACATCATCACACTTCATTCACTTGACTAATAGACTCTTCTCTTGGTCTACAGTGGTAATTCTCTTATCATATACAATGGGTATTGTCCTTCAGAATTAAATAACTTAAAAAGGGTTGATCTGCCATGAAACAGACAAACAGAACTAAACCAATTTTCTTATTATTTTAATGCATTGATCATTTCTTTTTATTTGTCCCTTCCATAGCTTCATCCTCTTTTTTCTTTTTTTCTTTTTGTAAAACCCATTCTTTTGTCCTTTTTTTTTTTGTTCCTCCTTTTCCCCATAGCTTTTACCACTTTTTCTCTAACAACCTTAATCAAATTTATTTTCTATTTTATCCCTTCTTCCTCATTTTCTTCTTCTCTAGTCTTTATCACTTTCTCTCTGTCTGTTCACCCCCTTATTTGCAAATAATGATTTGCATAATACACCTTGATTCTATTTTCTATGTGTCATCAGATGCTTTCTACCGCCCAATTTGATTATCATAACTATCATCTATTCACAACTTTCTTCTCAATGGCTTTTCGCCCTTTTCTATCATAACTTACCCCTTAAGCCCGCACAAGTGTCATGTCTCATATGGTGTAGAGACGGTTTTGTAAAATTTTCTGAATTGTATAAATGACTGCAAACTTCCGGTTGGAAATTTATAGACTTGTACACATGTGCCAAATCGCAAGTGGGATTCAGTTTTGTTATAAAAGAAAATACGAAGATAAAATTAAAATTACTTTTTTTTTTTTTTTGTAACATTTGTAACTTTTCAGACAGAATACGTTTTGGATATACCTAAAAATGTTTACTGAAACTGTTTATGGATTTACTATGATTTGTAATTATTTACTTGTATTTATTAACCATTGTTACAATTTTAAAAAGGATTATTGATGTTCTGCTATAACATATTTAACTATTATAATACTTTTTTTTTTACATATACTTATATTTTTGCTTTGGCTTGTATAATTTCCATTGTATTGAATTGAATTAAACTATTATATTTAGTACTAGCTGTTCCTATCCGGTGTTGCTCGGTAGTGTATTTACTTGCAATTTATTTTGCTTTTCTTTTTTTCTTTTCTTTTTTTTTTTTTTTTTATTTTTTTTTTAACTATTCCAGAGTGTTTTTTTTTCTAAATATTAATTTTTGTTTCAATCAAAAAGAATTAACTTTCTAAGGACGAATACAGAATTACGTCCCTTTTTTTAAGATGATGGCCATTTGAAAATAATTCCAATGCAGACAAAGTTTTTTTCTGAAAGGAATTATATTACATTTTATTCTTCTTAAAAACATGCTGCTACGATCGACAAGAAAAACTGACAAACGAGAATCGAATATGGATTTTGTAGGAAGAAAGCTATCGATGACAGAAACACGATAAAGAGACTGACTTTACTTTATGTACTAGATGACTATGTCTTCTCCTTCAACTGTAATAGTCCTTATACCAGTATGGTTGGTCTGTGGTCAGGCTTCAATGAGAAAGCGTTCTAATCATAAATGCACTATATCTATATAAAAAAAGCCAATGTGTGTATGTCTGTCTGTTTGTAAAAAGTCATTGTGAATATGACATTGGTTGAGCCTTTTTTGTTGACATTGATCAGCATTGAAAACATCGCTATCAGTAGTAGCCATCATGTCCACAATGTCCATAAAATGCTTCTTCATGCCTGTGTTTAGTTATGCACTAATATCATTGAAGAAGATCTGAACACAATATTCTCCCAGCTCTGGGTCAAATAGCAACTTGTGTTAAACTAATCGTATACAGGCAGCATTTCCATGGACATAGCTTATTTGCAAGGGATTTCGTTCTGTGGAACACATTACTGCAAGACTGCTTCCCTGCTGATTACAACTTGGTCGTCTTCAAATCCAATGTCAACAAATTATTGTCTTATACCGCCCCATAAGTACTCAAATGCAGTTCATACCATTGACCAATGTTAGTACTCCAATAGTGTTCCCCATTTTTTGGCTGATAATCGTTGTCTTATTAACCCTTATCCTCAAATGACTCTTAGGTTTGATAAGTGGTGACCTAAAGTATGTGTAAAAATTAATTTTTCATTTAAATTGCACGATTGTTGATTTTCAAAATATTTCACTTAAATACATTCTTATGCGTGGCTCAAAGATGTTGGCAATTTCCTTACTTAAAAAGCGCCAATCTGCGCATAACATTGACAGGACTACACTTATCTTAACGTCTTTTAGAACTTGACGTGCCTTTCTGCTTCTATCGTGATTCGACCCCTCGGGGTTAATACCATCAAAATGAGAAAGAAGAAAGAAAAAAAAGTATAAGACAAAGTTGTTCTACAACGAAAGCTTGAAAAAAAAAAAAAAAAAAAAAAACAAATTTTTTATTTAAATTGCACGATTGTTGATTTTCAAAATATTTAACTTAAATACATTCTCATGCGTGCCTCAAAGATGTTGCCAATTTCCTTATATATAACACAATTGTTTACAATAGGTATTGTATTTTAGGATTAAATAACCTTATAAGGGTTTATATGCTGTTAAATTCCAAAAACAAAAAAGTGTACCAGAGGAACTACTCTCCGCATCTATTGATACAGAGGCTTCACTATAATCATTATGTTAAGCCGGTGTGAGTTGGCAAGCTTGTGTCATTTCGGAAGTTTCCATCTCCGAGACTAGTTTATTGACCAAAGATTTGAGAATCTAGTCTATCTTATTATTTAACCCATAGCTGAAAGAAAGACAAATGGATTCACAGCTTTCTTTAGGATATTAATAAAAGTGATGGGATTTCTAAATATGATGAACTAATGTTTTATGTAAGAAATATCAACGTATATCAAATTTAGATATGGGACAGACATCGCTGTATATAAATGAACCATATACCTGAAGAAGACTGAAACGTTATAATAAGGACGTATATGTGTAATATATATGTATATCGTCACACAAAAGTTATCGGGTAAGAACATACCGGACGAAACCATTTCAACTGTTATGGGGAAGGAAGAAAGCAAATAGTGAAAATGTGTGTAACATCTTTTAAAACCTCTCTATTCTCCCTCTATATCTATCTCTATGCCTTCCTACTCTCCTGATCTTGGGTATAACCTTAAAAGACATCCAGTGGTGGAGCCTTGACTTGGGAGCTGTGGGGAATGTGGAGTTGCCCCTTAGTTGCGATTGCTCCCAGGTCCACTCTGGCCCGGAGTGATAGTATCTGTAAGGGCCCCTATCTATGGGTCAAATAGAACCTACTGGCGATACCAAATCAGGCTGTCTGGAGTTATTGACTTCCTGACTCAAAATGCACCAAACATAGATGTTTTATTGTTTCTTTTTTTCTTTGCAAAACTCAATCATGTTCTGCAAAATCCCAAACAAAAAACAATTTCTCTGCCTCCCCCTTCTCCCCTCTCCCTTCTTTCCCCCTTTCACTCAACCAAACACCATGAATAAATACTTAAACATATAAAAAACTGGAAGCATAAAAACTTTCACCAAAAACCTGAAAAGGTTTGATGTGCTGTAAAACAAAAAAAAAAAAACCATCCTCCTCTCCTTTCTATCCCCTCCTTTTCTCTTGCTGCCCCTCTTTCTATCACCCCATTTATCTCTCTCTCTCTCTCTCTCACTCACTCACTCACTCACTCACTCACTCACTCACAACTGGAAAAGAGTCACTCTAAATGTTTACCACCCTCACCCTGACTAATTTTGTTCCGGTTGATCCTCCAAAAGAATGAATATTATTACAAAAATAAAATATGTCCATATTCTCTCCGAGGCAATGCTGAGAAAGAATATATCAGCTTTGTGGGTGTGTCTTGTGTAGTTTCTGACTTTTTAGGTGGACACACATACACAAAGATACAACTTCCCTTTATATATGAGATTGTTTGTCTGTTTTTACAACATATCTACCATTTGGTAATTTTTGGCATAATAGTTAGTGTTCGTTGGTGGGTCGGGAGACCGGGGTTCAATCCTTGAACCATGCCAAAGCCTAAAAAATGGGTATTCATGCATCCTTACTAAACATTCAGCATTATAAAATGAGGATTAAGAGCATGTGGAGCAATCCAGGAAAGGGTGTTGTTCCTTCCTCTACCCCTTTGTGTATTAACCAATAAAAAGGGAGCCTTTGGGTTGCTTTTGACTACAGTTGATTTATTCATATATTTTCTTAATTAATGCTGAAACACAATGCTTATTGTAAACGATTCATTGTATACAATTAGTTGAACACAAGTGTGTAATTGAACACAGTTGCTCTGATAAGATTTGGCATAGTTGAATCTATAGTTTGTAATGAATCCCTCACTTACAGTCTGCGCCGATAACCACTATGCCACCACTCCTTCTTCTACTTCTACCTCACCATCTAATTTTTCTTTTTCCATTGCAATAATTGTTTTCTTTAAGATTCCTATTAGCATTTTCCCACATTATCTCTTTATCAACAATGTTTCTACTTTCTTTGGCCATATTTTCTGCTAATATCTTCTTACTGTCTTAGCCGTGTCTCTACTGTCAAAAAAACAAAAACAAAACACCTACTAAATCTGATTCTTTCCTCTCCACTTTTTAGTCGATCTTTGGTTACTTTGTTTCCTTTTAGCTTCTGCTTAGCTATTCATTATTGTTTTATTTTTGTCCATTTATTTCCGCCATCTTGTTATTTTTATTCCTTCTTCATTTTAATGCTCATTTTCGTCTCGTTACTGTTTTTTTTTTTTGTTTTTTTTTGCTTGATTCTAAATGATTTTTTTTAAAACCATTTTTGCTTCTTGCATCTAAATTTCTATCTCGGCTTTGGCATTAGCATCATCTGTGAATGCCTCAATGTTTTCTTTTGGACGCACAAACTTGCGACAACGTTTACTAATTAACTATCTCTCCGCTTCAGGCGGAAAATGTAAAAACTGTGTCAGATTGGGTATAGTGGCTAAGAATGCAGTAATTAATAAAAAAAAAATAACAGAAAGAAATATGGAATTGAGATATTTAAAAAATGTATTAACTTCTGCAAGATATATACGGGTCGGACAAAATGATTTGTATAGTATAAATTATAGACCAATGATTCAATAATCTATTATATCAAGAATATTGATCAAAATTTCATTACGGGAGTTTATATCCATTGTTGATCAGTTTTTTTATCTACTTTATATTTGCAATTCTTTTTTCAGTTTTGGTAAAATTAGGGTAAAAATCTGAGTTTTTAAAAAGGTCAATTTTTTTAAAATGCATAGGGTGATACTAAATTTGTTTAATTGTTTGGTTTTTCGAGAGCTACCATATCAAGGACTATGATTGTATTCAAGAAACAAAGAAAAACCTCCAGCAACCTGAGTAATTCTGGCTGAACTTTTAAACTTAATGACACACACTGACGTGGATTAAAACTTATTGTTGAAGAAATCATTTGACTACTCCCACCAAAGTAACTGCTGAGGTGAATCAACATCTGAATGATCTAGTTTTGATCAAAATGGTTTTCCGTGAGCTCGGTAAAACCTGATATCATGTAAAAGCCACCTTCCATTTTCTTTGAGTTTAATACGTGTTCCAATTAATTTTGTTCAACTCCTGCATCGAAGTACAACTGCATTTTTTTTTACACATCTTTCTCTAAAAGAATTGATGCTAGGGGTCTATGGGCCTTCCCAATCTGTGATACTGAGCCGCCATTTGTAGACTACAAATGGAGGCTTAGTATCATAGGGAGATGGTGATAACGTATTCCTTTGTTAAGGCATAATGGGATCCTTCATGGTGTCATAAAGGCGCAAAACGATGGTGTCATCTATGAAAATAAAGCTGGGATAACCCTGCACAATGGACTACGTCATTGCATAATAAAATCATCGATTAAATAGATAGACTGGAAATAACTATGCACAGTGGAAAAAAGTCACAAAACGATGACGTCATCCACCAAACCAAAGAGAGATGGAAGAGGTTCTTCATTATGTTTTATCTAGACGACCTGACTATACATTTACTTTAATATGGATGATGTCATAAAGGATGAATTGTAGTTGCCAAAAGCAGAAGAGCCCCACAAATTATGAATGAAAAACAGTAGGGAGTCATAACTAGATGAATGGTAGTTTTTTCTTTTTTTTTTTTTTTTAACATAGTTCACCTCAAACAAGGCAGGCCACCACTGTAGACGTAAGGGGCTACTGAGAAAAAAGAATAGGGGAGAAGGTTGGGGGGTGGAGGGTCAACCTAAATTGGGATCTGCGCAGTGAGATGTCTGTTTACAGTAGTTTTAAATTTCTGGGAAACAGGGGGCAGGGAGGGAGTTCCAGAGGCCAGCAGCACGAGGAAAGAAGCTATTTGAGTAGAAGGCTCTCCGGCATCTGGGGACCTCCACAGTGAATGATCAGGATTTGGTTGATTGTCGAGTTGGTCTAGTGAATTTACATCGAGGGGGCACCAGAGTAGTCAATTCATCGGAGCGTAATCCATTGAAGTATTTGTAAAACAAGCACAAGGATGCTACATTGCAGCGATGGGACAGGGACTGGAGCTTGGTTGACAGTGAGGGACCTATTAGGTTGGCGACTCTTTTTTGGACCTTGTCAAGGAGGGAGAGACTAGTAGATGATGCCCCAGCCCAGATGTGGCAACAATACTCCATGCATGGGCGGAGGGTGGCTTTGTAGAGATACAGGATAATGTCAGGTGTGAGGAGTTTACTAGCATCGTAGAGGGAGCCAACCTTCTTTGCGGCAGCCTTGGCAAGTTAGTTTGAATGCAACACAACAGCAGAAGTAATATGTATATTAGTTTAAAAGCAGCATCAGCCGTAATTGCTGACTGAGTTTCATCAACCGAGGTCGGAGTTAAAACCTTATATATAAATAATATGTATAACAAATAGTGATCCATCGGCTCACATGTAGTCTAGCTTATTTTTAAAAAAAAAATGTTTTTGTAAAAAAATAAATATTCAGCATTTATTAAATAAATTATGTATTTTATTAGCTCTACATAGTCTACATTGCCAGGAATTACACAAAAAAAAAAAATGATTGACTTGTTTACGAAAAAACAGAAAATAATTTTTTGGTGACTGTAATTTTGTAATTAGATTATTTGGTGAAATAGTAATTTTTAAAAAAGTTTGTTTTAATACTTGACGCTAATCAATTAATATTAAAAAATAGTAATGTGGAGGCGATAAACATACAAACATACATACACAAACATGGTTGAAGTAGCATAATTTAATTTATATATATATATATTTATTTTTCAAAAACTCAAAGGAGAGAACTCGGTGAAAATTGCCCGCAATAACTTCCCTTTAATCTGTTTCAGTAAGTAAGGGAAAATATCTCCACTCTAAAAGTTGTCTTAGCCAAAATAAGTATTTTCAGAAAAACTGAAATGGAATAAAATATATTTGTGCCATAGCGGAGGGGAAGAAAACGAAAAAGTAGGCTAGTCTGAATCAAGTATCAATACGTCAGATGGATTGCTATTTGGGTCTGACTTTGAAAATTCAACCAAAGTTACTTTGTATATTAGATACGGAATACAAGTTTTCAAATTTAGCATCATAGCAATTTTCAAAAGAGTGGAAGTTTGACGTAATTTAAGTTTGAGATTAATTAATGGCTATGCAAAGTCACATTTATTTTGTTATCGTTAAAAGCAACTCTGTATAAATTTTTCCAATGACATTTTAAATAAGAGTACAAAAAATAAAACTAAGAAAGCGCTGCTGAAACCATTACTTCCACGGGGAGGGGAGGGGGGAAGCAGACCACAGTTCACCGCAGTCAGGGGTTCTGGAGCGGGGTATCCCTGGTTCTGAATATTATAAATGAAAAGGTGAAAATTATGTTATTAAAAAATGAGAGATTGGTTTCAGGCCTAAAAAGGAGTCTGGATTTAGGTAAAGAATAAAGAATACAATGGAAAATTAAATAGAACAAGCCGCGCGTGCGTGGTCCCCCTCTGTATGTGACTCGATGTGGCAAGTGTAAAATGCAATAAATTTGGGCAATTGTGGGCATTTTTGAACCCCCCTTTGACCCCCTGGGGGCGTGAAGCAGAATTTTTCTGAGGTCAAGGATGCTCATTTTATATTCAGAACAATTGCCTCTACATTATGGCCAAGTTTCAGAAAAATTGAATGGATGGATCAAACGTTATGGGAGAAAAAGGTAATTTTTTGCCATTTTAGGAGGGCTTTTGACCCCCTGGGGGCGCGAACCAGATTTTTTCCAAGGTTAGCGATACTTATTTTCTATTAGGAACAATTGCCTCCACATTTTGGCCAAGTTTCAGAGAAATTGAATGGATGGATGAAAAGTTATGGGGCAAAAAATGTCATTTTTTGCCATTTCGGGGCCTTTTGACCCCCTGAGAGGGCTAACCAGATTTTTTTTTTTTTTAAATCGGAGAATGTCACTTTCTAACCTGACCAAAGTTACAACTTCATGCAAAATTTCAGAGAAATTCAATGGATGGTTGCGGAGAAAAATCCAGACGGACGAACGGACATGCCTCAAAACATAAGTCCCCCAATTTATAAAATCGGGGTACCAATTAGAGCGACAATATTGTTCAAAGTAGAATAACAACATTATTAATATAACCTGGAATAGAATAACAAGAATACTTATTTACAACTATAATAAAATCGGATGAAAGAATATTGCTTAAAACAAAAGTAAGGAATTAGATTAACATTTTTTTTTTTTTTTTTGCAGAATGGGTCATTTTTAGAATGTTGCTTGGAGCAAAATAATAGAATCAGATAATGAATTTTGCTTAAAGCAGAATAATAGCAAGATTTAAAATATTCCTTAAAGCAGAATAATAGAATCTGATTAAGAATAATGCTTAGAGCAAAATCATAGAATCGCATTAGATATACTTTTTTAAAACTAATTAATAGAATCAGATTAGGAATATTGTTTGAAACAGACTGACAGAATCAGATTAGGAACGCTTCCGTGAGCGGAATCATTGAATCAGATTAGGAATATTGCTTAAAATAGACTAATTGAATCAGATTAGTAATACTGAGTGAGACAGAATGATAGAATCGGGCTAGCAATAACTTGAAGCTAAATGATAGACGCAGGTTAAGATTACTATTTTAAAAAGAAGAGATTATCATAATTTATTAAATATTGAATGAAATGTTAAGTTTAAAAAAATCTGATTAACAAATTGAAGAGATAATTGGAGGTTAAATGCTATTCACAGAATCTTTCTAAAAGGGAATATTTTGAGAAAGAGATTTAAAAGAAAATGTGCCCCCCCCCCCACACACACACAAAAAAAAAAAAACAGAACAGAATAAATGAATAACCATGGTGTAATAATGAAAGTTAGTAGTTAGAAAAATTCTAAATAAAACTAGGTCGTATATGCTAGGCCTCTTGAGTAGGTCAATTAAGAAAGGGCAGATAATTCAGAATTAAAAATAATGATAGTAATAATAACTACAAGCCGGACGCTGTGAAAATCGCATGGTTGCTTTCTCCATTTATCTGTTTAATTTACTGTTATCAATAATATAACTCTTGAAATAATAAATACCTGTCAGGGTTATGAAAATTAAGACAAAAAGGATCTCTTTCTACTTTAATAAAAATAATTGTCTTTGCCGGATATATATTCTTTAAATAAATAAAACTAATATATTTCTAATTTATTTAATTAAAATTGTAACAATTAGATGTATTAAAATACAAATAATGCAAAGAGTATGTTTTTATAAACTGTTTAATTCGATGGGATGACAGAATTTGATCTATGATATTATATTCGATTTGTGGAACAGTTCATTGTAAAATAGGTAAAAATCATAATTTATGACACGCAGCGACATCAGATAATCACTGTTTATCTTTGGCGATCAGACAATTCTATTTTTATAAATGAAGGTGAAAGGTGATAACATAGGTACAAACGAAGATTCAATTTATTATTAGACTTACTAGCAGGATAACGTTGAAATTGCACGCTTGAAATAATACATTAATGTATGGTTTAATAATATTAATCAAAAGATGTCTCTTTTAAAAAAAATTTTTCTTTTTAACTTAGTTTACCCCCAAACAAGGCAAGTTGCCACTGTAGACGTAAGGAGCTACTAAGAATTAGGGTGAAAGTTTAGGGGTCATCCTAAATTGAGAGCTGTGCAGCGAGATGCTTGTTCACATTAGTTTTAAATTTCTGCATGTCGGTACAGTCGGGGAAACAGGGAGCAGAGAGGGGATTCCAAAGGCCGGCAGCTCAAGAAAAGAAACTATTGGAGTAGAAGGCTCTCTGGCATCTGAGGACCTCCACGGTGAATGGATGGGATTTAGCTGATTGTCAGGTTGGTTGAGTGTATTTATGTTGACGGGGCCCCAAAACAGCAAGAAGTACTTGTAAAACAAGGATGCAACATTGCAACAATAGGACAAGGGCTGGAGCTTGGTGGATAGTGAGCGACCTATCAGATTAGAGACTCTTTTTCTTCTCCCATAAAAATAATTGCCATTGTCAGTTAAATATTCTTTAAATAAATAGAACGATTATGTCTCTTCTTTATTTCATGAAAATTGTAACAATTTATATATTTTTAAAACGATAAACATTTTTTTTCTAATTGTAAAAAAAATATATTATAAGATAAATATAAAAAAAAAATGATTTTGGATTGGGCTAGACCAATAAAACGTAAAACTTTTGGTAGCGGTAACTTAAAAATTTTGAAAATCGCATTTATCATGATTTGTATTCAAAATATTCATATATTTTATAAGGAATACAATGATTTATAAAACTTTATGGAAGATATTTTTCAGTTCACTTACACCCTTCATGTGAGCGACCTGTTTAGCCAGAAGAGAAAAACATGCATCTATTTTTTTTAATAGCTAACTTCTAGGGGTTGATCATCATTATCATCATCATCATCATTTTCGGCTTAATGTCCGTTTTAAATGAGGGCGTTAAGAAATTGACTTCCAAACTAACCTATCTCTGTCCAGGTCTTTATTTATACCTCTTTCTCTCAAGTCAATCCTTATCACTTCCTCCCATGTTTTCCTTGGCCTTTCTCTGTGAACTGAACCTGCTACCTCAACTATTCTACATCTACTCACACAAGAACTCTCATCCATTCTTTCAACATGACGATACCATTGAAGTCTCTTTTTCTACACATATCTCCCTATACTTTCTAGATTTAATCTTCCTCTGAAGTTATCAGATCTAAGCCTGTCTTTAAGACTCACATTACACACCCATCGTAGCATTCTCATAGCTTTTCTCCGTGCAACTCATGTCTTTAACCTTCACTGGCCATGTCTCACTTCCATACATCATCACACTGCATACATATGCCTGATAGACTCTTCCCTTGGTCGATAGTGGTAACACTCTGCTGGTTAGTAATGAAAGAAATGCTATAAAATAGATAAATCAAACCAATAATGATGAATATTAGTTAAAAGATCTTAGAAAACAATCTCCATTTATATAAAGTTTAGTATGTTTATATATTTGTATGCACATGATTTACTCCTAAACTAATTAACCGATCATTATGAATGTTGACTAAGAGTGAGTAGTGTGGGCTATATTTAGTTTTATGCAAAGGTGGTAAAAAGGGGATGTAAGTCCTTTGTGAAAATTCAGATACCAATTTTTGTTAAATTTTAACAATAGATATTAAACATGAATTAAATATTTTCCGAATTTCGATTTCCTTTGAGTATTTTAAAGGGTTTTAATATATGCACAACTTCCTATTTTAAAAATTCAAATAATTAAGATTTACATCAAATTTGATCCATAGTCATTAGCACCAATTAAGCAAGATTCCCAGAATTTAAATTTCTTCTTAAGACCCCTTTAAGCATAAGCCTTATAATTTAGAGATTCACTAAAATCAAAATCATGTAATGGATTTTGATCAAAATTGGAATAAGGATTCTAGACATAAGGTTTAGTAGCATTATATTTATATGTTAATTTTGATCTTAGTAAAAGGACATAAAAGTGGTGCAAAACTGTTCTGTTCAGGGAATTCATTTACTTGTCCTGGATCTAGTTTTACTATAAAATACATATGCCATAAAACAGATTAGCTTTTAAATTGTGTACCCATTTACATTTATTAAAAAAATAACATAGTAATGGGATTCGTATCACAAACGATTTATTTTAATTTCATACAACATATTACATGCTTCGAGTCTAATGCACTCTCTCATTCTTCTCTGCCCACTTTATTGCATCACTGGAAGGATTCTTCGTCGTTACTGACCTCTTGATGTCGTGGACCCGATTAAAATGTGTCTCCCTGATGTTATCCTTGAGCTTAGAGGAAAATTTTAAAAAGTCACACTGAACATGATCAGATGAATTGTTGTTCTAGTATGGTGATGTTCGTCTTGGACAGAAGTTGCCAAGTGTGCAGGGCATTGTGAACAGGTGCATTGTCATGGTGAAGAAGTATAAACCGAATCATGTGAAAAATGCAACGTTTGCAAAAAAAGCTAAGATTACAGTTCTATAATCCCAAGATATGTTAAATGATCCCTCTTTCATCACACAGCATATTTATACCCCTTACTTTTCAGACCAAACTTTTAAATGATCATATTCATTCTTACTTTTGCAATTTGATCCATTAAAAATGTGATGGTTGTTTTGTCGCGAACACCCTGAACTCTGGATGTCCCTGCAGGTGTTGCATACTTGACCTTGAGTCATACATGTATTACAGAAACATTAAAGTTCACAATAGTTTATCATACCTTATTTGCTGGTTGCTCTTTTGCAGTGATCATGCCAGACCGAGGAAATGCCGGTCCTGTAATTAATGTTTCTTATACCTGTAAAAAGACTAACTCGACACAAATCTGATGGAAGAAAACAAGCCATTTATTTGACGGGAACTTTGTTCCAAATTGCTGACCGGTGGGAGGGAATTGGGGCAGAGAGAGAAAAAGAGAAATCAAAGTCAACAATTGTCCACATCCTTACATGCTTTCAAACAAAATGACTGCTTGCTATCCCCCTACCTATTTGAGCCATCTCCATTTTTAAGACATTCCTACAGCCGATGGAAATTTTCAACGAGTTGGCCTTGGTATTCACCAATTTCCTACCACGGGAAGATGTGGCACAATAACGCAAGGAAGGGAGTATAAACCAGCCCCTTAAAGAAGGAGCACTCTGGCTTCTTAAAAATTGCCTGAGCAGCCCCGTCGGCATTTCCCGGTGAGGATGCCTCAAAGCAGTTTCCTATAAACTAACCCCATTCCCAAAGCAAGAAAGCAAGGCCTGAGTGGGTGCACCTCCTAGAGCTAAACAGAACGAATATCACAGTCGAGCATAAAAAAGGTTACCACCGTCACAATGGCCCAGTTTTGGTCAGACTGAGTGTCGAGGACATGTCCTAGACTGGTATGCTAGGTGTAAAAAAGCTGTCACGTTTCTTGTCATTCTCAACTAACTAAACTAGATATACTAGATGATCTACCCGTTCAATAGGTAACACAGGTAGATAATGCTCCTGGGGCTGAGTGCTTTCTAGCCTCTCTACATATCTGATATGTATCTAAAATGTAAATGTTAAAAAGAAAATAATGATAAAACTAAACAATGTACAAGGAAATGATGATAAAATCAAAATGCATTCACGAACATGAAGTTCACAATTTGAGAATGGATAAAGGTAAAAAAAAAAATAAGGGAAAAGAATTTAAAATATAAATAAATGAGGAATTGAATAATGTAAGCAGAGTGGTGCCTAACACCTTGGAGTCTGTGGAATAATAAAAATGGGTATCTGAATTAATGAAATTTTAAAGGGAATTATAAGAATAGGAAAGAAAAGGAAGAAAATGCCGAATTACAGGTCAATTGAATGATGTCAATTATTAATCATACGATGAGGCACACAGAAGCAGAATTATAAAGGAAGTAATGTGATTGGAATAACAGAATACCTCAGTGAAAATGAACGCCAGAAAGAATATCGAGGAATAAAGGAAAAAGAAGAGTAATCAAAATAAACAAGAATAGTAGAATAATTGTGTCAGAAATTGAAAAGAAGAAAAAAATGTTAAAATAATGTTTTTTTGAAAGAAATAAGACCAGCAGTTTTGTTCAGCAAAATGAGTAAACTGACAATATGATAAAAAAGAAAATGCTCACAAAATCAAATAAGAAAATGATTGTAGAATAATAATTAGTATTGGGACGATTAATCGGGAATTGGAAAAATCAGAACTTTTTTGGGGTATCGGAATCAGAAAAATTTTAGCCTGATTTCAGATTACAAAAACGATTCTTTCTTTTCTTCTTTTTTTTCTTTTTTTCTTTTTTTTCTTTTTTTTTTTTTTCTTTTTTGTTAAAATTTAATTTTCTATTGCTAGTACAAATGATAAAAAATAAATATTTATTGATTTTAAACTACCAGTAAAACTAAAATTTATAGATCATAATAGCGAATTTAGTTAAAAATGGCACCCATTAAAAAATGGACGATAAAAATGGCACAAGTGAAAAATATGGACGATAAAAATGGCACAAGTGAAAAATATGGATGAAAATCATTTCACATACATAAAGGGAAAACATTAAGAAGTTTATCAAACTAAAAAAAAAAATATATATATTTACATTTAAAAGTAGATGAAGACTCTCCACTCCTAAAACATTAAATTCTACTTTTTAGGCGATTTTATGAATGGAATCTGTAATTATATCGGAATCAGGAATTTAGAACAGAATCAGTAATTGTATAGGAATCTATAAAGATATTGGAATCGTTCCATCACTAATAATAATACAGGATGTGTAAGGTATTTGAGGACATACATTATTTTTATTACAGCAGAAATATTATTTGACTTTATATTTTCTATATTTCAGAATTATCAATGGCAGCCCCTACACAACAAATGGGGAAGCACACAGTTATCAAAACTATAAAGGCTGAATAGAAATAGAACCATTTTAAAAAAAGTCTCTTCATCTTTTGTTTATAAAGTTTGCAAAGAGTTAAAGGATTCAAATGAAAACGTATCACCATTATCAAAACATAAGAGACATTCTAGACACACTGACAGTACTAAAATGAATGAATTTATTTATATTTATATTTGAATTTACTTTTACCAAAATGACCGGATTCAGCATTAAATAACCCGAAAAAGGTTGATATGCCGTAAAAGAAAACAACCAAACCAAACCAAACCAAAAGAAAGGTATCACCATTATCAAAACATTCTCGCAACTGATAATATTAGAATACATGAACTTATTGGGCAAGTACAGCACACCGTTGGTGGTAATCTTAGAAGATCCATGAGGTCGATTGCAAAAGAACTCCATGTGTCAGAAGGAATAATCTGAAATATTGTCCACAAAGACATCAGATACAAATCTTATGTGATGAGTAAAGGTCATTTGACATCAGAAAAGTTAATGGAAACTGCTAAATCAGAGTTAATACACTCCTAAACAAATTTTAAAATCCAGTGTCATTTTCATGAGGACATAACTCCTAACCTTTGGTCTCCTAGCTCCCCAGATCTTAATCTTTTGGACTACTATGTAGAGAGCATAGTTAAGAAAAATGTTAATGAACACCCTTATGACACTAAGTAATCCCGAACAGTCTTCATAGTTATGGTAATGTCCAATATGAACAAGGACCACCTGATCCTAGCTTGTAGGCGATTCATACCTCCCATAAAAGTTGTTATCGAAGCTGAAGGAGAGTTTAATGAAAAAAATCACAAGACAATATATTTATTCTTATCCTCAAATCATTTTTCAATAAAAAGACATAATTATTTCTTTCTAAGAGTCATTTTTTTTGTGTATGTATAAATCTGCACTCAAATATGTTACGCACCCTGTATATTCCATTCTTAAAGACCCCACGTGTCCATACCTTGGCAGGGTGGGCTTCAGGAGATTGGCCAAATGGATACCACCACAGACTATGTAATCGGCTGAATTCATATCCTATCAGATCTCCTGTGTTCAATTAATTGTATATAATGAATCTTTTGTAATAATAATTGTTTCAGTATCGTTAATAAATTAGATGCTATTGTTTCTTGAGTCTAATTGAAGAATTGTAAAATCTCTACCTAAAGTATGGATAACTTTGTGCATATTTTGTTGCCTATGAGTGAAGACTATGGGAATGCGGTCTTGTATATATATATATTTTTTTTCTTATATTTAAGGTGTTGTTTGTGTATGGATGCTGTATTTTTAATAATTGACTAGTAAAAATATACTCTCTATGGTCGCATATTTTTGCTAAGCTGGTAGATCCACTCATAATATAAGGGGCATTTTTAGAATTCTATAATATTTATGCAAATTATTTATTCAAAAATATACTTGACGCTCTATATATATGTATATTTATAGATGTATGTTTATAATTATTTTATTATGGTAATGTTTTAAGATCTATTTATAAGAAAATCTAAATAGCTCAGTTCGTAGAAGATCAGACTGATGAACTCATATCAGCGAATTGGAAAAAATAAACATAAAAAATACAATTTAAACATATTAAAAACAATTTTTTTTTTGTTTGTCGGCGTAATAAGGAGGAATTACAGGTATTCGCTGATATATGAAAGTAAAAAGATTGAAAGTACAGAGGTAAAGTTTGGTTGTGGTCGTTCTACGACATATGAGGATGAAGAAATTGTAAGACCAGAATGAAAGATATCGTTATGGATTGATTTTTCCTTTGGTGATTGGTATGCACCTATATATATATATATATTTAATAAATTTAAAAACCAAAATAAACGATGTGAATTTTTATTTTTAATTATTTATTTGAAAACCTGGGCCTTTGGCGAAATTCGCACTTTTCTAAAGCAAGACATTTTTTTCTTTTTTTTTTCTTTTTCTTTTTTCTTTTTCTTTTTTCTTTTTCTTTTTCTTTTTCTTTCCTGTTTGAGGCATAATGCTTCTTTGAGACAGTAGTCCATTCTTTTGATGAAAATGACGGTTAGTTTGAAAATAAGTCTGTGAACAGGTGGTTTCGTGTTTTAAATAATGAAGAGATAGTCACACATATAGAGCAAGGAGTGCATGATTGACCTTATGAAATCAGCTATTGCTTTCAATTAGGCACTAATAACATTAGACATGGTGTGACGTCATAATTTCCTCTCAACTATGTAAAATAGCAACTTGTATTCAATGAATAGTTCACAATAAGTATTGTGCTTTGGTATTTTGTTACTTTCACAGATTAGGACCCACACTAACTTTGACCCTAAACCCTAACCCTAAACAACAGGGTTAAAGTTAGCGTGGGTCCTAATCTGTGAAGCACCAGTATTTTTTTAATACTAACGAGTCACCACTTATCAAGACCCAAAAGCCACTCGACACAATACTATGAGAAGATTGGAAACGATAGGTGGATTGGGACAAAATTGAATTAACAGAATGGCTTGATAAAAATTGCTTAACATTGGACTTGAAAACGATCATGTTGTAGTCAGCTAGGAAGCAACCCCATGGTATTGTGTTGCACAGATGGGAAGTTCTTGGAAAGAAACGGTGTTCATGGAAGTTTCGTTTGGTTTTAATTTGATATGCTATAAAACAGATACCGTCCTTTTTATGTATTTTACCATTAAATAACTCCATTACAGTTGATATGCCATAAAACAGACATGCTTTTTATTGTGTTTCAGCATTAAATAATCCAAAACATATAGCAAAACAGAGGAGAGGAGCTTTTTATTGTGCTTTAGCATTAAATAATCCAAAAAGGTTAGTGAAACAGATGAGGAGTTTATTTTATTGTGCTTTCGTATTGAATAATCTAAAAAAGATAGTGAAACAGGTGAGGAGTTTATTTTATTGTGCTTTCGTATTGAATAATCCAAAAAGGTTAGTGAAACAGATGAGGAGTTTATTTTATTGTGCTTTCGTATTGAATAATCCAAAAAGGTTAGTGAAACAGATGAGGAGTTTATTTTATTGTGCTTTCGTATTGAATAATCTAAAAAAGATAGTGAAACAGGTGAGGAGTTTATTTTATTGTGCTTTCGTATTGAATAATCCAAAAAGGTTAGTGAAACAGATGAGGAGTTTATTTTATTGTGCTTTCGTATTGAATAATCCAAAAAGGTTAGTGAAACAGATGAGGAGTTTATTTTATTGTGCTTTCGTATTGAATAATCTAAAAAAGATAGTGAAACAGGTGAGGAGTTTATTTTATTGTGCTTTCGTATTGAATAATCCAAAAAAGGTTAGTGAAACAGATGAGGAGTTTATTTTATTGTGCTTTCGTATTGAATAATCCAAAAAGGATAGTGAAACAGATGAGGAGTCTATTTTATTGTGCTTTCGTATTGAATAATCCAAAAAAGATAGTGAAACAGATGAGGAGTTTATTTTATTGTGCTTTCGTATTGAATAATCCAAAAATGGTAAACAGGTGAGGAGTTTATTTTATTGTGCTTTCGTACTGAATAATCCAAAAAGGATAATGAAACAGGTGAGAAGTTTATTTTATTGTGCTTTCGTACTGAATAATCCAAAAAGTATAGTGAAACAGGTGAGGAGTTTATTTAATTGTGCTTTGGCATTGAATAATCCACAAAGGATAATAAAACCGATGAGACAAGCTTTTTATAGTGTTTTGGCATTAAATAATCCAAAAAGGGGTTGATATGCTGCAATCAGACCAGAATCACCTTTATTTTTTGTATGTCAACATAAAATAGCACAAAAAAATGTTGATATGCTATGAAATCAAACCAAATGTATTACGTTGGGCGAAGAAACAACAGATTTTATTACACAACAAAGCAGAATCATTTTTGAACAGAGTTCGAGCAATGAATGTATTTTTCAAGACTCTTATTATTATATTGAGCAAAATATATAACCAGCTGAATAATATTTATTATCATTTTCGTTTTTTTTTTTCTTTTTTGTTCTGTTTAATGCTACTTTATATTTTATGCCCATTAAATCAATCACTGTCTGGTTTTACCCAAAGAAAATTCTACAAAAATCTTTTCTTCTTTCTATTCTTAAATAATAAATAAAATGTTCAACATTGCCCAAACTTTCCTACAATGAACATTGCATAAATGTATAATTGTGTATGTTTTGGCACGTGTTGGCAAAGTGATTTATAGGCGATTTGCAGAGAATAATATATCAGATTCTAATTCATATCCTTTTCTCTCTAGCAGATCACCCATCAAACATGGCAGGATTCAGAATACCATAGAATAACTCTCTCTCTCTCTCTCTCTCTCTCTCTCTCTCTCTCTCTCTCTCTCTCAGTCTAATATATTTTCAAATGACAAATTTAAAAAAAAATATTAATTCACTCAATTTTTGTCTCTTTGTTTTCTTTCCATTTTTACTTGACTCCCCATGAGGGCAGAGATTGACACAAGGTCGGTTTTTAATGTGCTGAAAATGCAGCTCCCCAGAAAAGGGCACCCTGGATTGGGACAAAAATAAAAATTGCTAGTCTAGAGAGATTTCTCATTCACTGATCAAGGACAGAACATAATGAATTGTAGTATCAGAACAGATATTATATTTTGATCTTAGCCAAACGTTAGTGTCTATTTATTTCTCTTTCTATGTCTGATATATCATTATAAAAAAAATATGAAAGTATTTATTCAGTTTATCATTTCTCTATCCTTATCTACCAGTCTCTTTCATACACTAGTATCTTATCTGGCGCTACCAGATCAGGCTGTCTGGAGATACCGGCTTTCTGACTTAAAATTCACCAAACATTGATTTTATTGGGTTTTTTCCTTTCCCTTTGCAAAATTCAACCATGTTATGCAGAGGTAAAAACAACATTTTTCCTCTACAAAGCAACTAAACCAAACACCATGAATAAATAACTTGAAGCATAAAAACTTTTACCAAAATTACCTTATTCGGCATTAAATAACTCGAAAAGGGTTGATATGCCGTAAAAACAAAACAACTAAAGTAAACTAACAAGATATGATGAGTCTTTCTCTATCATTATTTCCATAGAAAGTGCTTGACTGAGCTTCAATCTCTGGTTACTCCTTGTAAAACTTTCATAGTAAAGAACTTTGTTTTCTTCCTGCATGTGCCTAAAGCATCACACAGAATTTCCATGAACAGAGTTTCTTTCTAAGAACCTCCAATCTGTGGAACACATTCCAATAATATTGCTTCCCTGAAGGCTGCAACATGGTCATCTTCAAATCTAATATCAATAAACACTTGTCATAACCCGTCCTCATAAGTCATCAAATCTTATGCATTCCATTCATTATTCTAAATACTTTCATAATATCCTTTCGATTACCCCTATCCTTGAGTGGCTTTTAACCTTGATGAGTGGTGATTCATTAGTTAAAAAAATAAATGAATAAAAAGTCCAGTTTTTCATTCAAATTGACTGATTTCAAAACTGCACACAGTTTTCTTCTGTCATGTCAAATGTTTTCTCTCTATTCTACTCTTTAAATAAGCACAATTGTTTGTCCATAAGTAATAGGAATTGTCAAGTGCTATTTGCTATCACTATATTAATAAAATTATGTATCTATGTGTGACTTAGACATTGTTTTTTTTTTGTTGCTTTAATCAATTATTTAGTGAAATCCAAAATTCAATAGCATAAAGTATTCAAAAAACTTTTTAAAATCCTATTTAAAAAAAATAATTATGAACTTAATTCTAACACAATACATTTCGATTTTTTTTGTAAATAACTCAACCATTTTAATAGTCGAAAAAAGAATGAATTACTTCATGACCTTCAAAATTTCAAAGGAATTTGGAAGCATTTAAATTGTCAAATAGAAAATCATTTCTTGCTTTAAAATTCTTAGCAAATTCTCACGTATTAAAAGATTGAACGTTTTGGAAGCTTAACTTTTTATTTTATTTTTTTAATTAATGAGACCATTTATCAAGTTTAAAAGCCACTCGAGGATAAGGGTTGATGAGATGGATAGATTTTACATCCAAAAATTTTACAAATAGATATTTAAAGATTGCCTTCAAAATGTTTTATAACAATAATTTGCTTGAATTAATAATTTAATAACCAAACGATACCGTGATAATTTAATTTTTCTTTCAAAATCCTATTTTCTGAAAAAAAATAATAATTTGGTAAAAAAGGGGGGGAAAACAGAAAACCAGCATCGTTAAAAAAAGATCAAGATAGAATGAATAATCTAAATTTCATTCGGAAATCTGTATTAGAAGCAGAAAAAGAGGTCGGAGAGATACATAGAAAGTAAAATCAACAGGCATGTAGATATATAGATTCTGCTTTGCGTGTCTTTCAAGTGTCATGTGGTCAGACAACAGTTTTCCACTTTTTTACGCAGTCCTTTGCATTATTGTTGTACTCTTCAAGATCTTTCAAGCTGCACCGATTGGGCTGTAGAGGATAGACAATGCAATGTTGAATCGTATTACCCTTCTCTCTACATTCACAGATTGTTGGGGCAGTTTTGTAGCCCCGACTAGTCATAGCTACTTTTGATAACCACATTCCGGTTCTCAGGCGATTGAATGTTTTCCACTGGAGCCAGGGTGCCTCTGAACCGGGAGGGGAGGGGCTCAGAGGGGGAGATTCTCATGTCATTAAGAAGGGGGGGGGCATTCTCTAGCCGGCTGGTCCACAGCTGTAGTCTCTTCCTGAGATGTTGTTGATATATAGATGTAATGTGTTCATCCCATCTTCATTAGTCTATCTGTCTCTCTCCCTACCCTCTCTCTCCCCCTCATACACTTGTCAGATTATTTGAATATTCATTGCATCTCTATCTGTCAGATGGTTTGTATTACTTTCTGCCTATCTCTCTATGCTTCTCCCCTATATTACAGAATGACAGATCATTCAAATATTAATTCCATTGCTGTCTTTTTTTTATGGAAGTCGCTCCAGACAAAGCATGAAACCACTTGATGTAAGGAGCTAGAAAGAACGAAAGATGATTATCGCAAAGACAGGAGATGCCTATTGACCTTAGTCTTGAAAAGACCAAGGCTATAGGTATGAGAAAAACAGTGAGTAGGAAGGGAGTGCCACAAGTCTGCAGTTCTTCGAAAGAAGCTACTGGAATAGCACATGATTTTTCTCTCTCTATCAATCCTACTCTCTCACTTACACGTTTCTCATATATCTTTCAGAATGACAGATAGATCATCTAAATACTAATTACATCCTGGTATCTCCCTTTCTCTCTTATTCACTCTCTCCTATCTTTCATCATTTAATTATTAATACCATCTCTCTCTCTCTCTCTCTCTCTCTCTCTCTCTCTCTCTCTCTCTCTCTCTCTCATTCACTCTCTCCCTCTCTCATTCACTCTCTTCTATCTTTCAGAATGAGAGATACATCATTTAAATATTAATTCCATCCTGGTATATCTCTCTCTTTCTCTCTCTGTCTCTCTCTCTCTCTCTCTCCCTCTCTCTCTCTCTCTCTCTCATCTAAATGAGAATGATAGAGATTTCCTCAAACTAACCAGAAATGTCTCCTCTTCATTCTGATTTGAATAAAGTTGGAACATCTGTTAATGGAAAATTCCCAAAGAACAGGATCTCTGTTTACCTGCCATCTTTTTTTTTGTTGTTTCTTCCTTTTAGATAAATGAAAAATATTTTCTGGCTTGAGGTTATTTTCATTTAAAGCAAACTGCCGTTTTCCTAAACAAAAACAAAAGCAAAAACACTTTCCACCACGCATACACACACATATATATACAGGTGCACACGTGCACGTTGACACATTTCGGTAAGGCAGAAATTCCATGAAGCGATGATGGAAGTCAGTTTTTCAAGCAAGAAGTGCTGTCACCTAAATATGCAAATTATTCTGACTCGGTTGCACATACTTGAAAACAAGGACTGTAAGTTTAACAATGCCTCCAGCAACTTCATGCCATTGTGTGTGTATGTTTAAATGTACTAAATGAATATCCTCTTGTACTAAATGCATAACTATATGTATATGTAGGTGTATGTAATTATGTGTATGTAGATGCATATATGTGTGTATGTAGATGCATATATGTGGATATGTGTGTAGATGTCTGGGCGTGTATGGGCAATATATGTATATGTGCATTATAAACTGAAAATAAGCCCCATGTTTTAACTTAGATACATTTTTAAAAAAATAAAAAAAATAGGTGTACACAAACTTAAGATCCCCACCCGGGATATGTAATTAAAAAAAAATAGATGTACACAAACTTAAGATCCCCACCCTGGATATGTAATAAAGAAAAAAATGGTCGACTAACAAACAAATAATTAAATGAAACCCATTCCTTTATTTGATTTAAAAAATCAGTGTGGTCACAACGGTCAGTAAAACAATGAATTTAATCAATGAGTTCTTTTTTTATCAGGAGTGTAAAGTAATAAAGTAATGTTTGAACCCTAATAAAAGTAAAAAATATTTAATAAAAAAAAAATAAAAAAATTAATAACAGATGGAATATTAAATTGAGTTACCAGTAGCTGCTGACATTCTGGTCACATGACATCCCTTATTTAAAAATGTTAGTTTCTTCGAATTCATGTTCACTTTTAACATGTTGCCCTGATGAAGCTTTGGCTTGTCTCAGATTTTAGCTGTAACATGTATGCACATATGTAGTCAAAAATGTTTGTATTAATAAAAATTTATACAGAATAAATGTACTATCCTTTCTATGAAAGGGTATATATGAGGGTATCATTATCACCCCCCCCCCCCTTCCAAAAAAAAAGATGAATTTCATTGTAATAAATTATATATATATATATATATATATACACACACACATCTGTTTAATACTAAAACATTGATAATCTTACTTGCTTGGTTGCTTACACAGTGAATGTTTTAGATGGTGGGAGGAAGGGTGAATGAGACGAGAAGCTTTGGAAGGAATGGAATAGAGTTAGTAGCAGCAGCATAAGGAATAAAGTAAGAAGATGAATAAATTATGAATATAAAGAAAAAAATGAAAAATTATCGGCAGCATATGATATGGTAGAACTGGTTAATATAGTGAGTAGTAGTAATTTAACCCAACGTTTAATCTCCTCGGCCTAACATTCACAGGTACCATGAATTCGAACAAATACATAGAAAACATTGCCAAAGCTGCTGCAAGGAAGGTGGGCTCCCTCTACCATGCTAGAAAACTTCTCACACCTGACAGTATCCTATATCTCTACAAAGCCACCATCCGGCCATGCAGAGATGTATTGTTGCCACATCTGGGCTAGTGTACGATCCACTAGTCTCTCCCTCTTAGACAAGCTTAAAAAAAAGAGTATCTAATATAATAAGTCCTTCACTATCCACCAAGCTCTAGCCTGTCCCATCGCTGCAATGTTGCATCCTTGCACTTGTTTTACAAGTACTTCAATGGAATGTGCTCCGATGAACTTGCTGCTCTGGTACCCCCTCGACGTAAATACACTCAGCCATCCAACAATCAACTAAATCCCATCCATTCACTGTGGAGGTCCCCAGATGCCGGAGAGCCTTCTACTTCAATAGCTTCTTTTCTCGTGCTGCCGGCCTCTGGAACTCCCTCCCTGATCCCTGTTTCCCTGATTGTACTGACATGCAGAAATTCAAAACTAATGTGAACAAGCATCTTGCTGCACATCTCCCAATTTAGGATGGCTCTCAAAACTATCACTGTAGACACAAAAGGCTACTGAGAATTAGGGTTAAAGTTTTGGGGTCATCCTAAATTGGACTCTCAGGTAGGGTGTTATTTGCCATGGCAATCGGTGGTTGAAAAAGTTTCTTGTAGTTGTTGAACGAAAGGATCTTTGTCTTAGCAGCATTAAATGTTATCGATTTATGACCCCATTTCACTACAGACTGGAGGTAACTTTCTAAGGATTTAGCCATTGCCTCTGATATGTGTGTGTCCGTTTTGCCCACATGACAAGAATAGAGTCGTCAGCAAATATACCCATCTAAGACACAATGTTATCAGGTAGATTGTTTATGAAAATCTAGAACAATAAAGGTCCAAGGATCGATCCCTGTGGCACACCTACATTTATGTCATGTTGTTTGAATGAACGGCCATCTAGGACAACCTAGATTTTTCTTTTTTTTTGGTTAGGAATGATCTAATTATATTAAATACTCGTCCAGTAATACCATGTGAATGAATTTTTATTAGAAGACCTTTATACCAGACCTTGTCAAAGGCTTTGGATAATATCAAGTGCTACCGCCCTAGCTTCACCTGCCTTGTCCAGTTTATGGTATATGCATTTAGAGATGACTGTTAGGATATACGCAGTAGACTGTGCTTGCCTAAATCCATACTGATGGTCAGAAAGAAGTTTAGCATTAACGAGGTGCCAGACTATCGCTAGATAGATTAAGGATTCAAAAATTTTAGCAAAGATTGGAAGTAGACTGATGGGGCGATAATTCTGAGGGTTTGTTCTATCTCCAGAATTCTTGAAGACTGGTACGACAACGGCAATTTTCCAGCTATCAGGGAAGCAAGATTTGGCAAGGCATTTGTTGTAGAGTTTGAAGAGGACAGGGGCCATTTCAGTCACTCTTTCTATCCCCCTATTTAGTAAATCAAAGTATAAAATACTAGATTGGAATAGTCCATTATAAATAAAATTAAATATTTCCACAGTACTAATATAATTTAACTAGCACCTGGAGAATGGGAGAGAGAGGGGGTGATGTATCAAGCAAAAAACACTAAGTTTGGATTTTTTTTTTTAAATAGTCTTTTTATTATTTTATCAACACAAAATGTACATTTTATTGTGATACAAAGAATAATTTGGACACCAATTCAGTCATCTCTTGGTGTATACTTACTTCTCTCACCGAATGAATAATTATTAGCAACACATTTCGATGTGATTTGGTAGAGATTTACTCCCCAAAATTTTTTAAACATATCTCTACCAGATTTGCATGTCTAGACGACCAATTCTTTTTTTTTTTTTTCAAAAATAGCTTAAACTTCATCGGATGTGAATAGCAATGTTCAAGTTTTGTCGCATATTCTCGATTGAATTTGAGCCTGGTCTTTGACTGGATCATTCCAACACATTAATATGCTTTGATAGGGACCATTCAATTGTAGTTCTGGCTGTATATTTAGAGTGGTTGTCCTGCTGGAAGTTTTTTGCAAACTGTAACAAGTATTATTCTAGGATTGCCTTGTATCTGGCTCAGTCACTCTTCTCATTAACTCTAACTGCCTCCTTTGTTGCTGCTAAAAAAACATCCTCGCAGCATGCTGTCATCATCATGTTTATGGTGGTAGTGGTGGTGGGGTGTTCAGGTGATGTGCAATGTTAGGTTTATGCAACATTTTGAATTAAGGTCAAAAGTTCAATTTTGGTCTTATCCTCTTCCTGTTTACTGTGTCTTTATCATACTTGTACTTGAATCGGTTCTTGCCAGAAGTGGGATTAACAGGATGTACAGTACATCTCTGATCGCTGTGCTCCATTGTCTCCAGTCCGCAGAAGCATCAGTGATAATTTGGAGCCAGTCCCTTGTCCAATGTCGGAGACCATAGACGTAATGGCTAGACATAATTTCTGTGTCTGCTTTGACCGTCATGAGCCAAGTTATTTAAGCTGACCTTTCCTATGCTTTTGCTATCCGAGCATGGGTTCAGGAGCCACAGCTCTGTGTATGAGTCCACTTTCTTCGCATCGGAGAGTGTGACCTAGCCAATGAAGGCGTCTAGTTACAAGCAACCGAGAATGCGTGTGCCAATGATGTTGAACTTCAACGTTGGAGATTGTCTTGTAGTCTGGTGTGGACCAGTCGACACAAGCAGTTGTGATCGAAGACCTGTAGTCTGTGCAGATCTACCTCTTGTAATGGCCTAGTTTCACCTGTGTCAAGAAGGATGGTATGTACGAGTGCATAATAAATCCAGACCTCTGTGTTTTATTGGACCTCACTACACGACCAAAGGCGATCTTGCAGACGACAGAAGGCTTACCTGGTATGTTGATAAGATGCTGAATTTCATCCTTGCCCTGGCCTGTTGATATAAATGTGGTACCCAAGTATTTGAAGGCTTCGACGTCATCCAGGATTGTTTCATTTAAGATAACGGGGGTACAATTGGCTGCAGAAACACTGGGCGTATAGAGTTTTGTCTTTGACCCATTGATTTGTATTCCCATTTTATAGTCTAATTCAGTGATTTGAGTGTGTCTTTATTATGGGTTGTGCTAAATTCAAAACAAGATTTCTTACGGGTTTCTTTAACAATTTTATGGGGACCAGATTTGTAGAGTGCATGACTGGTAGTTGACCTGTGCATATATTCTCTCAGCTGAACTGTGGATCTTTGCAATTCCTTTAGAGTTACAATGGGTATCTTGGTTGCTTCTATTTGCTGACCCATCAGTTTATATATGAACAACTTTGTCATGGTAGTTTGCAGTTGTGCCATACTTTTCTCTCGTTTTGGATAATGGATTTAATAGTACTATGAGATGTTCAAAATTTTGAATAGTCTTTTATAGCTTAACCCTGTTTCCTACTTCTACATAACTTCATCCCTGTGTCTGTATACACCACAAACACGTATGTAAATTAGATGGAAAAATAATAAGTTTCTTCTATATAAGAAAAACAAAGAATGGTAATACTTCGATATAATAATAATAATAATAATATAGATGTAAAGAGACTTAATATTTTTAATTATGCAAGCAGAATGTCTTAACAAGTATGTCACAGTTTATGAATTTTAAAATGAAATCAAAATCAAATAATGGTAGTAGTTGTGATCCAATGGCTCATGGGTACGTCTAGTGTGTATATATAGGCTACGGGTAAAATAGTTACATGTTCAGTTTAATCCTGTTAAGACTTAGCTTGTGTCTTATAATCGTAGATCTGATCCTATTCTCCCTGAGATTTTCATGGATGGCTCCATTCTTGATGGGAAATCGACTCTTATACTTCTTGGTCTTTTTTCTCATCAAATCTTTCTTGGAGTTTATACATTAGATTCGGTGTTCTTTCTGCTTCCTGATTCCTGCAAAGTCGGTTCTCTCTATTGCTCTAAACACTTGCTCACAACTGAGGCTATTCTTTATCTCTACAAATCTACTATCAGACCATGTAAGGAGTACTGTTGTCATATTTGGGCTCGTGAATCCTTGTCCCATTTGATGGTTCTTGATAACGTTCAGAAGCGTATCTGTAATTTGGTTGACCCCACCTTTCTCCTCTACCCCCTCTTTCTCACTAGTATCAGTCTCTTCTATAAGTACTACTATGCGATGTGTTCTTCAGAATTGTCTAGTTTATTCCTTTGTGACTGGTTGGTCTACTGATCTTCATCAATTAACTGTTCAGGTACCTTGTTCCTATTCCAGTAGCCTTGGAAAAAAGGCTACTGAAATAGAACTGACTTGTCTGGAGTGACTTCCATGAAAGAAATTTAAAACAATTAATCATATACACTTAATTGTTGATATGGCTATGTATTTTGACATCAAATAACTCAAAAGAGTTGATATGCCATAAAAAAGGCAGTAAAAAATACTCAGGGGGGGTATAGAATAGGAAAAAAACCTACGGTCTATAGATATTCTTTCTCCTTTGTTTATAAGATTGGTTTAAATGGAGAATTATATTGGATTTTCAAAAAGAATATTTTTATAATTTGTTTTCTTTTCTGCTTTTCTCCAAATTTTCTAAATTTTTGACAAATTTTTATGTTTCTTTACTTTTTATTGTTTGTTTTTTTTACTTTTGTTTTTCTTCCTTCCCTTCTCTATTTTAAATTCCCTTTTATTTGCAGGTGTGGAATTATATATTATTTAGAAGCATTTTACTATGCCATCCTTCCTCTGCTCTCTCTCTTTCTCTCTCTCCTACAAACACATAAGGGCTGGTTTACACTCTTCCTAAAGAGTGCCATCATAAACAGATCTATTAACACCAAACTACCCCTCTCATGTGACACACAGGTTACTCTTCCATTCAGCAAGTGTCTGAAAGGGTTCCTACGTTTGTCACAGTCAAGTTTAATGGAAACATGAGACACAGAAGTTTGTACTGTTTCATGAATTCCCAAATATTGCTTCAGATCTTCTTGTAAATGTCACATGAATCTATGAAATAGTGTCTATGTGAGCAAGAGTTTACAGTGAAGCGAGGGTTGCTTAAACCCAACCGCACTTTTTCTTTTCTTTTTTTTGGGGGGAGGGGGGAATTTCTAGTCGACTGAAATTTATACTGATATAAGCAGAGAAAAACTGGTTTTACCAAAGACTTTTTCCTTTTTCTAGATTAGTTGCCCTTCAAAGACTTGATAATCTAGTCTACTTGCTATTGCATCCATAACCTCAAGGGATGAGAGATGTTTTCACATCTTTCCCAAGACCATTAGAGAAGGCACCATTTTTACAGCCACTTCTGGCATCTGATGTAGCCAAAAGGTCACCCACCTAAGTACTGACGAGGTTCAATATTTGCTTAAGTTTGGTGATCCAGTGAGAACTAATGTTTTAATGTGACATAGGTCACTATTTATGTGTACCCTTTTTGAGGGAGTTCTTACAGAGGTTTTTGATTTATCAGTGTTTTTTTCTTCAAATTTTAAATTCCTATAAAAGATTTGTTCTGCAAATATGATCGTCTGTTAAACCTTTTGTTGTGGAAAGCGAATGTATCTGCTCAAAATTGTATTACTGTTAACTGTGAAAAACAGATTTACACCACAGCTTTGAAAAAAAAAAAATTATCGTTATGCTTCGAGAAGTGGATACAATCTCAGTTAATTTCCAACACCACACCAATAAAATTTTGTTATTTCCTTTTACTTTATATTGAAATATCTATGACTCTTCCCACTGAGGGCGAACACACAACAATACAAATACAATACCGATTCTTCAACACAGCCTAAGCAATAAGGCCTACATCACAAAAGTGAGTAGAAAATCTCTTGAAAAATAGGTCACTTAAACGAAGCCTGTAGCATGGTGACCAAATGTAGGGTCCACCTCTCACACGTTTTGGGTCGTTTCTATATGATGAAATCGATGTTTTTTTTCTACAAATTTTGATATTATGCATGTGAAAGGTGTAGGATTTAGAAAATGTCAACTTTATCATAGCTGTCGAGTATCTTGTCGTATATTGACTTAATTCGGAGTTCGAAAACATACACCTAAAGAAGGCCGGCAGTTACAGCAGCCGAAACGTTGTGATGAAAACACTCATGATGAGAACAGTAGTCCGAATAATCCAAATTATACAGAATGAAAACTGTTTTAAGTTCATAACTTTAATTCTGTAAGCTCTATTTCCACATGGCTTTCACCATAACAGTGAATGTTTGTTTTTTAAAATTTCATTTGAGTATTTTGAGGCATGTTCTCTTGCAGCTTTTAAAGTGTAAATAATTTCACTCATTATAGACCACCTCATAAAAGTTCAACTCCACAAAATGAAACAAAAATTCTTAACCCATAACTGCAGTTATGTAATCTCTATTTTCACAGACTTTTTACCATATCAGTATGATTTTATTGCTTTGAAGTAAAAGTCTTGTTACCCGCTACAAAAATCTAACAACAATAGAGGAACAATTGGCTTTTTGGCTCAGAGCAAACTGTAGTATCTGTTCTGGTGCTGCATTTAGTCTTTTCTGCCCTCGGTCAGTGAAGGAGAAATCCTGCTTGACCGAGGCAATTTAAATTTTTGTTCCAATCCAGAGTACCCCTTTTTGGAGGAGCTGGATTTCCCCCACATTAAAAACAGACCTTGTGTCTAAGTCTGCCCTCATGGGAAGGCAAGTAAATAGGAATAATAGAGGAACTACTATGATGCTAATGCCAAACACATTTTCTGGATTTAGTTTATTTACTTTAAGAACAGTAAGAGAAAATAAGAACATTAGAAGAACAAGTAATACAGTAATAGAAAAGAATGTGTAATGGGTTCAGTTTATTCACTTTCATTGACACTGTCACACATTGAGAAAGTTTGTATGAACACCATTTTCGTAGCATTAAATAATAAGGCACCATGACCTGTGTGATAGTTTACAAAGCTGTGCTTTGCGATTGCCCCTCTATTGTTACTTTTTTATATAGGAATGACAACACTTTCAGACTACCCTGTTAGCTATTTGGATAAATAAATCTTAGAATACGTAGATTAACCTTTGGTTATATTTTATAACAAGACTTTCAGACTACCCTGTTAGCTATTTGGATAAATAAATCTTAGAATACGTAGATTAACCTTTGGTTATATTTTATAACAAGACTTTCAGACTACCCTGTTAGCTATTTGGATAAATAAATCTTAGAATACGTAGATTAACCTTTGGTTATATTTTATAACAAGACTTTCAGACTACCCTGTTAGCTATTTGGATAAATAAATCTTAGAATACGTAGATTAACCTTTGGTTATATTTTATAACAAGACTTTCAGACTACCCTGTTAGCTATTTGGATAAATAAATCTTAGAATACGTAGATTAACCTTTGGTTATATTTTATAACAAGACTTTCAGACTACCCTGTTAGCTATTTGGATAAATAAATCTTAGAATACGTAGATTAACCTTTGGTTATATTTTATAACAAGACTTTCAGACTACCCTGTTAGCTATTTGGATAAATAAATCTTAGAATACGTAGATTAACATTTGGTTATATTTTATAACAAGACTTTCGGACTACTCTGTTAACTATTTGAATAAATAAATCTTAGAATACGTAGATTAACCTTTGGTTATATTTTATAACAAGACTTTTGTACTACCCTTTTTGGTAGGGGTAATAATAAGACTTTCAGATAACCCTATATCTTGTGGTTTTGCACTAATTAAAGTTTCTAAATGTCTCTCATTATTGCAAGCCCATCCTGAGATGGGTATGTCGGCTAGTATATAACACTCTGAACAATTGACATCAAGTGAGGAAAGTAATCAAGTAAGATAGAGATTCTAAGTTAGAATGAATGTCAATGGGTGTCAGGTTAAAACCGAGATACTGTGCAGACCTAGATAAAGTAGTGCAAGGAAGGAGGAGGTCGATAGAAGCAAGTCTCTGACCAAGGAGAAGATAAAATCAACCCAACGAAGACATTTAATGGCTATGGTCTGCTGCTTGAAGCTTGTCAAGAAAAAGGGTTATTTATTAAATAGATGGTTTCTATCCTCCTTTGAGTGCCTTCCAGAATTTCTCATAAATAAAACCAAAGCACCATCCGCCATATTGGAACTGCTTTCTATCGGTAAATGCATTTTATATTATATTTTCTGACTTGCTGCATGCATAACCATATACCATAAAATTTATGTACCTATTTTATTCTGAGATTTTCACATACACACCCTCCCAAGACTTTCAACACGGTGTCTCTAGAGGAATAATATATATATATATATATATATATATATATATATATATATATATTAGAGAACGTCAGATATCTACACATAAATAATATATATATATATATACATATATATATATATCTCAATTAGAAAATCCTTTTTTGAGTTAACTGCAAAGATAATTATTGACTTGCAAATACCGGTAGCTCAATATTTAGTAGGATAGAGCTGAGTATATGTGTGTATTGTTGACGATTTAAATTATTTTAAAATCATAATCCAAATAAATAAATATGTTTGTGTGTGTGTATGAAGAAATGACTACAAGGTACTCGATGATGTTAATAAGAGCATAATATATATATATATATATATATATATATATATATATATATATATATATATATATTCGTTAACCATCTGTACCGGTGGTTTCCGGGACAGAAACGTTTTTTGATACAACCCCTTTATCTACAATATATATATATATATATATGATAGTAAGCAAAGTTATTTGACATTGTGTGGATAAAATATCCTCTTTCTCCTCAGTTACTAATCTTCTAATCTTTGTTGCAGCCATATCAATGGGGTGAATGAATGGCCTAATGGATGTTGTCGCAGACTATAGAATCAGCTACACCTAGTTTGAATTCCATTGAATCTATTGTATTCAGTAAGTATGCAATAATACCATAGGAAAGTTTAGAACACAATTTTCCCCCAACTATAGGTACAATAGCAACTTGTGTTTCATTAATCGTATACACTGAATCCTTTACAAAAAGCATTGTGTTTTGGCATTAAAAAGGGTTGGTATGTTGTAAAGTAGAACAACTAAAATCAAACCGTGGTCATGTCAAGTTTTAAGATGCAGATATCACATCTCTATTATAGGCTATGTGTGTATGTATGTAGCACCTCGAGTGAGTTCAGGATGGTCGAAGGGCTCTATGCAAAGTTCTACGAAGAACGACAGGAAGCAATCAACCTTTACTCACTGGGGAATAGGTGGCTGGATTTTCGCTTTTAACATCACGTGCAACAACTACAACATACAGCATGACCTTTCAGAGGGAGCTTCATGGAAACTCAGAAAAGCTGTAGCTGAGATGATTTTGGCTGAATCGGAAGGTTTCGTTTTTTATGGTTTGGGTTGCTGAGTCATGGAACAAGCTGCTTGAATCTGTGGTTAGCCGCCAAACGAACAGTTCAAGGTGCGGCGGGACACATTATGGCCACTAATCTTCGGATGATCGCCCCTGTACATAAATCCTAACCCTCTTTCATAACTTGCTTTTACATGTGTGATAATCTTTTTGCCGATATATTGAATTGAATATTGAAATATGTCTGTCGATAGATCACACTTAACCTTGACATTGAAAATCGTGGAGATCGATTATGCTGCACCAAATTGTGTGATCAATGGTTCTTTACATGAATCATGGTCGCACTAGGAAGACTCTGGTGTGAAAATACCTCCCAAATCTTATAAATAAAGATTTTGTCCGTCTGTCTGTCTGTCTGTCTGTCTGTCTGTTCGTCAGTCACCATTATTTTAAACGTAATAAATACATTGTGGAATTTGTTTCTATCTCGAAATAATATAAGAGATTTTAACTACTTTTAGAAATGGAGAATATTAATTAATAGTTAATTCCCAACAAATAAAGCGGATGCCACGACGGAAAATCAAAAACGAAACCATTAGATTTTCAGTCTGAGGTACTACCAACTGAGCTATTTGGAATTTCTTATAAATGGAACTTAAAACAGTGGTTCTCAACCATTTTTAGCCCGTGAACCCTTTCATCATGTATCAGAATGATATTCCCCCCCCTCCTTTCAAAAAATGTCTGACTCAAAATGTGCATTCATACTAACAATAATAACTAATACTAACATAATAGCATTTAGTACAAACGCTAGCGGAGAGAAAATCTAATATGAGCTTTCAGTAGTGATAGACGATGCACATTGTGTTTTGTGGCCCTGGATCCAGTTTGTGTCTGCTAATCTGTGGTGCCACCCCCCTCCCCCCGAAACCCTGAAATGTCCCCCAGGCTTAAAACATTATCTTAAAATAAATATAGCTTTGGCATGACGTCATAATTTTATGTTTCACGTCACGTTTCAAAACATGAATCTAAACATAAACGATAATAAAAATATAAATAAATGAATGGCTAAACATTATTAATAGCGTTGGAAATTATTTTAATAGTCCAAAACAATTGATTTTGTTTTAACTATGTATTGTATGTAGTCCATTCACATTTATATAATCCTCTCAACCTCCGGTTGCATATTTTTGCTAGTCAGGAACATTTTCAATTTTTAGATAATATCTAAGAATTACTTTGTTAGTTTTTGCCAAAAGTTGTAATCAGTTTGTTTATATTATTAAAGTAATGGTGATCGCAGGCATGGAGCACACATACATTACCTGTTTTATATTGTAGTTATATTGACATTCATATTTTTATATTGTAATTCATTCATATTTTTATATTGTAATTTATTCATATTTTTTGTATTATAGTTATATTGTCATTCATTCTTAATTGGTCCCCCGATTTATAAAATGGAGGGGGGGGGGCTTATGTTTTGAGGCATGTCCGTCCGTCCGTCCGGATTTTTCTCTGCAACCATCCATTGAATTTCTCTGAAATTTTGCATGAAGTTGTAACTTTGGTCAGGTTAGAAAGTGACATTCTCCGATTTTTGAAAAAAAATCTGGTTAGCCCCCCAAGGTGTCAAAAGGCCCCGAAATGGCAAACAATGACATTTTTTGCACCATAACTTTTCATCCATCCATTCAATTTCTCTGAAACTTGGTCAAAATGTGGAGGCAATTGTTGCTAATAGAAAATAAGTATCGCTGACCTTGGAAAAAATCTGGTTCGCGCCCCCAGGCGGTCAAAAGCCCTCCTAAAATGGCAAAAAATTACCCTTTTCTCCCATAACGTTTGATCCATCCATTCAATTTTTCTGAAACTTGGCCATAATGTAGAGGCAATTGTTCTGAATATAAAATGAGCATCCTTGACCTCAGAAAAATTCTGCTTCACGCCCCCAGGGGGTCAAGGGGGGGGGGGTCAAAAATGCCTCAAATTGCCCAAATTTATTGCATTTTACACTCGCCACATCAAGTCACATACAGAGGGGGACGACACACGCGCGGCTTGTTTTATATTGTTGATATATGAATTATTAATTGTCCAATCTTTTGTACAAATAGACACTGCAGAAAATTTCTTATTTTCTGTATTCAAAATATAATTTGCATTGTTTCTGGTTTAGTAATATTGGCAGAGATAAGAATTTAAAAACACGTGATCTTCTTATGTAACTTGATTCCTTTGTTTAGAATCAGATTGTACTTTTGTTGAAATTCATGAATAAAGTCACCAATCTCTTTTGATCCGGTTTCTTTTCTTCTGTAACTTTTGAATTTCTTATACTTCTGCAAACTATCTTTTCTGTCATTGATCCTCGGCGTATTTTCCATAATTGTAATTAGAGACTTTGAAACCAAAATCTTTCTTTATGGCATCCATTTTCACCTCTTTTTATCTTTTGATTAGTTTTTCTATTTTGTTTCTTTTCTTTTTGTCGTAACTGAATTAATCTCTCATGAAACTCACTAGTTCTGGTTCTACCAGATCAGGCTGTCTGAAAATACCGACTTCCTGATCCAAAAATGCACCAAACATTGATGTTATCTTTTTTTTTTTTTTTTACTTTTCCTTTGCACAACTCAATCATGTTCTGCAAAAACAAAAACAACATTTTTCCTCTACAAACCAACCAAACCAAACACCATGAATAAATACTTGAACATATAAAAAACTTGAAGCATAAAACTTTTACCAATATGACCGGATTCGGCATTAAATAATCCAAAAAAGGTTGATAATCCGTAAAACAAACCAACCAAACAAACCAAACTAAACTCACTAGTACCACCTGACAGACAATATTGTGAGGTGGTTAAATAATTACTAGGTGCTCATGCATCCTCTATTTCGAGACTACTACCTACTCGTAAAAAAAACAACAAAACAATGTTAAAGTTTTTTAGTAACCAAAAATCACAGAATAAATTCTCGTATATCTTCCACATAAAGTTGTTGTTTCTGTCTGTTTGTTCACAGACTCCTATGTAGCATCCATCTTGGGACGTTTCTCCTCTGTACATGGAAAGGACGTTTGTTTTTTGAGAAAGGGAGAGCTTCTTCCAAAATATCAAAATATTTTCCACCATCCCGGATTCTATTAACAGTAAGTGAAAGCTTTACTGAAAAATAAATAGTTTTTGAAGAAAAATATCGCAGATATTGTCTTCAATTATTTGATTTTGTTCATCTTCTCCTTCACCATTCCAGTTTGTTTTTTTTGCATTGCTTACAACCTTATTAAATACCTATATACTTATTTACCTGCAATGCTTCCAGCAAACTACCATACCCTTTATATATATATATATATATATATTATTAAATGTTCTGAATTTGTTTTAAACAAACATTTTTCTTCATGCAATTGTTTCTGCCCATTTTCAAAACATATATTTTTTTCTTAATAATAAATTCAAGATTTTTCTAAACAGCTTCTTCAGTTAATTTTTTCCCATCAAATTAAGCCAAATAAAAATTTTAAAAACCGTTAGCATCAAAATTGTTCTCTTCATTTTACTTATTTATTCATTTTTTTTTCCAAAGTAGACAAGTAAAATAAAATTAGTTACATAATTGCATAAATAACCAAAACTAATATTCAAGAACTAACATTCAAGAATTTTTTTTTTTAATTTTCTTTATACTATAATCTATTAGTCGTTTGATTAAGAGAATACACAAAAAAATATAAAAAAAGAAAAAAAAAGGTTTTACCCGTGTACTATCATTTTTTCCCTTACTGCTTGCTCTTCGATTTTCGTTTTTACTCATTTTTTCCATGTCATCAAATCATTACAAACTCTTTATATATATATATATATATATATATATATATACACACATTCCATACTAAAAAAAGAACGGATTTTTTTAAAAATCTGTCAAAGATGACAGGAACAAGAAGAAAAGTCTTTGAGAGAGAAGTAATTCTTGGGAAAATATTGACCACTATCCATAAGTGCCATCATTCATATTGCAACCATTTACCACTTTAAAAGGTATTAGAATTGTTTTTTTGTTTAATTTTTGTTCTTTCTCATTTTTTTCACTTAGTTTTAGCAATGTCAAACTATACATATAATGTCTACATACACACATATATATATATATATATATATGTGTGTGTGTGTGTGCGTGTATATATACATATATACCTACATATGTATGTATATACAGTTTTCTGTTAAGAACAGCATTTTTCCAGTATAAATTAACACATTCATTTTCCTTTTTACTCGTTACACGAGCATGACCATCGCTGACAGGTAGAAAATGTTTAGTGTCAGCAATGCCAATGCGACAAATTCAAATGAAATGTACGGCGGCTCTTACTAACAGTGTGAAGAAGCTGAGAGACCCATAAAGTGCAAGATATCCGGATCAATAGGGTAGCAAGTATTTAATACAAATTAGCATTCTCCTAGAGCAGGGGCAGGAAACCTTCGGCCCGCGAGCCACATCCGGCCCGCAAAGGCTTAGCGTCCGGCCCGCCACCCTGCTAGGCTTTATTATTGCAATCCGGCCCGCGGACCTCCCAGTAAAACTCATATCACTTTGAAAATGAAGTACACAAAGTCTCACCTTCGCTCTCAACTCTCCGACCGCCACCTCAATGACATTGTTCTGTTGTCTACCTCAACCATCGAGCCAGACATGGAAATACTTTTTCATGGCAAACAGCACCAGCAGTCTCATTGATTTGTAGTGTGCAATGCAATTTTGTACAATTTATTCATGTAAACAAAATATAGTAATTCTAAGATTTCGTTTTTCACTCCGGCCCGCGATTTCCTTCCAAAAGTTTCATCTGGCCCTCATTCTGAGAAGATTGCCCGCCCCTGTCCTAGAGAGATGCCTTGACAAAGACTAGGGTCCCTCACTCCGAATAGTCTTATTGCACTCTTGGGCTCTAATGGAAATACCTTAAATTTTAAAGTACATTTATTTCTATGTCGGGTAAGGTTGCCTTTGAATTATTTCTAAAGGAATTTTTAGTTATTTTTAAGCTAAAACTTCATCCATCTAATTAACCCCTATCCTCAAGTGGCTTTTAGCCTTGATAAGTGGGAACTCATTAGTAAAAAAAAAAAAATTAACAAAGAAAGTCTTCAATTTGTGTCGTGATTATGGGGGAGGATATTGACTCCTTACTTGTTTTCCTAAAATGCACCATAAATGTTCAATAATATTGAGATTTGTTGGTCAGGTAAGATGTTTAACTTCACTAAAATGTCTCTCCTGCTATTTGGTTTGGTGAATTGGTGTCAAAAGAAAAAGATGTAAATTTTAAGATTGGTTTAAACTAAATTTGCTATTCATTTGTAGAACAAGGGAAAAGTCGTTGAAAAAAAACAAAAAAACACCTACACATATGTTGACAGTTATTTCTATATTCAAATCGCAGATTTATGCAGCATTGCCTGGGTATCAAATATTTTGAACATGACAAATTGCGAATCTTTTCATCCTAACAGATTTATGGGTTAACTAGTACAACCACTGTTCTTTTCACAATTCGTTTACAAAAATAAAACATTTGTTTCGCAATAGTTCCCAGCATTAAATGCCTATAAAATGTAATATGCTGTTAAACTAAATAATGCAACCCTTTATTACACATTATTACAATAGAAAAAGGAAAGTTTTATCATTTAAAGCCAGACTAAAACATTCGCACGATCCTGCTGATTCCAAATATGCCATCGGTTTTCCTCAGAGATCAACCATTAATATATGTTGACAGACAGACAGACATACACTCAGACACACCTTATATAAATCTTTTGTCTTAACTCCCATCTATTTGTCTTCTACTATCCTACCCCAATCTGACATGTTATGTCATTAAATGGTTCTAGTTGAAAGAAATGACTATTATCCATCAAAATACTGTGAGTATTGATTTACTCCTCTCCAGGAGTTAGGCACAAGGCCAGTTTTTTTATATCTTACTCCCACAAGTAAGATATGACCCAAGGTTGGGTCGGGAAAGTGGGGTTTAAAAATTGCCTGGGTAGCCCCGTCGGCATTCCCCGGTAGGGGCGTCTCAGGCAATAAGCAATAAACTTACTTCTCCCCAAAGAGGGGAGGCGAAGCCTGGGAGGGTGGACCTCCTAGAACTGCACAGGACAGACCCATGGACCGGTGTGAATCAAGCCCCGAAGGCCAAGACAATACCAGTCTATGGAGTGCAGTATCCATCGGAACAGATACTACACTTTGATCTTAGCCAAAAATCAAAATGCTGTGAGTATCGGTTTTTGCTATAATCACATTGACCCACCAGTTCTCATAAGATCACCAAAGTTAAGCAATGTCGAGCCTGGTCTATACGTTGATGTGCGACTATGCACTGTATATAAAATCTTGTCCTAGTAGCCTTGAAAACCGAAGGTTGGCTACGAATCTGCAACTACAAAGGACACTTTTGGCCAGTTTATGATAATCTGCACCAACCAGATACTGGCCGACGATGATGGGTCAATTTCATATCCCTGATCCACCTCAAAGAAGACTCCACTGATGTTATGCACAGCTACAAGAGGGCTCTCGTAGATTGCTTCTTTTTTTTTTTCAGTTCGAAAATAACTTAAGATGTGACTTGTTTAATTACTTTGTTTATGTCAGTTAAATGAAATGTTTACTTTAGAAAGAAAGAAAGAAAGAAATTTCTGTTTAGTCCAATTCCACTGGAAATTTATATATGACGAATGATCACTTTCTTTATTTGGTTTGGCCTGATGTCAGTGGCATGGAGACGGCTAGTGATGTCTGAGGCCAAGTCTTTGATTGTATGCCCAAAGACTCAATTATAAGTCCGAGTACTAAGAAATATTATAGGAAAGAGAGACAGTTTGAATATGATTGGACCTCCCCCCCCCAATTTGGATGCTAGGGTCATTGCCCCCCCCCCCCCCCCGGCATACCACTGCATCATGTGCTGCTATCTGTTACACTGATTACCTGTTACACTCTGAATTAATAGAATCCTACTCCTTATTTCTAGGTGAAGACATTGGACCTCTATTACTGGTTCTGTCCATTGGTTTGTCATTACCACTTAATCTTGACCGTAACTTGGTCTGTAACCGTCATCTTGATAATCGAGATCAGTTTTATTTTAAGTTACTAACAACTGAATTTAGAAAAAGTGGAGATATTTTGTTTTATTTTTTGGAATATTTTTGTTTCCATCAATCTTATATATTTTGTTAAAATAGCAACTGCAAAGTAATGGAATATTTTCATCTTATGCAAACAAAACCAATCAATCTTGGAGACGTTTCAAAAATTCTTTTACAAACAGCATTTTTATCAAAAACTGCGAACAGATAAGTGCTAATTAACCTCTTAGTGACTTTAATGAATGAAATTTTCTCATTTTCTTCTTCGTCTAGTTTTGGTATTGTTATGGTACCTACCTTTATGGACTACATGAACTCTTCCGCTTCACTATAAATACCGGGAGCACATGTCTCTCGGTGTTGGAACTACCTCAATCTAATATGGGCAGTCAGTCAGACAGACGTTCAACCACTCTCTTTAGATGCTGTATTTATACTTCCTTCAATATACTTTGTTTCACTTAATCCCGAGTTCGTGCCTTCTTTCCCGGACCCCTTACAGGACCACAATTTAGAGTGCAGTGGGTGTTCAGGACTTCAGGGTTGGTAACACCATGCAACGTCTCACGCTTACTCTCCATACAGTCTGATCTGAAGGATTGCCATCAGTCAGGTTGCATGCGGTTATATTACATCTTATGCACGAGTCAGGTTTCCCTCAGTCGACCATACACCCTAGTACCTGGAGTATCTAGACATGTTATGGAGTTGATGCAGAAGATGAACATAAATACTAATATGACATATCAGAGTTAATATAATATTTTAATTATATTTTTTTAAAACTGATTAATTCGCCTTAAACTCCACTTTGGACTCAGCAAACCACCTTTTCCCTAAATTCAGTATGGATTTAGGCAAGCACCATCTACTACGGATATTCTAACGGTCATCTCTGAACACATATATCATACACTGGACACGGCACAAACTCTACAACAAATGCCTCGCTGAATCTTGCTTCCCTGATAGCTGGAAAATTGCCTCTGTGGTACCAGTCTTCCCGAATTCTGGAGATAGGACTAAACCTCAGAATTATCACCCCATCAGTCTACTCCCGCTCTTCGCTAAAATCTTTGAATTCTTAATCAATCTAGTGATAGTCCGTCACCTAGTTAATGCTAAACTTCTTTCTGACCTGCAGTATGGATTTAGGCAAGCACCGTCTACTACGGATATCCTAACGGTCATCTCTGAACACATATATCATACACTGGACAAAGCAGGTGAAGCTAGAGCGGTAGCGCTTCATACATCCAAAGCATTTGACAAAGTCTGGCATAAAGGGCTTCCATAAAAATTCACTCATATAGTATTACTGGACGAATATTTAATATAATTAGATCCTTCCTAACCAAAACAAAGATTCAGGTTGTCCTCGATGGTCGTTCATCCAAGCAACATAACATAAATGCAGGTGTACCCCAGGTATCCATCCTTGGACCTCTACTGTTCCTGATTTTCATAAACGACGTCTCTGATGACATTGTGTCTGAGATGGGTATATTTGCAGATGACACCATGCTCTACTCTCGTCATGTGGGTAAAACAGATGTGCACATATCTGAGGCAATGACTGAATCCTTAGAAAGTGACCTCTAATCTGTAGTAAAATGGGGTCATAAATGGATGGTAACATTTAATGCCACAAAGACAAAGCTCCTTTCGTTCAATAACTACAAGAAACCTCTTCAACCACCGATTGCCATGGCAAATAACACTCTACCTGAGAGTTCAACATTCAAACTCCTCGGCCTCACATTCACAGTTAACATGAATTGAAACAAATACAAAGACATTGCCAAGGCTGCTGCAAAAAAGGTGGGCTCCTTTTACCGTGCTAGTAAACTTCTCACACCTAACATTATCTTATATCTCTACAAAGCCACCATCAGCCCATGCATGGAGTATTGTTGTCACATCTGGGCTGGTGCATCATCCACCAGTCTCTCCCTCTTAGACAAGGTCCAAAAAAGAGTCGTCAACTTAATAGGTCCCTCACTATCCACCAAGCTCCAGCCCTTGTCTCATCGCTGCAATGTTGCATCCTTGTGCCTGTTTTACAAGTGGATTGTGCCCTGATGAACTTGCTGCTCTGGTACTCCCTCGACGTAAATACACTAGACCAACCTGACAATCAGCTACGTCCCATCCATTCACTGTGGAGATCCCAGATGCTGGAGAGCCTTCTACTGCAATAGCTTATTTCCTCATGCCGCCGGCCGCTGGACCTCCCTCCCTGCTCCCTATTTTCCTGACTGTACTGACATGCAGAAATTTAAAACTAATGTCAACAGACAGCTCACAACTTAGGATGCCCCCCCCCCCCCCCCCCCCCCCAAAAAAAAAAACTTACACCCTCTTTTTCAGTAGCCCCTAAGGTCTACAGTGACCGCCTGCCTTGTTTGGGGTGAACTATGATAAAAAAAAATTAAAATCTTTTTTTAAAATTCGACTTTCAAACTGGAAGTGTTATGACCTTGTTTTGACTTTATTTAATAACTAACTGCAATTTTTGGGGGTAGTCCCCAATTTGGGAGCTTTGGGGAGAGTGAAGCCACCCCATAGTTGCCATTACTCACAGGTCAACTTTGATCCAGAATGGCATTATTGTTACATAATGAGGCCCGTGTTTGAATGAAAAAGTTTGAATGACACCCCCAAGGGTCAGAGGCGACCCCGACTGAAGTTGATGAAAACAAGTGACTTACATCCGGGGACTTTCTGACAGATTCTTTGTGAGACTCTAAATAGAAAAAACGTATCTAGGCGCTATCCCCAATAGGGAGCAGCACACATAGTGTGGCTCGGTGTAGCGTGACGAGCTATCTGTCCGATTGTCTTTATCTCTCTCTCTCTCTCTCTCTCACGCATATACAAGTAACCGGTCTCTCTGCTGTTTTTCTCTGACTGTCTTTTTTAAATAAATTTATTTTATAAACATCTGCGTCCGAGTGGGTTTATCAGCAGACAAAAACAACCTGGGTTCATGACGACGGCACAGGTGTATAAGCGTTTATACACCCATCGTTAAGTAAAAGTGTAGCATTATCTGTCATTATGTATGCGTTAATAGAATCTATCGTTTACAGACTGTTTATTTACAAAATATATGCCTACAAAACATGCGTATACGAAATTTACGTGCAGTTTGCGAATAAACTGACCTACTAACAACTGTTTACATGCCGGAAAACCCAACAACCAATCAGAAATATAAAATGATTTTCTTCTTTCTCCGTTTTTTACACTTCTTTTCTTCTTTTATTTATTTAACGTCACGTTTCACTTGTTCAGGGGTCAGACGTTTTCTCATATTACGCAAGCTCATTCTCCACTTCCGACAGTTCACCAGGTCAGTAGTCTCCAAATTCCACTCTGCGGTCTTGTCCAATCACTTGCTTCCATATTTTTCTTTGGCCGGCCAACCTTCCTGTGATTTAGAACATTCATGCTTCGGCAACGGTTTATCCAGGAAGATGAACTTTCCATGTGATCATACCAGTGTAATCGATTCATCCTTAGGATAACCGATTATGCTGGTATGTTCAGTCACTGTTGATTTCAATCATTTTGGTTGAATATAAAAAAACATATCGAAAAAGGTGGCAATAATAAGAGAAGATCAGAAGAAAGCTCCCCAAAAGTGCGCTTTAGGAATATTCAGGGATGGAGGCTGCTGGGAGGGGCTGAACATGTGTGGTGGTGGTGGTGGTTGTAAGATGGAAGAATTCCCACCGAATTCAAACCAATTTTCAAAGGCTACACACTCTTTTGATAGCAGAATGTGATGTGCATGAATGTGCTAGATCACACCGGGTGGTAGTTGGCAAGTTCTTTAGCTTTTCTGGGCAAGCATAGAGGACAATTAAACCCATCAGGGGGTTTGCAGGTTTGAAGGGCTATTGGGGTAAGGAAATTGACACTGAGGTTACTGGAAAGTATTGTGACAGAGAGGGAGCACAAAACGTCGTTCTTTGAATTTAGTTCTGAGAATTCTTAGCCTTGCATCATTTCTCCTTTGTCACTTGTTCTGATTCAAATAAATAAAAAGATCACAAAAGTAGAATCAGGTCAGAGGAGGGAAAGGAATATAACAAGACTGAGGAATGAAGGGTAAGAAAAGATGTGAGCAGTCACTAAGATCTGACTAAATGTTACCTTCACTACAACCTAGCTATACTTTCCTAAGATTTAACTGATGACAGTCATATATATATATATATATATATATATATATATATATATATATACATACACTTCGCAACTGATAAAAATATAGTCGCTGGAATCTGCATTCTATCGTTTATCTATATTAATATCTATTGAGCTTTAACCTTGAAAGTTTAACTACAAATAATATATATAACTTTTTGTAGAGAAGCTCAGATCTATATATACACTTACAATGCACACACACACACAAATATATATATATATATATATATATATATATGTATATACAAATATATATATATATAAACCCTCAATTTAGATCATATAGAAAATCCTCAATAACTGAGATAACTACAAAGATCAATCTACAACTTGCAAATATCAGCAGCTCAATATTTAATGAAATAGAGCTATATATATGTGTATGTATATATATATATATATATATATATATATATATATATATATATATATATATAGCTTTGAAACAGTCATAAACAACAATAATACCTTGGTGTATGCTCTTGATTTGGAACTTAATTTGGAAAATGTTTTGAATCGCAGACCCCCCCCTCTTTCTCTCTCTCTCTCTCTCTCTCTCTCTCTCTCTCTCATATATATATATATATATATATATATATATATATATATATATATATATATATAGAATATATAAACCCTCAATTTAGATCATATAGAAAATCCTCAATAACTGAAATAACTACAAAGATTGAATTTACCAAAATTAATGAAGAATGGTGGTTTTTAATGTGTTGAAAATCCATCCATTGTGGGGAAAAAATGAAATTTTTTGCAGTCTAAAAGGATTTTTTTTTTCACTGGCATAGAAGAGAAAAGAATAAGTATAATATCATAACACTTAGTAAAAAATAAAAATAAACAAAAAAAAGTAGAAATGAATTGTAAAATCGACAAATAGTTAAATAGACGAAAAGTAATCAAAAAAAATTAAAATTGCTGCAGTCTAGAAAGATTTCTCCTTCACTGACCGAGAAGAGAAGAAATCAAGTAAATTAACCATATTTTTTTTTGTAGTAACTAAATAAACATGGATAGAAGTTGGGGCGGATCCCAAATCTATCTCCTGTGAAAAAAAAATTGCCGCAGTTTAGAAGGATTTCTTCTTCACTGTCAGAGGAGAGAAAAGAGTAAGTATAGTATCATAACACTTAGTAAAAAATAAAAAATAAATCAAAAAGAAATTTATTGTAAAATCGACAAATAGTTAATTAGAGGAAAAGTAATCAAAAAATAAAATTGCTGCAGTCTAGAAAGATTTGTCCTTCACTGACCGAGAAGAAAAGAGATTAAGTAACAGATACTACACTGTAATTTGAAGTATATTTTGAAACGTAAAAATGAATAAGTACAAATAAACTGAATTAAATTAACCATTTTGTGTATTGTACTAAGTAAATAAACAGAGGGAGTGGGTGTCCCAAATCCATCTCCTGGGTGAAAAAATAAAAATTGCTGCAGTCTAGAAGGATTTCTTCTTCACTGACCGAGGAGTGAAAAGAATAAGTATAGTATCATAACACTTAGTAAAAAAAAGAAATAAAACATAAAGAAATGAATTCTAACATCGACAAATAGTTATGTGGACAAAGAAATTGACGCAGTCTAGAAAGATTTCTCCTTCACTGACCGAGAAGAGATTAAGTAACAGATACTTCAATTTAAGATTAAGTATATTTTGAAAAAAAAAAAAAAATGCATAAATTAACAGTTTTTTTTTTATTGTAATAAGTAAATAAAGAAATAGAGAAGAGGGGGGGGGGGTCCCGAACGTAGAGAGCGGATGTTTCTAAATGGTAAAATTTTAAATGAAAAGAAAAGGAAAGAAATTATATCCTTAGTGGAAGACGTATCAAGCAGAATTAAAATCCTGCAAAATAGCAAAATAATAACAATAATATTTTTTGGAAAAAAATAAATTCTCAGGATTTGCGATTGTTTGAGGAATGTTCGATAAGTATGGATGGTCAAAATCGGAAACGTTTACCTGTGTTGTGTGTGAATTATTACGGGTAGTGTTTTGTAAAAAAGATATGGGTCTCCATAAGCTATCTATGTGCAATTGGGTGTTTTATTTTTTTTTGCGCTGATCATCTTTCATTCTTGTTAGCTCCTTACATCAAGTGGACTCATGCCTTGTCTGAAGCGATTTCCATAGATATATAATTAGCTTGTAAACTGGAAACAGTGTCTATATGTAAAAGGCTGTCTATGAAGTAATAAGGCTAAAAGATGTAAAATATTGTCTGCATTAATTTCACCTTATTAATAACTAATACATATGGAATTTAGTAGTCGATGCTCAGCTGTCTGATCAGTTCAGTCAGATCTAAATAAACTAAGATAGAAACCAGAAAGTTTATAAGCAGGCTATGATGCTCTATTATGCTTAGATGGGAAAGTCCATTCTCTGGGTTCTGATTAGTTGCCAGTCCATGAGTGAATAATCTTCTACATAAATAGTGTTTCATTAAAATAAGAATCCCCCTATGAACCAGACAACAATTGGAGCCCTTATTCCAGTATTTGTCAATTTGATTCTACAGTAGGTATTTCTATTAAATAGAAAAATTTGTCATTTTGTGGTTATCAAATACTTGTAGAAAAGGGGTTTAATCTGCAAGCACATTCATGTTGACATAGTTGTTACATTCGATGAAGACACCCAAATTAATCAACGGTGCAAAAGTGGGCTGCTGAATTTGATCACATCACGATGCCAAATTTACTCTGTTTTAAAGAATAGTCATCACTTTTAAATGCACGGAGTGGAAAGATACAATGCAGTTTATTAACAAGAAGTGTAGAAATGAAGGCATGCATGATTTCACAGCTCCAGCATCACACCTACATTGTCAGCCTATGATTTATCAGCATTTCCATTTATAATTATCATTATTTCCTTTGCTGATTTAGTTGCTAAAGGTTAAATTGACATGAAGAAAAGGAAGTAGGGGAAGCACACTTAATTTTGTGGAGTTAGTAGAGGGAGGAAGAGACTTGCTATTCAAAAAGGAAGTTGGACGGGGTGTAACTGAAAAACACAAGCTCATATTATTAACAATTGAAAAACAAATATTTTCCTATGTTAAAATAGTTAAAACATGCAACGTCATCTCAGCAACAGTTTTCTAAATGATATCAAAAACAATAAATTAAGATTTGGTAATAAAGGTAAAATATATTAAAGAAATTCAGAAAGACTTAAGCAGGCTAAATAGAAAAGAGACGGTATAAATATTTGTGTTATGTTAGTGTAGGAATCTTGAAATTCTAATAATCAATATTTGTATTAAATTATTAAACTAATCAGTTTTGTAATTTTTACTATTTTACTTGAATCAATTAAATATTCATAACAATCTTGAGCCTATGTATCGTTTATAAATATCACACACTTTAGTATTTCATCTGTTGTCACTTTCAATTGGTAAGAGTTGTTGATTTTTTTTTTTTTTAATGACTGCAAATATTCTTTCAGACCACCCGATGAATGCTTTCAAAACCAATTTATATTCTATCTGCACTAAACTCTTGCGCAGATCATCAATATTGCTAAGGTGTGACTCGCGTAGTTCGAGTATATTAATTCAAAGTTATTAAATTTTCCAGAAGGTGTCTGTTCGATATTTGCGACTGAGATTGACAAAATTCTTCAGCTTTCAATCGGGTTTTCTTGTATATATCTTCAGGCATAATGTGCATACAAAAGGCGTTAAATAGCTGTTGCTCAACCAAACCACTAAAGAACTGGTTATATTATCAATTTATAATTATTAAGGTGTCCACGCAGTCTTTGTTATATCCTTGAAGGGACAATATAATCAAAACTTTGAAGCTTAGAAACATAAAATATATTGACAACCGAATTTTGAAAGGTTAAAAGCCGATGATGGATGTTTATTTTGAGAAATACTCAATCAGACAATTTTGACTAACATTTGTGATGTCAGCAAGAGTAGGGTATATACTGTGATGACAATTTTTAGGTTAGGAGCAAAGTATAGTATCTGTTCTGATACTCGGCTTCATCTGTTTTGTCCTTGGTCAATGAAGGGAGACATCCTTTTAGACTGAGGCATTTTTGGGCCCAATTCAAAGTGCCCGTTATTAGGCAAATGAATTTCTCCACATTAAAGAACCAACTTCGTGTTTAACTCTGCTTTAGTAGGGAGGCAAGTAAATCGGGCAAAAAATGTGAGATACTGATTGTTTTAACTATATAAGATTAAGAGTAAACAAAAATTACTTTCTCATAAGAAAACATCTTTAACTTTTAAAGTCTAAATAGCTATCCAATATAATAATAGGCCTTGTATATTTGTATATATTTATTTTTTATAAACTGGAAACGGTGTTTACATTCCATAACATGCAATTTTGCAATTTTCGAATTAGAATGAAACTGCTCGTTGTTTTTGTGGTTTGTTTACAATTCATACTAACAACTTCTAGCATTTTTTATCATGTACATTATTATGAAAATATTCACCATGTTCATTATTAAGAAAATATTTACCATGTTCATTATTAAGAAAATATTTACCATGTTCATTATTAAGAAAACATTTACCATGTTCATTTTTAAGAAAACATTTACCATGTTCATTTTTAAGAAAACATTTACCATGTTCATTTTTAAGAAAACATTTACCATGTTCATTATTAAAAAAAACATTTACCATGTTCATTATTAAGCAAACATTTACCATGTCTATTATTAAGAAAACATGTATCATGTTCATTATGATGAAAATATTTACCATGTTGATTATTAAAAAAAACATTTACCATATTCATTATTAAGCAAACATTTACCATGTCTATTATTAAGAAAACATTTATCATGTTCATTATTATGAAAATTTTTACCATTTTCATTAAGAAAACATTTACCATATTCATTATGATAAAAATATTCACCATTTTCATTATTATGAAAATTTTTACCATGTTCATTATTATGAAAATTTTTACCATCTTCATTATTATGAACATTTTTACCATCTTCATTATTATGAACATTTTTACCATCTTCATTATTAAGAAAACATTTACCATATTCACTATTAAGAAAATATTTACCATGTTCATTTTTAAGAAAACATTTACCATGTTCACTATTATGAAAATATTTACCATGTTCATTTTTAAGAAAATATTTACCATGTTCATTATTTTGAAAATATTTACCATGTTCATTATTTTGAAAACATTTACCATGTTCACTATTATGAAAATATTTACCATGTTCATTTTTAAGAAAACATTTACCATGTTCATTATTTTGAAAACATTTACCATGTTCATTATGATGAAAACATTTACCATGTTCATTATGATGAAAACATTTACCATGTTCATTATCATCCTAAGTCACCTAAATGTATGGATATAAAAGTATAAAGTAACAAAGAAAAAGAAAATAAGGAATAAGATGACTAAAAACCCGAAGAAAAAAGACAATAACTGGGTGAAACAACAAAGGATGGTCAGTGAAAATATGTTTTAATTTAGGAATATTTTCGATTAATAATTATAGCTGATGATGAATGATTAGAAATGGAAATAGATAAAAGGATAGCATACCTATATATTACCACATGGATAAAACGGTACCATAATTCCATGTGAGAAAAAAAAAAATATATGTTGATAATGAGTACTGATTGTAATTTAGGCTCTGATCGCCTAGTTTTTCATGTTTTTTTTTGTGTTTCTGGTTTGTACAATTAGCACTGAAGATGACACACCAAGAAATAACTATACAGGAGTATTTTACAAATATATTGGTGTTTGCCGAAACAAGTGTATGCTGAATAAAAAATAAGTTTGATGAAATGACGTGAATCTTTCCTTTATAACATTAAAATGGTATAAAATTACATAAAAAACATTGTGTGTGTATATATATATATATATATATATATATATATATATAGGTGTGTGTGTGTGTGTTTGAAGGCTATGACAATGCAGTTTAGTAGAAAAACACAATTGGATACAAGACATGGTAAACAGAATAAATGACAATATTAAAAGATCTCAATAATTTTCGATTATTAATTATATATATATATATATATATATATATATATATATATATTCCTTCATATGAATGCTTGAACTTGAGTTGAGCACAGTTCTGAAGAAGATAAGAGTTTCCGAAATATTATATCATACAGAGTTTCCACCAGACCATCTTGATACAGGTATTACATAACATTGTAACATTGTGTAGATAAACAAATATATGTGTGTTTGTGAAAAAATAAATAAATAAAATAAATATATATATATATATCTAATATATATATATATATATACTAGATATATATATATATCTAATATATATATATATATATACTAGATATATATATATATATATAGTGTGTATGTATACATTGTATTAAGGGTGAAACTATTTAATTTGTTCCACCATTATATGTCTTATTTGCTCCAACTTGTGTCTATCCGTCACACCTCTGCATTGTATTGCCTTCTAAGTATAACATTTATATATATATATATATATATATACATATATATATATATATATAATGTATATAAAGAGTTTGAATGCAAAACGCAATAAATCCAATTTCACAAATTGCGAAATTAGATTTTACAAAGACAAATATTTCAAATCTATAATTCTACCGTAAAAGATTATTTTCATTAGAGGCAAGAATTTATATTCTTGCAAATATCACATTACTTTATCAAAATAATTTGGAGTGTGTTAAACTGATGAACTGAAATACTTTTTGTAGTAGTTAACACTTTTGAAAATAGCGTTTATTGCATTTTGCATTCAAACTCTTCATATATATCTATTTGGGAAGCATTTTTTCTTTGATACATGTTTGATTAAACAGAAGTGAAAGTTGCTGTTTGTCACTATTTTGATCTAAGTGTTCGAGTTGGCATGCACAACTCGAAAAATTGGATCAATAAACTAACAAACAGAGACTTTCACTTCTGTTTAATCAAACATACATACACACAAGTGCAAAAGAAATACAAACAATTGCACTTAAAAGGACGGTTAGAATCTTAAAAAGATCTCTTGGCTGGAGTGTCTGAAATAGCCGGTGAATGTCTGGCATCTGGTAGGATGCTCCATTCCCAGCAAAAACAAAAAAAGATAAGGAAATTTAAAATAAAGAGAAAAGCCATAGTTTGAATCACCTACTAGATACTATCCTCGAGTGTCTTTGGTCTCTCTGTACAAGGGTTTGTCAGGACAACCTGACATGAGAATACTTCACCCTACAAGTAAACCCTGACCAAATACTCAAAATAACATAGTATTCAAAGCCCAAATAAGATCACCTCGACACGGATATACACTGGCTCATACGAGGAATGGTGCATCTTCTCCAAGTCATGTTACCTCAAGTAACAGCACTTAGCTGGATACTCCACCAGACTAGATAGATTCTTGTCGTGGAATCCGGTAAGACCAAGAGACCACAAAGAATTTATATTAACATAATTATCTGGTCAATCGGGGAGAGGAAAATTAATGTTCTTAACTTCTTTACTAACTCAACGTTTGACAGGTAAAGGAGAACTTTAATGGAATATCTATGTATCTCATATAGATATCAAGTGTTAGCCCCAGGAAGGGGCCCGTTGATTTCTGAGAACTTCGACTGAAGTAAAATGAAACATAAAAATATATATTGGGAAGAGAACTTGAATGCATACTAGACACTTTCCTCGAGTATCTAAGGTACAGGGGTTTGTCAGGACAATCTGGCATGAGGATACTTCACCCTACAAGTAAACCCTGACTAAATATTCAAAATAATATTGTATTCGAAACCAAAATAAGATCACCTCAACACAGCTATACACTGGCTCAGTATGGCTTCCACGAGGAATGGTGCACCTTCTCCTAGTAATGTTGCCTATAATAACAGCACTACGCTAGATACTCCACCAGACTAGATGAATTCTTGTCCTAGAATCCGATTAAACCAAGAGACCACAAGAAATATATACTATAACAGTTAACTGGTCAATTGGGAAAAGGAAAATAAATATTCTTAACTTCTTTACGAACGTAACGTCTGACGGGTAAAGGAGAACTCTAATGGAATATTCGAATATCTATGTATCTCGTGTATTGATCAAGTGTTAGCCCCAGATTGATTTCTGAGAACTTCGACTGAAGTAAAATGAAAAAAATAACTTTTCAAAATCGTTTCAAGTCGAATCAAGACAATTCACCTTGCACATCTGACATATTGATGCCTAATTCTAAAAATTGAATACATTCTACACTATTTCCATCACTAATAATGGCAGCCCATGGGCACTAGTATATGAATAAATGATATTGTTAAACATTTACAGACGATTGTCAGTTTGTGAGGGGTGTAGGAGACAAGAAGGATTGGTGGAGTTGTCTACTCTCAGAGTGATATCGTTTTCTGTTGAGTTTATTGTAATTTAATTTTTATTTATTTTCCGCTCCTCATGGAAGAGCCTTGGCAATGTGTGAAATCAATTGCAATGACAAGCTTCAAGAACAATTATATTCACTTCTAAGCTAAGACGATTGCTTCCACTTCAAGTCTCCACACAATTCTCTCATTCTTGTAGTCAACTTTAATTGTAATTAGAAGTACACTGGCTAGACTACGATAATCAATAACAAACTGCTAATATCGAGTTTAGGTTATTAGGGCAGATCAGGTGGAGAAGAGATGGGCGCGGAGACGAGTCACGATTTCAGAAGAGTTGCATTTTTAATTAAAGTATCAAATGTTATGCACAAATATCTCCGAGTGTATGTGTGTGCATTGTGCATTGTGAATATACATTGATGTGTGTCTATCGATAACAACCAAAATAAGGACATCAGTCTAACATTTATATATATAAATATATTATTATTATTTCATGTATTCACATAAAATGTTATAAGGAGATATAATATTTTATGTATCGATTTTCAGTATTTACTTCAACAGTGTTCACTATGTGGGTAGAGCTGATAGTAAGTCATGAAAATATATTTAGGGCAATTAAGCTGGATATAGGCTTCTGCCTTTACTCCCCGTAGGGAATCGTCAGGCTCAAATACATGGAATTTGTGTTACCGGGTGTTTTTATATATACATGTGGTGTTTAGTCTCGCTAGTTAACCAATTCGATTCTTTGTTATTCCCTCCCATTAACCAATGGCATGTCTTCTCACAAACAAAGATACGGCTGATTTTTACTGCCTATTCTTTTGTTCTGTTTTGTATAGGGGTGACTCAGCATTTTTTTTGTGAATGTGTCGAGTCAATAGGTGACCTTATTTTAACACTTGCGTGCTTGGAGTACTTCTTCTATTTTTATTTTAAAGTGTTGGTTTAGTTTTTTTATTTAATTATTTTATTTTTCATATCTATTGTTATCCTAAAGTAAAGTTTATTCTGTGTATACAGTTGTTTGCTATTCCACTTCTACAGTTTAATAGGTTTTGGGGATCTGTAAAGTTTAGAATTTCAAATTTTTCATTCAGACATAATCTACACAGATCATCTAAATTTCTACATGTACTGGCCTGTCATACTATTTTCCATTTGATTATTGCTGAGCGTCTGCTTCTTTCTTATATAGGAGTAAGGCTACCAACATTTGTAAAATGTTTTTTTCAACATTTATTTATTATTTTGTTATTTTATCATTTTATAATTTTATATAACACGTTTCAAGCGGTGGTTCACTTTCATCAGATATGTAAATCCATTTGAAGAAATGTCTTTCGATTTGAAAGAGTGTTGTTTCATTTGAGGAAATCGAAATACATTACTTCAAATGGATTTACATATCTGATGAAAGCGGACCACCGCTTGAAACGTGTTATATAAAATGATAAAATAACAAAATAATAAATAAATGTTGAAAAAATTTTTTACAAATGTTGGTAGCCTTACTTCTTTACATATATACTTTTCTCTCGTTTGAACTGCACTAATACTGCACTACCCTATTAGTGTATTACCAATATATAAGCATCACAGAAAACTATGGTGTCACCTGTCAAGGAGAGGGTTGGTGAGGATGAGGAGGTATGAAGGACAGCATGAGGCAGGCAGTTAAAATAAATAAACTCAACCATTTTGGAGCAGTCTTTACAGGAGGACAGAAGTTAATTGAGTTTATTGCAAGGCGATCCATAATACAGGCCTGGTAAACATGCGACTGGGGTCCATGACTGGGACCGGATACCTGAAGACCAAAATTACTACTAAATAATAATTACTGAGAAAAGTTTTAGTAAGAAATTTCTTAGTGATGTCCAGTAATTAGCAACTATACATATTATTAGAAAGCAGCTTACAATAATTGATTTATTTCCATCAAATCAAATGTAACAAGCCGCCCGTGCGTGGTCCCCCTCTGTATGTGACTCGATGCGGCGAGTGTAAAATGCAATAAATTTGGGCAATTTGGGGCATTTTTGACCCCCCCCCCCCTTTGACACCCTGGGGGCGCGAACCAGAATTTTTCCGAGGTCAAGGATGCTCATTTTATATCCAGAACAATTGCCTCTACATTTTGGCCAAGTTTCAGAGAAATTGAATGGATGGATCAAACGTTATGAGAGAAAAGGGTCATTTTTTGCCATTTTGGGGCTTTTAACCCCCCTGGGGGCGCGAACCAGTTTTTTTTTTTGAAGGTCAGCGATACTTATTTTCTATTAGGAACAATTGCCTCCACATTTTGGCCAAGTTTCAGAAAAATTGAATGGATGGATGAAAAGTTATGGGGCAAAAAATCGGAGAATGTCACTTTCTAACCTGACCAAAGTTACAACTTCATGCAAAATTTCAGAGAAATTCAATGGATGGTTGCGGAGAAAAATCCGGACAGACGAACGGACAGACGGACGGACATGCCTCAAAACATAAGTCCCTCGATTTTATAAATCGGGGGACCAAAAAGTACATATATTGACTACTTGAAAATATGAAATAATACAATCAGAAAGCAAATTCAACATTTTACAAAATCAAATACTTATGAACAAAATAATGTTTGAAAAAAAAACATTTGTTAAGTTTTACAAAATTTGTTATGTTTGTTACATATACAATTTGTTTTTACAGAAGATGAAGAAAATGCTTATTTCTTCATGATACACGGTCTTAATAATTAAATTAACTCACATTAACAAGAACATAAAACCAATAAAATATATGTAAAAAATTCCAGGGTAGAAGTAGGTATTTTGCGGGACTATTATTAGGATATTATTGGTGAGACTAGTTGATATTTTAACATACACACACGCATAAATATATATATATATATATAATTTCTTTCTTTCTTGGTACAGAAAATTAGTACAACATCAGTACCATTGGTTTCAAGCTCAGAAGGCTTAACTATCCTGCTCTCTTCAGCTTATGTTGTCACCTGGTAAAGAAATGGGAAGTCACGTATCACTCTCGTTTGGATACGTTATTTGCTTTGAAGTGTTAAATATAATTGTTTAAAATTTTGTGTTAGGGAAAGAAATGTACCAATAAATAAATATTACGCTCTTAATTTTGATTCTTAATAAATCGAGCACTCTGCTAGGATTTTTTCCCACCATCTTACACATCTTACAAAAGAAGTTATATATATATATATATAAGAATATTCATCCCAGGACAAGTAAATTAATTCCCTCAACAGATCAGTTCTGCACCACTCTTATGTTCCTTTACAAATAGTAAAAAAGTCAACATATAATGCTACTAAACCTTATATCTAGAATCTTTATGATGATTTTGATTCTAGAAAATGTCTAAAGTTTAAGGCTTAAGGGGTCTTAAGAAGAAATTGAAATTTAGGGAATATTGCTTAATTGGTACCTAATGACTATTGAAAATTTGAATTTTCAAATACAAGGTTGTGCCCGTATTATGACCCCTAAAACATTTTTAAATACTCTAAAGAAACTGAAATTTGGAGAATATTTATTGATTGATGTCTAATACCTATTGTTATAATTTCACAAAAATCAGACGTATGTGAATTTTCACAAAGGGCTTCTACACCCTCTACCTTTTTTCCTATTTGCATAAAATTAAATTAAAATAAATATAGTCTACATACATTGCCATCCCTTACACATAGCAGTTGTGTTCCAAAATTCATAATGATCGGACAATTAGTGTAGGAGTAAATTGTGTACATAGAAACATACCTATATATATATATATATATATAATTTGTGTGTGTGTAATAGCAAACTAGGAAATAACATAACAGTTCATTTTGTTCTAAAACGGACTGTTGCGTTTTTTTCTACGTTCCTATTATTGTTGTTATATTGCTCTGTGTTTTACATTGAGCTTTTTATTCGAATTCAATTTTGAAAAGAGTCTGTAGAAGATTATCCTGATTCCAAACTACTTAGATCTACCGATTGTTTGTATATGATTATATAAAATAAATAATATGATAATAATAAAATTATAGATTGCAGAGAAAATCATACTACTATGATCTAAAAGAAACTCTGTCTGCCTGTGGAGAGAAGACTTGTAGAATCTAATGTAAATAGTCTCAAGAATCTTTAAGTGAAACAAAGCGTGGGATCTACTGAGGACAGTGAAATAATCCACACTGAAGTTAGAAACACAAAAGCTACTTATCAAATGTTCATTGAGAGCTGACCCGGATGTACAATTGACCCCATTAAAATTATCTAGCTGTCCATTACATTATATATATATGAGAGAGAGGGAGAGAGAGAGAGATTAGACCACCTGTTATAGAAGCATAAATATTTTAGAAATCTTTCAATAGCTTATTTAAATCTAAAACGTTATTCTTTCTTTTTTCTCATTTTACTTATGCATAAGTTCTCAGAAATCAAGGGGGCCCTTCCTGGGGATAACGCTTGATCTCTATATGAGATACATAGATATCTGAATGTTCCATTACCATTTTACAAACGTTGAGTAAGTAAAGAAGAACATTAATTTTCTTCTCCCCAATTAACCACTCAACTATGTTATAGTATATATTTCTGATGGTTTCTTGGTCTTGCCAGATTCCAGGACAAGAATTCATCTAGTCTGGTGGAGTATCCAGCTAAGTGCTGTTAATTGAACTAACATCACTTGGAGAAGGTGCACCATTTTTCGTATAAGCCAGTGTGTAGCTATATCGAGGGGATCTTATTTGGGCTTCGAATACTATGTTATTTTGAATATTTAGTCAGGGTTTACTTGTTGGAGGAAGTATCCTCATGCCAGGTTGTCCTGACAAACCCCTTTACAGAGAGACTGAAAACACTTGTGGACAGTGTCTAGTAAGTATTCAAATTTGTGAAACAAATTGTTATTTGTCAAATAAACTGAATTGTCACTTTTCACACACAATAACCAAAGCAAACTTGATATTTTGTATGGCTTCTTTTGGTCTTGCCTCCTTGCTGACATAGTTTTCATGTACTTTGCAACAATTTTGTTATTGATTTCCAAATAGATTCTAGCTGTTCTCATAGACTGATGAAACTTTTATACGATCAATCTCTGTAAATAATAAATCCGAAATTGGTTCAATAGAATTCAGGTCTGAACTTTGACTTGGCCAGTCCATCAGTTCCAATACTCAAGATTCCTTTTTTGGGAGCCAAATAGGCTCTGCACAGCTTCGAAGTCATTGTCTTGATGATATATGAACCCACAACCAATCAGATCAAATCCACATTATATATATGGTACACTTCGAAATCTAGTGGGGAATGTCCTCTGTTCTTCCATACAGCCTCTTTCTCACAGAAGAGAGGTTGCTAGTCTTTAGCTACTCTATCGTTATTTTCATAATAGGTACTCGACTGAGCTCCAATCTATGCCCCGTCCCCTGTAAAATATTCACAACAAAAACTCGTCTAGTTACAACTACTGTAAATAATTTTCTATTCTTCCTCTCTGTACCTAAAACTAAATGGAACTTCCATGAGCAACTTTCTTTCAAAGAACTACTTATCTGTGGAACACAATACTGCATGGCTGCTTCCTAGCTGATTGCAACATGGTCGTTTTCAAGTCTAATGTGAATAAAATTTTGTTGAGCCGTCCTCTTAAATGATCACATTCTGCCCAGTTTCAACCCTCGTTACCAAATACTCATGGTGTTGTCTCACCGTCTATCTGACAAGCTCAGTAACCTGTATCCTCGAGTGTCCTTTGGTCCTTGATAAGTGATGACTCATTAGTACATAAAACAAGACAAAAACGCTTAGATGTTGTAGCAGATGTTATGTTCATGATATCATTGATTTTCACTAATTTGTCCACTTCATACTCACGAATAGAAGGCCCACTATAATTAGATCCTCGTCATGTTATCACTGTGGATGCAATACATCTTGGATGCAAACGTTGACTAGTTTTTCTGTAGATGATCATGACTGAAGCACTCAACCTTTGACTCATCTGCCCAAAGTACTTTTGTACATTCATCCAGTGTTTGTGTTTCCTAACAAATCTGAGGTGTTTTTTTTGGATTTGCAGGATTTAATAATGGCTTCCCTTGAAGTCTTGTTTAATCAGTTGTCTGCTTATGGTCATTATTCAGATTTTCTCAGACTCAAATATACAAGCAATTATCTCGTGATCTTTCTTTCTGCCTGTCGGGTTGTTAAAAATGTTGAGGTGTCAGACATCTGCTTCAGTTAACTTGTGTTTCCTGTCTCTTCCTTTGTGCATTTTGTAAATACCAACTGACTCCAAAACATACTTGACCACACTATGTGACCGTCCAACATCCTAAAATGTTTTAATGTGGACTCTTTCATTTTCAGTGAGCTCTTAATGAAAAGAAATGTGGAAGTTCACACCAATTTTATATCCAAATTTGAGCTAGCTCACTGGACTTCTCTGAGAAGTATGAAATCAATCAAACATAACATTCAACCACTAAAACTATTCTTTACTGTTTAGGAATGCAGGTCATCATCATCATCATCATCATCATCATCATCATGTTCGGTTTAACATCTGTTTTACATAATCGAAAGTACTCGATTCTTTTTACAGAAGAGTATTGCCCTTACAGTAAGTTAAAATCATAATTTCGTAAACCATGTATACATTTATACAAGATTGACGCAGAGCCAAAATTGACGTTTATCAATCTTACCTAAGATTACTATTTCGGGTCACAAATATGGGATGCACCTATTGAAATATCAAATGCATTAAGGATCAGATCCTTTCAAGTAATTAGTTGTTAATTGTAAGTGCATCTCCTCCAACTGAAATCATTGATGCAGCAGCAAAAAAAAAAAGCAGACAAAAAAAGCACTGAAAGAACTTTGAGGAGAAGCTTCAAAACTGAGCTAAGATGACTAGAGCGTTATCATGAGGAAAAGCTCATCTCCCTATCTACACTCTACTAATGTCCTGTTAACCTACATCTATGTTTGTAAAAATATGTGGCTCTACATGCTCTATGAATGTTGTATCAAATATATGGTATCAAGAAAAAACTGAATGATAATTGAACAACTTATATTGTACGATATTGGGGATAAATGATTTGAATGATCAAGGATTGACTGATGCCACATTTACTGGAAGTGTTTTCTGGAGATGTGCACCTATCTAATTGGTCCCCTGATTTATAAAATCGGAGAACTTATATTTTGAGGCATGTCCGTCTGTCCGGATTTTTCTCCGCAACCATCCATTGAATTTCTCTGAAATTTTGCATGAAGTTGTAACTTTGGTCAAGTTAGAAAGTGACATTCTCCGATTTTTGAAAAAAATCTGGTTAGCTCCCCAGGGAGTCAAAAGGCCCCGAAATGGCAAAAAATGACATTTTTTGCCCCATAACTTTTCATCCATCCATTCAATTTCTCTGAACATTCAATGTGGAGGCAATTGTTCCTAATAGAAAATAAGTATCGCTGACCTTGGAAAAAATCTGGTTCGTGACCCCAAGGGATCAAAAGCATCCAAAATGGCAAAAATGACCTTTTTCTCCCATAACGTTTGACCCATTCATTCAATTTTTCTGAAACTTGGCCAAAATGTAGAGGCAATTGTTCTGGATATTAAATGAGCATTCTTGACCTCAGAAAAATTCTGGTTCGCGCCCCCAGGGGGTCAAAGGGAGGTCAAAAATGCCCCAAATTGCCCAAATTTATTGCATTTTACACTCGCTACATCGAGTCACATACAGAGGGGTACCACGCATGCGCAGCTTGTTCGTCTTGTTATCGCATGAGGAAGATATAGCTGTGCTTGTTTTATTGCTGTTTTCAACAAAATTGACGTGGTTGGTTATCAAGATGTTAGATATGGTCGTTAGGGTTAGTTTTATTGTTAGAAAGATAGAGATGTTTGTTGTTTTGTTTGTGTGTGTGCAGGAAACATCTCGGTGAAAGGTTGGAGAGATGAGACTTTTTTGTATATGTGCAGGAAATTGACTTAAGAGAGAGGTTTAGTCGCATGCTCCTTGGGTTGAGTGTGTGCACGAAATGTACTAAGAAAGCTGGAGAAGTCATCACCAAGGAAACACTGCATCGGAAACACTGCATCAAGAGATCAAACCTCAGCTCAGGAGAGGCAGCAATTTGAGTGCTGCTGTTTGCTCGTCATAATAGTGATGATGCCCACAGGACTGCATGTTGCTGGTAAGGCCAAGGTTTCAAGTCTTGGCTGTGGCCTGTTGAAACTGGCATCATTTTCTCATCTGGTGTTGTTAGTTAATCGATCTGGGCAGTCTGAGATTGAACAGGTAGGATTTAGTAATCCGAAACCCAAATCAGTTGCCAAATTATTTGGAGTTCAGCCGCGTGGATAGCATGATGAGCAGGTCACCTGCTGACCTATCTCATCTAATAAGTCTTAATATTCTCTTATTTTTATAATAAATCGGATTGAGATCTTGCCAACATAATTTTTACTTAGATTCTAACATTATTGCCTGTGATTCAAAGTTTTACTAAATCATAAATTTTTTAAGACAGAAAACATGATGTCCTAATCTTGTAGGTTTTTGATAAAACTTTTTATATATATATATATAGAAATTTATTTGAAGCTGTTTAAAGACTTTTAAGTTTCCATAACTATTTACATAACTTAATATCTACTTTTTACTTTTTTTTCTAATATTCTTCACCATCCATTTTTTTTTTGTGTGTCTTTGTCTTTGTTATATTCATGTAAACCAGTGAAGACAGTGTTTTGACTTAGTCTACTTTTCTTTTTCTTTTTTTAACATAGTTCACCCCAAACAAGGCAGGCCGCCACTGTAGACGTATGGGGCTACTGAGAAAAGAAAAGGGGAGAAGGAAGGGGGGGGTCAACCTAACTTGGGATCTGCGCAGCGAGATGTCTGTTTACATTAGTTTTAAATTTCTGCATGTCTGTTCTGTCGGGGAAACAGGGGGCAGGGAGAGAGTTCCAGAGGCCAGCAGTACGAGGAAAGAAGCTATTTGAGTAGAAGGTTCTCCGACATCTGGGGACTAATACATATTCTTCTCGTGTAGCAAATTTTATGTATGTTGAGTGCTATAATCAGAATTTATTATCACTTTCCTCCAGTAAGATTTCTGCCATCCATTTTCGGACTTTTTCTTGGATTCTTATTATATTCTTCCATTTTATTATGATCAGTGAGATAGATTGATTTGAATATTTAAAAATGTTCAGCATATACATTTATCTAGATTTTTAGGTACGTCCTTTTTTAACAGCTCTCCAAAGTTTGTACAGTTTTATTATATTAAAATATAGACCTTTTTATTTGTGTTAATTCTGCAAAAATCTTACAATAAAGGATTATCAATGAATTTTTAATAGATATTTCAAATCTGTAAAATTATGTTGGCCGAATTTTAAAAATTCAACCTAAACGGCCTTTAAGCTGACAAATAAAACTTTGTTTCTGGCTAGCAAATTTTCAGTTGTCATTGTTACGGAAATATAATAACATAGTTTGTTTATAGTGTCTTTCAATAATCACTTATGCCAGCCAAGACAATTTATATTATGATAGATTTTTAGCTAATCATGAAAAAAAAAGAAAAAAATGAGCAAGGGCAATAACTTATATTTTTAAGTGAAGAGTTGTCTCTTTTAAAACTATTTTTTACTGTTCAAACATAAAGAAAAATATTAAAAAGTAAAATGACATCAATGCAGCTAGTCATTATTAAACTTTGTCTTTTTTTTAAATATCGTTATAAAATATTGTTTTTCTTTTTTTACATTTAATGTAACGATTATCATTTTACAATGAAGGGCTTTCATAAATACAAAAGTGAGGCCGATAAATTTCTGCTAGGTACACACGCTGCACGTTACTTTCAAACCTAATGTATGGTGAATGCTATAATAAATAGTAATGGTAATAGAAAGGTGTATACAAAAATCTTTGCCTTCTGTGTTAAATCAGTAAAATGGATCTTAACTTTTATTTTATTTTCGTATGGAGGTCGTCTGCTAAATCAGACTGTTGTCATTTTTATTGAGCATAACTCGACAAAATGAAATCTTTTTACATTCCATAACTTAAGATATCTAATATCTATTTTCACACAATGTTTACAATATCAATTTTATGAACCCATCCATGGGATGAGTATTCCAGCTAGTGTCTATATAAAGGGCAATTGTTTGTGTGTGTATGTGTTCAGCTAAAAGTAAAAAAAATCACACAAGACACGTCCACAAAGCTGATATATTCTTTTTCAGCATTGCCGCAGACAGAATATGGACACTTGTTTATAATATTCATTCTTTTGGGGGTCACCAGAAAAAAAATTAGTGGCGGGGGGGGTCGACATTTAGAAAAAAAATTTTTTCCCATCGACCATTGATGTGAAACTCAAACTAAAATACACTTACTTGGTCTTTGGGCTAGAATCAGTGTAGTATCTGTTGTATTTTCGGTCAGAGGAAGAGAACTCCTTCTTGACTGGGGAGAGAGGAGGAGGGGATAGAGAGAAGAAGGTTTTAAAAGAAATATGTTACACACACGTTTTAATTCTTTTATTTTGTTGTCCATGTCCTTCCTCGGGCAACGCCGGGTAGCCATGTTAGCAACTTATTTATAAAGTATTTTCTCTTTTTTTATAATTTCAGATGCAGCGGTGATTTCACCCGACATCTTTGGTCTGAATGGATTTCCCATGTGTTCATTGTGACAGACCTAAGAAGGACCATGTTGGTGAAGGTGTACATACTACTGTCTCTTGTGTACAGGTGCCTGTGTGCTGATCTCACGTACTATGCAGAAGAAGCCAAAGGCCCTGGCACATTCGTGGGTGACATTGCAGCTGACTCCCACTTGTTAGACAGCATCCCCATAAAAGATCGTAGCCTCATCACATTCAACCAGTTGCAACTGAGATGGACTGGAAGTTTTCAGTTATTTAGCGTTGACAAAAAGACAGGCAAACTGTATACCGCCCACACACTGGACGTGGAATCGATGTGTGAGTATAATAAAGAATGTTTCAAAATGGTCGAGGTCGCCGTGCAGAAGGGAAAATCTTTTATGAAGATTCTAGAGGTCAAGGTCATCATACAAGACATCAATGACCACAGGCCGGAATTCACGGTTAAAAAGGTCAATATCGAGTTTTCGGAAAGAGACAGTAAAGGAACCAAAGTGTCCATCCCAAACGCTGTCGACAGAGATGTCGGCGTCCTCAATTCGCAGATCACCTACGAGCTGAAGAAAAATAAGAACGAACCGTTTACATTGTTCGTTTCAAAAAGTGTAGATGGGACTTCTCAACTTTTTATGAACTTAGAAGAGAAACTTGATCGAGAGGAAAAAGACTCTTATACAGTGCAAGTTATCGCTAAAGATGGCGGTTCTCCACCAAAACAAAGTGTTTTGGACGTACATATAGACATCACAGATGTTAACGATAACACCCCAGCTTTCTCACAAAAACTTTATACTATTTCTATAAAAAACGAACCGAGTGAGATTTCTCCAGTCTTTATTTTGTCCACAAAAGATTTAGACGCTGACCAGAATGGAAGAATTTCGTACTATTTCAGTTCCAAAACGTCTGACACTGCCAAATTTCATTTCGAAATCAAGGAAATGACGGGAGAGATCTTTCTACGGAAAAAATTCCAATTCGGGCAAGAACTCACCTATAAACTCTATGTAAAAGCTATGGATGGGGGCACCCCACCATTGAGTTCCATCGTCATGGTTTTGGTCAATGTGATTAACCAGAAAAACATTGCTCCCACCATAAATGTAAACTTTGCTTCAACCTCACCTTCCACCAAGAAGACTGTAGACATTCCGGAAAACATGGAAGCTGGAAGCTTCATTGCATATGTAAAGGTCATTGATCATGATGCAGGCAAGAACGGTGAGGTCAGCTGTATTCTATACCATGACAAGTTCCAGCTTCAGAGCCTGGGAATAAAGCGGTATAAACTGATCCTGAAGAAAATGCTTGACAGAGAAATAGATGAATACCATGACATTACGATTCGGTGCCAAGACAAAGGATCACCAGCCTTGCACAGCGAAAGCAAATTCTCGATCAGGGTCATGGACGTAAATGATGTGCGACCCACCTTCTCCCAGAAGACGTTCAAATTCTGGATCCACGAGGACCAAAATGCCAACTATCCGGTCGGCTACATCAACGCAACGGATCCTGATTTGGGTCCGGGTGGAAAATTCACATATTATCTGGTGACGGACAGTAAACAGTTCTTGCCTTTCCAGATTTCTGATGAGGGGCTGATCTCGACGGTCATACCGTTGGACCATGAATTCAAGGATGTCTACAAGTTCCAGGTTTTAGTAAAAGACAAAGGGAATCCGTCCTTGAATAATTCTGTGAACGTCATTGTTGAGGTTCGAGATAAGAATGACAATGCCCCATTCTTTACCTTCCCCAGCATCAACCCTTTCAGCTTGGACGTGATATACTACCCCCATCACACCAAGAATATCACAGTTTTGCGAGCATCAGACAATGACGGTCGCGAAAACGCCTTTCTTAAGTATGAAATAATCAGGGGAAATGACAAGCAGTTGTTCACCATCAACCCTTACAGCGGCTTGTTGTCTTTTACTCGGGTGGTTAATCAACAAGATGCGGGTTCCTATGAACTAGAGTTTGAAGTTAAAGACAGTGGCACCCCCATCTTGTCGGCTACAACCACAGTATTTCTTATATTGACAGTGAGTAACAAAACTATCGATATGAAAAATGCTGTGCACACAGAGAGCGATGAAGCCGGTGAGAAAATCTACCTAGATTTTTTAATAATAATTGTTTCAGTGGCAGTGACATTGTCGGTTATTATTACAGCCATCATCTCCATTTGCTTCCTGAGGTTCACAAACCGCAAAAATGTTACCCACAAGACTGAGGGTAACTGTTCAAGCAAGTGTGAGCAAAGGCAGCTAATGTATCCTTCAAATCTAGCTGCATCTTGTACAGATCTCCCTTCGACGAGGATAAAAGACTTAGACATGAGAAGGAATACACATCTGGTAGAATCAAGAGCAGACATGCAGTCTGCGCTAAAACTGGATATAGAGCATAGGTGTTCGGCTTCAATAATGGATCTCCAAGCAGCATCAGAGATCGTGTATCAGGTAAGAATATACTTAACCTTATACTTGTCATCATAAGTAGGTGATCACAGTTTCCATGTCTCAAAACAACAATTTTCAATTTTTATCATCACTATCAATGTTATATGTTACTCTGCAGCAATCATTGTTAGCTGGTTTTGTTTGGTTTGGTTTGTGGCATATCAACCATCTATGAGTTATTTAATGCCGAATAAAGTTGTCAAATGGAATCCTATAAGTGGGATAATTATTTTATATTCTTAGAAAACATTGCTCTCAAAAAAACATTGTTTTTAGAAGAAAATTTTATAATGAGAGTGGGAACATTACTCTTAGAAGGAAATTTTACAGTGAGAGTGGGAAGAAAACATTATTTCTAGAAAACATTACTCTTAGAATACATTACTCTTCTTCGGCAGTGGTAATCTTGTGTGTTTCTAACACGATTAACCCTCAACCACAGCCTTCCATTACTATTTGGGAGAAATTAAGAAAATTACGTGCCCCCCCTCCCCCTCCCTGCCACCCATGGAATCGTTAATAAAATTCACCAACCTTTCTGCAATCCAACCATATTTGGTTTGGCTTGTTTTACGTCATATCAACTATCTATGAGTTATTTAATGCCGAATAAAGTTGTCAAATGGAATCCTATAGGTAGGATAATTATTTTATACTCTTAGAAAACTTTACTCTTCGGCAGTGGTAATCCTCTTTGTTCTCACCACGATTGACCCTCAGCCACTGCCTTCTAGTATCTATTTGGGAGGAAAATAAAACTGAGAAATAAGGTTTGGATTTTTAGAAGAACCTAATTGAATAATATGGTTGGGGATGAACTTATAGATACTAGGGCATGACATGACCAGCCAATTGATCGGATTGGGCCTCTCTGACCTCCGGTCCAGCTGTAGCGGATTGTTACAAGTCACTAGGCCATGGACTGCTCAGTCACCAGGGTCCTGTCCTAAGGCATTATAGGTCGCCACCCACAGCCTACAGGTGAACACGTTTTCAGGGGGGGGGGGGTACCTTTCTACATGAGGGTGCAGTCAGCGAATTTGTGACCTGGCCAACAGCGGAATATGCTTTTGAAGTTAACTGTATGTATCATTTGTTAAATGCATCAGATTATTATTCATTGTGATTGACTTAATAAAGAACATGTTGCTGAAGGTGTGCATACTACTGTGTGCTGATCTCTTATACAGAAGAAGCCAAAGCTCTTGCCACATTAGTGAGGGACATTGAAGTCAGCTCCCAGATATGATGCTAGGTTCAATTATCACCCAATATATGGAAGTAGATAGCGGATTGGTGAATTTAATCATGTAACATAAAAAGATTTGAAAAAGACTAGTTGCTGAAGATACTTTAGTAATGACACCCATGAAACTTCAAGTCTGAATGTGAGATGATCCACCTGCAAGTTAAGTATGTTCGAAGATGAATAGTTTTTGTCTCCTTCTTCATGTATGAACATGCATTTTATACTGGGTTTCTCTAGTTGTGAAGTGATGAATATTTATTTGGTTAACTGGTTGTGCTGGTTGGGATTTTCTTGTCTGGTGGAAAATCTTTGGTGATGATGAAATCATCCCTGTCTGTAGTCAGATCATCATTGAGAAAAACATGTTGATATTTGAACAAAATATATTGTTTTGTTTTTTTATTATACTTCATACATTGCCCCCAACTGTGTCTAGCAGAGAGAGAGAGAGAGAGAGAGAGAGAGAGAGAGAGAGAGAGAGCGAGCACGCACTTCAACTAATGGCGATCCCTTCATTTTTCTATCCTATCGCTAACACTTGTAGTTCCTACATGATTGCTTCATTCCATTCTACTTCCTCTGTGACTGACTAATTTTTCTTGTGATAAAGTCCCCCTAATGCTGACAATTCCAATCTTCACCTATTTCAATTTTATGAAATCCCTTTCTAATATAATTTCTTATACATCTCACTTTGGTTAGTCGGATTCAACAACAGTTGTATAGTCCACAAATTCAAGTCTAAGTCTGGCTCAAGATGCTTTTAGAAAGTAACGCATATTTCAGCTACCTGTCTGAGAGAAGTATCATCATAGCTTCAAATTAGCTGAGGAAGAGAGACGAACAAACACCCATAGCCCATGATATATAACATCAGGACCTGTATAATACAGAAGTGCTTTAATAAGTTATGTCCCCTTACTATATTTATTTACTCCTCTGCAGGAGTTAGGCACAAGGCCAGTTTTATCTTACTCCCACAAGTAAGATGTGACCACAGCTTGGGTCGAGTAAGTGGGGTTAAAAGCCAGCGCTCGAGAGGTGAGCACTCTGGCCATTTAAAAATTGCCTGGGCAGCCCCGTCGGCATTCCCCGGTAGGGGCGCCTCAAGCAGTAAGCAATAAACTTACTCCTCCCCAAAGAGGGGAGGCGAAGCCTGGGAGGGTGGACCTCCTAGAACTGCACAGGACAAACCCACAGACAGGTGGAATCAAGTCCCGAAGGACAAGACGACACCCGTCTATAGGGGTGCAGTATCCATCGGAACAGATACTACACTTACTTCCTAGCGTGTGCCAGTATGTAATACATAAACTCGGATTCACATACACAAATTAAATACTAGTATATTCATTAATAATACAAATTATCAATCCTCATCTCAAAAATTCCAAAACAAATAGTAGCTCTATTTAAAATGCAATGATAGAATCTATTCATTCCATCTAAATTGCTTTATTTCTTGATGAAGCAGGGAAGCGTTCCTGGTGAGCAATCACCTAGAGATAGTGTCTACATAAAAATACTGGTCCTCATCACCACACTGGGTTGGCAGCAAGAAAGGCGTTTGACTTATAAAAATCTTGCTTCAATTAAAGGAATGAATAACAGGTGATTTAGTAGATTCGCAGCCAAAATGGCAGACAATGAACCGTCTGCTAATTTCTGATTTTTTTTCAACCACACAAATGTGTAAGTAAACCCAAATAAATTGTTTTGGACTAATTTCCTAACTGTATTTCTTTAAATTTAAGATAAATTTGAAATTAATCCAAAACAATTTATTTGGGTTTATTTACTAATTTGTGAATTCGGAAATTAGCAGATGGTTCATTGTTTACCATTTTGGCTGCGAATCGACTAAATCGCTGAATAACTTTCTAAGAAAAGTGATAAAACTTCAGACTGTGCAGTTTGAATGTTGGAAGCTTGTGTGGAACGTTTGGTGAGGTTGTTGAGTTTCTTGAAAGATGTATTGACCTATGTTGTGTCCAAGAAACTCAATGGAGAGGTAAATCTGTCAGAAATAACCGTTCAACATATGCCAGCATGTAAAACCGACGTTAAACCAAATACGATGATGATCCATTGTTTTCTTTTGGACTATTGTCTTCATCAACATTGATATTAATATTTTGACTATGTTTTATCCAATATGTTTTCCTACCTTCTTCAGGTGTATTCTTCATTTATGGTGATATTTTCCCTATATTTATATATGACTGAAAAGCTCACTTGACATTGTCCAGTAATGAATGATGACCTTTGTCTAGTCCTGCTCCCTGGACCCTATATTACCATTTTTATAATATTCTGTAATTTTCGAGTTTTCCTTTTCTTTTTTTATTTACATTATTTATTTGTTTAGATCATCATCTTGCTCCCCTTCTTTTACGTTGCTGCTGCAACTACTATGTTAGTTGTTTCATTCTCATCTTTATTTATGTTGTTTATTTATTTACGCTATTTTCTTACTCTTTCTCTTACGCTACTACTACTACTATTACTACTACTACTACTATTACCACCCTCCCTCTATTCCCCTGTTCCAACCACTTCTCATCTGATTCACCCTTCCTTCCATCATCTAAAACATTCAATATGCAAACAAGCAAGATTATCATATCTTAGTATTATATAGATTGTCGTTGCTTATTTATATACGTTCATGTTTCTTATGTAATCAAATCTAAAGAACTGAATATTTTTATGTTTATTTTTAAATTTATGAACATGACATGCATGGCATGACATCAACTTAACATGAAACATGACATGAGCATTCTTATAAATCATTACATTTAGATTTTTTTTTTTTAAGTTTTAAATGCAATGTTTTATAAAAACGTTCATGTCATTCTCCACATTATATCGTTCGATGCGTGAGTGTTCATTAAGTTAAAAATAAACCTGAAAATTGTTTGCTCTCTACATATACTGTGATAGATATATCTTGCCGCGGTGGTTCTTTCCTTGTTCTCAAACCTTCCATGGCTATTTTCTGTGGTACCAATTATCAATTTTTTTTATAGTGAAAATAGAGGGCTCAATACTTTTTAAATAGAGCAGTAATAATAATAATAATAATAATATAATCTACTTCCCCCCCAAGCACCAGTATCAATTGATACAACCAACAATGACCATAGAGGGTTTCAGAGGAGGAAAAGAACCATTGCAGCAAGATTGGACATGAAGTCAGTTCATGGGGGCTTGTTCCCTCGCGGGGGTACTCTGGAAGGTTTTAGAAAATAGCAGAGATCAGACTCATTGGTATTTCCAAGTGGCGGCACCTCAGACGACCGGCAATAAACCAATCTCCCCTCCTGAAGGAATGGTCTCCTTATACCGAGAAAAACCATACCTCACTTTGTTTTTAACCCAAGGGCCAAATTCTAGCCTGAAGGTTTAAAACTAGTAAATTTTATTAAGCTAAAGAGCTACAAGAAGGGGAGATAAATAGTCAATGGATTATTTTTGTATTTAGCAGAATCCATGCCTTCTCACCCTTTGAGAAGGGGTTAGTTGATTGCTAATCGCCTGAGCCGCCCCTACCGGGGAATGCCGATGGGGCTGCCCAGGCAATTTTTAAACAGCCAGAGTGCTCAGATTCTCGAGCGCTGGTTTTTTCCCACTTTCCCGACCTTGTGTCACATCTTACTTTGTGGGAGGAAGATAAATAGAAGCAGAATCCATCCAGCCTTCGGACAAAGATCAAAGTGTAGTTTTGTTCTTGATCAGAAGAGGAGAAATTCTTCTACGCTGAGAAAATTTTTAATTTTGTCACAATCCAAAGTTTCCATTTTTGGGGAGGTAGATTTCACCACATTAAAACTGATCTTGAATGAATGAGTGTATTAGCTATCGTACGGGGAGGCAAGTGGAATTTGACAAGTAGTCTGTTATCTTTTCTTTGAAATATAATGATAATCGAATGTCAGTATGTTTTCATGGCTAAATTATTTACTGATTATCTCCCTTTGAAATGTATGAAAATAAAACATACCCATCACTTTTCTCTTGAACGTCTTGTCTAGTCACGAACGAATTAGAAATTGCTATATTTCCTTCGGGGGGGGAAAAAAATTATCCTGACTGATATCCGTATGTAAGTTCAAGTGAAAAAGGAAAAACAAAGAGAAAGAAAAAATTACCCGTAAATAATTGGCAACTAATTTAAACACAAAAATAAGTGGTGAACTTTTTTTATTTTATTATATATTTTTTGGTTACAACGAAAGATCAGTGACGCTCAAATAGAAGGTAATTAGGAATGTTCCAATCATTAAATCGTCTTTATAATAAAATTGTCAGACAACATATCGCCTGTTTTACCACTATTCACGTTCAGACGTAATTTTTTAAAATAACTTTTTTTTTTTAGAATTTTAAACAATTTTATTCAATTAATGTAATAACCAAATGATAACCTAAATAATTCGATTAAACTTTACAAAAAATCCGTTTTTTGAAGGGTGGGGGGGGAGTCAACTCTTTAAGAAATATATTATTTCGTACCATATCTATTTTGTTGTTAAAAATAAAAAGGACAAACTCTGAGGTATTTATTGGATTTAAATTTCACCATTTCCTAAGACGATTTTAGTGCAAAACCGATTTTTTTATTGAGAGTGAATTAGCTTTTCAAAAATGTAAATATTTTCCTAGAATAAATTAATTGCAAGACTAGGCAAAGGGGTGTGTGTGTGTGTGTGTGTGTGTAAGAGGGCGGGTCAATGAATGAATGAAATTGAAAAAAACTCCCGTGTAGATACAGCCAATATGTATGGATGTATATATATATATATATATATATATATATATATATATATTATTAAATATTAAAGTGTTTATTACCTACAGACGATATTGTTTCGGGCTTTTTGCCCTCATCAGTGCAGAAGTGATGGTTGCAGGCAGTCGCATGGGATCGAATGCTGTTCGTAGATTCAGGCTAGAATTACGAGACCAACACTCGAGACCACACGGCTCCCGTCAATCAGCACAGACAGTGATTTGAAATTGAGATACACTTATCGGGGGAGGAAGGGGAAAGCATTATTATTGTTATACAGTGTTCAACGCCCGCACGGAACTCGCTTTGTCACAAATGACAACCGACTATATATATATATATATATATATATATATATATTTATATCCATTTTAGGTAGATTCTCTGCACAGACGGAGTTTTCCTCTGGTGTTTATTATTTTTGACAAAGGGAAGTTTCTTTTTCACGAAATATTAAATAAATGATTTTTAATAATCATCCGGACAACACACAAACAGCTAACACCACACTTGCTGTTATGTAAGATTTTAAGAAAAAATAAATTGTAAGTCCCATTTCGATTTCGATTTATTATTTTTGTTCCTTCCAGCTTACATCCTACCCGGGACTTTGCATTGCCCTCAGCCTTTTAAAAACATACTACTATATATATATATATATATATATATATATATATATATATATACAGGCTGATTCATAAGTCACTTCACTTAGCTATTTAAAATGATTACCATATGAAGCACAAACATACTATGAACTTTTGATGATTGTTATCTTACTCTCTAATTACTGCTATTTGTTATTTTAAATTTGTTCGTTTATATATTTGTTTCTATATATATTTATTTCATAATCAATCGATTATGCTTCAAAGAGTCGTAAATTCCTTGCAAAAAAGAATGGAGCTATGCATGCAGAACGAAGGTGGAAATTTTGAAAAGTTGCTGTAATTCTAAACTCCCATGAATGAATTTGTTGAATAAACTTTCTGTTTTGTATTACCGTATTTTTTAACTTTAGAATTTCAAAAATAAATAGCTAAGTGACTTATGAATCACCCTGTATAACTATTGATGAATAAATAAATGGGATATACATTGATAAACTGATATTAAAGATGTATTATGCTATATGAATTAAAATGGGTAAATTTATTAATAATAGGAAAGAAAATTGCGATAAAAATAAAACTCTAATGATATTTTAATAGTACTGAATATTAAGTATCAGTGACAAAACTAACTTATAAAGACGACCATTTTATGGCTATTTCTGAGTACTGAAGTTGACCGGAAGTCTTCCATACTACGTCACAAATTGGACAGTTATATGCAATTCAAGGTAAAAATAAATTTTTGTAAAGCGGCTTGAAAAATTGATACTTTCTTATGAACTGTCTAATGTGATTGTTTTTAGTTATTGCACTTTTTGCACTTGGCACTGACGATGGCCAAACCGAGCAGTTTTTAAATGTGTTTTTAAACAAATTTTTGAAACGTATTTTTATATATTTTGAAATACTTTAAGATTCTTGAAAACGATATCCTTGGTTTTAGCCGAAACAATTGTTTGCCTTGATTAAAAACGTTTTTTCCTGTGAGCATCTATCCTTCATCATCATTTTTCAGGGTAAAATAATTAAAACTTTATAAAATAGCTCTAGTCACGCACTATAGAGCTATAGCTGACTTTATGTTATAAAATAATCCTACATTTGAAGAACTTTGAATGTTGAATTAGAACACACACACACACACACATATATATATATATATATATATATATATATATATATATATATATATATATAGTTGAGATCAATTTTATTAGGAATCAGTTTCCAAAAGCAAAAAATGAAGCTCAACATTACATATTTCAAATATTCAATAGAGCTTATAATAAATAATGTATTACATTCAAGATTATATCATTCAAATGATTTAAGAACGATTTTGGAAGAAAATAACTTTTACAGATGTTTCTAGAGTATTGGGAAGTAACCACAGGTAATCTAGGCTGCTTATTCCAACACTTCCTCCATCAGAAAGTCTAAAAGAAGACACATCCAAATGCAATCCAAAGAAGAATTAAGAATAAAGAAGGGGTAAAAATTGCCCTATGTGCCATTTTTCTTAATTCTTCTCTGGATTGCTTTTGGATGTGTCTTTATTTAGAGGAGTCGAGAGTAAACACTACTTTCAACTCCTCTAGAAATATGCGTAAAAGTTATTTTGCTCCAAAATTGTTACTAAATCATAGAATAATTTATTTATTTACTTTATACATATATAATTTATGTAGTTAAGTCGCATTCGTTGTTTCATGCATATTTTTTTCTTTCATATTTTGTTGAATATAATAGTCATTCTTTCCAAAATTCTGATGAACTTTCACAAGTCAGAGTATTAGATCAATAAAAACATCTAAAATGCCTATTTTTATTTGGAATTTTCTTCAGTTCTTGATTTTTTTCAACTAACTTTTAGTGCCAGATATATATTACTATTCCTTTGGAAGATGACGAAACCATATACATTTTTTCAAATTTTGGTATTTAACTTACAATCTGACTTGTTCATTAGAATTTCGGAACGAATTATCAACAGATTTAATAGACACATAATATATATAGGCATTATTATTAGAATAGAATGTTAAGTTTAATGAATGTCCACTATAGTTTGTTGAATCATTCATTGTTGGATATTTAGAAGGAAAATGAAATACGAAATTAAATCAAATAATAGAAGACATCAAAACACGTGTGAAATAATAAAAAAAATTATTCTGGAACTGAAGACAAACGATTTATTTCACAATTACAAAATATGACACTGAAAAAAATATTAGCAGCAATGATGTATATATCCACGCGCGCACAGCACGATTATAGATAGCAACAGTAGATTCCAACTTATGCACACACACACAAAGAAATTTCAACATAGAATAATACAATTATTAATAGAACATATATATATATATATAAATATTATTATTAGAATGAGTGTATATGCAGTGGTGAACCGGTCATGGCTAAGATTGTAAATAGGGTCCACAAAAAAGTGGTTGGGGTATTGGCTTTAAGGACTGATGTCTCTATTAATTTTAATTTAGTATAAAGTCTATTCTTTGAGTTAATACCCTAACTCCCATTTTTGTGAAACCTATTTACAATCTTATCCATGTAATTTTCACCGGTTTGCGACTGCATATACACACATTCTAATAATGATATATATTTTTACACTCCTGAGTTCCTGCACTGCATTTTCCATTCTAGTTGTTGGGGCCGCACCCAGAGACCCTGACCGGCCATCTTGAGCATTCCATAGCTTCCTAACCAGAGCCGATCGCGGTCCACTTGAACTTACTACCTCTACAATATTTAAAACCCTTTTAATTGTTACCGGTTTCACTCAGACAATCAAACCACCTAGGGGTCTAGAGGTACCAAAATATTGGAGGTTAACATATGTAATAACATATGTTAACCTCCAATATTTTGGTACCTATAGACCCCCATTAATAATACCCACTCTGATACACTACCCTAGTTTATTACTTAAGAGTTTAGTCTTAAATTATATTATATTTGAAGTAAAATTTAACCCTTTTTAGGTCTTTTTTTATAAAAGGAGACAATTCTCTGAAGGTTTTGGGGGTAGTTACTGCCCTTGTTCCAGGTCTCCAAACATAGAAAACTAACCGACCATTTTTACTTTATTTTTTAATTACATATTGGGGATTTAAATGTGCCTATAATTTCTCAAATGTTTTCCATAAATAATCACTGTGGTTTACAGTGTAATTACAGGAAAACACCACACGAACACCTCTTTTTAAGCGTTAAGGTAAACTCGATGCTAGTTTGTAAACATGTAAAAATGTTCAATGTGCAGGAACCGGAAATTTGTGTTTTCACTTCTGACCCTCCCCGATCAAGTTTTTTTTTTGAGAGGGCTTCTGGACTGACTATTGAATGAACCATTTCTCATGCCTAGTCTTTTGCAAACTAGGTCAGGTCTCTTTGTGAAACCCCGGTTTCCATCATGTCACAAGGCTAGTTTCTTATTAGAGAGATACTGGGTTTATGCTGTAATGGGAGAAATATTGCGTTAATGCTTGTCAGTATGTCTGTAATGAGAGAAATATTGTGTACATGATTGTGTCTGTGTATAATGAGAGAAATAATGTGTCTTTGTGTGTGTGTTTGTAATGACATGTGTATATGTTTCTGTGTCTGGCACGGTGGCTCAGTGGTTGATGATGCGGACTGAAGACCTGGGTGTGCCAGGTTCGAATCCAGTTCCACACCTGACCAGCAAAAAATGCTTCTGTGTCTGATTACAGAAAAATTGTGTCTGTAATGACAGTAATATTATGTTTATACTTATATCTGTCTGCAATAAATAAATATGTGTATGCTTGTGTAATCAGAGAAATAATGTGTTTATGCTTGTAATAAGAACAATACTGTGTCTATGGTTGGCTGTGTATCTTTTTAATGAGAGAAATAATGTGTTTATGCTTGTTTGTGTTTCTGTAATGAAAACTATTATTTATACTTGTGTGTGTCTGTATAATAAGATAAATAATGTGTTTATCCTTGTATGTGTTAGAGAATAAAACCGTGTATATGCTTTTGTGTATTTGTGTATTGAGACAATGTGTTCGTGCTTATTTGTCTATCTCTAATGATAGAAATAATGTGTTTATTCTCGTGCATTTGTATGTTTGGGTGATGAGAGAAATAGTGTGTTTATGGATGAGTGTGTATGTGCCTGAATGTGCGTTTGTATGTTTGATGTGTGTGTGTCTGACAATAAACATTTTTATGGTCATGTGTGTGTGTGCATGCGTGCGTCTTTGTGTAAGGTTCAGAGCTCATGAAAAGGCAATGAGAAGCCCTCCTCATTGGCAAGACGTAAAAGTAAGAAAAATTCATCTTACGGTAAAAGCTGAATAGAGACTGATTAAAATGATAATCAAAAGGGAAGTAAATAGGATGTGTCTTGAGGGATGAGATGATGATAATAGAATGCATTGTTGATGGAAGTCAGCGAACGACATCGAAAAGGGGAGATAATAATTTAAAAAAAAAAACGGAAGCAAAAACAAAAAATGAAAACTGAGAAACAAAACAACAATATTTAAAAGAGGAAAGAAAAGTAAAGTAAGAAAAAGAAACGAAAAGTTAAATGAATGAAACAAGGCGAATAAAACTAAAAAAACAAAGTTTTATCAAAATTCAAGAAATAAAACAAATCAATGAAAATGAAACCTGAAGTTGACCAAAAATGGCGGAAAATGAGAAGAGGAAAATTGAGAGAATAGAAAGGCTGATGAGGATATTTGATCAAATAAGGTTTAATGAGTGAATTGAAACCTTGCGATTCAAAGAGCTTTCGAAGATAAAGATTTTTTTTGTTTTATTATACGAGAGGAATCTATCAGCAGATAGGAAACTATCTATTTCAAGAGATTCAAATGTTATTGTAAGAATATATAAGACCCAAATAAGATCTCATATCTCATATCAATTTAAAAAAATATTTGATCAGATATCATGTGTGTATAAATATAAGTAAGCATGATTTGTAAAATGAAAAAATTCAAATCGATAAATTAATAATTGAAAAAAAAATTAATAAATACTTTTAATTTTAAAATTCTATTTAAAAGAAATACGGTGCTTCTGCATTATAGCAACAAACAAAATTTCCTTCTTTAATTCTAGAAGAGTGAATCTACAGGGGACATAATTAAAACTTATTTTGGAAGGGGAGATAATTCAAACTGATTTCTTTGACAATAATATTATGAGGTCTCAGTTTGCACGGGATATGCCTAAAAATAATAAGAAACACGATTTACTTTATTTTTATAATATTTTAAAATGGTAATATGGGGTCATGGGATAGTAGTAAGGGTATACAGGAAGTCCATATTTATTCCCGACAACAATAATAATGAAATATACTTTGCTTAACTCTACTGCAGTTTCACGGTATCACCGATCATCAGTGGCATGTCCGATTGATGCCATGAATGATGATGATTGATTGATCCGATTGCATTTATATTTTATGTGATCTTAAAGTTATTTAAATAAATCTAATTAATTTCCTTTTTAATATCGTTTTTCAATGTATTTTTTTACAAATTCTCTTGCTTTTATATCTGTGTTATGGTTTCCCGTAAAAAAAAATGCGAATATGATCCTTTTAAATACCCTTTTTTAATGTGTTTTCTTACAATTTCACTTGATTTTCCTTCTCTGTTAAATTTTTTTTTTTAATTATCCCTGCTTCGATTCACTCTACTAGAATTAAAAAAGGAAATTTTGTTCGTTGCTATAATGCAGAAGCACCAGAAATACTAATTTGGTAAATAAAATAACCGGCATGCACTTCTGGCTGTTTGCTTCTTATCTATGTAATAAAGTAATATTCTGTCTATTTCTCGACTTTTGTCCTTGATAGCTTCCGTCAGACAAAATCAATATTTCATTCTGAATAGTCATTTTCTTTTCTCTACCGTTGATCTATGTTGTTAACAATATTAGAATTTAATTTGTTTTAATTTCTTTCAGAAAATATTTTATCTGACTAGAAATATTTTCCGATGGCTGCCATCTTTGTTATCAGCAGCAAATTTTAATTAAAACGGACGCCAAATTTATAATCAGCAGCAAATTTTGCTACTAATAGTAAATACTACTAATAATACATTATTGCATTTATTATTAATGAATAGGTAAATAATATAATATTATTAACCTATTAATAAAAGGTAAATAATATAATATTATTTAATATAGACATAGGCGTGCAAAACATTAGGAAACCTATGAAAGCTTTTAAAATTCAAACAAGATCATGTAACATCACACTTCTTCCCTACTCAGTGTCAGACAAAAATTTATCTCATATAATGCTTCTTCACTGGTTAAACAATATGCTTTGATTTAAAAAAAAGAAAAAGCAGTGTGTCATATTTATCTAAGGCAAGTATTTATGTTTATGACTTTGCAATTGTTACTTTTTTTTTACAATATCTTGGATACAAAAAAAAATACATAGTTTTCCAGAAAACTAAAAACGATTCCCAAAATTTAAAAAAAATGCCAAAATAAAAATGTCTCACATTTATATGACGAACATGTGTCAATGCAGATAAGACATTCAGTGTTACTTTTAATAATTTTAAAACTCTCAAATAAACACTATCACAAAACTAAAAATTAAAGAACTCCACATTTTTCCATAACAAAACTAAAAGAAATGCCACATTTTAACACCATATACGTTTCTTTGAAAGTAAGACAGTTAAATTTTGTTAACAATTAAACAAATATTCATACATCATTTTTATTCATAATTCATTTTAGTTCTTTATTTACGTTTCTTATTTCATTTTTAAACATAACCTGTTATAGGCATACAATATCTGCAAACTTGTTAAAACCACTTGATTTTTCCTCATTACAATAAAAACATACATGACTGCAATTTTGTACTTTATTTTAAAATACAACATACATCAATGTCTGCTTTATTGAATTATAAAAAATATGTAGGTGTGTTTCATTTTCAAGAAAAATGTTAACACACATCTTCCCTAACCTAAACAAAAAATACCTCATATAACGCTTTTTTGTTGGTTAAACAGTTTTATTTTAACAAATTAAAAACTTTTGACCGGCATGCACTTCTGGCTCTTTGCTTCTTATCTATGTAATAAAGTAAAGTCTGTCTATTTCTCGACTTTTGTCCTTGGTAGCTTCCGTTAGACAAAATCAATATTTCATTCTGAATAGTCATTTTCTTTTCTCTACCGTTGATCTATTTTACTTTTAATAATTTTAAAACATTCAAACAAACACTATTACAAAATAAAAACAAAAACAGTGTCACACTTTTAACACTGAATATATTTCTTTGAAAGTAAGACAGTTACTTTTACTTCTAACAAATAAAAATATATATATATTATATTTAAGCTTATACTTTTTTCATAATTCATTTCAATTGTTTTTTTGTTTTTTTAATTATTTCACTTTTAAACATACGCTGTTATAGACATACGATATCCTGTGCTAACCTGTTACATCAACACCCTGGATTTTCCTGATTACAATTACGATGTACATGACTCTGATTCTATATTTTATTTTTAAAATCCAAGCTACATCAATGTCTGCTTCGTTTAACTAGAAAAAATATGTGAGTAGGCGTCATTTAAAAAAAGAATGTTAATAAATACATAAACATTGCATGCTTACAAATTACATAAAAGATATCTTAAATCAATAAATAAATAATAAACATAAATTTGTTTTAAAATTCTAATTACAAAAAAAAAAATCAATACCCAATAAAAACCGGCTTACTTCAAAATAATATCATTCTTTTTCAGCAGGTACTTAAATTAAATCCATCGGCATGCATTTCAGTTTATAACAATTTGTTTCAAAACCGAACTAGACAAAAATTTATTTTATTTAAAAACAAAATGTTTATTTTAAAATAAAAAACGAAACAAAAGTAAAAGCACCAGTTGCTGAACATGAAAGGTGGAATAATAGTAGTTGTATTAGTACTTTAATTTGATGCCATTCTTGATTACATACTCGGCATCCCAAGGGATCTTCATACTAAAATTAGTAAAATTCTACTCAATACTTTAAGAATCTCTAATTGTTTATTATTAATACTAGTAGTATCGCCTTTTAATAGTAGTAGAGGCAGCAGTGGTAGTCTTAGAATTTTGACTTATAACAAATCTTTTATTATCAGTCCTTTAAGCTAAATTTGTTGTAATTTTCTCATGCAGTTGTGTCCAGAGTTATTCTGACAAAGTTTCCAGCGACAACCGTGGTCTTTGGTGTCATCAGGCTGAACACCAATGACTACATCCACCATGTCCTCATGCACCACCAGCTCAATAAGATTTTTATCTACACCTTTCTCCCTTGCAATGACACACATCGACTTGCTAGGTTCATTTCCAATGATCTCTTGAACTTATGCAATGAAAACCGGCATTCTGGCAAAGTCAGATTGTCGATCAGACGTTTTCCTCTTTGATGTTGCCTCATAGTCAAATCCTGAATCTTTCAATTCCTTTCTGACTTTTTCTACCATCCTTCTACTGATGCTGAGAAAGTTATTTGTCATACCTGCATGTATTTCAAGTCAGAACTGTCTTTTTGTATTTCATTTTGTAAATTTTTGTTTTTATTCTTATTTTTTTCAAAGAAAACAAAAAATAGTAGAAAAATAAATCATTAGTAACCAGTACAAACATAAACTGGCAAAAAACTTTTCAAACATATATATAAATTTCAAAAATTTCAAACAAACTTTCAAACAAATCATATATAAATTTCATATATAAATATATAAATTTCAAACAAACTTTTCAAACATATATATATATATATATATAAATTTAAAAAGTATTAAGAAGGCTGAAACAATACAGAGAACTGGAGTGATCTTCTTTCGTGTGAATCAGATGATTCTGGTGTTGGCATTAGTTTCCCCAATGTTTTTCTAGTTAGAAATCTTTCTGGAAAGACATCGGGTACTTACGGGAAGGCCCACGAGAAGGTTGCCAACATCGAACTTGGAACACCCAGGTTTTCAGTCTGTATCGATATCCACTTAACCACCGTCACCATGGATAATTGTAAGATTTCACATTCGATTGTTTGGTTGGTTCTTCCCATCTCTCATCACTCCGGTTCTCTGCATTGCCTTCAGCCCTCTTAATACCTTTTAATTATTATTCCCAGCAATGCTTCAAGCAAACTACCATTCTCTTATATATATATATATATATATATATATATATATATTTAAATACAGTTGTTATCCAGAGACAAGAAATAAACTTTTCGAAATTACAATTAGATTATGACTTTTTCAACTGATATTATTCATAATCAAAACCAATGCTTTTCTAGTTGTTACTCAAACACAAAGAATATGCCGTTTTGAATTAAAGCATTCATTTTGGGTAGAAAATATGATGTAGTCCCAAAAGTGTGTTGACCTCAATTTCTTTTAAATTATTATTCTATAATTAATCAAACTTAATCAATTAATATTGCACCAGTAAAAATATGTCATCATATCACATGAAATCTATTACAGAAGAAAAGAATTCAAATTTGTTGGATTCCTTACACCTGTTCACACTGAAATAATTAATAGGTGTTTCAGTATGAAATGGCTTCTGCTAAATGGCAGGTCAAATTAAGATGACGATAGAAACTGCATCAATTTGACTAAAAGATTACTTTTGGCATAACATTCTTTACCCAATTTTATATTCCATGTTGCAATATAACAAACAAGTAAATATTTCCAAAGTCTTAACGGGGCAGAAGTAATCAGATAAAAATAATTATTTTAAACAAAAGATTAATACGGTTTTAGTGGTGTTCGAACGATTAATCAAAATCAGAAAAATCAGAACTTTTTTGGATATTGGTATCAGAATCGGAAAAATGTGTGCCTAATTTCGATTCCAAAAATATTCTTTTACTTTTTTTTTTTTTTTTAAAATTTAATTTTCAATTGTTGGTACTAATGATGAAATGATAAATATTCATTGATTTTAATCTACCAGGAACACAAAAGTTTATATAGATCATAATAACGAATTTATGAAAAAAATCGCTCGGTAAAAATGGCACGAGTAGATAAATAAGAAAAAATTGCCCAAGTAAAAAAAAAATATAGATGAAAATTTCAACAATGAGTTTATTAAAATCTTCGATACAATACATTAAGAAGTTTGTAAAATTAAAAAGTAAGTTATATTTACATTTAAGAATAGATGAGGACTCTCAGCTAAATTACCCCCGCCCTCTAAAAAAATGAAAGTCTACTTTTTTTAGGCGATTAGGCAATTTTAGAATCAGAATCGGTAATTGTATCAGAATCGGAGAAAATATTCAAATCGCCCCATCACTAGTTTTTAGTGAAAAACAAAAAGTTAATATCACTTATCTAGTCAAAATAGACTACAGTTTATATTTTGGGGTGTATCTACACTGGTAATGTAAATTTCTCTTATATTTTAGGAACAAAGGTTTAAACAATTTCTTTTCAATCAAAGTACTGTAAATTGCTTTAATATATAGAAATGCGCTTTCACTACATAAGTAGAAATGTAAATGAATCTAGTAATTCTATGAAAAACTTCCGTGACTTTGAGGTGGTAGTCGTGAAGTGAATACCAACATGGACTGATAACCTAAGCATACCAAGTTCAAATCCTATCGGTTCCATAGCACAACTCTTACAATGGATGTTGGGAATCTTTACATGGTTCTTCCTGCAAGTACCTGATTATAGAAAGAACATGCCAACAACAAAAACAAACCAGTCAAAAGTCCTACCGATTCATACACATTTGCATTTTTAACAATGGGACTGCTTATTATTTGTGACCAAAGGAAAAATCTATCAGGCATGTCTACGCAGTGTGATGATGTATGGAAGTGAAACCTGGCCAGTGAGGGTTGAGGACATGCGTTGCATGGAGAGAAATGATATGAGAATGATATGATAGATGTGTAGTGTGAATCTTAGACAGGCTTAGTTCTGATGAGCTCAGAGGAAGATTAAATCTGGACAGTATAGGGAGATGTGTGCAGAACAGGAGAGTTCATTAATATGGTCACGATGTAAGAATAGATGAGAGTTGTTTAGTTAGTAGATGTAGAACAGTTAAGTTAGCAGGTCCAGTTCACAGAAGGCGGCTAAGGAAAACATGGGAGGAAGTGATAAACATGGACTTGAGAGAAAGAGAGATAAATAAATATCTGACCAGAGATAGGTTAGTTTGGAAGTCAATTTCTTAAAGCCATCCAACGCATGCCAGCATATAAAACAGACATTAAACCAAATATGATGATGATGATGATGATGATGATCTAAATAACTTACATTGAATGCATTACAATCGATTTACTATGGAAGTACATTATTATGAACTGAAGAAGATTGTAAAATATTTCCTAATCTATAGAAATATATTCCTTCTCCAAATATATTTCTAGAACACCCTTCTTCAGATAAACATAACACTACAGTGATTTGTGTATAAATATGTAAAAAAATAAATAAATGTTGTTTTGTTAATTCCAGGAAATCGGAGCCATGCCTACAGGACGAAAAGGGAAGCGAACTGCCCTGCTGTATCCTGACTGCCACATCGAGGTATCGATGCTCTCCTCAAACTCTGAACGAGTAAAGGAAGACAGTGTGCAGAATGAGGAAGCAACAGGTATGGGATAATTCTTCTGATTCCGGCTTACTCCTACCTATAATCCTTTGGGTGTCAGCGTGTACTATTCATTTGGCGTCGGGTTGTATACCAGTCGAGGTTCCGATCTTGACAATCAGTCCGGTAGAAACTGCCGCACTTCGGTAGCCTTTTATCTGTCAGTTTGGGGTATTCGTCCTGGGTAGTCCTACGAGGTTCACCCTCCCAGGCCTTGCCTCCCCTCTTTGGGGTGGAGTAAGTTTATTGCTTACTGCCTGAGGCGCCCCAACCAGGAAATACCGACGGGCTACCCAGGCAATTTTAAAAAGGCCAGAGTGCTCCTTAAGGGGGGCTGGCTGGACTCTCTCCACGTTCTGGCCTTGTGCCACATCTTACTGTGCCAGGAAGGAAGTAAATACCATGTGTACCCTGGATTAGTGCAATTGTGATTAAGTTTTATTAAGTTTATGGATGAATACAGAGTGATCCTAAGTCTTTACAACAACCTTTTTAAAAAAATACAAATAATGTTTAAAGTTTCATTCTGTGTCTTTGCATCTATATTAATTATTAGCTGTACCTACTCGACGCTGCCTGGGAGTCTTTTTTATTTAATTTCTGTTTTAACTTTTTTAAACTGCCGTTTTTTGTTTACCAAAATTATTTTTTTTAAATATGAGTTAAATTTAGATTTTACAGTATTGATTGAACCAGATTGCTATAACACTATAACTTGTTAAAGTAATGTTTTAATCTTTATTTATAAAATTATTGGATGTAAATAGTTTCCAAAATTTTCAATCTTTTAATACATGAGGATTTGCTATGTATGTATGTATGTATGATGTAATTTCTTTGTGGGTTTTCTTTAGGAGATAGTGTTTCTAACTATACAATAGTTATACTGTAATGGACAAGTACTTCTTTTTTGCAATTGCAATTATTTTTATCTTTGTTTTTTTCTGAATAATTATTTATATTATTACTTATCAGATTACTGTTACTTTCCTTATTTTCAATTATTTTATTATGTTTTTATTACTTTTTAAAATTTTCAGCACAACTAAGCTTTAAAGTATTTTTATTAAATATTTTGTGTAATGGGTTGTTTCGGGAGAAATTTAAGCTCATCAGGTTTATAATTTATGTCCTAATTTTGTTTTAACCATTTGTTTATTATTTCTACTTCCTTTCTCATCTATTTATATGTATTTCTGATTTCTTACAGTTAATTTTGGTGTCCTTATAGCTACTGCTATTTAGGGCATTATTGTATATATTAATAACTTTTTTAAATTATGAGTTTTTGCTTAGTCTACACTAAATTGATCTAGGTATTTGTTTAATTAATAATATTGATTAATTAGAATGCAGATTTACATAAACTGGATTTATATTCTCTTTCACATATGTCTCATATATTCCTTTCTCTATATTAAATGTGGTATCTAAAAAGTCTACTCGTTTAATTCAATTTTTAATTCCAAGTTTTTCATCTCTATATATTAATTTCTTAATTCAATCACATACGATTTTGTAGAGTTTCTAACTATTAACAGACCATTATTTCTACATAATACTATTACTGTTATATTTATATTTCTGGTTAACTCATAAAGTATAAATAAACAAAACCCAAATTTGTGGAATTCAATGATCCCATTAAGATATCGAACGAGTTAGCTGATTTATTCTTAATCCATTATTCGTTGTTACATGTTAGGATTGTTTTTCTAACGCTCATGATGATTTCTTTTTCTTGCCTGCATAAATAATTTTACAAATTCCAGGGTATGTTCAAATACATCCTTAGAAATTGACTGAAAATAATAATCGACAATGTCAAATTGTATAAATTAGAAAACAGTAAAAACGTGTGACAAAGACTAGAATATCCTTATTTGACATAATCACTTCTCGTTTAGTATAATTAGACCTTACTAGTGTCTAGGAGAGCAGGAGAAATATACTATTTTAGAGGGTATTATGGCCTTGAACCACCATGCTTTGAAATTATTTGATGGTTATATTTAGTTTCCCACTTTCGTTAATTGATTTGATTTGATGTTTTAATAGGAGATCTTTTAGAATTGGCAAACAGCATTGTTATCTTCTGTGGGAAAGCGAGCTAGTGCTACATACTAGAAGTGGAGAGTTAGGGTTAGCTGAAAAAAGCTGACTTACGATCCGGAGTTGGTTTTTAGAAAAACCCAAGTTCTATATCTTAAAAAATTGCTGAATCCCAACTCCTTAGCTCAGAGATTGAATAATGAACTAAAAAGATTTTTTTTATCTGACTTCTAACTCCAGAGTCACTTTTAAAAACACATCCCCAACATCAGATGCCTGCAAAATTTCTGATCTTCCCCTCTCTTTACTCTTCATTTCTTTCACATACTGTGCAGAAAAATTAGAAAAGGGACTGTGCTCGCCAAGTGCATATCACTCCCTCCCTCCAAACGTAAATGCAAAATAAAAACAAAAACAAAACACCCAATATATTTCTATAGAATGTATGATAGATAAATGATATTATCAATATGAACACCTGGAAAATTGTTTGTTTGTCTTGTTTTACGTTAATTCACTCAATTGATCAATTTGATCAATTTGGATGATTCATGCGGCTTGTTATGTTTCACCATTTTATATTATTCCAATTTTAAGCTTTCAACGTTTCATTAAAATTTGCTCGGCTATTTTAGCTGCTCCAATGTTAAGCACCGATTAAACAAGTATAAAATGACAGTTTTACTCAAGTATGTGTGAATGAGTATATGCATATATATATATTTAGGCAAACATTATTAAATAACACGGAGTGGTTTTGTTTGATGCGACTTTTTTTTATTTTTTCAATTTTCCGAATTGTCCATCTAATGTTTCGGTCAAATTGATATAAATATGATCCATGGGTTTCTTGTTCCATTCTTTTTTCTTTTTTGCAAGTACTTTCGATTAGATGGACAATTCGGAAAATTGAAAAAATAAAAAAAAGTCGCATCAAACAAAACCACTCCGTGTTATTTAATAATGTTTGCCTAAATGAAAATATGCTGCCTAAAAACACACAATATATATATATATATATATATATATATATATATATCCTGCCGGCAGTTGAGAATTAACTTCCTGCACTGAAGATTGCGTTAGTATGAAACATCGATGTCTGTAGGTGATAAATAATTAATATCTATTTATAAAGATTATTATAAGCCCCCCCTTTACTAAAGGCTGGGCACTCTGAGTGAGTTTAATAACAAGCAGTACTAATAGCTTCATGCGAGACCAACACAGTTTGTTGTTGTAAGATCACTTTCAACTGCTCGTGTAAAAATACCCGCCGACTCGGTATTTACAGAGTTAAATTCTTCCTTAATTATTAGCTAATTCGTTGTGGCCGAGGGGTTAACGCTCTTGACTGCGAATCAGTGACGATTTGTGATCGGAGTTCGGGTCCGCCGACCGTTGAGAATTAACTTCCTGCACTGAAGATTGAATATTTTCTGTTTCATTCATAATAGAAAGACTTCTTCGAAGACAACATATAGATAATAAAATGTTTTGATTTGTTGCAGGCATTGTGGAAACTGGCATTATTTTTGTAAAAACCATATCACAATGTCTCTAACAGCTGAAGCAGGCAAAAATGTTGTGAATATAACACCCAAGATGGGTATAGTAGTTCGTATAATCCAAATAATATTCACCTGAAAAAGTCTTGAGGGGAAAATCTGCCAGAAACACAGGAACAGTGAGGATAATAGTCTAAAGAAAAACAATGCAAATAAGTCATCATCATCATCATCATCATCATCATCATCATCATCATCATCATCATCATCACCAACACCATTATATTCAGTTTAACATCCTGCTGGCATGTGTTGGACGGCTTTAAGAAATTGACTTCTAAAGTAACATATCTCTGTCCAAGTTTTTACTTATCCCTCTTTCCCTCATGTGTATTTTTATCCCTTCCGCCCATGTTTTCCTTGGTATTCCCTGTAGACTGAACCTGCTATCTCAACTGTTCTACATCTACTAACCCAAAAACTATCATCCATTCTTTTAACGTGGCCATACCATCGAAGTCTACTCTTCTGCACACACAAAGTCCTTTCAAAATTTGGCATCTTTCTCGGTAGGTGTGGTTACTCTAGAATAAAGTGCGGTTAGCAGTTGCTGAGGGTAGTTGCATTTTGATAGTGTTATATACCACGGGTTCGAATCACTCAAAATATACAAGGTATGAATCATCGGGTTCAATGAAAATAAAAGACGATGTTATACATTCCTGGAATTCGTTTGGATTCAGAAAACAACGAATAAATAAGCTGTGAAGAACAACGGCAACACACAAGATCACGTAAAAATCTAATATTTATTTACAGGAATGGTAAATGTACAAATATACAAAGATTATAAGATGTTACTTTGGGAACGGGTTGGTATCTAATGTTATTTAGCAATATCTAGAAAACAATGATCAATCATATGCAATCAAAAATGGAATAAGGTATTACTTGTTTTGGGTGATATATGCATGAATTTAGAATAATAATATATTTTTGAAGATATCAGTGGTTGCTTGGTACTTTGAAGTTGTGATGTTTCACAAAATTGAGAAATTCTGAAAGTTTTATACTTGAAAACCATAAAATCGTTTTTTTACCAATCTGTTCTATCTTCAAGTAATTTTTTTCAAATAAATATATAATTTTTGAAAAACTTTTTCTTTGCTTTACCATAAAAGACAAATCTTATTTATAAGAAAAAACATTATTTTTAAGTTAAATATTTCTTATTCGAGTTGCTATCGCTGGCTAGTGTCTGGTTAGCACAAATAAGAAATAATAGTCTATGACAGTCAATCAGAACCATCCAATCCAATCATAGATCCCACACAGCGAATCATGCTGTCTTGTTGTTGGTCAGCTGATCACGCACTTGATGTCAATCTGCAACCACTCAGTCACTGTACATGTCCATTGGTCATCTGTTCTTCAGGCTTGGTTGCCAGCCTATCTCTTTTTAGATGTGTTGGCCAAATAAACTGCATCCATCATCATGGTCATTGCATTCTGCTGCTTGTTGCTGACCCAGTTAACCTATTGGACATCAGCTATGTGATATTTGGTAACGTTTTTCAAAACATAGATATGAAAGTTTAAAAAATTAATAAAAAGTAAAAAAAATATACAAAATTCCAATGGTGAGGGCAATAGTCCAAAGAGAAATTATGCAAATAATCATACCACTCATCATCCTACAAATTAAGATAAAAACTCTATTTCTTAGTTTCTATCAGTTTTTTATTTTATTTTAATTTTATTTTAATTTGTCCTGTCTGGGTTTTATTTTATTTCTTTTGATATTTCATCTTGTTTTATTCTGTTTTCTAAATTTTCTCCGATTCTTCTTTTAATATCTTCCAAGGGTCTCCGTGTACAGCTCTCATGTTCTTTTACATTCCTCCTCATTCTGATCTCTTTCCACCAAACCCTCTTTCGTCTGATTTCTTTCAATTCTTTTTTCGGCTTACGATACCAGACAGCGCTCGAAGCACAATTGCACTAACACTCTCAATCTGAAATGTTTACCATGAAAGGCGGAATTTGAAAATGTCTGTGATTTTGATTTCCTTAAGACAGCTTTGTGCAATTTGGGGCATCGTGTCCAATCTTCTAAAAGTAAATAAAACCAATAAAAATCTGGCAGCCGATGCGGGTTTCCAAAAATCATTGATTGAAAAATGGCTAAAAATAAATCCTCTTGCCTATACTGCCTATGGGACAATAAGAACAATAACTTCTTCTCTGGCCTCTATAATTTCTTGAGAGCTTTTCAAGGCTGTAGCAAGAATTATTTTATTTATTTGTTAAAGAACAATTTTGTTCAGTATAAATGTAGAATTTAGGTTTTGATCGGCTTTACAGTACGAATCCTTACATTTTTAATCAGACTTATAATCTAAATCGTTATATAGAGTACTAGCTGTACATGCACAGCGTTGCCCGGGAGTAAAAGAAAATATGACTGACTAGTTTACAAAGAAATGTAAAACATGTTTTTAGATATTTATTTTTGCAGAAGTCAAGGGAATTAACTCATGACATGATTACTTTCCTTTAATGCATAAGAATATTCAGTGAATAAGAGAAAATGTATCCACTCTAAAAGTTTTTCTTAGCCAGAATAAGTATTTTCAGAAAAGAATTGTCATGAATAAAATATATTCATGCCAATGACATAGTGAAAGGAAGAAATGTAAAAGCAGGCTAGTTTGAATCGGGTATCAGTATGTTATACTGATTGCTATATGGGTCTGACTTCGAAAATCCGACATAACTTTCTATGTTAGGTAGAAGATTTATGGATTAAAAATAGCATTGTCATAGTAATTATCTGAATCATTATATTGTCTGAATACTTATGTCTGAATCATAACTTTTCATTATTTTCGTGACACATATTACCTGAATCTCCAGTATGTATGGCATTGTCATAGAAATTATTACTCATAATATTAATAATAACATTGTAATTACTATCTGAATTGTTAATTTGTTACAGTACTTATGATTTGAATAATAACTTTTTATTATAATGATTATGTTTCGGGTACATATTTCAATCAAAACAAACGTATAGCACTTATAATCTGAATCATTTCATTTTGATGGGATTTATGATCTGAATCAGACTATTTTTGTAGTAATCATTATATAAATCATAACTTATTCATGATTGGTTTTGTACGTTTTACAGCAAGTCAACTCTTTTATGGTTATTTAACTCCAAAGCACAATGTCTATTGTAAATGATTCATTATATATGATTAATTGAACACACTCTAACATAGCTGTGGAGAGGGGTACAAGTTCATGCCTTTCCTAACAATATTAGTTCATAACTGACCACAATATATTCCACTAGGGTTTGTACTTGGCATAGCCGATTCCAAAATCTGAAATCACACACTCTGGAACTTCTTTATGATTTAAAGCATTAAAATGCCATAGTACTTACTATTAGAACCATTAGATTATCATCGAAAGTATAGTCTGAATATATATATACAGTTTTTCATGGTAAACAACTGATGATCCCTTAAATAGTATTAAGACTAGCGTAAATTCTTGGAAGCAAACTAATGTAGTGACTGCAAAAAGTAAATTGACTTACAAAAAATGATTTCCCACCGAACGACTTGGGACTAAAATGTTTTTTTTATTTTTTGTTTTTTTATATAGTTTTAAGAGTTGAGAAACTTCCGAGACTATATATATATATATATATATATAGTCGGAAGTTTCTCAACCATTAAAACTATATAAGGAAAACAAAACATTTTAGTCCCAAGTCGTTCAGTAGAAAATCACTCATGTAAGTCAATTTATTTTTTGTAGTTACTATATTAGTTTGCTTCCAAGAATTTACATTAGTCTTAACATTATTTAAGGGATCATCAGTTGTTTACTGTGAAAAACTGTTTCGGGAATTTAATAAATATATATATATATATATATATATATATATATATATATATATATATATATATATATATATATATATATATATATATATATATAGTTATGATCCTAAAACGTGGAATTTCTACAATGTTTATGATTTGAATCACTAATATTCATAATAATTATGATCTGAGTTATGAAATTATCATGATAATTATGACCGGAATCATAGTATTTTTATCATACTCATGATCTGAATCATTACACTGTCAAAGTATTTTTTTTTCAATTATTTAATTTTTATGATATTCATAGTGCAAATTATTACATTTAGAAAGTTTTGATGATAGATAATATATATTATACTTATGCTCTGAATTACCACATGATCTGATTTATACTTCTTCATAAATAAATCATGACATTGTATTTGTACTTATGATTTTCATTGTAATACTGATTTGAATCACGTTATGATATTCAAGTACAATACGGCAGTTGTGGGAACCATTGACGTCAAGATGCTGGAACGCGTTTGGCAGGAAATGGACTATCGACTAGATGTCTGCCGTGTGACGAATGGTGCTCATATTGAGCAACTTTGAAGATTCCCCACAAAACTTGAAACTTTAACCTTTCCAACGGTACCAATTTCATTTTTCAACTCCTAATAGTTTTTGAGTTATTAAAAATCGTTATGTTCCCAAGACTTTTGAAACACCCTGTATTATCACCAGAATCATAACATTTTTATATTACTTATGATATGAATCGTTACTATATGATTCTGATAAAGTAATTATAATCTAAATCATAGTTTTTTTTACTGTATCTGAATACTTATATTGTCATAGTATTTATGGTCTGAATTATAATCAGTATCATACAGTTTCAAAATATTTATGATTAAGTTATCGTTGTTGTAATAATTTTCATAGTACTTATGATTTAGATTATAGTTTTCCTTCTACTTATGGACAATTACATGTTGTTATAATGTGAATCATTACATTTTTATAGTATTTATGATCTAAATCATAACATTTTCATTGTACTTACGATCAAAATTCTGATACTTTGTGATATTTATAATCTATAGAATTGTAGTTTAATCTTATGATGTGAGTAATTTCCTTATTTTGTCATTTGAATCTTTGTTTCTACACACATAATAACCCAAGCTGAATATGAATTTTGAGTGGTATACATGTAACAATGACAATTGATTTTCAAACAGTTTTTCTAAATGGAAAATCAATTCTTTTTAAATCATTCTCATTCATTTTTTATAACAGCTTTTATAAGTGTAAAGTTTCCTTTGTTTTATAAAATATGACTTATTTACTCAAACATAATTTTAATAATAATCCAGGCTTATATAGTCAATACTCATAGACTAATGTTCAATCATGGTTGCCAATGTTATTCATTTCTACTTATTAGGCTTCAATATATAATCACATTTTTTAACACATTAGGTTTAAACATACAATTACTTTAAAGCTTCTTCATACCTAATATTCTTTCTTATATTTTCTTCTGGTAAGATGAAAATATTACTTGATCAGCAAACTCTTGAATCTTCTGTATAAAATTATTTATAAAAAAAGCAAGATTCTTTTAATCAAACCTCATAAAATCTTTAACCTCTTGCCTGAGGACCCAAAATGCACCACACATTAATGTTTTATTGTTTCTTTTTCTCTTTGCAAAACTCAATCATGTTCTGCAAAATCCAAAACAAAAAACAACAATTTTCCCCTTCCCGTTCTCCCTCCCTTCCCCCCTTTCACTCAGCCAAACGCCATAGATAAAATACTTGAACATATAAAGAACTTGAAGCATAACAACTTTTACCAAAATGACAGGATTCGGCATTAAATAACCCAAGGAGGATTGATATGCCGTAAAACAAAACAACCAAACCAAACACCATGAATAAATACTTGAACATATACAGAACTTGAAGCGTAAAACTTTTCACCATACTACAACTACTGTTTCGGCATTAAATGACCCATAAGAGGTTGATATGCCATAAAACAAAACAAACCAAACCTGTTGCCTGAGGAATGAATATTAAAAAAAAACCCAAATGTGAATAAAAAGATGTAGTCTTTTTAAAATTAATTAGTCAGATTGACTGAGAATCTATGGGAGAACTGTATGTACAATTTTATGTTTGCCTATAGCAATGACTGATTCAATTAAACGAGACATTAGCTTTTTAACAACCAACCTTGTATGATTACAGTTTGAAGCATTTAATTCTTATAATAGAACTAGACAACCCGTTGGGTCAGTATTTATTATATATATTATTAAACATATAATTTCTTAACTTTAACATCAGTGGATAGTCATGGTTTTACAAGGAAGTATTTACTTGAAAATGGATGACATCAGAAAGGATGAATGGTAGCTTTTGGCCACTTTTGAAAAATATAAAGCTCATTTTGTGATGTCATCAATTTTCAAATAAATATATATTTCTATTGATAATAATCATTCGTTTTTATCTTCTCTTCCCCTTTCTCTCTCTTCCCCTCTCCCCCCCTTTCACTTTGCCCACTCTCTCCCCCTCTCTCTCTCTTCCCTACTATCTCTCTTTTTTTCTCTTTTAATTATTTACTTTAGTTGCCTCCTTTCACCACTTCTCTTATCATTCACCCTTTATTTGCATAATTCATGTTTTGTGAGGTCATCCAGTGTGCATGGTAACACACAAACAATATCTACAGTTTTAGTAGTATATTGATTATTGGTGTACCAATTGTAAATTGGATGACATTTTGTCTCATTTTCGTATGCCTTTTCATCAATTCTTTTGTAAATTATTACATTTAATGTAATTTCAATTTTTTTTTTCATTATGGAAAAACTTTCTTCTCTAATGTTTTTTTTATTTTTTTCACTATAATACCATCATCTGATTATATTTTTTTATTTTTCAGATCAGTACAATTCCCATTATTCTTTTATATATATCACAAATTTAAATTATGATCTTAATCTATATTTTCAAAATTCTTATGATCTAAAAGATTATGTTTACTATATTTATGGTCCGAATCTCTACATTTGTAAATACTTATGCTTTGATTCATACTTCTTCATAATATTAGTGAAATAAATCATTATATTTTATTTGTACTTAGGCTCTAAATCATTATTTTATTATTATTTTGTTTGTTTTGTATTTATCTCCCTCCCACAGCGTTAAAATGTGACACAAGGTCGAAAAGTGGAAGTGAAAAGCCAGATTTTCATTTTAATACTGATCTCAATCATGTGAATCATTACTTATTGTCTGAATCTTTTTATTATAACTATAATCAGAATTATACAGTGTCATAGTAATTATAATCTGACATAATTCAAATCATAATTACTATGAAAACGTATTGTGTCAGATCATAAGTATAATGAAAACTTAAAGCTTGGGGATGTGTGTGTGTATATATATATATATATTTTCGCCGCTCCTGAAGTTGTGGCTTCTTGGAATTTAACTTTGATTCCTCTCTCACAATCTTTCGGACCTTTTAACGACCTACCTATCTACATCTCATTCTCTCCGCTGGATTTTTCGACACCGGACTTTTTAGCAATCGGACATTTGCTTGCATTCGGGCAGAATTTTGCCCTGTGTTTCTTCCCCCTACAACTTTTATTTTATTTTTTCAAATTTTAAATCTTGGCCTTTGCCAACTTATCTATCCCAGCGACTTCCTCTGATGATAAGATTTTGATCTTTGAAAAGCCTGGCTTAAGGAAAATTTAACTTGAATAAATTGCCTTTTTTGCGGAATATACCTTGCTCTGAGCAATTGAATTGAATTATGATTTGACTTTTGCTTCTCTAATTCCTTTCCATTCTTCTTCATTATATATATATATATATATATATATATATATATATATATATATATATATATATATTTTATTTGAAACACCATTTGCAGTATTCACCTGGAATTGCTGTGTGAAGATATATTGCTGGTCAGAAATTATATAGTTTTCCTTGAAAGACAAGTTAAAAATAACATTTGGAATATGAGGTCAAGTAATAAAAAAAAACTGTTAGCACAGTGCTGTTTTCTTAAAGTAAAAACTACTTGTTGTTGATGTGTTTCTGTAAAACGGCAAATGGCTTCAACGAATCGAAACGAATTTGTTTTTATTTAATTATTTTAAATCTTACAACAAAAATAATTACTTAAATAAGAAATGGTGTCCTTGCTTTAGAAAGCAGTTTATATGGTAATATTAATTATTAAAAATAATAATGAGCAATTAGAACGCCATACAATGCATTTTGGTTTTATTAACTTTTTTTTCCCAAAAAAAGGGTATTTTAATATATCTTTATTTGAAATTCTGATGATGAAGTATATCTTCGAAAATCAAATTGGAAAAAAAAAAGTTAATAAAACTAAAATGCATTGTATGACATTCTAATTGCTCATTATTATTTTTAATAATTCAAATTACCTAAATGTTTAAACGGTTTTTAAGTACATTGTTCGCTTAGATATTCTTTGCTTAATTTTATTTTTGTTTTATGAAACAAACAAAATCTATTTAAAAACATAAATTTCGTTTCTTTATGTTCTAATATATTTAAGTTATGTATGGACCTAACCGATAATTGCCTTTAGTGACCCCCAGATGGAATCGAAGGATAATTTTTATTATCTTTAGATTCCTTGAAAAATTAGACTTATTGGAATGTTCTAACTGTTAACATATCGATTTCTATACAACACAAATATTGACTTTTATATATAGAGTAGATATGGCAAGTTAGCTACAGAGCAACGTTTATATTTCATTGAAGTAAATAATCAGGCTACCTATTAGCCTGACTATTTCTTTGTAGCCCACTTGCCATAAGTATATTGTTATACTATTACTAAGCTCTACTAATGTATGAAGTAAATAATGAATCAAAAATATATACATAATATTTTATAAGTACATATGAAGCATGTGTATATATATATATATATATATATTAATTATTTATTACCTACAGACATCGATGTTTCATGCTAACACAATCTTCAGTGCAGGAAGTTAATTCTCAACGGTCGGCGGGCTTGAACTCCGATCACAAATCGCCACTGATTCGCAGTCAAGAGCGTTAACCCCTCGGCCATATATATATATATATATATATATATATATATATGTTAGTTGAGATCAATATAATTTGAACATTGTTCCAAGAATTCAAAATTAACTATCATTCAGTGTACGATCATTTCCAAGACTTTTTGGAAATATTTTATTGTTCATTATTTTATGATGATACCAAAACGTCTCTTCATCAGCGCCTTTTACAACATCACATACAGAAGTCTCTCAAAAAAAAAAAGCATCAGATTTCAGTACCAAAATTCAGCAAGATTGAAAGGATTATGGCAAGTAAGCAACACAGAAACGTGTGTGTTTCATTCCCTGAAGGAATAAACTATTAAAGAATTTCAAAACAAAAAAAGTAACCCACTTAGGAAATAAAGTGAACAGAATAAATGACAATATTGAAAGATTTCAATAATTTTCGATAAACAATTTATTTACCAACATAATGTGTCGAGTCAGGATGGTATCGGTGGTGTTATGTTCTTTGAATTTTCGAGGTAAACCACATCTTCAGAATTTAAAAAAAAATGTATAACCACTCGGTTGGGATGTGCTTTTGCCATATATATATATGTATGTATATATATATATATATATATATATGAAAAAGTGAAAGATTATAGATATTTTAATAACTTTATAAAATGTTTCCTGATTTTTTTCGAAATCAAATGAAAATTAAGCAAAGATTTTCTTTTCTTTTTCAGATCAGTACAGTTCCCATTATTCTCTTGCTCATATATCACAAACAGACTTAAACACATTCATGAAACCGACAAAACAAAGATTTTCATGCCCTGTAGACAACAGAATGTCTCCCAGATGTTTAATGAAGCCCACCCCAGGAAACCCCACTGGTAGCCCGAAACTCACTCCAGAAGGCAGACAGTGGCCAGGCTTAAAACCTTCCAAACCATGGACCCTACCCGAAAGCAGGAGACCTGCTTTTGACTTTCCACCATTGCCAGCAGGTACAGTCTCTCATGTCGACAACCCAAGGAAACTAGAAAACATGGTGCAATTGCCATCCTCAAAATACTATGTTTTGGAATCAAACCGGGAACATTCTCCAACGAAAACGAATTCCGACTCTTCTGGAGATGGAGAGTGTTCCGTTCGGTTACCTCCACCAAAGTATTATGTCCTCGAACCCAATTCAGACAGCCCTCAATCAACGCAGAGAATTAACAATGCAGAAAAAGTAGAACATTCTGTCCCGATACCTTTACCAAAATATTATGTTCTTGAACCGGATGTATAATACCAAGTAGATACAAAAGAAAACTATGACTATATGCAGCGTGATATAAAATCAGTTGTTTTCCATTGGAATGGTTGTTACGCAATCTTCAGTGCAGAGTGTATTCGTTCACCCTTTCGTTTGTGAGAGGACAAATTTGTGATTTCAGCTGAACATACCAAAATTAACATTCCAAACTTGGTAAATAATTAATTTAAAAAAAAAAACATATTTGAAAAAGAAAAAAAGGAGATACAAAAAAAAAAGAAATTTCAATAAACAATTTTTTTTAAGTGACTATAAATGTAGATATGTTTTTTAGATGAAGAAAAAAGAAAGAAAACAAGTCCCTCCGTCAATTTGAATCTGCAGCGTTATTTGAGAAAGTAAACAAAATGAATCAAAGAAAGAAAAACGATTTTTAAATGTCCATTCTTTCATAAAAAAAAAAGATAAAAATAAAATAATTTTTGGATGTGTGTATACTTCCCCAAAAAGAAAAGAAAAACAAAACAAATGTCCATATTTAAAAGTGCCCCTTCCTTCATCCGAAAAGCATAATCAGCTCTAAAAAAAAAAAAAAGAGTCCCCTTTTTATGTATTCTGTTCTGACCTCTTAAACTGTTTAAAAACAGAAGAAAAAAAATATTTTAAAAGAGAAAATTATAAAAACAATCCTTCAGATACAAACACCAAAATAACTACAATGTTAAAGAAAAAAAGTTACAGTAAAAATACTGTTTGAAACATCATCTATATGATAAGAAAATGCTTGGAGAAGTTCTCTGATGTGAAATAGGCTTTATTCAGTTCATGTACTGGTTCGGCAGAATTTATATCTTCTTCAGATATGTAAAAGTTTATAAACAAAAGCTGTTACTGCTTCAGAGACACTACATTACAAACGAATATGGCAAAATTAGTGAGAGCCAAAGCAAAAAAAAACAAATTATATTACCAATGATAAATATCTCCCACTCTTCTCTTTCTCCTCCACTGAAACATTTATTTGAGCTATATGCAGACACATCGATGCTAATGTTGTTGCCTGTGTATACATTTTGTTGAACAATTTCTCCTGACCTGCTGATTTCTTTTCTAAAAAGTTGGAAACTAATTTTTTCTCCCTTCAATATGCATATATTTATTTACTTTCTCCTGCTCCCAAATATTTTTATTTTCCATATTTTTTTCTCTCATTGTCTCTCCCTAATTTTAGTTTATTCATTTATAATTTTATCACCTAATTAATACGAGTTTTTTTTTTTATATTATATCTAGATCATAAAAATATCAGAAGAAGGTATACATTTTAATATAAGAGGAGTTTTCATTATCAGTCATTATTTATATCATACTCTCAGATATTTCCCTCATTTTCTGAATATATATATGTATATATATAAAAGGTGCACTTACTTTTAAATGAGGATATACTTTTGGCATTAAAACATTCATAAAGGCACAGAATGATTTAATCCTTCAGAAGACAAACAGAAATAGGATGAGCGTATTCAAATGGATCAACAGGAAGAAGAATTCTGGACAAAGGAAGATCACACTGAACATCCCAAACTATGTCTTTTACTACCAAATATGTGTCATGAGGTTGCAGGAAACTAAAATCGAACATAAAGCTGAAACAACATCCAATTAATAATTATATATCTCAACTGACTGACCTATTTGTCATTATCTATGAACAGTAGGATTTATAATTCAGGTAAGTTGCAATTTCTTTTATTAATACATTAAATCAATTCTTTTTAGATTAAGAAAATAGACTATAAACAGATGACTGTGATCAAGGCGTAAGTGTAGTATCTGTTCAGTCCTCGATCAGTGAAGGAAAGATCCTTCTAGACTGAGACAATTTAAATTTTTGTTTTAATCCAAAGTGCCCCTTTTGGGAGAGTTGATTCCCCCACCCCCCCCACATTAAAAACTGACCGTGTCTCAAACTCTGCCCTCATGGGGAGGCAAGTAAATAGAGTTTATAAAAATATGTAGACGAGGATCAAAGTATAATACCTGTCCTCCCTGGCATACCTTCTTGGGATGGATTTATAGTTTGTCACTTGAGGCGCCATCATTCGTGACAGAGTACTGGCGGAATTATACAGATATTTTTGTTCCTTTATAGAGAGTTGGATTCTCTACATTAAAAACTGACCTCATGACTAACTTTCTCCTTGTGGGGAGGCATCTAAGAAGATACTATAAAAAGCTGTAAATTCCAAAACTAGAATCTTCCTGTAAAAGCTTGTATTAATTCAAAGACAATTAAACAAATATCACATTAAAAAGCAGAAGGATTTTGAGTTTTGATGATGAAATTTAACAATTTTAAAAATTGTTTTTAGTGCATTTTGAATTACAACTCTTCATATATTAAGGTCCCGCTTTAAAATCTTGCTTAGTCGAATCACACTGATGAGTTGTAGAAATGATGAAACATGTGTCTGTCTGTGAAACGTAGAACATTATATATATATATATATATATATTAATTTTATACGTACATAAAAGTAATCCATGTTTCTGGCTCACAGCCGTCATCAGCATGGCTAACTTAGACAAGGATCGCACCTTCGATATTGATGTCTATAGTCCAGCATCTTATCATTGGACCAAGACACCCTGTCTAGAAATATGTACGATTTTTATCATCTAAATATTTAATGTATTTTTATGTAATTAGTTTTATTGGTGATTGCAGCGTTCATTTTTTTTTTTTTTTTTTGCTTACTACTATTTCGATTGTGTCACTTCTTAAGTGATTAAGATGCAGAAAATTGCAAAAAATTGCAACGAACGCTGCAATCACCAATAAAAATAATTACATAAAAATATAATTACATAAAAATACATATATATATATATATATATATTCATATATAAATTTATAAATTCTAGTTAATAACACTAAAATTATACATTCTGAAACCAATTTAAAAAATTAAAAATACTGGAAGCTATCTAAATAAAAACACAACAACCTAAAATTAACAACATCACATATGAAATCAGTAGTAACATTTTAAAATGTTTAACGTAATGCGATTTTGTTCTGTGATGCCATCCAGAGTTGCTGAATTTAACGACTTCCTGGAACAATGCAAAAAACGTTCTATGCGCGTTTCTCTGCTGTCTTTTTAAAATTCTCTTCTTACTCCAGCTTTTTTGTTCATTTGCTTTTGACACCTGAGGATGATTCAACAAAGAATCGAAAACGTTCGTGAAACCTATGGCACATTTATTATTTTTTTTTTATTTTAATACAAAAAAAAAACATCAGAAAAGTTGAAAAATACAAAAAGGTATAATTAAACAGACGAATTCTGTTATTTTTAACAATGTTTGCATAAATGAGAAAATGCTACCTAAATACACACACATGTATAATAATAGTATTTATATTTTATATTTAAAACAATATACTATATATTATTAGAATTATCATTATTGATACTATATAAGGAGTCTTATAGAATTATATAATGAGAAGTTCTATTTTTCCTATCATAACTGGCTATACGTATTAAGTAATACTAAATTGTGATGTTTTTCTTGCTGGACTTCTATTTTTGATGTTATGAGAGATGCTGTAGTAAAGTCTTTTTGGATTCATCTTAAGTAATATACAAAATAAAATATTCTAAATCGTTTCAGAAACGATTGTACGCCAGATTTTGTTATTTAATTTCTTTGTATTATAAATAATGTATTAATTTTATTTATATCAACCTACATCTATTAATAATGGAGATAATGTATCTGTCTGTCTGTCTGTCGCCGAAACCCCATCAGAGTAATATTACTATTTACTTAGTCTGCCAGCTTCTTTATATACTACTACAAAAACCGCCGTAAACACTATGCACATTTCTCAATTTACATAATTAATTGCTTTTCAACTTCTAATAAATTAGTATTCGCAAATATACACTCATGATTGGTTTCTTCAGATTTCCACATGTATTTATGCTATTTTGCTCGCTAATAATCTTACTTATAAATTATAAAATAATAAAAGAAATAATTATAATTTTTACTCTGATTTTTTTTATTAAAACGTTCTGATTTTTTTTATTTTCTTAATCTTATTAGCCATTATGTTTTAAAACACAAATTCACTGAACTGTTTTTATTATTCCATGTTTTATTTATTAAAATAAAAGATGTGATTTTTTTTTCTTTTCTGTCAACAAAAAAACTAACACATTGTACTGGAAAACTATACAACTGATTTTAGAATCAAATTGTTTAATTAAAAAAAGGTCATTAAACAAACATACACACACACACACACACACACATTCTAATGAATTTAATTTAGGTAAACTTTCTTTCCGAGAGCATTTACATAACTAATCATGTTCACTGTATTTGATTTTTTGGTGCTTTTTCACTTTAGGACCCGCGCTAACTTTGACCCCGTCGTCAGGGTCAAAGTGGGGGTTAGAATTAAGGTTTAGAGTTAGGGTTAGGTTTTTCTTTTTTTTTTTTCTTTTTAATTAAAAATATGTATGAGGGAGGATAAAAAAAATGGGGGGGGTTCAAAACATTTTTTTTTTCTTTTCTTAACTAAAAATATTTCTATTTATGGGGGAGGGTAAAACAAAAATCGAGATAGGGTCTAATTTTTTTTTTCTTCATTTTCAACTAAAAATATTCTTGGTCAAAAACAAAGAAAATCAATGTCTAACCACCCAAGAAATATGACTGGGGCTCCATCGGCTTACGCATGAGCGTTCATTTCGGATGCGGCAACCTAGCAAAAATATGCGACCGGAGGGAGCATATATTTGCTAGTTTATATAATGATAGTATATATATATATATATATATATATATATAGTAATCTGCAGCAGATTGTTTCACTGTATCACAGCTCTTCAGTGCAGCTAGACAAGCAACTGCCTCAAGCCGAGAGCAAAATTTGACCATCTAGACGACAGTCGGCACTTATTTGGTTGCTCCTGAGATAAGTGAAATCACAATGATAAAGATTATCAAATGCCGGAAGATCCATTTGTTTACACAAGCAGCATTGCTTTATACACTAGTGGCAAATGGTTATTTCACTTGCCAGTATGCTCAACCCCGATAAGTGGAGCACTCTCGTTGAGGAAATGATGATTTACACTTCGCATTAAGACAAAACTCTTCTTATCATAAAAATTATCAGTATCATAAAAAAAGATACAAATAAATGAATAGACTCATTTATATATGATATAATTTCTCCCACTGTCAATAGAGCACCGGTTGCCAACCACTGGCATCTCGGTTTTGAATCTTGTAAGGTCTAGCCACACTGAGGAGGCATAGAAATGCTGAAATGCATGTCTATAGATAAATATATTTAATATATACAGTGCTGATAAGGCATCCCAAAATATATGATGCAGGGTCCTACTAGAGGACTACAACTTAATGAATTTTTTTTTAATCATTAAAATTCAAAGAATTATCAAATTTTAAACATTATTCAATAAATTATATATTTTATAATGAATATAATTTTTCAAATAGCGATTTTCAAAAGAATGTAAGTTTGACATAATTTATGTTATGGCCAGTTTAACACACATACAGTAAAAATTTGTTTCTTTCAAAATGGTGTTCCATTGACTATTTCTTTATGAGGACAAATTTACATCTTATTCAGCAATTGAAAAGCTTTAAAATCGCTTTCTAATTTTCGAAGGATCTCAATAGTGGTGCGTGGACAAAAGCCCACCGGACAAAAGCCCACGAAAATAATTCAAATCCGGACAAAAGTCTACCCACGGAAAAATAAATTAACTTTTAAAAATTAAAAAAAAAAGTTTTTATATTTAATATTTAACCTGGGGTTAGTGATAAAAAAATTTTTTTTACCTGCCCTAAAAAGTTAGAATGATACGTGTCATTCTGACATTTTACGTTAAATTTATATGCGCAACTAACCTCTTACTCTAAATTAAAAGAATAATCATTTCTTTTTCAGTGTGTTCACACGTAATCGCCTAAAAAATAGAGAATCTCATATTTTTTTAGGCGACAGGGTACTTTTATATTTTCCCTTTACATATTATATTCAAGATTTTGATAAACTCATTGATATTTTCATCTATATTTTTCTCTTGTACCATTTTTTATTTTATTTATCAACTTATGCCATTTTTACCTGTGTCATTTTAACTAAATTCAGTGAAAATAGCGATTTTAAAGATAGTTTAGCAGTCATGAGTTTTCAAATTATCCATTAATTGAAAATTGATTTAATTAATTTCAAAGAGAAATAAGCATTCCGTGTTTAAATGTATTTTTCGTTTTACCACCAGGACGTACGGTTAGTAGTAGAAGGGGTGCGTGTTTTTTTTTTTATGATGTAATCTTTAAAAGAATGCAGTATTTACAAAGTACAGGAAAAATTTGTAAAAATATAATTTTAAAAAATTTTGTCAAGAAAAATAAATTACAGACAAAGAGTTATTGATAATTGTAAAAAAATTAAATGAAAAGATTTTTTTTTTTTAATTTTTAAAAATTAATTTATTTTTACGTTGGTGGGCTTTTGTCCTACCATCTAAATAGTATAGTCAGCCATTTCTAATTCATTATTAATAGTTTAAAAACTATAATAACGAATAGAAAATTACTAGCTTAAATTGAAACTTGAACAAAAAAATCAAGTATTATGGTTCATTCGTGATCCAATACCAAGAAAATATTCATTTAGTTTTATTCAAGTCTATTTGATTCCTTCGATACGACAGAGGCTGTCGTATCGAAGGAATCAAATAAACTTGAATAAAACTAAAAATAGAGCACGATTTTCTGCCTTAAATAATAATGCAAGGGAGCTAACTCTTTTAAGAACATCATTCTGTCAATGAATGAGAATCATCGCAATGTACTTAAATTCTAGTACGCGTTTTTGAGAAAAGTAGATTCTTAAAAATTTTTTTATAAACTATTCAGTGGTTTTATCTCTTAACTCTTTGACTATACTAGCTTTATATAATGTTTGTAAGTATCAGATTTGTTTTTTAATAGTAATGTTTTTACCATTTTCTTTTTCGACAAATAAAAATTTAGTTATTTGAAGTGTTTGAAAAATAGTTCAATGGTTTTTTAATTGTAATTCAGGAAAATAAATAAATGTTTTAAATTATTAAAAAAATGGTTTTGATAAGGTTTTATTAAAATAAATTGAATTTAATGAAATAATTTCATTTTTAATTATTTTGTTTTACGAAGTTAGTTCGCTAGGGGAGATAACTGCGATATATTTCTCACATATAGGAAAGAACACGTTTTGTACGATTTTTTTTTTTTACCTTCCATAAAAACTTGTACAAATTTTAATCAAATGTGATTTTTTTTTAATGCCTTGAGATGGATAGACCGCTGCAGATGACCATTACATTTTTGCCCTTGAGCCATGTTACAGAAGTATAGTAGATGTGAAATTGCTTTGATTTAATGTTTTATATTGCTATTTGGCAAGAGGATTAAAAAATGTCCTCGGTCAATGAAGGAGAAATCCTTCTAGACTGAAGACAACTTTTATTTTTGTTCTAATCGAGTGCCTCTTTTTGGGAGATCTGGATTTTCCTCACATTTAAAACCAACCTTGCGTCTAACTCTGCCCTCGTGATAAATTAAGTGGAAATACCTATTTACCACCTCCAAACAAGGTGAGTTTTAAATGTAGAGAAAATCAAGCTCTCGATAAAAAGGAGCATTTTGGACAGGGACAAAAATTGAAATTGCCCAGTCCAGAAGAACCTCTCCTCCTGCAAGCAAACATAACAGATACTACATTTTGATACAAGCCCGAAGAGTGGAAGTATGACAGAACTTTAGTTTTCATGCACAGGAATGTTTCTTTCAATGTGAGAGCATCATGGTTTGCTTCAGGCATTGTGATTATCTATATGACTATTTGGATTAAAGGTTGTCACAATGTGGTTATTCGCCAGTAGATATAGATGTGAGAACAAGTCAATTTACACAGTAGTGACTTATCGTCAGAAGTGTTGGCCAGCCATGGCTATCATATTCACCTGACCATAGTCCCCTAGACTATTTGTTTTAGAGGTTCCCAAATACTTGTTTATCATTACAGTCTACCTGGTCTACTTTGAAGAAAAAATTAATGCCATTACAACAGATGAATTAACCAAGACTGTTCAAAATGTAACTAAGCATACTGAGGAAGCCGAGGGAACTTTCAAACATTTCTTATGACTTCAACATAAATCTACATTGGTTGTTGCTACATGATCAATAAAAGTTTGTGTAGTTATTTTTTTCATTTTCATATGTAAAAAGATCATTCAATATCATTAGCCGTTATCGTCAGGTGGCAAAAAAAGACATACTAAATCAAAACTATTTTATAACCAATAACAGTTTGTTTAGTTATTTTTTTAAATTTTTATGTGTAGTTAAATAATTATCTTCGGCAAGACTTATTGCCAGCCTTATATGTATATAAGATTGATATAAGGATACAGAATGTATATAAAAAAATAGAAAAGTGGACAAACCGCAAAATATAAAAGACAAAATCACATTCAAAAAAAAAAAAACATCAGTAGACTGATAGTTGATAAAAAAATGAAGTATTTGTCTACTGATGTATTTTTAATGTGATTTTGTCTTTTATAGATTCTGGTTTGTTCACTTTTTATATTTTATTCTTTTTATGCATATATATATATATATATAGTGTGTGTGTGTTAAATTGAATAATTTTGGTAAGAAATCTGAGTAAGAGAGCTCAATGTAGAAAACAGATCAAGAATAAAATATAGAAAGAAAAAATTCACGTACACATCGTAGCTGTCGGCAGTATAATTTATTTCGACCTCCTGGCCTCTTCAGAATGCTAATGGGACAACTCCATATTGCAAATGACGGCAAAAGAAATATTCACCAGTCCAAAAAAGAAATAGCATAGGCAGAGAGGGGGAGGGGGACAAAAAAGAGGGAAGAACAACATATTCAAGTAAAAATCATCAAAAGGAAGAGGAGGGAAATATAAAGAGTTCAAATAATATGTATCTCAAGTTGGGACGATAAAGTAAAATTAAAACCTTTTTATTAAAATACTTCGATGATTACCTCAAAAATCATATCTGTCATGATATGATGACACAAAGCTAAACTTTACCACCCCTCCTCCCATCCGCAAGGCTTTTGGAAGGGATAGAGCAATTATATATTTCCACATTATTTTGGACTCAAATCCTTAAATATTTCTTTACAGAATGGCTATGGAAGATTTTAAGATGGCCTTAAATTCCCAGCCTATACCTAATCAATCTTCTTCTACAGCAGAACCACTTATTATTCTGATAGTTTAATTCCTCCTAGATTTCACGGTATTCAGTCCCATTGATGCATTCTTCACGAATCTTCCAACAGTGAATCTTTGTCTTTCCAGTCTCAACCTTATTTCACTGGACATTTTTTGTATTTTTAACACTCTTCTTACACACTTACATCTACATTTTTTGTATTTTTCACATTCTTCTTACACACTTACATCTACATGTTTTGTATTTTTAACACTCTTCTTACACACTTACATCTACATTTTTTGTATTTTTAACACTCTTCTTACACACTTACATCTACATTTTTTGTATTTTTCACATTCTTCTTACACACTTACATCTACATGTTTTGTATTTTTAACACTCTTCTTACACACTTACATCTACATTTTTTGTATTTTTAACACTCTTCTTACACACTTACATCTACATTTTTTGTATTTTTAACACTCTTCTTACACACTTACATCTACATTTTTTGTATTTTTAACACTCTTCTTACACACTTACATCTACATTTTTTGTATTTTTCACATTCTTCTTACACACTTGCATCTACATTTTTTGTATTTTTAACACTTCTTACACACTTACATCTACATTTTTTGTATTTTTCACATTCTTCTTACACACTTACATCTACATTTTTTGTATTTTTCACATTCTTCTTACACACTTACATCTACATTTTTTGTATTTTTCACATTCTTCTTACACACTTACATCTACATTTTTTGTATTTTTAACACTTCTTACACACTTACATCTACATATTTTGTATTTTTAACACTCTTCTTACACACATCTACATTTTTTTGTATTTTTAACACTCTTCTTACACACATCTACATTTTTTGTATTTTTCACATTTTTCTTACATACTAACATCTACATTTTTTGTATTTTTAACACTCTTCTTACACACTTACATCTACATTTTTTTTATTTTTCACATTCTTCTTACACACATCTACATGTTTTGTATTTTTAACACTCTTCTTACACACTTACATCTAAATTTTTTGTATTTTTCACATTCTTCTTACACACATCTATATGTTTTGTATTTTTAACACTCTTCTTACACACATCTACATTTTATTATTTTTTCAAATTATGACTTTTGGTTTATTCCTCACCAACTTATCTATATATTTCATTCCACTAATAATAAGAAAACCATTCTTTGAGAAGCCTGGCTTAAGGAAGGAAAAAAATGAATATTCTTTTATTGAATATACTTTGTTTTGAATTAACTGAAGACGTAATAGATTTGTCTCTCTCGCATCTCTTCTTTCATTAATCTCTCTCTCTATTTCTCTCTCTCTCTCTCTCTCTCTCTCTCTCTCTATATATATATATATATATATATACACACACACACACAAATATGTTTTATGAAATTTTATACCATATCTGGTATGGTATAAAATTACATAAAAAATATTGAATATAGATAGCTTTGGCCTTACACTATTGAGCTATTATAATTACTTTGTTATGAAATTTATATTTGAATTAATATAAAAAAAATTCTAAATATAAAACACACACACACACACACACATATATATATATATATATATATATATATATATATATATATATATATATATATGATTATTTCCAAATATGATCTAAGGTTAAGATCAGATTTCGACTTTACCTGATGAGATCTCAGTTTATAACAGCTGTTGATCGATAACATCGACATGCCAGTGTCGCAGATTTTTTACATGTCTGTAAATAAAAATAATCATTTATAAAAGCTCTATTTGATATTGAACACTTTTTATAAACCCGGTTGAAATTCTTTGGATTACTATCTCGTGGATGTTTACCTTGCCTGGATTATTATATATATATATATATATATATATATATATATTGAAAAAATATATAATGAAACATTTTTTTTTAATTCTTAATAGCTACTTTCACTTAAAAAAATTTCAAAGAAATAATATTGTAATATTTACAAAAACAAAACAAAAAAAAATGTTTATATAAAGTCAAGTGATATCAAAATATTCTGCTCAAAAACATGCCATCACTTTAGTTGATCAGCTCCAATATAAACATAAATTCCCTTTTTATTGTAAACTATATAGTTTAACTCGATTTTGTAGCAATTAAAAAAAATTTTACATCAAAAAAAAAATTCAAATTTATATTCATACTTAGTTCATTGTTTCTTCTTAAAATCTTCATTGTGACTAAAGTAATGTATATTAGCATGAACACATTGTGAGTAACATTTGCTTACCGTGTCACAAAAACAGTTGCATGTGTGAGCACATGTGGTGGTCCTCAACACATAAGGATGAGTTGAAAATACAGGGGATCGCTAGAAAAGCGTGGAATTTGTCAAACGTTAATTTATTTTTACAAAGAATAACTTTTATAAAGTTTTTCAAAGCCTGATATTATAATAAATTAACAGATGCTCAAAATGTCGTCCGTGCAAATCACAGAAGTGAATAAGCCAGACACAATGAAATTTAAACAAAATAAAAATTGAAAATAAAATTTACAACCTCAAATTTCCCGCTTTTATAGCGACCACCCTGTAGATTCAGCTCCCCTCAATTGTATCTATATTACAAGCATTCATCAAAGATTGAACTTCATCCTCAACACTCTTAGTATTGTTTGAGAGATGCGTTCTGAAGCATGTGTATAATATAAACACATGCTTCTGTAAATATTTCATTCATTTTTAAGGCTTTAATTTCTGACAAAACATATTTTCATTACATAATTTATGGGTATATATTTTTCTAACCCCTAAAAATTAAATTCACAAAATAATTATTTTCATTTATAAATGTATTTTCTTTCTGGAAAATAAAATATCAAACGAATTAATTTTAAAGTAAAAGTTGAGTTGTCTCCCTTAGATTTACAGTTTTTCGTAAGGCTTGATCTTTTAAAATGGAATATACTATTTAAACCGAAATAACTTTGCCATAATATGCAATAAACTCCATATCCACAGATTAATCCGATCAAAATAGGAAGTACATTGACATGAGCTTAAAACCAGAAAAGAATACCCCTTCCCCTCAAAATACGACATTTTTAACATGTATTTATTTACTCCTCTCCAGTTTTATCTTACTCCCACAAGTAAGATGTGACCCAAGGTTGAGTCGGGAAAGTGGGGTTTGAAAAGCCAGCGCCCGAGAGGTGAGCACTCTGGCCATTAAAAATTGCCTGAGTAGCCTCGTCGGCACTCCCCGGTAGGGGCGCCTGAGGCAGTAAGCAATAAACTTACTCCTCCCCAAAGAGGGGAAGCGAAGCCTGGGAGGGTGGACCTCCTAGAACTGCACAGGACAGACCCATAGACCGGCATAAATCAAGCCCCGAAGGCCAAGACGATACCAGTCTATGGGGTGCAGTATCCATCGGAACAGATACTACACTTTGATCTTAGCCAAAAGGCCAAGAATGGTAGGTCCTTACAAAAATTTATTGATGAAAATCGGACATTTTAAGTAAGTGATGGCCATAATCTTTGTATTAATAACACTACCAGACAAGATAGCGTGTGTTTGTCTGTGTGTTTCTTGCCTATGCATAAATTTGTACAAATTGCATTTTTTTCTATTTACTATTAATCGAATATTTATTGAAATCAGCAATAAAGTAAGAGAAAACTGAAGTCAATTTTAAAAAATCCCATTTAAAAATAAAAAGTAAAATCACACAACTTCTTATAACATAAAATTAAATGCACATTTTTTTATTTGTTTCGTCTGTTGAACCCTACTTCCAAGAAACGTTATATCATCTCTGTGTTAATACAACATTCAGACAGGATATTGTGTGTCTGTTTCTCGCTTATTTCGGAGGACACGATAATGCGTTCGATGTGTGGCAGCATCTCCCTCCTGTCTTTTTGTTTATATGTTCAATTTACAAGCATATAACAATGAAAACAAAGTAACAACTCAGAGACAATATAGAATTCCAAAGACATTTATTGTTTGCGAACCTACTGGGTCTGTTATGAAATTGAGTTCACAAGAATGTGTTCAACAAAGTCTGAGTAAAATCGTGTGTGCATGTGTGTATAGATAGAGGAAACATTTTACATACTAAATTATGTGTTTTGTTTGAAGCGCACATGATGTTCATCAAATTAGCCAGACCGGAGGAAGACAGAGACGGTCTGACTGATGTTGTCTGAAGCTTATTCTGGATGAAAAAGAGAGGGAGAGAGTCTGTGCATCTCTGTCTATCTTGGAAGATCGTATCGTCAACTGGCGGCACAAAGAGGGGAGATAACACAGGTATAACGACCCCTAGTAAGTGTCTGTAATTGTGTTGCGAAAGGGAGGTAATGCTACACATATACATAACTTGGAAAACTACACATTGAATTATTTTTTATTTACTATGAATAAAATATTTATTGAAATCAAAAATAAAATAAGGGAAAACGAATTGTAAAGATGACTATATTTTGAATTATTTTTCTCTAAGCCTTCAACCCTGCTATAAGTCTCCAGCCAGATATTTAGTGCTACCAGATCAGGCTGTCTGAAGATACCGGCTTCCTGACTTAAAATGCACCAAACATAAATGTTACTGTTTTTTTATCCTTTCCATTTGCAAAACTCAATCATGTTCTGCAAAGCCAAAAACAAAAACAACATTTTTCCTCTACACAATAACCAAACCAAACACCATGAATAAATACTTAAGAACATATACAAAACTTGAAGCATAAAATCTTTTGCCAAAATGACTGGATTCAGCATTAAATAACACAAAAAGGGTTGATATGCCGTAAAACAAAACAACCAAACCACCCAAACAATGCTGGGTAAATACAACTAATAACATATAATATTTTACGGGTTTCCAGCTCTTCTTAAATCAATTCCAGTCTAACAATGCCATATAATGTCCTATCCTAGTCTTCTTCAATTTTTCCTTTTTGTTGTCAACAGATTTCTGTCATATGTTTCAATGTAGTCAAAGGAAAATAGATGCGACAGTATTTTTTAAATGTCATCAGGGGTATTATATGCTTTAAAAGAAACTATTATATAAAGGAAAGTAGTATTTCTGTGTAGTTTCATTTTACTTCAGTGTAAGTTCTCAGAAATCAAGGGGTCCCTTCCTGGGGCTAACACTAGATCACTATATGAGATACAGATATTCCAATATTTCATTAAAGTTCTCTTTACCTGTCAAACATTGAATTTGTAAATAAGTGAAGAACATTAATTTTCCTCACCCCAATTGACCAGTTAATTATGTTATAGTATAAATTTCTTGTGATCTCTTGGTCTTACCGGATTCCAAGACAAGAATTTATCTAGTCTGGTGGAGTATCCAACTAAGTGCAATTACTTAAGGTAACATTACTTGGAGAAGGTGCACCATTCCTCGTATGGGCTAGTGTATAGCCATGTTGAGGAGATCTTATTTGGGCTTCAGATACTACGTTATTTTAAATATTTGGTCAGGGTTTACTTATAGAGCAAGGTATCCTCATGTCAGATTGTCCTGACAAACCCCTGTACAGAGAGACCGAAGACACTCGAGGATGGTGTCTAGTAGGTAATTTAATCTCTCTGTGTTTCTCTCTTTTTGTTTTTTAAATTTTTCTTTTCATTCATTTGCTGGGGACGGGGCATTCTTCCAAATGCCATACGATCACCCGCTATTTACAGACTCCAACCGAGAGCTCTTCTCAGGATTCTGGCTGTTCCCTTGAGTGCAGTTGTTTGTTTGTCTGTGTGTGTGTCCAACTAAAACTCACAAATTACCAAAAATACATATACAAAGCTTACATATTTCAATTTAGTATGATCCCAATCTGGTTATGATAAAACCGACTCTAATCATTCACATTAAAAATTATCCATACTATATTTGCATTGTTTATTAAAAGTTTAACAAATAATAATAAAATCCTATTTTAAAACAACTACGGGACTGCTTCGCTGCAGAATAAGACATGGCCATCTTCAAATCGAATGGCAACAAATACTTGTCATAAACCGTCCTCGTAAGTAATCAAACTTTTTTCATTCCATTATCAACCCTCTCATGTTATTCTTCATCATTAATTCTTATCCTCAAGTGGCCTTGATAAGTGACGACTCATTAGTAAAATTTAAAAAATAGAAATGCTGTATCTTCAGAAGGTTATGAAAATCTTGTGGGTAAAAAATTCTATTATCAAATACAGCGATTATCAAAAATGCAAAGGGAAATAACTCTGTGTGAATTATCACAGTAAGAAATTACCTCAAGCTGATTAGTGAGTACTATTTGATATGATTAATGTGTACCTATAGTATTGTCATGTTTTTCAGTTACTACCACAACTATTAATAGGGGACAAAGAGGTGTGAGTGGTGTCATAGATAGCAATATAGATTATAAAATTGCTAAACACAGTTCAGATAACTTACACATCAATAGCATTGGAAAAAGTATAAACCTACAGTCCTACTTCCCTAGTTATAGGTAAAACAGCAGATTGTCTATATTGAAGCATTTATAATAAGTATTGTGTTTTAATATTAAATTTCTTAGTGTCAAGTCTGATCACTCCAAGAAGTTTTCTTGTATTCCTAAGAAATCGGATGACAACATCCCAGAGTAGACAGGCTTGACACTGAGAAAAATGCAAGTGTGGATAATCGCAAATAATGTAGGGAGCTGGTGCTTAGATCCATGTTGCACTGATGGTTTTAAAATTTTCAAAGAAATGGATTTGATCCTTATTTTAGGATTTAAAAAGAAGATAAGTAATCTATACAATGAAAACATAAATCTAAAACAAATGTTATTATTTTCGCCTATTTAATTCTTTTATTTATTTATTTTTTTTTTCAGATACATTGGACATTTTCACTCCGAATGGATTTTAGAATTGATTCTTTCACATCAACAACAACCTTATGAATAATTCATCAAAGGATACTTTACATGCGGCCCAATTTTATGGTATGTCGATGTGTGTGTTGAAAAGACCTCACTATATGAAGTGGAAGAGGGCAACCGTTCTAGCACTCTCATACCAGGTTGTGACTTAATCACATTCAGACAACTCCGCTCAAGGAAGGCCAGGTATATTCAGCCAACAAAAATACACTAACATTTTTACACTCATTTTGAGTTAGTGTCAACATTTTTACACTCATTTTGAGTTAGTGTCAACATTTTCTGAAATGTTTCCTAACCATAAAGAACTTTTGATAATTTAAGTGAAGATGTTCTCAAATTCAAAGCTATTGCATGCCATTCAAATGTTTTTATCCAGTCCGTGTCTAATTATAAAGGGAAATTTGGTGTATGCCTGTAACCGAAACTACTACATTACATCACATACTCCCAGATGTTTTTGTCTGATTACATGATTAATGCAGATCTGCCATCATCTACATCGACAGTGAGATGGGTTTCCATTCAGAACACACTATCGTTAGTACGATTTATCGACATGCAAGCTACTGTGTGACATTCAAATGTTAATGATGCTTATCCAGTTTAACATGTTTTTCTTATAAATTACTTTATAATGATCAACTACAAGCATAAGTCTGTACTGTTTCAACATATATTTCAAGAGAATTAAAGAACTTCTCTTGACCAATGTTTAAACAAAACTAACAGACATCGAATATTTTACTGTTCTTTATGACAGAATTTAAACCAGAGGCAACCAACGTTTTGTATCCAGTGTGTCATGCACCTCACAAACTTGTACTCTACTTTTAGTTCCTTAAAGTGTTTTAATGTGGATATATTTGGCAATTACTGTAGATATATATAATCACTTGATATATATATATATATATATATATATATATATATATATATACCATATGTCAATTGTACCTCCTTGCTTAGCTACCTCTTATATCTCTTTGCACATAAGTGTGAGGATTCGAGGTGGGGTCAGAGATATATGGATGGGTACACACTAGTTACATGTAAGCATCTCTTCATCCCATTGGCTCTACTCTATTTCCCTGACACTATCACCTACTGCACACACACAACTCGTTCATTACCCTGAAAAAGGTAGCAGAGAGCGGCTGAAAATTCTGTATGTTAAAAGACATTTTGCATTTCTATACGTCAACAAATAAGAAATTAAAAAGAAGGTTTAAAAATGTATAAACATTTATATATTTTTCACATATATATATATATATATTATTTTATGTATCCACATAAAATGTTATAAGGAGATATAATATTTTATGTATCAATTTTATATATATATAAATTATAGTGTGGACAGAATAGCAGTGTAGAGGAAAGAATTTCAGATAGATACAACATGAATTTTACTTTAATGACAATTTTGAATTTCCATTGATTCAACGATTTATAGTGAAAGAAAAGGTAATCAGTGAATGCATTTAAATCTTCAAAATATTATAGTTCTGGTTACTGTAGATTCGTCTATAAATTAGACTTTAATATAACGACTGTGCAGTCATTCATGCACACAGTTTGTGGTGAATGTTGATGAGTATACAAATATCTTTTTTCTGAAATTGCATAAATTTCTGTAGAAAAAGCAAGTATGTTTTGTAACAATTATAGAAATACTTTAAGTCAACCATTTTCTTCAAATCATTGCCAAGCCAAATTAGAAATCTAAGCGAGAGTTAAATAATATTTTGGAAGTCGTACAAAACTTACAAACTTTTTGTTTGTTATCATAATAATTATTGGCAGTGTCTGTGTTGTTGATACAAGGGAAGTAACTCGGTTATTTGAAATAAGTTGTTTTTCTTTCATGGTTTTGATTTTCAGGTAAAATAGGTTGTTAGAAAATGTTATTTTTGGAAATATAACTAATATTTGGTTGAGATTATTTTAATTGTTTCGAAGTATCTGAAAACGAGAAAAAATATAGCAGGAAAACAATAATCAAGTTTGTATGAAAAGTATTTTTTTCTAACATAACTAATTTTTACAGAAGAAATAAATGTCATTAGTTATTAATATTATAGTGATTATTATTACTAGTTTACCCATGACAAATCGTGTTTGTTGTCATTATTTTTATGTTTAAACGAGATTGTTAAAACTTCAGTGGTTTAAGTATTAATCTCATTTTAACCTGATTTTTTTGGCTTATATAGAGTGCTCAGTTTGGATCTTAAATTCACACAATAACGTTTTCTTTTTCATATTCTCTGCCTTTTGCTGATAGCATTACTTTGTATCATTGAAGCCAGGTCATTTGCACAGTTCCATTTGTATATAGTTCCTAATCGATCATGTCAAGTTTTATATTTATGTTTGAGCCTTCTTACAGTATTCCTGTAGGATATGCTACTTTTTTTTCACGTGAATAATGTTCAGGTGTTAATTTTCTGCTTTTATTTTGATATAATCAGTTCTAATGACATTTTTATGAGCAACAAAGATAAAAATATACTTATTTTTTAAATTGCTTTTTAATTTATCTACAACATTCATAATTAAAGTCACTTAAAAAAAACTTGTCTTGTTTACAAACAGTACTAATACTTCAAGTAAGCTGCTGCTGATGCTTTGTATGATCTCATTTGGCTAATAGATAGATACACATAACAACATAAATAAAACCGTATTTTGCAACTGCAAATTACACATACAAATTTAAATAGAGAATTATAATAAGGATTTTTCATTGTTTCCTAACTTAACTAAAACTTTTATAATTAAACTCACTTGGAAAACAGTAGTCGTCTTGTTAACAGTCAAGTTAGTTGCTGAAACACTTTACATGGCTACAACTCGTACCCTCCCCCCCCCCCCGACAAAAATCCTTTGACTAAAAAAAACCTCTGATAAACCCCCTTATACAAAAAAAAACTCTGATAAAACCCCTAAAATAAAAAGCCCTAGCAACCCCCCCCCCCCAAAAAAAAA
>OY744525.1:65413026-65493026 GCA_963556195.1 Sepiola atlantica | reverse complement strand
TTAATAAAAGTTGTCTTCTTCTTCTCTTTATTAATTTTTCTCTCTTTTTTCATCTTCTTCTTATTCAACTTCTGTTTTCTTTTTCTTCATTCTTAAATTGATTTTCTTTTCCTTAGATTCTGTCTTCCATTCCGGCTTTTTAAAATTTTGCCTTCTTTTCCAGTTTTTTTTTTTTTTTTCAAATGCTGTCTTCTTTTCCGGCTTTTTCAAATACTGTCTTTTCCGGCTTTCTCAAATTCTGCCTTTTCCAGCTTTTTCAAATTCTGTCCTCTTTTCTGACTTTTTTCAAATACTATCTTTTCCAGCTTTTTCATATTCTGACTCCTTTTTGGCCTTTTTCACATTCTGTCTTTTCCTGCTTTTTCAAATTGTGTTTTCTTTTTCAGCCTTTGCAAATTGTATCTTCTTTTTCAGCCTTTGCAAATTGTATCTTCTTTTTCAGACATTGCAAATTGTGTCTTTTTTTTCAGCCTTTGCAAATTGTGTCTTCTTTTCCTGCATTTTTAAATTCTGTCTTCTTTTCGATCTTTTTCAAAATCTGTATTTTCCAATTTGTTTCAAATTTAATCTTCTATTTTTTTATATTTTTTCTTTAAATTCTGTCTTCACCATCATCATATTATTTTGTTGTTGTTATTAAGAATGTAACAAGTTCATTAATTGATTTTTAATATTATCTCTGCAAAAGGATATAAAAAAAACAATATTTTTGGGAATATTTCCCACACTATTAGCTTTAGTTGACTGGAGGCTTGTTTCAAGGACATATTTAACCAATGCATTACACTGATATCTGAAAGGTCCTTAATTGAATGACAGTCAAGAGAGCTATAACTATTTTTTTGTAACATAAGAAAAGAAAAACATACTCAACTGCTGTGTGATGTATTTTGTCCCATGGGGAGTCAAATGAATACTCATCAAGGGTCGTCAAACTTCTTTTTAAAAGAACCAGTATAGATATATATTTAAACTTTGCAGGCCAGAAAGCAAAACCGAAGTTATGTTAAAATCCCGCAAATTCCTTATTGATTTAATTCAAAATATAATGTGTACATTTCTTTTGATACACGTATTTTACTGAAATGAATGAAATTCTTTTTCAGATAATTAAATTTAAAAATTATCAAATTATTTATTAATGATATCCAAAATGCAGAAATGATTTTCTTTTTTTTGTAATATCGGTCTTCATAAAAAAAAAAAATGCATTTTTTTTTTTTCAGATTAAAAAAAGAAAAAGGGGGACAAATCCTGTTGATGTTACAGTTACAATGAGTGCTACTTTTTTAAAACACAAATATACTAATATTGTCCAGAGTGCATAATAATTCTGAAAATGTTTTTCTATCTTTTTTAACCTGTATTTTGCTTATGTTGATTTGGAGAAAACTTTTGACATTGTGCCAAGGTATGTTGTCTGGTGGGCTTTGCATAAATTAAGGGCAAATGAGTGGTTTGTGAAGGTTGTTCAAGCTATGCACAAAAATGCTCAAAGTCGCATGTAAATCAACACATTTAGTGACAGCTTTAATGTTAAAGTATGAGTACATCAGGGATAGGTACTGAGTCTGTTGTGTCTTAGAAGCATTGTCCAGAGAGTTTTGTATGGCTTATATGGGAGAGATGCTTTATGCTGATGATTTAGTACTTCCTTTATGAAACAGTCGAAGGTGTACTTGTTGAGTTTAAGGCTTGGAGAAATGCTCTGAAAAGTAAAGTTCTGAGATGATTTAGTGCTTCCTTTATGAAACAATGGAAGGTGTAATTGTTGAGTTTAAGGCTTGGAGAAATGCTCTGAAAAGTAAAGTTCTGAGATGATTTAGTGCTTCCTTTATGAAACAATGGAAGGTGTAATTGTTAAGTTTAAGGCTTGGAGAAATGCTCTGAAAAGTAAAGTTCTGAGATGATTTAGTGCTTCCTTTATGAAACAATGGAAGGTGTACTTGTTGAGTTTAAGGCTTGGAGAAATGCTCTGAAAAGTAAAGTTCTGAGATGATTTAGTGCTTCCTTTATGAAACAATGGAAGGTGTAATTGTTGAGTTTAAGGCTTGGAGAAATGCTCTGAAAAGTAAAGTTCTGAGATGATTTAGTGCTTCCTTTATGAAACAATGGAAGGTGAAATTGTTAAGTTTAAGGCTTGGAGAAATGCTCTGAAAAGTAAAGTTCTGAGATGATTTAGTGCTTCCTTTATGAAACAATGGAAGGTGTAATTGTTAAGTTTAAGGCTTGGAGGAATGCTCTGAAAAGTAAAGTTCTGAGATGATTTAGTGCTTCCTTTATGAAACAATGGAAGGTGTAATTGTTAAGTTTAAGGCTTGGAGAAATGCTCTGAAAAGTAAAGTTCTGAGATGATTTAGTGCTTCCTTTATGAAACAATGGAAGGTGTAATTGTTGAGTTTAAGGCTTGGAGAAATGCTCTGAAAAGTAAAGTTCTGAGATGATTTAGTGCTTCCTTTATGAAACAATGGAAGGTGTACTTGTTGAGTTTAAGGCTTGGAGAAATGCTCTGAAAAGTAAAGTTCTGAGATGATTTAGTGCTTCCTTTATGAAACAATGGAAGGTGTACTTGTTGAGTTTAAGGCTTGGAGAAATGCTCTGAAAAGTAAAGTTCTGAGATGATTTAGTGCTTCCTTTATGAAACAATGGAAGGTGTAATTGTTAAGTTTAAGGCTTGGAGAAATGCTCTGAAAAGTAAAGTTCTGAGATGATTTAGTGCTTCCTTTATGAAACAATGGAAGGTGTAATTGTTAAGTTTAAGGCTTGGAGGAATGCTCTGAAAAGTAAAGTTCTGAGATGATTTAGTGCTTCCTTTATGAAACAATGGAAGGTGTAATTGTTAAGTTTAAGGCTTGGAGAAATGCTCTGAAAAGTAAAGTTCTGAGATGATTTAGTGCTTCCTTTATGAAACAATGGAAGGTGTACTTGTTGAGTTTAAGGCTTGGAGAAATGCTCTGAAAAGTAAAGTTCTGAGATGATTTAGTGCTTGCTTTATGAAACAATGGAAGGTGTAATTGTTGAGTTTAAGGCTTGGAGAAATGCTCTGAAAAGTAAAGTTCTGAGATGATTTAGTGCTTCCTTTATGAAACAATGGAAGGTGTAATTGTTAAGTTTAAGGCTTGGAGAAATGCTCTGAAAAGTAAAGTTCTGAGATGATTTAGTGCTTCCTTTATGAAACAATGGAAGGTGTAATTGTTAAGTTTAAGGCTTGGAGGAATGCTCTGAAAAGTAAAGTTCTGAGATGATTTAGTGCTTCCTTTATGAAACAATGGAAGGTGTAATTGTTAAGTTTAAGGCTTGGAGAAATGCTCTGAAAAGTAAAGTTCTGAGATGATTTAGTGCTTCCTTTATGAAACAATGGAAGGTGTAATTGTTGAGTTTAAGGCTTGGAGGAATGCTCTGAAAAGTAAAGTTCTGAGATGATTTAGTACTTCCTTTATGAAACAATGGAAGGTGTAATTGTTAAGTTTAAGGCTTGGAGGAATGCTCTGAAAAGTAAAGTTCTGAGATGATTTAGTGCTTCCTTTATGAAACAATGGAAGGTGTACTTGTTGAGTTTAAGGCTTGGAGAAATGCTCTGAAAAGTAAAGTTCTGAGATGATTTAGTGCTTCCTTTATGAAACAATGGAAGGTGTAATTGTTAAGTTTAAGGCTTCGAGGAATGCTCTGAAAAGTAAAGTTCTGAGATGATTTAGTGCTTCCTTTATGAAACAATGGAAGGTGTACTTGTTAAGTTTAAGGCTTGGAGAAATGCTCTGAAAAGTAAAGTTCTGAGATGATTTAGTGCTTCCTTTATGAAACAGTCGAAGGTGTACTTGTTAAGTTTAAGGCTTGGAGAAATGCTCTGAAAAGTAAAGTTCTGAGAGTGAATATTATCAAGACTAAAGCAATGATCAGTAGTTTTAGCGTTGGAAAAAAACCCAAAAAGCTGAAAGTTTCCCTGCTTATTTTGTGAAAAGTGAGTTATGAGCAACTCAATTTTTTGTAGTACTTATAAACATTTGGTATGCAAAAAGTTCAGTTAAATTACAAGTAGATTCAGAAATGATAACCAGTTTGTGTGCCAGAAGTGTAAGACAATAGGGACTTATGAAAAATAAGATGTGGATAAAGTATATTTGGATGATGATACTATTGAGGTTGTTCAGAAGTTTGTTACTTTGGTGATATACCATTGGTGCAGAGAAAAAAGTTGTGATTGCAGGAGTTAAGAGTGGATGGAGTAAATTCAGGGAACCTCTGTCATTACTAACCAGCAGAGCGTTACTACTGTCGACCAAGGGAAGAGTTTATCAGACATGTGCGCACAGTTTGGTGATGTATACAAGTGAAACCTGGCCAGTAAAAGTTGAGAACATATGTTGCATGGCGAGAAATGATATAAGAATAATACAATAGATGTGTAACATGAGTGTTAAAGATGAGCTTAGATCTGATGAGCTCAGAGGAAGATTAAATCTGAACAGTATAGAGTGATGCATGCAGAACAAGAGACTTTATTGGTTTAGTCAAATTTAAAGAATGGATGAGTTTTGGGGTTAGTAGATTTAGAATAATTCAAGTAGAAAGGCCTTTGATAGGGTTTGGCATAAAGGTCTACTTCACAAGACTGCTAGCTATGGAATATCTAAAAATGTCCTCTCAACTATCAAAGTCTTTCTTTCTGATAGGTTCATAAAAGTAGTCGTTGATGGATAGAAGTCAGAGGCTCATAAAAAAAATGCTGGCGTGCCTCAAGGATCCATTCTGGGTCCAACCTTCTTCCTGATCTTCATCAATGATCTCCCAAATCGCATTCTAAGATCATCTGTTAACATTTATGAGGACGACACAACCATCTATGGCAACACCTCTAGACCACCAATGACCAAGATCTTTCTGATTCTCTATCTTCCGACCTTGAGCACGTGGTACAATGAGGAAAAAGGTGGCTGGTTACTTTTAATGTATCAAAAACATAGCTTCTCTCTTTTCACCACTTGGCCCCAATTGAAATGCAGACAGCTTTCTCATCCCCAAGATCACCTTTAAAACAGTGTGGACTGAACCTAGCTAGGCAGTAAGCCATCTGTTACAATTGCCATCAACTTGTTCATTAGCGGTTGAAGTTTTTGCTGTGTTATCCCTGCCCCACTTCAATTCCACACCCCACGGAAGTCCTCAGTAAATATATGCACCATGTCCTCATGAATTTTCGCTTCCCTTATTTTGTCTATAGTCCTCACATTCTATGTGTGATGTTTCTGACAAAGGGGGAAGAATTCCTGTTTTCTGGGTCGGAATCTATCCATCTAGTATTTATCGTTGCTAGTTTTTGACCTTGAAGTAGTATTTTTTTTTTTTATAGCTCCTTACATCAAGTGGCTTCATGCCTTGTCTGGAGCGATTCCCATAAAAAAGGATGTCATACCTTTCTTTTGCAGATAGTTTATTGCTGCTTAAGTCTCTGTTTTGTCAATTTCTTTAGATCTGTTGCACACCTGTCACCTTTGTATGCATCTTACCTGCACAGAAATTAAGACAATTTAGGATCACCTTTTCTTGTTTTATAAGAAGTGGTATTGATGCCACTACAAAAAAAATGTTGAGCTGTAACTCTTATTGCTGGATAAAGCTAAAACGTTTTGAACGATCCTTGTGTATGTTAAAATATTGGGTACTTTTATATCTTTTGTTCATGTTCGTTAGAGCAAGACTTACACGTTGGTTTCGTTTTCTTCACCATATGTATGGCCGCAAATTTGTCTTCGTTTTCTGTATTTTAAACTTTTTTTTATTAACACTTGTTGCTTTATAAAGTCGGCCCATGAATTCAATGACATTTTATTCAACTGCAATTATTCCAACATTCTATATCGATGAGAACCGTTGTACATATCTTCAATTATTTTGAGTTGGATTCATTCTTCTTCAATAAATATTTCTTCTTTTCAAACATGCAGAACCTATTGGGGTGCTTCTGTAATAAAAAGACGAAAAAAAAAGTTTTTATTGTCTTAGTGTTGGAGAGGTAAGTAAGGGGCAGGTGACTCTTGCTACGATTTTTAATCAAGATTTTCTCTAAAATTAGGAACATGGATGTTAACACTTTCAAGTTCGAAGATATACTGTATTTTACTGCAGACAGTTAGGGTTAGGGTTATTATTAATTAAATTTATTTAAATTACATTTTATGAAAATATATTGTTTGAAAGCTAGAGCTGTTGTGAAGAGTTACCTGCCCCTTATTTACCTCTCCTACACTAAAAGACAAAAAAAACTTTTGGGGGCTTTTTAATACAGAAGCACCCCTATTGGCATGTCTTAGGAGATATCAAACTTTAGTTCATTAATCTTTTCTTTTAAAGAATAAACATAATCTCGTTTTTGGTCCATTATTTTATATTGATAATCTCACTAATTCTTTTAGGGTGTTGAGGCTGTTTTTTTCTAATACGTGAAGTCACAGATGACGATTTGGTGCTCAACCATTCGTTGATTTAACTACATGTTCACCCATATAAAAGGCATGACCTAGAAATTCACTTCCTCTTTTCCCCTTTTTTGACTACATCAACGATTGAAAAGGGAAAGAGAGATAAATAACGATTGAAAGAAAATCTAAAGAAAAAGAGCAATATGAATAACAGTGGTGATTGAGAGAGAGAAAAAGAATAATTGAAAAATAAATCAATGAAAAAAAAAGAAGAACAATTAAAAGGGGGGAGTGAGAGAGAAAAATAATATGTAAACATGCACTATGCGGCATGTTAAGTAGGTTGCATCTTTGCGGTGCATGCGGTTAACAGACTTGCTGCAGGTGAGAGATGTTTGGCTAAGAGAAAAGTGGCCACACAGGAAATGAAAAATATCTCTGGTTTTGTAGGTGGGCCACCCGGAATTCCATTTGTCTACTTGAGAAAATAATGTTTTTCTGATACGAGGTTCTCTGCTATGGTTATGATCTACTTGAGATTTTGCCAAATATAATGTCCAAGATCACCTAAGCATGAGGTTTTTGATGTTCATAGATTGTTAGCAGATAGTCCTCTTCAAGTGGTTGTTGGCTGGCCATTGTCTCAAGTGGTCAGTTCTGTCTGGTCGAATGGAGATAACTGAGAAAAAGACCGGACATCTAGTATTTCTGGGCGAAAGTACATATATTCAATGAGATGGACAGGAGAGGTGAGTTAGACTTGGCCCTCTAGTCTTCACACAGGCAGTTTGTTTTTTGGAGGTCTTGCAGGCAGTTTGGTCTGTGTGTCTCTCCAAGCAAGATGTGACTCTTGGACTTGTGTTTTGATTTGGTCGGGCAAACGTCTCTCATTTGCAAGTCTGTTGTTCAAAAACGAGTACCATTGTAACCTCCAACAAATAAACCTCGGTTACTTGTTTTGAACTGGAGTTGTCGTTTTATTTGGAGAGAGAATTCTTTTATTTAAAAAAAAATTTTTTATAACGTAGTTCACTCCAAACAAGGCAGGCCGCCACTGTAGACGTAAGGGGCTACTGAGAAGAAAGAAAAGGGGAGAAGGTTGTAGGGGTCAACCTAAATTGGGATCTGCGCAGCGAGATGTCTGTTTACATTAATTTTAAATTTCTGCATGTCAGTACTGTCGGGGAAACAGGGGGCAGGGAGGGAGTTCCAGAGGCCAGCAGCACGAGGAAAGAAGCTATTTGAGTAGAAAGCTCTCCGGCATCTGGGGACCTTCACAGTGAATGGATGGGATCTAGTTGATTGTCGAGTTGGTCTAGTGAATTTACGTTGAGGGGGCACCAGAGTAGCCAATTCATCGGAGCATAATCCATTGAAGTATTTGTAAAACAAGCACAAGGATGCTATATTGCAGCGATGGGACAGGGACTGGAGCTTGGTTGACAGTGAGGGACCTATTAGGTCGGCGACTCTTTTTTGGACCTTGTCAAGGGGGGAGAGAGTAGTAGATGATGCACCAGCCCAGATGTGGCAACAATACTCCATGCATGGGCGGATGGTGGCTTTGTAGAGATAAATTATTGCAGCACCAACTGAAACCACACGGCAGACACTGCGACCAGCATCAGAATCGAGCAACATCTTTGGACCGGAACAATGAACGGAACGACCACAGCCTGTGCACACAGCGCTCGTTGAAACAAAAGCTAATGAAAAGAAAAAGAAAAGGTAGAAGAGAGAAAGTTGAAAAAGAAGATGAATGAAAGCAAGAATTAACGATAAATAGAGAGAAACAAAGTGCGAGAATAGATGACGAAACGATCAAATAAACAAACAGCAAATAATTTCCCGCTAAATACATTAAAATTGATGGAATTCTTTGAAAAAGCCGGAAAAAAATTCCGAGTTTCTCATTTGGAAACGAAAATTAAATTGTTTAATTTTTTAATAAAATCGATTTTAATCAGCTTAAAAAAGAGAACATTCTATAATTTCTCTTTAAAAGAGGATTATTTCCAAAGATTTTGTTTTCAGTTGTTTTTTTTTGTTGTTTTTTTTTGTTGTTGTTGTTGTTTTCTCTCCAGAAGGAATATTTTATTCTAAAAGAGCATTGTTTCCTTAAGACTAATTCATGAACATTTTGACTGAATTCTAATCAGAACTGAACCAACATTGACTGATTCCACTAGTATTAGTAGTAATAATAGTAATAGTAGATTGAAATTTTTTGATGGCATATCAACCTATTTTTTTAGAAACACAATTTAGCAAACAATTTTTTGCATACGATTAATTGAACACAAGTTACTAGCGTTTAACAATAGCTGAGGAGAAAATTGCTTTCCCACCAATCTTAACTTATGTGCATACTCCAGAGAGTTTTGCCATATACTTGAAAATAAAATTCCACCACTTATCACGGTCTTGAGCCACTCACCCCTTATCTGGTCGGCTCATCTATTTGGTGGCTGTCTTCTTGATCTTTCTTGAATGAAATCTTCTTGATATACCTTTTTTACATAGCGTGAGTCTGGTAGCGGAGAAACATGGCCAAACCATGTTAATTTCTTCTTTTAAATAATGCTGTTGATGGATCTGTTAATATTAAGCCTCTTTATGATATCTGTATTTCTTTCTCTATCTCGCAAACTCCAAGAATAGTTCCTAAATATATTTAATTTCAATGACACTGAGCTTCGTCTTATGTTCTACCAGTATATTCCTTGTTTCACTTGCATAGACAGCAATAGGAACTATCAATGTATTGTAAAATCTTAACTCCAGAAGCATTGATATGTCCTTTCTACTTCATATCTTTTTGTAGGAATAGAAACTTTTGCATTTGGACGTTTTCAATTACATAAATTCTTTTATGACATCACTATCGCTTCTCAAAGTTTGCTACTTGAAATACTCGAAACAAAAATTTTAAATAAAAAACATTTAATTCTATAAGTTTGTTGCCAACACGAGACAAAACTTTCGCATTTATTCATATAAATAGATGAATATAAACATTTGTATAATTTTTATACAAATTTATTAACTTATCCTTTTTTTAGTAAATCACTTTAATTAATTACTCTTAATATAAACAAAATTATTGCATGTATACAGGAAAAATAGGACAATAAAATTACAAATGAATAACATCAAACATTAATTTATTATGAATTGTTTAAAAAATAGTTATGCAAATTAGGCATGCAAAGAGATGAGTTTAGGTTTTTCGTCTCTACTATAGATACAGTATTTCAAAATATTGTTGTATTATTGATTTAAATAACAGGGAGACGTTTGATGGTAATATAAGTGTGATAAATGAAAGAAAAAACTTTTGCATTTATTCATTTAAATAAATTATGATTTTAGGTTATTTAATGCAATACTTATTGCAACCAATTTACTTTATATGATTGAACTGAAGTTATTATTTTACCAATAGTTGGAGGGACATTTATGGTGCATTTCCGAACAGTACTATTCATAAGGATTTGAATTTGGCATAACTGATTACATAGTATGCATTGGTATCCATTAGGTTAATTACACATCACCAGAAGGAGAAATAACAACAATATTCACACTCTGAAAGCAATCGCATATTTTCTTCCCACGTAATCATGTCTATTCTTGTTATTATATAACGAGGAATACATAGTGGGAGTAGTTTTTTTAAATTTTTTTATTTTTTTTATTATTATTATTATTATTATTATTATTATTATTATTATTATTATTATTATTATTATTATTATTATTTACACTCTCCATACAATATTAAAGGAAAAAATTATGCTTCCCCATTGTTCGCACTAATATTTATATTCATATAAAATAATGTGTGAATCGGTGCAGGTAAATAGAAATAAACATTTTTTTTTAAAAGTCTCCAAACAAGAAAGTTTCAAAAAGCAAAAGAAAAGGAGAAACCGTACCAATTTGTATGTCAGGTTCGCTATTTGCTTTCTCCCTTCCCCTAAACACTTGAAGTGATTTTGTCAGGCATTTTTTTACTCACTACCTTTTGTATGGTGGGATGGATAGTTATATAGATACAGATAAATACACATTGGTCTTTATTATAAAATGAAGGATTATTGACTCTCGAGGGGGTTTCACAAGTATCATTATCCGTGATTGCTCACTGGCATTAACAATTGGTATTCCCTGAAGTCTGAGTGACAGCAGATCTCTCCAGATTTCCAGTACTCTTCACCTCTTGTTATAACCATTGCAAATTTTTTTTTTGCGTTATCACAACGGCCGTTTGCCATTCATTTATTGATGATAATGACCGTGGTCTGTTTTTGGAATTTGAGTGGCAATAAGCCTCCTCAAAGTTCCAGTATTCTCTGCACCTGAATGGTGCCTTCTTTTTTCAGTCTTTCCAGCCTTCTTGGCTCTTCACAGTCTTTCTTTTTTTTAGTATGGAGAGGGGGGGGTCATATTATGGGATTTCTGGTAGTTTCCGCTCCCATGGATTTGTGTAATGTTGTTTTGTACATTTTTTGTTCTGTTTCAACTTATCTGTGGTTGGTTATGTGGGTTGGTTTCTGCACTCAGCGATTTTCTTTAATATTTTGGCTGTTTTTATCAGTGCTGTGCATTGTATGATGTTGATCCTGCCTTTGATCACAATTTCTAGTTTTTTGGAACTGTTTCTAGTGCTCCAACAATTATTGGTATTACGTAAGTTCCATCTATTTGCTTAGTTTGTCTTCCTCTTCACCCTGTGATATGCTGGGACGGCAATATCTATGACTTTGCCAGGTTTTCCTTCTTGTTGCTTATCACATCTGGTCTCTTTGCTTGGATGTCCGATTTTACTTTCATGTCCAAAGGATTTTATGATTTTTATTTTCAAATACTGTCCCTTGTGTGCATGTTCAAAGTGCAGGCATTTGTGTAGTTCCCAGTGGACTGCCTTCCTAGGCCAGTCATGTCTGTTTTTGTATTTCGTTTGAGCTAGTTCGCTGCATCCACTAATGTGATTTACCATTTTGTCTCTTTGTTCACAAAGTCTACATTTACTGTTATCACATTGTTTTGTGCAGCTGTTAGTAGCGATTCCGTTTCTCTGTTGCAGTGCCCTTTTTGTAGCCATGTTCATGTGTTTTCGTGCCTCTCTTTTTTGGTCAGTCTCATAACTCATCCATGTAGCAGTTTCTCTTCCTATTTTGTTTTTCTTGCCTTTTTGTTTCCAGTTTCACTGCACTTTGTATTGTTCATTTTGGCAGTGGTTTTTTTTTGTATCAGTAATCAGCCTTTCTGTATTTTGGGTTATGTATTTTTCTAGTTATTTATAATATCATCCATAAGTCTTCAGTACTTACCAATCCTTTTCCCTCGACTCTCCTTTTTACAAAGAGTCGGTCAGTATCATCTTTCGTATGTAATGCATTGGGTATAGTCAATAGTTTCCCCAGTTCTTATTTTGTCCAGCCTATGAAGGGTCCAGAGTATCTTGCTTTGGATACTGCTCAGGTATTTATTCTTTTTATTGTGTTTCTACTATATAATTTGGTTTCAAGGAGCTTTATTGTCTTTCTTGGGTATTTTTTTTCTGATCTTCTCTTTCATTTCTGTTGAGTTGATGGTGTATCCGGAACTCCTAGATATTTATAAGTTTCATGTTCACCAAATGTTTTCCTTGCCTTTTGGTTGTGCCATCTGTTGTTTTGAGTTTTACCTTCATCTCTAGCAGTGCACACTTTTCCATTCTGGATACCATTCGAATGTCCTGGCTGGAATTTCTATATATTTTTTCTAATTTTTGCAAATAGTTTTACATCGTTTGTATATATGAGGTGATTATTTTTTCTTTTTGTGCCTGTGAATTATTATTATTGTTTAAGTTGTTATCCTTATAATCTATAATATGCTAAGACGATTTCATGTTTCTAGATACGTTACCCTCCCTGTTTTTTTAAAGATGAGATCGCCCGATTGCCGAGGATGGAATGCAAAAAAAGAAGTGCTAAAAATTTCATCTGACGTCGCTGTTGTGTCGAACGTTAAACTCGAACTGAAATACACTTCCTTGGTCTTTGTATATAAATAAATTTATGAAAAAATAAAATTTCCAACAAATTTGGGGATATCTTAAGTAGGACCCCCCCATAGAGTAAATGTGGTATTGTGGTGACTGAGATGATTCTAGTTAAGAGTAGGATAGACATTTTTATTACTTTAGACCAAGGATGACCAACGACACTCATTTTCCCCACACTTTTGATGGCCTTGTGCCTAATTTGTTTTAAGTGTGATTTTAAAAATATTTTCTGCAAATAAATAATTCAAAGTGTAGTATCCGTTCTGTCTTCAATAACGTCTTAGGTTTGTGTTTGCACCAGCCTTCCATTGAATGGAAATATGTCGCAAACTCCTACAAAGGTTTTGAAGTAGACCCCCCCCCCCCCCATACTCAGGTAGATTCTGAAACTACATTAATCAGAGTACTTAGATAAGTATGTTTCAGTTTGAAAAAAAAAAATGGTACAATAATATTTTTGGGGTCTGCGTTCACGTTGGACGTCTATAGAATGCATGGCAGCAATATACAATAGGTGAAGGATATAACTGTGGAATTTCCACAGATCACACTAGTTATTATTATTATTATTATTAAGAAGCAGCAGCAGCTTTTTCTGCTGCTGTCTCTGAGGTCATAAAGTGCATCTTGATCATCTTCACTTTTTCTCTGATCTTAGGGTTACAGTTTATCTTTTCTCTCAATTTTTATCGTATCAGCCACCGGGATAATTTTGATGGCAAGGTTTCTGACTAGATTAGAACTCTCTGTGTGATCATGTGTGTAAATAAATAACATAACATAAAGTTAAACAGAAAACGCAAGGGGTAACTTCGTGCAAAGAAAAACAAAAAAAAGCACAAACCGGCGAGATTCCATGCATGTCAGTTTTGTCTGATTGACAGCAGACATTTGCAAGGAGGATATAAGAAGAAGGAAAAAAAATGGTGTGTATATGGATGCCAGAGTTGATCTAACAAGCCTTATGTGTCAAACACTAGATGTAACTTAGGATGACAAGGCATGGCAAACCCTGTTATTATTACTTTGTTATTTTTTCCAAGGCTGAAGCACATAAAAGGTGATACACATGAAAGAGTTCATATCTGCAATGTGTCTGTCGGATAAGGGTTCAAGCCTTGCTTTATTCTATTTTACTTATATTCCAACTTTACTGGGTAATGAATTCGTAAAGTTAAATAATGTTTATGACGAAATCAAATTGAAACACTGTAACTCATCAGATGACCAAAGTTAAGTGTTGTTGAACCTGGTTAGCACTTAGATGGGTGACCAGGTGAGAATAATAGGTGCTGCAAGCAGAACACTCCTCTCAGATGTATAAATGTGTACAAGCCTTACTGAGAATATAACCGGCGACAGACTAGCGTCTTGTCACAGGGGTGGTTCACGTCTTCCATTCTACTTAAAACTATTAAACTGGGGGTTACGCACCGGCTCCATGAGCCTAAATGAGCTTTACTTTGTTAGTCCTGATTAATGAAATATAATACAGGACCGGCGGGACAGTTATAAAAGTGGGGGGGGGGGGGCTCTCCTAAACACATGCATATATAACTTCATTATTGATGACCGTAAAGTGGGGGGGGGTGCTTGAGCCGTCTCTCCCCCCCCCCCCCCCCCCGGTGCCGCCGTCCATGTAATAGAATACGAAATAGCTAACATGTCTTTACGATCATACAACTTTATTATTCAAAATGACTTGGCAATTGTCAATTGAAAATTAATGTTTTAAAATTAAAATTAAAATCTAAAGACAAAGAAAAACAGTAATTTTCTCATATGCAACTATGATAATATAAGAACTTGTTTTTCTCTTGATTCTTTCTTCTGCTGACTTCTTGACACTCACTGTTTTTTTTCTTCTCTAAAACATTTAATAATACCTCTTTTAGCATAACGTATTCAAATCAATATCCTAATTTTTCCAATCTCTCTCTGTATAGCAGTAATCCTTTTACTTTTATGTTTAATTTTGTTACATTTCTTTGCATGTCTTCCAATCTCAATATTACATTCCAATTTCCATGTCAAGAGTTGAATACTTATAGAAAAGATAATTAATAAATTTTGCTTTTATTTTAAAAAGAAATGCGAAAAACTTGATGTACAGAAAAGTAAACTTTTATTATTAAGTATAAAATTATGACTAACATCAACATACTCAGTTTAATGTTCATTTCACATGGTGGCATGTGTTGGACGGCTTTTAGAAATTGACTTTCAAACTAACCTATCTGAGAGCAGATCTTTATTTATTCCTCTTTCTCTCAAATTCTTATCACTTCCTCCCATGTTTTCCTTGGCCTTCCCCTGTGAACTGACCCTGCTACCTCAACTGCTCTATGCTTACTAACCCGACAAGAATTCGCATCCATTCTTTCAACATGACCATACCACAAAAGTCTCATGTTCTGCACACATCCTCCTATACTGTCCAGATTTAGTCTTCTTCTAAGGTCAGTAGATCGAAGCCAGTCTTTAACACTTACATTACACATCCATCGTATCTTTTTTTAAAAATTTTTTTTTTAACATGATTCACCCCAAACAAGGCAGGCTGCCACTGTAGACGTAAGGGGCTACTGAGAAAAAAGAAAAGGAGAGAAGGTTTGGCGGGTAAGCCTAAATTGGGATCTGAGCAGCGAGATGTCTGTTTACATTAGTTTTAAATTTCTGCATGTCAGTACTGTCGGGGGAAACAGGGGGCAGGGAGGGAGTTCCAGAGGCCAGCAGCACGAGGAAAGAAGCTATTTGAGTAGAATGCTCTCCGGCATCTGGGGACCTCCACAGTATCATTCTTATATCATTTCTCTCAATGCAGTTCATATCCTCAACTTTCATTGGTCAGGTTTCACCTCCATACATCATCACACTGCGTACACATACCTGATAAACTCTTCTTTTGATTGGTAACATTCTGCTGGTTAGTAATAGCAGGAGTTTCTTGAACTTAGTCCATCCATTCCTAACTCTTGCAATCAAACTAGCACCTGGTTCACCCTGTGCTCCAATTGTATCACCAAGGTAACAACACTTCTTGCCAACCTCGATAGCTTTGCTATCCAGATATACTTTGTTCAAATTAGAATATTCATCCATATTCATTGTCTTACATTTCTTGCACACAAACTGGTTATCAAAAAAAATGTCAAACCATTGGGGATAATGTTAAGTAGGTTTTACCCATAGAGTGAATGTGGTATTTTGGTGACTGAAACTTGTTTAGAGAATAGACCAAGAGAACCAACAGCCGACCAACATCCCACCCCACCCAATGTCGGCCTTGTGCCACATCTCTTTTTATGAAGAAAATTTACTATACTGTGAACTTTTTGTAAAATTTTAAAGATAAATAAAATCATCTCTTAAGCTACCAGTAATTTCATTGCACTTGTGTACCCAATGCGCACAAGTACCACAAAAAAATTGAGTTGCACCAGACTCCCTTTCCACAAATGGAGCAGGGGAACTTTCCTCTTTCTGGGGCTAGAGCCACTGATCAATCACACTAACACCTGCTAACAATAAAAAGAAAACGTGAATAATCGTTTTTTTTTTGTTTGTCATTTTGAATTAAAAAGAAAAAAAAGAAACTCACACTCCTAAATATTTTATGAGTATATGGTCACCTGATTATTTAATGTAATGCATTTAATCTCTAAAATGAAGCTTCTCTGTACTGTGTTTTATATTATATTCAAATACTAGGTGGTACCATCATGTGGAAAATATCATGGCCACAAAAAAAGAAAACAGGAGAGGAAAAAGCAGTAATTGTTCATCTAAGCCTTAGATAAAAAAAATTACTGTTTTTTCCTCTCCTGTTCTCTTTTTTTTTGTGCCTGTGATATTTTCCACATGATGGTACTACCTAGTATTTGAATATAATATGAAACAGTACTTAGTGTTACACCGGCCGTTCTAACAGAAAAGAAACTACACCGGTTCTCACTATAAATAGTGCGAGTAGACAATCACCAGGGAGAAAAAGGACAGTATTGTAACTGTCTAGCCGAGTGCCAGTCAGTTTCCTTACCTTGTACCTTTTATGTTAATACACTTGTTATCTTAACCCAACCTCGACTTGACTTCTTCTTTTTACTGTTGGACTACTTCACAACACGTAGATTCTAAGGAAACGGGTTGATACGTTTTCTAAAGATATTAATGCAGTTGAACAATTGCTTTTAATGACTGAAGGGTTAATGTTATTTTAATTTTCCTTTACCTAGTCAGATTACCTTGCCAAGGCTTAAAACTGAAGTGTACTATTCCACTTATAGCTAGAACTGGGATAGGAGAGATGGATTCACACCTTTTCCTCCAAGGGTATTAATCAGTTATCTCAACCGCTCTCAGTGGAACTTGAACTGAACACACCAGTCCCAGAATGCACTGCCAATAACCACTTTACCACCTGCACTTCCAAGGCAAGGTTTAAAAGGATGTTAATCGCAGGGATTGATTTTCAGCCTTTGCGTGAACCTACTTTGAAAATGGTTGATATTGCCGAGTCTAAGATCAAAATAATGGCTCTTGCAATCATTATTGACTTTTATGGCAGGAATTTGATTTTGGTGTAACACTTTAAAGCCATTTTGGGTGCTAATGTTCTCTGCAGACACGGGGTTAGTCGAGAGGAGACAGTAAAATCAAATTCCACAATAAAAGGTCTGTAATGATTTGAAAAGTCATTTTTGATCCTGACTGCCCCCCTCCCTATTTCCTGATAATCGGGTCAGTGAAACAATCAATCGATAAAAAAGACAACAAAAAGAAAACAGGAGGGGGGAAAAAAAACAAAGAAAAATAATAAATCAAAAGGAAATCTAACAGTAGCCTACTGTACCAATATAAATCACTTAGTTTGATTAGATATCGATGGGTGATGGGTTAGGGTGTTAGTGAGTTTCTAAAGATCACTTTGCCTATGGGAGGGGGGGGGTCAGTTTATAAAATAGTTCCTACCAACCCAGACACACTCCTTCTCTCTCTCTAACAAAAAAAAAAAAAATGACTTTTGTATTATATTTATTCAGTGTGAACTTTAGGTAAGGATGAAAATTAGACCAGATGGTTAAGAATATTATACATTTTTATGTCTCTCTCTCTCTCTCTCTCCCCCTCTCTCTTTGTCCACCCTATGCTCTCTTCTTGTTCCCTCCCCTCTCTCCCCCTTTCTCTTAATACACACACACCCATATGTACAGGGCTGGATTAACCATTTAGCAAAATAAGCACGTGCATAGGGAATCACCATTGAGCCAACAAGACAGGCTGAATGTATTATCTCTACTTTTTATTTTAGCTCAGTTAGCTCTCTGAAATCAAGGGGCTATCACTTGATTTCTTAATGAAGTACATAGATATCCGAGTGCTCATTTAAGGATCTTCCCTACTTTTCGACCCTTTTCAGTAAGTAAAGTAGTGAAACAAAATGATGATTTACCGTTCCCCAATAGACCACTTAACTATGTTATAGTTTATTTCTCCTGTAGATTTTGCTTGATTTTGCCGGATTCTAGGACCAGAATCAGTGACGTGCAGAGGTCTGGTGATGCACCGGTGATGCCCGGGACAACTCTTTGATTATATAGTAACATTGGTGTTTGTGGGTTTATTTAATGCTGAAACAATATCTATTGCAAACAATACATTGTATACGATGAGATGAACACAAGTTGCCATTATAACTGAGGGGAAATAGTTGGGTCATACTTTTCTCAAGTTCTCATGCATAAATACTAGAGATCCAATCAGATTTGAACATGGCATAGAATACCATTACAAAATATAAATTAGGCAAGGTTGTTCGGAATCAGACCAAATGTGCTGAATTGGACTTAGTGGAAGCTGAGGGAACTTTCAAACATTTATTATGACTTTAACATAAACCTCCATTGTTTGTTACTATATAATCAATAAATGTTTGTATAGTTATTTTTTTTTTATTTTCATATGTAGTTGAGTAATTATCTTCGGTGAGACTTATGACACAACCTTGTATAGAAGTAATACTTAGAAATACGTCATTAGAAAATAATTTCCTGTTTAAAAGATAGTGAAAAACATGGACAGCATTGGTTTTTACAGCGGCTTAATCTTTGAACAGATGTTTACATATGCAATTTAAAGATAAGTTTGAAATAGTTTTATTTATTTTATGCTTTTGCTTAGATTTGATTTATATTCCTTTCACACACACACACAAAAACTAACTGAAGTACTCATCTATGCCAAGTTTATAAAATTTCTTAAACTTAAAAAACGGCTTACGCCCCCCCCCCCCTACCCCACCTCCCGTCATTAGGGGAAGGTTTTGAAAATACCTAAGATAAATAAAGGTGGTGTGTATTCTTTAAATTTATCTAATTTTTTTCTACTTAGACTTTTTTCACTATAAAATTGAACTGTTAAATTTACACATTATAATATGAGCAATCGAGTAAATAACAAAAAAGAAATTTCATTTCTCGTGTACTCTAAAAGAGTTAATTATTGCCCTTACACTTGGTTAGTCCTAAAGTCATGTTCCAATGTTTAGATTGGAAATTATTCATTCAATTTTTTTTTTTATAAACAATCTTCAGGGTACAGTGATTTATAATTAGTATGGGTTTTAGGTTTGCTTTTGATGGGGAAAGAGGGAAAAGTGGAAAGGCAGACAAACAATTTCCATTTTCTACATACACACACACACACATGATACAAAGAAAAGCTGAAAAATGGCAACAACATCAAGTCCGTCCAAGAATTTGTATACCATGGCAGCAACATCCAGAAAGAGACATCAAAATCCACAAAGGCAAGGCCTAGAGTGTCCTCGATTGACTGTGTATCATCTGAAAATCTTCCCTTGCTGACAATCTTAAGAGGGACTTTTTAAGGTCACAGTGGAATCTGTCTTGCTCTATGGCTCAATAACTTGGACACTGACGAAATAACAAGAAGCATCACTTTACACAACATATACAAGAATGTTACAAGTTGCATTAGGTATCAGCTGGAATGGAAGAAAGATCCAACCAAGAAGCTCCGATATGGACACCTTCTTCCTATCAGTCTGCTAAGAGAGACAAGTCTTCAGTTTGCTGGTCACTTCTGATGATGTAAGTCAGAACTTATGAGTAACACCCTCCTATGGAATTCATTATACTGCAAAAGATCGGTTGAAAGATCTCAGAACACTTACATTCACAAACTGGTAGAAGACTCAAGATGCCATCTTGAGGACCTAATGACAGCGATGTCTAACGGTGATGTTTGGAAGAAACAAGAAGAATCTGAGAAGAAATCTAGCCCTGAAAATAAAGGGGGGTTTGTGAAAAAGTTGGAATTAAAACTATTATTTTTTATCACTTAGGATAACATTGAATAAACTAGTATAAATTATAATTTGTCCTCCTTGGCAGTGAGTGCTGTCACTATGGACTCATTGTTACATTACTTCCCTTCTCAGGGGAGGTCTAATGTCTCACAAGTCACAAATAAAATATGTGGGTTGTTATCAATGCAGTCATAAATCATGACAGCACAATTAACTCCTACCTCATGTTGCCACTTCTCCCATGACTTGGACACCTGAAATTAATGTTTTCAGCACAAAGAAATGAAGAAATCCTCGAATTTAAAGAAAGGACCCTTTATTGAGATGCTGGCATTGCCTTCTCTTTTGCAAGTGGTGGCGGAGGGGGCATTTCGAGCTATGGATATTTGGGGTCCCTTGGTCCCTTATTGTTGATCTTAAGTCATTCTCTATCTGTGTGATTCGCTCTAAAACTTCCAACTGACTGCCCTACTCCTCTTTTCATTCTCCCCTCTTTTAGCCATGTGACATCACGTCTGCTTCTGGTACACAAGAGGTCGAGTTGACATCCGAGTACGCTAAGCTGACCCCGACTAAACCCTATGTCTTGTTATTATCAACTAACAAAATTACACTTGCCCAATATTTAACAGTATCCCCTTGCTAAAAAATAAAAATATATATTCTTCTTTGTAAACAAACCAACGTGTTGATATTTTTAACCACGAAAAATCAAATAATTACCCAATTTTTATTAAATTTTCAGCATATATTCAATAAATTACAACGTATGAGGAATATAAGTTTTCAATTTAACGTCATTGTAATTTTCAGAAAAGACAACGTTTGGGCCTAGTCGGGGATGATCTCGTCTCTTCTTTCCAGACCCTTTCTCACAGAAGAGAGGTTGCTAGTCTTTCTCTACTCTATCGTTATTTTCATGGTAGTGCTCGACTGAGCTCTAATCTTTAGTTCCTCCTGTAAAATATCGCAGAAAAATACACGTCTAGCTACAACCAGTGTAAATAATTTTCCTTTCTTCCTCTGTGTACATAAAACTAAACAGAACTATCATGAACAAAGTTCTTTCCAAGAAATTCCCATTTGTGGAACACAATACCACAGAGCTGCTTCCCAGCTGAATGCAACATAGTCGTTTTTAAGTCCAATGTTAACTAATTCTTGTTAAGCGGTTCATCAAATTCCGATCATTTAACCCATCGTTTCCAATCCTCTCATGGTGTTGTTCATCACCAACTGACAATCGCATTAACCCTTATCCTCAAGTGGCTTTTGGGACTTGATAGACCGTGACTCGTTAGTATAAAAAAAACTGACATGCACAGTAACAGCATTATTGACATGTTTATAATATTTAAAAAATTTAAATGAAGATTTGTAATTTTTTCTACAGTTATTTAACAAATTCATATTGAGCTGTCCTTGTTCGGGTTTTTCTCGTTAGAATGAAGGATGAAAACTGTAGTCCGCTGGAAGAAAAGTTGGTGGCATATAAACGTGACTAGACAAGAACAGAGATAACAAACAACTTGGGTAGATAAAGAAAGGGTATTTATATAGATGAAAAAGAGAAGAAAGAAAGAGAATGTTGCTTGCAAAAGAAGTGCCTTTGCGGACTCACTGAAAATGCCAGTTGTCTTGTAACAGGATTCCTTCTGGGGACAAAGCTGTGAAGAATAGTTGAGAACATCAAGAGGGCTTCGTGTGTATTATATACGCTAAAAAAGCATGTGCCCGCTCGCACCTGCCGCAGCAGAGGAGAACGATGTTGACGGCAGCGAGGCTGGAGAGAAGAGTTCGATATTTTCAAAATAGGCGCTCTCCTGGGTTTTCTGCAGAGATTGAAGCAGTGGTCTGTGATTGGCTGATTTTAATCCAATCACAGGGCACTTAGAATTCACAGCGCTTAATAATAATTTCAATATTCTCTTAAATAATAAAATTCTGTCCAATTTCCACCATCGTTACCAATCCTCATGGTGTTTTCTTACTGTCCACCTGACAAACTCATTAACCCTTATCCTCGAGTGGCATTTGAGCCTTGATAAGCGGTGACTCGTTAGTACTTCAAATGTAAAAAAAAAAAAGTAGATAACAAAATACAAAAATAAGCAGGCTCCTGAAACCATCTCTTTCAGGGTCCGCTCAGAGATAGAGAGGGGGCAGAACAAATGCTACCTAAGTTACAACGCTGTACTTGGTTATATAGTACCGGTATCAAGTAATAAACCCTATCCTTATGATCTACTTTTAATATTTAACCCAAACTTAAAAGTATGTGAATTCATCCTTTTTTTGAAGAATATTAGAGTGAAGATAGATGCAATAAATGGGATATGCGGTTGTTGATTCCCTATGTCAGATTAATGCGCATATGCAATAACAATCATTTTTAAATATGTTGTTACTGTTAAAAGCAACTCTATAAATAAATTTTTTTCCCAAAAAACAAAGGAAGCGATTTGTATTATTTATACTGCTGTTTTCACCTTGAATGTTATTTTTACAACGTTTCGGCCGATGTAACCTCCAACCTTCTTCAGGTGCTTCTTGTCGGATGGAAACCATTTATTTAATTCATGGGGGTAGCTTGCTCTCATTCTGTCATCTATGACTGGGTAAAAGTCTTAAGTAATTCCTAATAATAAGATATTCTTAATATCGTCTGCACTGAGGATTGAACCTTCAACCTCCAGAAGACTGTCACTTAAAACTGATTATAACTTAGCACTTTTATCAGTTGCGCCACATGTCCTTACAAATTATCGATCCTCATCTAAAAAATTCTGAAACATACTAACAAAGAAGGCCTTCAGAGCTGTGTTGGAACCATCCCTTTCAAGTACTCCTCTGCAAGCTCCACCCTCCCCTGGTCAAAGTGTTTAGACATAGGTAGCTCTGGCTTTGCTCTTTGAATAAGTTATTTTTTATTATCTTCAAGCCAGTCTTAAACAAGGTGTAAAATCTATTTTTCTCGCTGAATCTTTGATGTCTGGATGGTCTTTGAAATTGGAAATAAATCCGGACCAGCAGTTTGAACTATTGGCAACCATAAAAATCTCCTAAAACAAGTGCCAAAGATAAAATTAGTAGCACCAATCACCTGAATGTGGATGTTCTTAAAAGAGGTTTTATTATTGGACACATAAGGTTACCTGAATTTTGTCAAAGCTAAAAATAACTGCAGAAACATAAACACTATTGATTTTCAATTGTTTATCCTCATTTGATATCGCTATAAAACATATATGATGGCTGCAATTCATGTTTTTTTGTTGTTGTTTTTTAATAAAACATCTGTAGAGTGAATGTATCTTTTTAACTCTGCCAATGACCTACACTCTCTGGTGCAAATATGACAAGTAAGCAGATCTCTTGCAAAGAGAACAGTTTCATTGTTCTGGTAGGCCCACATGTGACTTTTGAGACCTCCAACTAGAGTACTTCCTTTTCCACATATGTTGCATAAACAAACAACACTGAAACCAGTCAAAACCTTTCATGCATTTATAACATTTTTAATGACTTCTAAGACCAGCATTTCAGTGACAAACCCTTCCATATTCATTACAGGTCAAATCAGTTTGAGATCTCTCAGTTTTTGATAGAATGATGCCAAACTTCTTGTGTGCACCTCTCGTGAATTTCTCATGATGGGTACGATTCCTTTCAAATGATGTTTTACCATTCTTCCCTGACTTCTTCCACAAAGAACATTCAAGAGGTAACTTCTCTCGGCCGTTAATATATTTATTCCATTTATTTAGTCCTACACCATGAATAGGATTTTTAGAAATATCTTGTTAAAAAGGACACCCAGAGGCCAGCTTTTAAGTTATTAGTAATATGAGTGCAGAATTACACCAGTAGCATTGCTTTCAGTTATCTTAATTTTCTGAACTTAAGCAATACTAAGCCAGGAGAAGTGCAGATTGAGAGTGGTTAACCCTTGCTTCAATACTCAACATGTGCCGATGATCTTTTAACTAAATGTATCCATTGTTTCTCTTGACAGGAGGGGGCCAGTAGTAGTAATAGTATAATTTGTACTCCACCGATGACCCACTCTGCAATTCAAGGGTACTTCATGACAAACTTAATGAAATTCTACCCAGTAGTAAGTGTTTATTAAAAGTTGTAATAGTGTTATAATTTTGAATTATTGAGAATATCCAGAGTGATTCTCGTCAAATATGGCGCGATTCTACTAATAGTATTGTATCTAGTAAGTGTTTATCATTCGCAGTAGTAGCATTTGTGGTAGTGTAATTTTTATCATTCGCAGTAGTAGCCTTTGTGGTAGTGTAATTTTTATCATCCTATCACACCCTACATCTTGGTGATATTTCTTGCTAAATTTAGTGTCATTCCGTGGAATACTTTTGGCGTATATAAGTGTTTACTTTTGCTAGTGTTAGTAGTAATAGCAGCAGAAACAGCTCCCCTCTAAAATCCAACCCTTCTTCACCATGGTAGGAGTGGTAGCAACATAGTAGTGTCAGAGCTATCTGGCTGACAGGGCTTTGGTGAACATCCAGAAGGAGTCAACATCAAGATCTTTCGTCCTCTGGTCATCTCTTCCTCTACTTGTGGCAAGCAAAGGTGTGTCAGGTGCAGAATCGCACATTCTTGGAGTAAGGATAACAATGTAGCTTTTGCCCAATTGCAATTACCATTTCTTTGTGTGTTCTGCAGCAAATCTTTCCCAACGTTATATAACACTCCTGCACCTTGCTGCTCTGGGTGTTGGGAGTAAAACCTGCAATCTTGCAGGTATGACCAACAAAGAGGATTTCGCGCAGACCAAACAATCCTGAGATATGATCTTCGTTGGCCTTGTGCAGAAGTTCGATTCACTCAATAACAGCACCTTGCTCTTCTTGTTGTGATTGAGGACTCTTCATTGATACACAACACCACTGGGAGGTGGCCTTCGAAGTCGCTGTAGGATGTAGTCTTCCAGGCCCAAATTCTTGGACAACGGAGAAGCTAACACTGGTCAGTCATACTCTTGATACACCTTCTTTGGACAAGATTTCTTGGAGAGCCTTCTTGATTGCTTTTAGCCCAGATCGGAAGGAGGGACACCATTTACCTGCTGAGATTGCGGCAACAATAGGAATAGCATTGTACCTGTTACCCCTCTATGAGACATCCAGCATCTCAAATGTTCTTCACACTAAATTTGGTGCAATGTTTTCCAGTAGTTTTGGAGCTTATAAGTGACCAACACATGCAGAGGAAATGCTATATTATAATATAGATTGTCCATATCCAGTTCTAGAATCTAGTTCTGCTTCAATCCGACTAAGAAAGCTGATTGTTTGTCTGTAATGGAACAGATTCAAAAATTGTCTAAGTTTGATGCATGTCTCAATCAGGGAAGAAGAGAATTTGTTGAATCACTCAAGGCTTTGACCCCCATGCTCTAACTACACAGCTATTACTCCTCATGTCCTGAAGCTAATAATATTGTACAATATATGAAATCAGACAAATTGCTGATCTTGGCTTGCATAAGGTTTTAAAATTGAAATCAATGGTCAGATTCCTATTGAATACAGAAATTAGTTTGTGAATATATATTGATTTGGGAAGACCTATTGGTATTTACGAGTTGAAATCTATCAAGTAATGCTTCATTTGCAACTTTGCATCATTATGCATTCATTAATCCAGGTTTCTTTTAGTTTTGAAAATTTTCTTTGCTCTTTTTTTTAAATCTCTTATATATTCACTAGATCAATACCAAATTAAACTCACATGTCGAAAGGTTATCTCGTACAAAAGTAATTCTAAAAAAAAATATTCTAGGGAAAAAGTTATAAACTGTTCATCGTAATAACATGTTTCACCAAAGTAAGTTTCTTCATCAAAGAGACAAAAAAATTAGAATAATATTTTTCTAACATCATCTATTATACGAAACATACAAGAATTTATTTATGAAAATCATACTTTTTTTTTTTTAAATTATGGAAGGCCCTAATGAGCTACAATCTAATATGTTTCTCAGGCTCTCATGAAGATTAGTACAGTTTAATAATACAAAACAAACGGTGACAATGTCATATACCTATTATTTCAATGTTCTTTTCTTTGTTTTTTTTACTCATTCCGTTTCAAACTGTTTTTCACTTTGTTCCTTCTTTTGCTGGCTTCTTCTTGATTCTCATTATTTTTTTTAGCGCAGTCTGATAATACTAAATAAGCAGTAACAATGGTCTGTACATATACTTTCAAAGTATTTATTTACTCCTCTCCAGGAGTTAGGCACAAGGCCAGTTTTATCTTACTCCCACAAGTAAGATGTGACCCAAGGTCGGGTCAGGAAAGTGGGGTTTGAAAAGCCAGCGCCCGAGAGGTGAGCACTCTGGCCATTAAAAATTGCCTGGGCAGCCCCGTCGGCATTCCTCGGTAGGGGCGCCTCAGGCAGTAAGCAATAAACTTACTTCTCCCCAAAGAGGGGAGGCGAAGCCTGGGAGGGTGGACCTCTTAGAACGGCACAAGACAGACCCATACACCGGCGTAAATCAAGCTTCGAAGGCCAAGACAATACCAGTCTATGGGGTGCAGTATCCATCGGAACAGATACTACACTTTGATCTTCGCCAAAAGGCCAAGAACAATTGTATACCCTACTCTTTTTCACTCATATCTATTCGCACTATTTTTCTCTTTTTTTTCCTTCTGCTAGATCCTTCTAAGGGGTCATATGGTTTTATTTTTTATTTTTTCTATGATATTTACAGATGCCTGTCTTAGTGTCACATATAAATCTACATTTAATATTCTTCGCTATATCCCCTTTGTCAAAACTGGTTTAGTATTATTGAAGTGGGCTTTCAAGTCTTAAAACTGTCGACGAGAAAGTCATTTTGACTTGAAAATTACATTTTTACAGCAAAAGTAAAGTATTAGGGTTTTTTTTAAACCATAGGAAAGCATAAATTTTCTCACTCACGCTTCTGTTAAAAATAAACTAACGGGTATTACATACTAAACTCAATTGCTAATTTAAAAAATATATATATATATATATATATATATAAGAATATAAAAGAATATAAAAATATATATATAAAATATATATATATAAAATATATATCTATTTATATATAATATATAATAGATATTGTAAAAAACAAAAAGTATATATATAAAAATCGATAATATTCGATGATAATAATCGATAAAAATAGATAAAAAAACAAAAATATATATTATATATATAAATATATATATATATATATGTATATATTTTAAATTAATATACTTTTAATATACATTTAATATACTTCTTTAACGAAATATACTTCTGAACTAATGACACTACCAATTCTTATCTTTTGTTGATTGCTTGCTTGCTTGCTTATTCTGACATTGGTGTAGAGTGTTTGTACATTAGGGAGGTCACCAATTATGTGGTGTTAGTATGTCGGGGGTCGTCAGTCATGTGAGGTTCACTCTATTGACACTAATATTAATAATAGTTCTGTTGAAATAATTCAACAAGTAAAATCCACAAAAACAAAAAAAGAACAATCTACCCATAAAACAGTAATTAATTAATGCATAAAGTAGCAACCTTTAATGAAGATTTATTAAGCGCCAATTGAGATTCAAAAGATTGAAGTTATATGAAGAATGCTTTTTTTGTGAATTTAATGTGATACAAGTTGATGTATAGTTTAAAACATGGAAACAGCCAGAAATAAACGATAAATAAGTTGAGGGTAATTGTGATGTATGCAAAATATGTATTATTTAGATATCACTTATCTTGTCTTGATGAAGCAAATATTGAAATTCCTATTTGTGTACAGCATTATTTAAGAATTAACCAACCAAATACAGAAGGCCCCCCACCCCCCACTATTCGTGGGTGTTACGTTACAGACACACCCACGAATAGCAAAAATCCGCGAATAGATTTTGATGGCTCAAAGTTCACTAAAAAAAAGGTGTTTGTACATTAGCATGTGTTTTTTGCATGAAAACCACAAAATTAGAGTAGATTCGCCCTTTCTGCTTGCAAGTTGATTTTATTTTTAATATTTCAGTTTCATATAAAGTTCTCGAAAATTTGGAATACCATTGATTTTGTATGAACCGCATTTAATATGAATTCTACGTAATAATTAGCGTTTTTAATTGCGTTTTTTTGTCATATTGGCCTTAATTGGACTTAACTGATTTTCATATTTTTAAGTTCTACCGAATTTATGAAGAAAATGTTAAATCAATGCTTATGCTGAACATCCGCAAATTTGTGAAACCACAAATAGTGGGGATTCACTGTAGTCCAAAATGACAACATTTATAAGGACGTTCAGCATCCATATGAGCTGTTTATGTGCATGTTATTTTCGAGTCTTGTGTTCTTTTCACGTTTTGACTGAGTTTTATATCAATTCAATTTAATTAAATTTATTTGGCAAAAAATGAAACCAGCATGCTTCAGTTACCATATAAGGAAAGGGTAATAGAAATTTACACAAAAGAGGATATAGTAGCCCAGCACCTGTCTAAATTCACCTTGAATTGCTTCGTTGTTGGCGCATTTATTACCTCTCTTGGAAATTTATTCCAAGGTCCAGGGATCCTAATTGAGAAAGCGGCTCTCCTCTGGTTCAATCGAAATCGGCAGTGAAATAGTTTCTTGTGGTGTCCATGTAGACCTCTTTCTGGTGCAGGAGTCAATAATAGGTCCTGAAGTATATCGTAATCACCATTGAGGATATTGTAGGCCAAAATTAGATCACTGCGTATTCGTTGGCACTCAAGGGAGAAAAGGTTAAGTTTCTTGAGTCAGTTTTTATAGAGCAGATTCCATAGACCCTACACCATTCGAGTAGCCAGTCTTTGAACTCTCTCCAGATGTCGGATATCATGTATTAGATAGGCCTGGACACCATACTCTAACAGTGGTCTGACGAAGGAGACATAAAGTGGGATAAATATTTCAGGAGTGAGTTTGCAGAAAGACCGTTGAATGAGAAATAGAGTGCTCCTTGTTTTGTTTGCAGCCTAAATGCAATGTTTTGATGGATTTTGTAGACTCCAGGCAAGCTGATTTGAGTTAGGTGGGAGAGGTTTCTATTAGTTAGCAACTCAGATCTATTTATAATATGATATCTATAATATTTTCTTACGTTATTTGAGTTTGTGTGTGTAAATAGAAGAAGACGCGTCACATGTTGACTTGGTAATATGAGCTATATGTAAGGATGTAGGTGAAGACATGTCACATGACCTGCTTATCCAATCAGAGTCCTCAAGTTTAAATTTTATTTTGAATTAATTTATTTCTCATTAACTACACAAACAATTTTTTATTGTGGAAATTAAATCTGAGGGATACTTTTTTTTTTACTGTTGGGTCACCACTTATCAAGGCCAAGAGTCACTCGAGGATAAGGGTTAATGAGATAGAATTATTGTCAGCTAAAAGATGAGGAACAATCAATGGAATGAACTATGTTTGATTACTTATGAGGCGGATTTGAAGATGACCATGAGGTAGCAGTCCCGTGGTATTATGTTCCACAGACAGGAAGTTTACTTACAAAGAAATGTTGCTGGGTAGATTAGTAGTGACACTCGATAATTGGTATTCAACAATCATCCTAAATTGGTAGGCTTTGACACAAGTTAGGTTTAATATGGGAATTCAATGCTTTTCAATGGTCAGGGTTATTTACAAAAATTCCTGTCACTTCAGGATGACTCCCAATTGGGAGGTGTCAGAAGAGACGCTAAAATATACAATGTATATTTGTCTTTGCTGGTATTTCATTTTATTTTATTTTTTCATTGTTTTCACCAGATTTTAGGCTTTAATTCTTAATAGAGATGGTGTTGTCTCAAAATGGGGTCTTAATGAATGAATGGCATTTCTTCGTAAAAGACTAAAAGAGGATTCTTGTTCATTTGTGAAGAAAAACCACACGATTGGAAGCACTAATTTAAAAATAACTGATTCTGCTCTGCTGTAAATAACCATTAAAAAAACATGTTTATTTTTTAAATGTTTTGCAAGAAATCGATTACTGCTCTTTATTTTGCATTTGCTCCAGTGTTTAATGAGAACATTGACAATTGATGATTATTTAAAAATACTAAGAGATTTTGGTCTGGGGGGAAAATAGCATCCAATGTCTCTACCCAAAAAGTATTAACAAGACTAAACTAAGAAGAAAAGTACGCTAGCTAAAATGACACTCAATTGTTTAAATAAAGACTGGAGAAAATGTTGGGAGAAATATAGTAATTACTCAATGGAACTGTAAAGGGAAAGAAATCGTGGGAGAAGTCGCACAAAGTTCAATTCAACTTTAGAAAAGGATATATTAAGTCTATATCATCTTTGTCACTTCAAATTATTTTCTGAGGTTGGCTTGGAATTTCAGGGGTGTAGTTACTAGTTGTTACATGAGGTGCCTTCATTTGTGAGGGAGTATTGACAGGTCTGTACAGGATATTTTTGTTTCCTTTCCAGAGTTCTCCTTTTTGGAAAGCTGTATTCTGTACATTAAACGCTTGCCTTAATCGAGAAGCAAGTACCTTATATATCCTGCTGTAAACTGTTATTTTTATGATTATTATTACTTAGTAGGGCTATCTAGTGTTGCCTGATTGCATGGGTAGTAAAATAAGAATGGGTTTCTAAATTATAACGTTATTATTTCAAACTGCATAAGTACCATAAAACATAAGCATCAAATAGAAAATAATATTTTAAAAATAATAGAAACATTAAATAAAAAATAATTCAACATTTTAAATAAAAAATGAAATAAACAATAAGAAATTAAATAATGTTAAATAAAGACATTAAAAATAAAAATAGTATGTAAGAAATACGATATAAACTAAAAAGATTGAATGGAAAACATTAAGAAATAAAATAAAAAACGAATTAAATAGAAACATTAAGTGTCTGTTTGTTTCCGCAATGACAATATTTAAAATTAGAAAGTAAACGCTTGAAGTTTGAAATTACTTTAGAAATAAAGATGGATATATAAAATAGAGGCAGTCGGTTATATGTAAATTTATATCAAAATCTTTCTAACATAATTTATCAACAAACAAAAGAAAGAAGTTAAAAAAAAGTTATTAAATGTTTATGTGTCTTGACGGAGAAAGTATCATGCTAAAAGTCCAAAAGTCAAGATGAAAAAAATGTTATTATAAGTCCATAAATGTGGACGGGGAAAATTTTATTATGACCGTACGTATGCAGATTGGAGTGTTAAATAAGTTTGTAAGCTTTGTATTATTTGGAAGTAAATAAATCAATGACTAACAACGTGTTGTTATATTTAGGAGTGAGTCCATGTTCATGGATGTCGCCTTTTTTATAAGTTGTTTATGCGCTGATGCCAGTAGCTAGAGGTTAAAGGTGGTGCTAATTTGCACATCAAGAAGAAGTGTAGTAATGTTCAGAGTGACAAAAATTTGTGTAGCAACTTGGGTCTTCTCGCTGGCTCTCAGTCGGAAAGTGTGTATGCAGCTGTTTATATAGATTTTATGAACAGGTGCTCGGCTCCTAAAGAAATTGTTTCCGATTAGCTAAAGTCCAATATAAGCAACCATGTCGAGATTGTGCATTCCGATCCAATCAATAGCAAGCATTTAAGTCAAGCAAATATTGAATGATTTAGACATTGCTTCTCTGCGGTTGTTGTTGTTGCTAGGACAGGAATCCTACAGATAGAAATAGATAAAGAAAAGAAAATTTATATATATATGTATGTATGTATGTATAAAAAATCAATGTGAAAGGTATATATTTTAATATATCTTTTATTTATTTTCTATATTTTGACGTGTAGGAATATCAATTGTCCTTTATGTATAAAAAAATTCAAAAGTTTTTCTTAAAAGGAGAACAAAATTTTCGGTCGTGATCCTTCGGTCTTCATCAGTGTAATGGGGGATTATGTGTGTACGGTGGGAGGTGGGTGGTGCTAGAATGGGAAAATAGGGATTGGGAAGGCCAGTGAAATGGTAAAAAATAAAAAACAGGAGTCCGTCCCTAATAGCTGAGAGGCAAGACTCAAGTGGTCATAAACATGATTCAAATGTACCGAATATGAATGAATGTAAATAAATGAATATATAGATAGATACACAAGTGAACCTATGTTTATACATTACCACGCCCACACACAGACACATCAGCACGTTCACCTAAGTATGTCAGCTTACCTATACACCCACGCGCACACGCAGACATACATACATATGTACATAAAGCAGGAGAAAAAGGAGGGGGGATAAGTGGGACAGGCCAATTGGCTGGAGTCATGGAAAGTTCAGAGTGGGGGTGGGTTTTTTTAGTACACAGGGAGTTTGTGAACTTTGAAAAATGAAAATACTGTGGAGATGGGTACATGCATATACCCACATATACACCCACACACATGCATACACATACACACATATACATACATACATGCATACGCATACATACACACACACATCCGTACCCACACATACATGCACATTCATGTGGAGAGAGAGGGGGAGAGGTATAGGTATATACATGCACATATGTACATCAACAAGGGCATACACACACACACACACACACATATATATGGAGAGAAGGAAACCAAGAGCGTAAAAGAGAGAGAGGGAGAATAGACAGATGAATGAATACAATTTACTGGTGGACCTGGCAAGTATGAAAAAAAAATTAAAAAACAACAAACAAAAAAATGGATATTGGGACTCTTAAAGTGGGAAGATGTTAGCATCCCACCACTTGTTCTTTGCCTGTTGGAAAATGTTGTCGGTCAGTTCGTATGTTTGTAGAAAGATTAACTATTCCCAGGTCTATATTTAGTCCTGAAGTATGTGTTTAGTTTCAGAATGAGTTTTGTCTCATATTTTTGTCTGTGTTGTGATCTGAATTTGGAGGCTATGAGGATGCATTTCATGTCGTCTGTGAAGTGGTTTGGGAGATTGAAATTCTCGGCTACTGGTTATCGTGTAGATTTGTCCCTAATCGTTTGTTTGTGGTTGTTGAGCAGTTTGCAGAACTCCAGGCTTGTTTCCCCAACATAGTTGCCTTTTGTGCATCTGGTGCAGTATATCAGGTAAACCACGTTTGGGCTATCGCAGGTGAGAGGGGAGATTAAGTTGGATGTTGGTGTCTGGAGGTGTGAATGTGTCGTTGGTGGTGATGCATTGGCATATTTGACATCTGGGTTTGTTGCATTTTTTATTTCCTTGGAGTGTGAGGGTATGGTGTATTTTGGACGATGTTAGTAGAGAATGTAAGTTAGGGGGCTGTCGTTTTGCACAGATGGGTGGTTTGTTGTATATCGTGTTAATGGTGGGGTCATACTGTAGTTGTTTGAATATGTTTTTGAGAGGGTCCTGTAGTTTGTTTGTTTTAGAACTGAAGTCAAATACCATTGGTATTTGTGGGAATGATATTTTGCTGTTATTGTATGTTAGTAGATTTTGTGCTAATAGATTTTGAAGGGGTAGTTTCTGTGGAGGAAGTGGTTGGCTAAAATGCCTACTTGTGTTTCGTACTCAGTAGGGTCTGAGCAGATCCTTTTGATGTGCAGGCATTGACTATATACAATGGATCTTTTTGTGGTGATCGGATGGCAGCTCTCAAAGTTAAGGTAACCGTGTCTGTCGGTGGGTTTAGTGTAGAGTGATGTGGTGATGTTAACTAGGACGTCTATGAATGGAATGTGTGTGGTGGAGTGTTCTGTTGTGAATTTTATGCTGCTGTGGCAGTTGTTGAGGTATCGGTGGAAGCCCATCAGTGACTCTTCTCCATGATGCCAAATCAGGAAGATGTCATATGAGCTCTGGGAGACCTAAAGTCCTATCCATTGATCTAATCGTACACCTGCAGTATTAACTAGTATCCGGCAGACTTTAATTGGTTCACTCTCCAACTTTGTAGTATTGATAAAAAGCCTATTGTATTTCATTGGGATACAACTAAAGTTTTAACATTTGACTTTACCTAACTTTTTATATATATATATATATATATATATATATATATATAAAATGAATGATGAAAATTAAAGTTATGGAATTACAATATTTATTAAATCATCAGAAGTTCAAAAACAATGACGGATCTCATAATCCTTAATCTATGGATTTTCAAAGAAACATTCTTTTCATCAGAGGATAAAAATCGGCAATGTAACTACACGAACTTCTCTGAATGCTATGGAATACTCAGCCTTTTATGGATAACATTTGAACTTTTGAGTACTTTCAGTATTCCTTTTTTCCAATTTTTTACCGTAACATTTTTATTGGGGTTGATTGCCCTAATTTAGGATCTTTTTTATTAATTATTTTTTTATATGTATCTATTAATTTTCAAAGTTTAATGTTACCGGTAATACTTAAATTACCGATTTTTATCCGCTGATGAAAAGAATTTTTCTTTGAAAATCCATTGATTAAGGATAATGAAATCCCTCCTTGTTTTTTGAACTTCTGATGATTTAATAAATATTGTAATTGTACAACTTTTATTTTCATAATTTATTTTCTGAATTTATTGCTCTATCCAATATATTGAGATTTCTATTATCATAATAGATTATTATTTAAAGATACATCATTTATCTTTAAATTTTTATTCAATGTTATATATATATATATATATATATATATATATATATAAATTTATAACTAAAAGGTAAACTTTTAGAGAATTGGACCTATTGTGAGGTAAGGAAAACTCAATATACTGGATAGAGCAAAAATATGATAAGTCAATGAAAAATAGTTAGACCTGCAAATGGAAGCAAATCAATATCTTCAGTTGTTCAGAACAAGGAGCATTTAGTGAATAAAATTATTTATTTTTCTTCTCTTTCATTCCTTAAGCCAGGCTTTTCAAAGAGTAAAATATTATCATCAGAGGAGGTTAATGATTGATAAGTTGACAGATGAGGACAGTCAGTATTTCAAATTTAAAAAAGTTTTAAACTTTTGAACTTTAAAACTTTTTCAAATTTCAGATATTGACTGTTCTCATCTGTCAACTTATCAATCATTAACCTCCTTTGATGATAAGATTTTAATCTTTGAAAAGCCTGGCTTAAGGAATGAAGAGAAGAAAAATAAATATTTTTATTCACTAAATGCTCCTTGTTCTGAACAACTGAAGATATTGATTTGCTTCCATTTGCAGGTCTAATTATTTTTCATTGACTTATCATATTATATATATATATATATGTGTGTGTGTGTGGAGAGAAAGAGATATGAACAAATATGCATATGACTATAGACAAAAAGAGATAGAGAAAGAAAGGTAAATATATATAGACAGAAAACGAAAGAAAGATAAAGATAGAGATTGCTAAAGTAACATAGTTAGACATAGATAAAGAAAAATACACATAGAAAGGTAAATGACGAAAGAAAGATAGATAAAAAACGGGGGGAAGAAAAAACTTAAAATAAAATATTTTTTTAAATAAATTAAAATTAAGAAAAAAATGATTAAGAAAATGGATATAGAAAGACGGATAAGGAAATATAGACAGATAGGGAGAAAGAAAGATAGAGAAATAAAGAGAGAGAGAGAAGGAAAGAGAAAGAAAGAGAGAGAAAGAAAGGTAAAGAAAGAAAGATAGGGAGAAAGAAAGGTAGAGAAACAAAGATACAAATAAAAAGATAGAGAAAGAAGGAAAGGTAGCTAAAGAAAAGAAAGAAATGATAAATAAATAAATAAATGAAACTTAAGATGAATTAATTAATTAAAAAAGCAAACCTGTTAGAATGAAAGTTAGAAATATGATATAAAAAATTGCCCCAAACTTTCAACTATGAAATCATTTCTCTCGGGCAACACCATGTTGCTTCACTAGTTTCAAATAATATAAAATAACATAGAAAATAAAAGCAAATGTATGTTTGCTCCGAGCAATGACACATTTTTCATTTCTGCTTGTCCTTGACAACTACTTTTTTTTTTTTGTACAATAAATTTAATGATGCTAAATGATCATTTTTTGTATTTGGTGCAGTGCTACAGTTTGTTTTCCATAACACAGACATGAAAAAAAAAACGCATTATTAATTTTTAAATAGTCCATTTTGGGCCATGGAATATAAGCATTCCTCGACTAGTTTCACAACCAAAGTATAAGAGTCTATCCTATCCTACTATTTAATCCGTAGCTGGAGGAAGGATACATAGATTCATACCTTTCTTAATGATATTAGTGAAAGTGATGCAGTAGCACTGACAGTACTAGAACCTGGCATGCCAAGCCCACAGTCTGTGTCTGTAACCATTACATCATGCCATTTCCATACTTATATATATTTCTCTCTCTCTCTCTCTCTCTCTCTCTATATATATATATATATATATATATATATATATATATATATATATATACACACACACACACAAACACATGATAGACACAGGTAGTGTTATTAAGTAAACAGTCAAATAAAATAAAAACTACTTGTTCTTATTTACTTGTCTTCCCATGAGGGCGAAGTTAGACACAAGGTTGGTTTTAAGGGGGGGGGGGAGAATTCGGCTCCAAAAAAGGGGCATTCTGGATTGGAACAAACATTAAAATTGACTCAGTCTACGCTGACCGAGGTCAAAGTAGACTAAGTGCAGCATTGTTCCTAGCCAAAAAGCCAGATATAAAAACTACTTATTTGTTAATGAAATTGTATTATTATCATTATTATAAAAGTGTATAACTATTTGAGTGACTAGACTCCCATACCTTGGTTGTGAAACTAGTCAAGAGATGCTATCTTGGCATTGTTTCCGGTCAGACTTAAGTTCTCCTTGCCACCAGACTTAAACATTAGACTATTTAAGAAAAAAAATACACTGTTTCTTTTTTTTTCATGGATACATGATTGTAAAGAAGCATCTCAGTATTAAATAAGTGTTTATCTTACGACACTGAGTCTAATTCATGTTATTATTTTATAGCCATATAAGAACAACTGTTGGAAATATAACCCTCTGACTATAGAGGACGCAGAATAGCAAGATTTGGTTCAATGAGGTTGGTGGCTTATGAAAACAGTGCCTGTTTTCGCGATCCCCTCATGCCTTTCTGAGGTCTGGTAGCACTGTGGCGGTAGAAAATAGAGTTCTGCTGTGGCTCAACAAGCCTCTCTTAATTAACTTAACCAAGCAAAACGTGTGTAAGTAAGAACTGAAACGTCAATTACTTAGAAAACTGCAAAAGTAGCTCAGAAGTGACCAGTAACAAAGCCGCAGCTGAAGCTAACTTAGGCATCTTAATAAGAGTGTAAGTAACTATGAAACTGTAATCTATCTTGGTTAACTGTATAAACAGCCTGAACTTCACACACAAATAGCCCGAAAAACTATATGTATAGGGTGGGCCAAAATAAGTGTCCTATCTTTAAATTTGAATAACTTGAATTTGAATAACTTCCACAAAATAAAAGTTAAACTCACCAAACTTTATGTGTGTGTAGACTGACCCTTCCGAGATTTTTTGAAATAAACAAAACAAATTTTAGCCGAAAAACACTTCTTAAAACTTACAAAAACTAAAGTATTGTTTTTTACACTGTTTTGAGTTTTTTAAGCAAAAATAATGTTTTCTAAATGAGGGTACGTTCCTTAGGGCTAATACGGCTCATGCTTGCTTCGGAAGGGGTCCTTTACTTATTCTAAAAAAAAAAATTTAAAAAATGAATAAATAAAAAAGTTATGAATTTTTAAAAATAGGACCCTTATTTTTGCCCACCCTGTATAAAGAATAATGCAATAAGCCAGTTACCAATCATACGAACCGATTAATAATAGGTATGGCAGATCTGTAATAATATCAGTCAATGTCACTCCAACCACCCAATCAACTCAGCACCATTCCTGTAGAAAATTTTGCCTCTTTTTGTAATCTATTTAAATGATAAATAAACATAGATTAACAAACAATTTTAAAAAAATATGTTTTTAAATAAATTTCTATGAATTTAAAAACAAAGAGCTGTCTAAAAATCTAAAAACAAAGATGTGTATAAAAATGAATTGAATTTCTTTTAGACTGTTGAACGTTCCAATGCTATTTACATAAGATAATAGTTTTCCATTTAAATTTTTGGATCGTGTATACAATAGGCACCTCATAATAAGATACACCTTTTTGATAGAAGAAACAATTGCAAGTGTATGTGTTTTATGGAGATTTTGCACTCAAGATATTTATCTGAATGCAAACTAAATAAATGAAAGACGCGTTTTTATTTTTATTTTTTAAATAAAAAAAAAAATAATATAAATTTTTTATTAGTATATATAACTTTTGAACTGATATCTTCATCTTGGTTGTTGCTCTCCAGCCTTATACAAATGCCTTCTATGTTGAACTCTAGAATCGTCATGTAATTTTGACTCTACCCCAGGTAATAAAACAGAAGAGAAAAAAACGAAACTGAAAAACTTGAAACAGTTTGCCTACCCTATATAGGAAGCGTTTCTGAAAAGATTCAGAAAATATGTGTTCCTTACAGCATCAGGAAAGTGTTCAAAGGTGATTCAAAACTTCAGACATCTTGTCCAAGTAAAGCCACCTATGGAGGAGAAAATGACAAAATGTTATGTATCCTCCACCATGTGTAGTTGTGGAAAGGTTTACAAGGATGAAACAGCCTGCCCCATTCAAATTAAGAGTGGAAGAACATCGGAATGCAGTAATCCAGGAGAGACAATAAAGTCGTTTATGACCTATAGAGTATGGAAGGAAAATAATGACCATTTCTCCCTATGAGATGAAGTTGAGATAATAACCAACATCATTGTGAAGTGAGGGAGCTGAACGAAATAGATCACGTGCTAGGACATACCAACCTGCTCAGCAGACCAAGTATAGAGATGAACACAATAGTGTTTTCAAAAAGCAGTAACTTAAATAGGTTCATAAGTTTAAAAATTTCACTCTCATTTTTCTCGCATTATACGACTTGGACATTCGTTAAAGTGTGTAGGTTATCTTGAGGTTCTGAGTTCAATTGTGAGCAAAGGCAGCAATGCGATTTAACTGATGGAATTTAATAAAGTCTACAGAATGTAATGCGAACAGTGTACTCAAAACTTCAATAAATGGTTGGGCTCAAAATTCCATGACGGTTTCAGAGTTCGAGACACGGCACCTGAAGAAATACAAAGAAAGAAATGGCCGAAACATTATGATAATAGCAACCAAGATGAGGAAACTAGTCAAAAAATTATAAATGATAATGAAAATGTCTCAATCTCAAAAGAAGAGACAAGTATTACATCGTTTTTATTTAAAAAATATCGTTTTTATTTAATCAGAAGAAAAAATGAGATTTGTTTATTGCTTGAATAAAATGGTGTCTTTTGTAGAGTATTATACAATCTGAACAATGTATTTTCCATGTGCTTTTCACATACTGCATGAATTCCTTCAAATAGGGATCCAAGTGAGATCATTAGCTTTATGAACTGTTTCTGACGATTCCAATAGATTTCTTTTATCTGTGTGTGCACATGTGTTCTTTTATTGATGAAACTGAAACAAAGTCTTGTGAGCAAATCCCAAATCTTGTTGTGTGCACATGTAAGCCTTCCATTCATCGCTGTGAATGATAGTTCCAGGTAATAGAAATTTTTTAATTATTGGGAATAATGTCTCTTTATCACGTTTCTCCGCTATCTCCATGTATCCGATGTCAGGCTTAGTGCTTGTATCAACCAAGCCAAAGACCCATAACAGCTTTAGGGGGCTTCTGCTGTAATGGTGTTTTGGCTTGCATGAAAAACACGATTCGTCTCTCTCAACAAAAACTCCAGGATCACAAAGTTATACAGGGTTGTTTTTAAAGTAATTAATACAAAGTGCTCTAAATGTTGCATATATTTCTATAGCAGATTTTCTTGAAACATTGAGTTGTTTCATGGCATTTCCTTAAGTTCTTTTGCCCCAAAGATGAATTGCTAATATCTATGTCTGCAGGGATAGCTTGGATTCAGAAAAACAATTGACATGAAATGTATACATGTTCTTCTTTTATATTTCTGAACGTCATTGTTTTGTCATTTCTATGGATATTTGTATAAGGTTCTGGAATGTTTTGTCCATTTCATGTTAACCTGAGAACACCCAAAGGTCATTTATTTGCAAGGTGACAACGATTGCTGCTTCATCCATTCAATTACAATTACAGTGTATTTTTTAAAAGCAAAAGAAATACAACCTGTAGCATGTGATCAAATTAAAACTTAATATTTTTGAAAGTGATTTTTTATGTAGTTCACCCCAAACAAGGCAGGCGCCACTGTAGACGTAAGGGGCTACTGTTAAGAAAGAAAAGGGGAGAAGGTTGGGGGGGGGGGGTCAACCTAAAATGGGATCTGCGCAGCGCGATGTCTGTTTACATTAATTTTAAATTTCTGCATGTCAGTACTGTCGGGGAAACAGGGGGCAGAGAGGAAGTTCCAGAGGCCAGCAGCACGAGGAAAGAAGCTAATTTAGTAGAAAGCTCTCCGGCATCTGGGGACCTCCACAGTGAATGGATGGGATTTGAGTTGATTGTCGAGTTGGTCTAGTGAATTTACGTCGAGGGGGCACCAGAGTAGCCAATTCATCGGAGCATAATCCATTGAAGTAATGATTTAATTTATCATAACAAAATCTCCATAATCTGATTAGAAAATTAAAAAAAATTTTTAATGAAAATTCTATTGTGTTTAATGAGTTAGACTGTACACATATGGATTTGATGTTACAATTTTCATATTTGATTTTTGTTTATTTTGTTTTAAATAAATAACTATAAGATAAAAATTTGAATTTAAAAGTTTAAATTATTTATATAAGTTCTACCGAAAATGAATTTAGTTGTGTGTACAATAACCATAACATAACCTTCAAATTTAAATATATAAAGATTCAGCTATGTTATCAATATGTGGAAACTGAAAAAAGAGAAGACCTAAACACTTGAGTGTAACAATATTAAAAAAAATCGATCGTGTGTCACATCTTTCTTTCATGGAGGGGGGAGGGGGCTGTAAATACCAATACGTATCAATGTAAATAGTAACAGCAGTATTGATATTACAATAGAGCAATAGTTCTTAATGTTTCAGAATAAAACAAGAATATTCTTAAGATGCATCCATTCAATATGTAAGTTTAGCGTTGAAAATGCTATTTCAAAGTTAGATGTAACAGATTGATGAACAGAATAATTCTTTTAAAAGGCGCTTTGACGCATTTATAAAAAACAAAACGCATTTATTGTTAGAAATATAATTTTAAACCTATTTGTGACAAACTGACAGACACAACCTTAAAAAAAATATTCATTGATGTGTCAAAAAAAATAAAACTCATTTAGTATTGAAAATTACTATTTCAAACTTAAACGTGACAGATCGACGAATGGATGGATCAAGCCTTCAATAGAGGTGCATGGATACATCTAGTAAACTTCTATCTACTTTCGCCTTTTCTTTATTGATTACATTCAATTTGCACATAAAAATGCTATTTCAAACTTGAACATGACAAACCCACTGACTGAAGGACAGAGCCCCTTATAGAAACGCATAGATGCATACAAATACCAACGAGAATATAACAATATGCTTCAGAATAGAGACTGTATCGTTAAAAAAAAAAAAATTTAATTTAAAAAAAAATTTATAAAACATTTTTAGAAAAATGCATATTATTGTCAATTACCACATTTATTTACAGCACAATTATAGAGAAAAATATAATTTATTTTCATACATTATATCTTCTTTGTAAAACGGATACTTACTTTATAATGTGTATAACTGAAATTTGTCATTTTTATTTAAAGGCAGCAGAAATGATATTTTACATTCGAAAGGAAGGGTTTTAGTTACACCAGCTTTAAAATAAGTGTCCATTTAATAACAAAGTGAATCTCTCTCTACCATGTATGATATATACGACATAATCTCATTGACACACTGGTTCCCGTTAAATTATTATAGTTAAGCAACATTGAGCCTTGTCAACATCAGATGGGTTATCATTTTGGGAATACCAGGCACTGTATGTGGGAAGATGGTGACACCTCCCTTGCAAAAAAAAAAAACGTCATTATCTCCCCTGACTGGAATATTCTAGAACCGCTTGTGAATTTACCTTTCTAGAAATTTCCTGCTTTTGAGGAAGCTGGCTCAACCTAACCAGGGTGAATGATGCAGAGATGTATAAAAATCATTTTTTTAAATTAGGGGTTGGAATCTTAGAGATGTCAATAATCATGCTCTTAGAGAGAGATGTCAATAATCTGCATTTTTTTATTAAAAAAACAACTTATTTTAAATCGCAAAAAAAACAAAACCATGTGGCCTCTATTTCAAGTTGTAACGATCATATTTTGTGAGGAATGTGACTTAGTTTCGGTTGCAGACATTCACCAAATCTCCATAGCAACAAAGATGAATGATTACAAAAAAAATGGATTGACGACAAACAGTGATGGATCATTATTGCAACATTGAATAGTAACCAAACCCAGCAACTAAATTTATTTTTCACTTGATATTTATCTTCAATTCGATGAAGTTGTGTCATTTTTTTTCTATTTCTTCCATTTATACCTGTCTCATTTTTACAATAACTGTTTCTTTTCTGTGTCATTCTTATCTGAATTTCTATCAAGCGCTATCTATATAGAAATATTCAAATGGAGCCTAATATTTACAAGTCAGTTGATGCATTTATTTACCAGAAATTTACTGGTATTATTTATTTTATATTTGGTGCAATATTTAATGCTGAAAATGGTGATCATTTATTAATTAAATTGTTTGACCACTTTTCGTGATTCTATGTGCGTTTCTCACAATTATGTAACTTACACATTATTTTTTTTTTTTTTTTACTATTATTTATTGAAATCCAAAATGCAACCATGTAAAGTACTAAAACGAATTAAAAAAAAAAGAAACACTTTAAAAAGAAAATTACTATAAAAGGTATTTATCTACCTTCCACAGCAGTAAGATGTGACACAAGGTCGGAAAGTGGGATTTGATAAGTCAGCACCCTAGAGGAAGAGCACTTATGACCATTAAAAATTGCCTGGGCAGCCCCGTCGGCATTCCTCGGTAGGGGCGCCTCAGGCGATTAGCAATAAACTAACCCCTTCTCAAAGGGTGAGAAGGCAAAGCCTGGGAGGGTGGACCTCCTAGAACTGCACAGGACAGACCCACAGATCGGCGCCCCGAAGGCCAACACGATACCGGTCAATGGGGTGCAGTATCCATCGGAATAGATGCTACACTTTGATCCCGGCCAAAAGGCCAAGAAAGAAAATTACTATAACATAATGTAATGAACTAAAGTAAAAGTTCACAATCACGAGAGAAAGAGAGAATGTCTAATTAGTATTTACTATCTTCTCCCGTTCTCACACAACATAAAGTTCATGGCCAGTTTCCCCCTTTCTGCTCTGTGCTGGTGCTATCAGATCAGGCTGTCTGAAAATACTGACTTTCTGACCTAAAATGCACCAAACACTGATGTTATTGTTTTTTTTCTTTCCCTTTGCAAAACTCAATTATGTTCTGTAAAGGCTCCAAAAAAACAACAATTTTCCTCTACAAAACAACTAAACAAAACACCATGAATAAATATTTGAAGATATAAAAAACTTGAAGCATAAAAACTTTTACCAAAATTACCGGATTTGGCATTAAATAATCCGAAGAGGGTTGGTATGCCGTAAAACAAAACAACCAAACCAAACACCATGAATAAATATTTGAAGATATAAAGAACTTGAAGCATAAAAACTTTTACTAAAATGACCGGATTTGGCATTAAATAACCCGAAAAGGGTTGATATGACCTAAAACAAAACAACCAAACCAATTCCTCCTCTCTGCATTTGTCATGTAATCAGCACCCCCTTTGCTCTATTGGTCTGTTTGCTGATTTGATACTTGTGGTTCCTAGCTTCTCATATAAAAAAATGAGGTTATCTTGTCGGATTTTTTCAGATGTTGTTTGTCATCGATAGCAATTAATCTGATAAATCAATATTTTAAACTGACTTGCCAATTTTGGACCGTATTTTTCTTTTATAGAAAGTTTCTTATAAGATATGTGTTTCATATTTTATTATTTTCTTGATTATAATTAATATTATTATTATTATCTTGATTAATATTATGATGCTTATAGATTATTACTATTATAATTACTTTATGCCTTGATTTAGTTTGTTTTGATCCACTAATCCATTATATATTTTTACAATTATTGATTTTCTTTATCTTTACTTCAAATTATTTTAATATTTCATTATTATTTTGACCTGTATTTTATTTTAAATATTACATATTATTATTATAGTCTTCTTCTTCTTCTTCTTCTTCTTCTTCTTCTTCTTCTTCTTATTATTATTATTATTATTATTATTATTATTATTATTATTATTATTATTAGTGTTAAAAGTCTGGTTATAACAAATTTTATGTATATACATGGGTGTTTTTATCCTATAATAATTATATATATTTTTTTAAGTAGTAAAATTTGATGTTTTTATTTTGCTTGACTTCTATCTGTGATGTTCTGAGAGGCGCTGAAGAAGTGACTTTCTGAATTCTCTAAAATGTAAAAATAATATTTTAAATCGCCTGCGAAACTATCGTATGCCAAATATTTGTTGATTTTGAATTCTTGTGGATGATATAAATTATGTGCTAATTTTATTAGTCTCAACCTACTCTACAATAGCTCTGTTTGACCTAAAGGTTAAACCATTGAGCTGATATGAATACCTGCAGTATTTACATTATTGAAATGCCTGTATTTTGTATGTAATCTATGATAGTTATAGGTGAGCCATTCTGTTGTACATTTATACGGTACTCAAGTCAATAAATTTTGACTTAAAATTGTTATATATATATATATATATATATACAATCCAGGTAAAACATCCACAGGGTAGTAATCCAAAGAATTTCAACCGGGTTTATAAAAAGTGCTCAATATCAAATAGAGCTTTTATACATGATTATTTTTATTTACACAGACATGTACAAAATCTGCGACACTGGCATGTCGATGTTATCGATCAACAGCTATTATAAACTGAGATCTCATCAGGCAGAGTTAGAATCCGATCTTAACCGTTAGATCATATTTGGAAAGAACCAATCATTCCTGATGAGATCTCAGTTTATAATAGCTGTTGATCAATAACATCGACATGCCAGTGCCGCAGATTTTGTACATGTCTGTGTAAATAAAAATAATCATATATATATATATATATATATATATATATATATATATATTCAATTCAATTCAAATATACGTAGTGAGTGATATGAATTTCTGCTTACACGTTAGAAAATGGTTATTAGAATCAATTCTTAGTGGATGATCAATTGATTTCCAATGGCATTTTCAAAGGAGGCAAAAGGTGATGCAGATAAATCCATAATGGCTAATATTCTAATTGAGGACGTTTGTTCTTTTATGGTAATTTAATATTAATATACAGAAAGACATATTTTCTTGTAATGCTTATTATATAAGAAGCACTGACTGGTGATATGTTATCGAGATGGAAGGTAGGGGTTTGTCGTCAACCCTTTTTTTTTTGTAATCATTCATCTTTGGTGCTATGGAGATTTGGTGAATGTCTGCAACCGAAACATTTGGTAAAATATTTGGTTACCTTTACTTGAAGAATATTGCAGTTTTCGTTCATCAGAAAAAGAAGCTTTGAAGTGGTTTGGTAGTTTGGTAGTTTTGTTTTACGGCATATCAACCCTTTTTGGGTTATTTAATGCCGAATCTGGTCTTGTTTTCTTCTCTTTTTTGTTTCTTTCCCCTTTTAATATCTGTTTCTATTTAACCCATAGTTGGGACCCTAACAGGTACTACCACTCCGGGTCAGGGTGGACCTGGGAGCAATGGTAATTAAGAGGAGGCTCCACATTCCCCAAAGTCCGTAAGCCGGATCTCACCATCGGATGTAGTTTAAGGTCATATCCAGGACCGGGAGTAGGGTAGGAAAAATAAAAATAAAAAAGGGGAGGGAGAAAGGGAGAGGGGCTGCTGTTTTTGTTTTTGGTTTTGTAGAACATAATTAAGTTTTACAAAAAAAAAAAAAAAAAAAAAAAAAACGTCAATGTAGGTGAATTTCGTCTCAGGGAGCCACAGGGCAGCCTGATCTGGTATCACCAGGCTTTGAAGTGTATCCTCACTATGCAAAGTAAATGACAACAAAGAGTTATGGAAAAAGTAGCATATCAAAATATAATGTAATGAAGCGTGAATAGACAATGCAGATATCCCCTATACACAGAGATACTAAAATTCTCCCACATTTGTTTGTGGTCAATTTTCACTGGCGCAACTGGTTCCCTGTGCCTGATTCAGTTATAGATCCCTCTCTCTCTCTCTCTCTCTCTTTGCTATTTCCTTTTGATGTGATACTCCCTACATGTAATATTGCATCCGGTTCCTTCAACTATACATCCCTAAATAATGCTTCTACCTGGTCTGCTTTGATTTGAGGTCTACATGTATTTAATCCCCTCATCGTTTCTGATTTGCTGTATAATGAGAATGTTGAACTCTGTTTCATTGATGCTGTCTATATGCTTTCAATTTCGTGTCAATACCCTCTGCTTACGATGATATTAATAAAAAATACATGGTCTCAGAAATGATCGTACACAATTTCTTATGTTGAATTCTTGGAACATAAATTGATCATGTAATTGGGTTTACTAAGATCTATGCTATATATATATATATATATATATATATATATATATATATATATATATATATATATATATAGCATAGATTTATGTAAACACAATTACATGATGATCAATTTGCATTCCAAGAAATTAACAAACAACAGAATTGTGTACGATCGTTTCTGAGACCATGTATTTTTATTATTACTACCAGATTTCATCGTCAGGTATAGAAACTAAATTAAAGGCATATAGACAGCATCAATGAGTCGGATACCAACATTCGCAATTACACAGCAAATTAGAAACAAAGAGAATAGTTGATGTATGTAGTTCTCAAATTATAGCAGACCCGGCTGAAACACTGTTTAGGGGTGTATCAGGAAATTCTTCCTTGAATGCTCGATATACATTCCTTTCAGAACTTCTTCTGACAACGTTGACAAACCAGTTTATTTTTCTTTTCTTGATAACCGTTATGATTTCATTTCAAAACAAAATTCTCCATCAGGGTTATCCATAAACGAAGACATTTACATATATATATATATATATATATATATATATATATATAGTTAGTTAGTAATTACGGTAAGTTTACATCCACAGGGTAAAAATCCAATGGATCTGTGCTCTGTGTATATAAAAGTGCTTAATAAATAGAGCTGTTTAATAAACAGGTATATATTTTTTTTTTATTCAAACATTATTTGGCAGATATATTTCCCTCAGAGCCATGGATAGTCAGACTTTGCTTAATTGGTGTCTAATGACTATGGATAAAATTCAATGGAAATCTGATATATATATATATATATATATATATATATATATATATATATATATTAAAATGGCAGGTTGTTCCCATATTATGCCCTCTAAAACCCTTTAAAATACTCCAGAGAAACTGAAATTTGGGCAATATTTATTAATTGAGGTTTAATACCTATTGTAAAAATTTTACACAAAAAAATTTACATATATATATATATATATAAACAAATATTACATGCTGCCTTTGTTGCCAATATACAAAAGTTATTTATTTCGTGGATTTTCAAATCCTGCACCTAATTACTGGAGGTCTTTCACAATATGACAACAAACAGTTATGGCACCTCTCAGAAACATTAATCATATAGAAATATATATAGTTGCAAGTTCTCCAATTCCACAGGAATTCTAGTTTGTCAGTTTTATTGTCATTCTTAGGCGTACATTCCAAAGACACGAATGGTCAGCAAATGTAAATATTTAGTAACATCTGCTGTATATAAAAACATGAATGCTTTTTAAACAGTTTTAACATGCAAACATTTTTTCTCACTTCCTTGATTGCTATTGGATTAGTAAAATGTGCTCACATTCCAATTCTTGGAAACTGAGGAAACACTAAATCTGTTTTGCATATTAACCCCATCCCAAATTTTCCTAAGATATCTTGTATGTTTACTATTTTTTCAAAGAAGGCACAGAATTTATCAAATAATACTTCTGCTAAAAAATGGACTGGTAATGTGATATTTCATGGTTTTCTAAGCTTTCTGCGTCATTCTGACACACATATACGAACTGTCTTGAGAAAGTTATAACAAATTTATTAGTAAAGGATGATGGAGCATCTTTTTTTTTTAACCTCAATCTGACAAAAACTTAAAAATATAATTTACCTTTAAAAGGAGTTAAGAAAGACTGGAGCGTTAGTGAGAAGATAATTGTTACATCTAACACAGTTATCTTACAGGATTTTCAAAGTCAGGCTCAAATAGCAACCATACATGATATCGATAGTTTATTCAAACTAGCCTATTTTTTTTTTCGTTTCTTCCTTCCGTGAATGTATTTTATTTTGCATCAGTTTCTTTCTGAAAAGATTTATTCCGTAAAAGAAAACTTTAGAGTGAAGACTTTTCCCTTACTCACTGAATATTCTTATACATTAACAGGAAACAATCATGAGTTATTTCTCTTGATTTCTGCAAAATATATATCTAAAAAATTGCTTTCTATTAATACTGATTGCTTATAAAGAAGCAATCAGTATTTTTTTTCTTTTACTTCCCGGCAATGCCGAGTAGGTACCGCTAGTATCAACTATTTGTTACCGTTTCAGAAATATGGAAACCTGACAAAATGGTTTATCATTTCTTTAATCTTACAAATGAAATTAGTACTTTTCAATCTGAGAGTTGGTGGTTATTTAATTTCATAAATATATAAGACACATTTGGTTAAAGACAACAGACAAAAACTGTTATTGTAATTTTTGGATGTATTTGACATTTTTGCTAACAAGAGTGATGTATATATTTGGATCCACAGAATATTGGAAATGTTCAGCATGTAAAATAACTATGAATTTTAACAATGTTAAATTAATATTAATAATAATAATAATAATAAATAAAAATAATCAGCTCCCCCCCCAAAAAAAAAAATAATTAAACAAAAAAAGATAATAAATAAATAAAAATAAAATTAAAAAAATTTTTAATTAAAAATTTTTTTTTAAATTAAAAAGAAAAAAAAAAATGGTAGCAGCCTAAGCTGACACGACACAAAATATTTGCATAGGGTCAAGGAGGATGAGAAGACCGAGGAGGGACAGCACAAACAAGACCTTCACTGGAAGTGCAGAGACTGCTGGGACCTTGGGGAGGCTTATTGTCACCCAAATCCCAGAGAAGACCAATGGTCCTTACCAGCGAGAAATCAATGGTAAACGGCTGTTGCGATACTGCAGGGTTATTTGCGGTGGCTATCAAAAAGAGGTGGAGAATACTGGAAATCTGGGGACACTTGTTGTCACTCAGATTCTAGGGAATACCACCGGTTATCGGTGAGCAATCACTGACGACCTGTGTGAGAACTCCTAGTGAGTAAATAATAAATCTACATTATTATCTCTCACCCCACATAAAAAAGTGGCACCATCTCAGTTGGTATCACACAAAATGGTTGTGAAGGATCAAGGAGGAGAGAAAGGCTGAGGAGGAAGAGCACCATCCAACCTCCACTAGAAGGATGCAGAGAGTATTGGAATCTTGGGCAGGCTTATTGCCATTAAATTCCAGAGAAATCAGCGTCGTTATCTGTGAGAAATCAATGGTCAACAGTTTTTATGATATCATAAAGTGATTTGAAATGGTTATTGGAAATCTGGGGGGACTTGTTACTCAGACTCCAGGGAATACCACTAGTTTTTTCCAGTGAGTAATCACTGATAATGACTTTAGTGAAAACTCTGAGTGAGTAAATAATAATAATAATAATAATAATTTTTATTAAATATTTCAAATCAATATACCGAATATAAACACTTTAAGGGGAGTGTGGGGTACTTATAAGATATTATTATTCAACAAAATACATATGCTTAAAATGAAATATGAAATAAAAGAAGAAAAAATAATTTAAATGTCCAGATACACGAAGAAAATCAGCAAAATAACAATGTAATATACTACACAATAGAAAAAAAGAACGATGAATTTTTTAATATTCAACAAAAATTTTTAAACATTTTTTTTATTATTTCAAGGAAGGTGCAATCATTGTTAGTACACCATTTTGATGATGATGATGTTAAAAAATAATCGCATATGGCACAGATGTGCATTGTATAACCATTCCCACCCTGGCATGCTTGTGAAAGTACATAATTTCTTCATTCTTCATTGCATGACAAAAGTCTGTAAAATATAATTGACAGGTGTGAAAAACCTAAAGGATTTAGCTATTTCGAAGTAATTAAAACCATAAGATTTCAAATTCGCCATAAAAATAATTAGATTTCAGATGTCATGCAGCAGCAGGGACACAATCTCACCTGGCATGTTTTCCTATTTTAGATCAGCTATGTGGAAAGTCGGTTGTTTACTTATCTTTCACATATGTAAGCAAATTTCGTTTTAAAAAAGTCCTTCTGTTATCATCATACAATGTACTCTGTGACAAGAATTGTCAAATTTGAGCAATATAAACTATTATTATTACTATTATTATTATTATTATTATTTGTACTCACTAGGAGTTCTCACACAGATCATCGTCAGTGATTGCTCACCGACAACAACCAGTGGTATTTCCTGGAGTCTGAGTAACAAGTCTCCCCAGATTTCCAGTATTCTTCACCTCTTTTCGATAACGATGCAATATCGCAACAGCCTCTTACCATTGATTTCTCGCTGGTAAGGACAATTGATCTTCTCTGGGATTTGGGTGGCAATAAGCCTCCACAAGGTGCCAGCATTCTCTGCACTTTTCCAGTGGAGTTCTGGTTTGTGCTGTCCCTCCTCGGTCTTCTCATCCTCCTCGACCCTCTACAAATATTTTGTCTGGTGTCAGCCTAGGCCGGCACCAGTTAAGAAAAAAAATTTTTTTTAAATAAATAAAAAAAATTTTAAATTTTTTTTTAAATTAAAAATAAAAGTTTAATTTTTTTTAATTTTAAAATTTTTTCCTTTTTTTCCTTTCAATTCCCTAATTCTGTTATTATTATTATTATTTATTTATTTATTTATTTATTCATTGTTTATGGCTTTCCTACATTGAAACATCAGTACTTGTTGGATCACTAAAGTTGAGTATGGCCAATACCTAGATGGTTGACCATTTCTGAATACCAGGTGTCATCACTTTGGATATAGAAGCTATGAATTTATTCCCCCCACCCCATCTATGGGTGAAATAGTTGACCCTCAAATCTTATTAAAGCAACTAATCTAGGAAAAGGAAACTCTGAAATAAAACCACTATTTCTCTGCTTATCCCAGCACTGTTTTTTGTTATCTTTGATTTCCCCTTACCATTAGACTTAGGCAATGCTGGGTCAGGAGAACTGCGGTTGGGGATTACACAACCCTTGCTTCACTATAAACTCTTCAGCTTTTAAGCAACCTTTCAGATTTGAGAGCCTGGGAACATTTTATGGTAGATGAAAAAGGATAATAATGATGTTTTAAATTTGTTTATATTATAATTAAACAAAATATTGAAAATTTGAAGAAGGGCAGATGTGCCCATGTATCTTTATAAGAGGATCCGTCCATCAGTCTGTCACACGTAAGTTTGAAACAACATTTTGCAGATTGAATGACATCAGTGAGGAGCATGTGAAACGGAGCAAGTGATTTAATAGATGCGTCCACGCATCTCTATATAGCCGACAGAACGCAAATAGATCACAACGGATAGTTTTAATGTTAAGAAAATATTGCTTTTGAATTGTGGAAAACTTATGTACTCACGAAAATGATTACCTCGGAGTGGAACAAAAATAGAAATTACCACAGTGTAGAAGGATATATCCTTCACTGACCGATTATGGAAAAGGAATATTTGTTCGATCTGTTATCTATTCTCTCCTCGGTCATTGGAAGCAAATCCTTCCAGACTGCAGCAATTTTTATTTATGTTGTTACTTTAGAAAATATAATAAACGTTGGTGGATTTACGCCACATTAAGATCTTACGTTGAAATTTCACAAAATTTTGGAGGTATCTGAATGTTCGTGAAGGGTTTTCTCTCCTCTTTTCCCCCTTTGGATAAAAGTAAACTGAACTAAGTAGACCCCACATTTTGACCCCTTACATCTAGCAGTTGTGTTCAAAAAATCATAATGATTGGTCAATTAGTTTCGGAGTGAATACTGCACGTAAAAATATATAGACATATAAACATAGCTAATTATGAAATATTATTTTGTTCCCTCCTACTTGTAATCATTACGGGTGCAAGAGGTGTAAAAAGAGGGTGGTAAATTGAAGTGTCTCCCTCCTACCTCCTTTTTAATCAATAAGGGTGCAAGAGTGGGAGGCTTTTAGATGGCTGCCGGCAACACCCAAAAGTTTTTATTTTATTTCGCATTTTAAACGGAATATTTTATTTTTACTTGTATAAATGAGATTTGAAGAAAATATGTAAGTACTTAAGGGTAATGTATAATTTAATAAATTTAGTCAAAGTTATGAAAATATCAAAGCGTTCCGTAGCATCATGAACGTTGTTTAGTGATCGATGATTGGCTGGTTTGCAAATTCTGACACCGGTGCTTTCGTAATTTGTTCTTTGTGAAATAATAGGTCGGCTATGCTCAGCAGTATTTGGAGTTTTGTGAAAGGACTAAATTCTTAGCAGGAATATAATTTGCTACCCTCTCTTTGGTTTACTTAGTTGGGAGGGGCTTAGATGGGGAACTAATAATAATGTTTTTGGTTTAGGTTTTAAAAATAAGTTAAACTTTCTGGACACAGTAGTCGAAAGTAGTAGTCGAAAGTAGTAGTCGAATGAAGTGATCTGTTTTGATGCATTTTATGCATTAATTTTATTGTCTACTCTAATTGATTTTGGAGGGGAAAAACAACTCTATGTTATATATATATATATATATATAGATAAGCAGACAGATCTGACATTGTCCGAAATTGACTGAGGGACTCATTTGCATCCAGCACATAATACCATATAACCTTATTTATTATTTTTTTTATATTTTATAATATTCAACTCTTTTGGGGTTGGCCCAAGTATGTACTTAACAATGATTAGTAAAGTGAAATTAGTTAATGGAAATAAATTTATAGTTTTTAACCCTCTTGAAGCACCTCGAAAATCAATGAGGACCTCAGTGTACTCCTGCTCTAGGCCCTGAACCCCTTATTGATATTTCTATTAATTTTTTATTTCTATAATTTTCATGTTATAAATGAAAAAGTTTTTTTATATTTTATTAATATTAAGCGTGAATGCAGATCCTATGATAATGTTATAGCTCCTTTGATCTAAATGAAATATATTCCTCCCAGTGCCCTGGGTAATGTAATTTCAAAACATATATGTTTATTGAGGTCTATCTCTAAAATCTTATGAGGAGTTTGTGAACAAACAAACAGGAACTACAATTCCCAACATCATATTGGGTTTCATAGAGAACACATGATATTTTGATCATAATATATTGAATGTTTAGCGTAAATGTGTTGTTTTCATGATAGAATTCATTGATTAATGAATGGAACTAGCTACATTATATTAAGTTAATTGACGACCCGCCTTTCTCATATTGCCCAAACTGACCATACACTACATTTTGTGAATTATTTACACAAGTAAATAATGAATAAAGCTTTTATTATAACCTATTTGCTAATTTTTTTTTTCTATTCATTTATATTTTAAGTAAAAATTACTCTTCTAGAAGGGTAAATTATTTGTTATATGTTAAGGTTTATTATTTTTATATGATGACTTATTAGTTGTTAGGTTTTAAAGCATGGCAACCCTTGTTAGGTCACCCAAATCTGGCATAAAAAAGGTTCACAAACTAGTTTTGGCCTATTGCAAATTATAGTTGTGAGATAGCAGAGGAGTTGAAGATATCAAAAGGCAGTGTATTCACCATTTTGCATAAACATTTGTTAATGAGAAAGCTGTGTCCAAAGTGGGTGCCGCATTTGCTCACAGTTGATCAAAAACAACAATGTATCGATGATTCAGTGCAACTGTTTCAACACAACAAAAAGGAGTTTTTGTGTCAATATGTGATAATGGATGAAACATGGATTCACCGCTTCACTTCAAAGTCAAATAGGCCATCAGCTGAGTGGACATCAGCTCAAGGTATTTTGTTAATTGATTAATTGAGTACTATCAATAACGAATATTATATAGCATTATTAGTGAAGGAAAAAATTGCCAAACAACGGCCACAAATGAAAAAGGAAAGAAGTGCTCTTTCACCAAGACAATGCACCATGTCACAAGTCGATTGCAACAATTGCAAAACCACATGAATCGCACTTCGAATTGCTTTCACACCCACTCTATTCTCCATATATGGTTCACAGTGACTACTGGCTGTTTGCAGACCTCAAAAGAATGCTCCAGGAACAGAGAAGTGATATTGGAAACTAAAGCGTATTTTGAGGCCAAAAATAAATTGTTCTACAAAAAAAAGCATTGAATTGTTAGAGAAACATTGGAATCAGTGTATCACCCTAAAATTAGATTGTTGATAGATAAAGTCAAATTTTGCCAAAAAATTGTTGTTTTATTAGTTAGGCTCGAGACTTATTAAGTGGCGTGTTAGTTTGAATATTCTTTTCATCAGTTTAACTTTTCACACAGATGTGTGTCTAGAACCAGTTGAGTGTTTCTATTTATCACTACGAATAGTACAAGCGTTTCAATCGATTAAACTTACCACATATTTTCTCAAAACAGGAAGTTTAGTATTGTATTGTAGTATGCTGTCAATTTCACAGCAGTATTTTCTAATTTTAATGGAGGAAATAGATTACTGTAGACTTTTTAGGTATCACTTTAATTTCTTTACCATCTGGACCTTTTGTCATCCGTTTTTGTTCTCTTTTCTTTGGAAATATGGCATTTATTGGTATTCACAGAGTATTCTTCACTATCAGAGTTACTATCTGAAGATAGAGTTGCTATGTTCTGATCTTTTAAATCAACACATTTTTGTTTAGCTTTTTTTTATATTACATTTAGTTCATTTTTTTTGTGATATACTGTATAGTTGTTCTCGAAGGTTGCTATGGTTACTGGAAAAATGGTTGGGGTATTCTACGACAACAGATAGTACCTGATTTCTGATGCAATACTCAACCTATATAAGAGTCAGATACATCCTAAGATGGAGTATTGCTACCAGATTTGGGGAGGAGCTTCTCAGCCCTCTGTACTCTGTCAGGGATAGAAAAAGTAGACTTTGCAATCTAGTGGAGGCTGAACTTTTCTGTTCTCTACAGCCTCTTTATCACAGAAGAGACGTTGCTAGTCTTTTTCTACTCCATCAATATTTTCATAAAAGGTGCTCGACTGGGCTTCATCTTTGGTTCCTCCTTGTAAGACCTTCACAGCAAAGGCTTGCCTTACTAACACACCTGCAAATAACTTTCCTTCCTTCATTCCTCTGTGTACCTAAAATCAAATAGAATTTCCATTAACAGAGTTTTTCCTAAAAACTTCCTATTTGTTGAACACATTACCATGGAACTGCTTCACTGTAGACTATCACGTGGTCGTCTTCAAATCCAATTTTAACAAATACTTGTCATAAACAGTCCTCATAGGTAATCAAATTTTGTTCCTTCAATTCATCATTTTCAACCCTCTCTTAATATTCTTCATCATATAACCGGCAATCCATCCATCTCATTAACTTATATCCTCGAGTGTTTTTTAGACTTGATAATTGATGACAGATTAGAAGAAAAAAATTATTCGATTAGACTGTCAAAAAGATCTTCAAATTCACAGTTTGAAGCTTTGTCACATATATCTATGAAATAATTACTAGATTTTGTTTCTCTAAGCTTGGTATAAAAGAAATATCTGATGTCCTTAAGCTGAGCAGGATGAGATAGCTTGGCCATGTCGAGCGTTGTAGTATCTGTTCCAATGGGTGCTGCATCCCGTAGACTGGTATTGTCTTGGCCTTCGGGGCTTGATTTACGCCGGTCTATGGGTTTGTCCTGTGCAGTTCTAGGAGGTCCACCCTCCCAGGCTTTGCCTCCCCTCTTTGGGGAGGAGTAAGTTTATTGCTTACTGCCTGAGGCGCCCCTACCGGGGAATGCCGACGGGGTTACCCAGGCAATTTTTAATGGCCAGAGTGCTCAACTTCTCGGGCACTGGTTTTTCAAATCCCACTTTCCCGACCTTGTGTCAAATCTTACCGCTGGGGGAGGTAGATAAATAACTTCAGCTGGATCTCCCGGATCAGAGACATGTCCATCTCATGAAGTCGGCAGGCTGGAAGACCAAAGCTCTCTTGGGATGAGCTGTGTAAACGCGATCGTGTGATTGCGTACTTTGATTCTTGCGACCACTGAGCCTGGAGAGGAAGACTTTGATCAAAATTGACAGACAGGCCCTACCCTCTTATAGAGGTCTAATCGAAGGCCTGTTAAAAATAAATCGGATGATGATAACGTTTGTTTACAGATTTTGTGCCAGAGAAATGTCAAAATTGTTTCTTGGTTAATTCCCGCAGCAGCCCCATTTTATTCTTATTTTTTCATTTGTGGAAATGATTTTATTTGTTCTTATTTCTAAATTGCATACATTTAAAATAAGTTCTTAATAAATAAATGCTTTTTGTAAGCATATATTGGATACAAATCCTATTATTAAAATATTCCGTATAATTTGTCTGTAGTTTAAAAATCATTTGAATTTGAAATCATGAAGAAACCTTATTGTATTTCTGTTTTAGCAAATCTCGAATTCCAGTCTGCTACCAGAAACACATTGGTGCGTTTGAAAGAGCTTTATTGATGCACAAATAATATTTTTACTTTTTTTTTACTACTTAATCGAAGAACCCAAAAGCATAATAAAGAAATGCAAAGTTCTGAATGAATTACACTTCGAAGTGTAATTAAAAATACCACGTCCAAAAATTATCGCAGTATAATTAGATTTTAGATGCTGAACAACACAAGTAATGTAATTCAAATTTTTGAAATGTGAGCGCACTATTCATCGACTCTTTAGACATTTATTTCATTTTTATTTAGTTTGTTTTTCTTTTCGGATATTTTTTTTTTTCATATCTGATAACGACTCTTTGTTAATTTCCACATGTTCTGACATGAACAATGACAATAAAGAAAATAATGCTTAAAGTAACAACAACTTTGCAACTACAGGAAGTTCCCCCCCCTTCTCTCCAAAATAAAGAAACTTAGAAACATAGGAAAACGTACGAAAAAGGAAAACAGCTTTCAAAATAAATTTAAGACGATTTTTCTTCAGATATACAATTTTCCTAAGCAAGGAGGAATAAACAATTAAGATAGTGAAGAGGCAAGCCAGTTCTTTGGATTTATTTTTCTTTTACTTTCACAGAAACCGCACACGATGGAAATGGTTCAACAGCTAACAATAGACTCTACTGAATTGAAAAATAAGGATTAGCATGCATTAAAATATACAAAAGATATATAGCTTCAGGTTATATACATATATATATATATAGCATCTAATATATATGTATTATATGCATGCAAACATGATAGGTATATTTATGCAGGAATATAAATGTATATAAACAAGCATGTGTGTATTTATATATAAATATGTCTGTGCTTATACATACACACAAGCATATATGTTCATGATGCACATGCAAATATGTAAGGGTAGAATTTTATATACTGAAACATCTGTGACCCGTTGGGTCAGTATTTGTTATAAATATTATTAAATATATAATTTCTTAATTTTGCCAAGTAAACTATTTACTTGAAAATGGATGAAGTCATAAAGGATGAATGATAGCATTTGGCAACTTTAAAAAAAAATAAAGCTTGTTTTGTGAAGTTATCCATTTTCGAATAAATAATTTTTTTTTCCTTGATAATAATAATTTGTTTTTTATCTGCTCTTCCCCTTTCTCTCCCCTCTCCTCTCTTTTTAATTATTTACGTTATTTGCCTCCTCCAAGTATCCTCTTATCATCCGCCCTTCATTTATGGCATTTGCCTTTTGTGTCATCATCCATTTTCAGTAAATATATATATTTCTTTCTTCATAATAATCATTCATTTTTTTTCTCGGCTTTCCTCCCCTCTTCATTTCACTATCTTTACTCCCTCTCTCTTCACCCTCTCTCTCTCCTCTTTTCTTTATCTTTTAATGATTTACATCATTCCATTCCTCTCACCACTTCTCTTATCATTTACCCTTTATTTACAGATGAAGTGTGCACAATGACACTCAAGATCCACAAAGTTTTAGTAGTAGTAGTTGTTATATATATATATATATATATATATATATATAGTGAGAGAGAGTGTGTGCGAGACTGAGAGAGTGTGTGTTAGAGAGAGAGAGAATGAAAACGAGAGAGAGAGAGAGAGAGTTTGCGAGAATGAAAAAAAGAAAAACATAAGGAGGATTAAGTATATATGAATGAATATATGTAAATATATATATATATATATATATATATATATATATATATATATAGTCTAAAGAAGCTTTGAGTAATTTTAAACAAAAAGACAAAAAAAGGAAAAAGCAGTTTAAATTCCCAGAGAAACTAACTAAATCCAAAATAGTGTAGACTTAACATTTGTTGGAAAATTCATAAATAAATAATATATAATAGTAAGTAAATAAAAATAAAAAGGGGGGTTAAGTATCTAACAGTGAAACAAAAGCAGGAGACCTTAACGTAAGCATCTAATATTAACACGGGGATCTTCAGCTGTTTACCATGTAACTGTTTCGGAGATTTAAAAACAGGACAGTTATATGCATGACTCTCTATATATATATCTCTCTATATATATTCTACAATTTTGGTTAAATATATTTATAAACTGACACATATCATATAAGTCTATCTATATATATATATATATATATATATATATATATGTATTCTACAATTTTGGTTAAATATATTTATAAACTGACACATATCATATAAGTCTATCTATCTATCTATATATATATATATATATATAGATATATAGATTATGTTGTGTGAATGGATGGATAACTGCCATATATATCAAACTGCATCAGCTGACAAAGTGTTCAAAAACAAATTAATGCAATAAGATCAAATGCCAGGGTCATGTTTTTAGAATTGTATGGTAGCTGTGCTTATTTTTAGCCTTAGGGAAAAAAGTGTTTGAAAGAATGAAAGATATCTTAAGACTTGCACTAAGAACTATACAAGTTCCATGCTTGATTCACAAGCACAAACACATATATGTGCATGGAAGATGACAAGAAATGAAAGTCTAATATGAATAGCCATGGTGAGACCATTCAATATACCAAGTTTTTTCAGTGATATGATGTACACTAAAAGTTATTTTGAGGAAATTTTTAAAAGGAGAGAAAAAAAACTTAGTAAATTCCATGATAACTGATTTGTTTTATAAAAAGAAGGGGTTCTGAGAAATGCCAAAGGCACCGATTGGTTGAGCTAGAAAGGGCATGTTTGAAATAGTTAGACTTAAGTAACAGTGGTGGCATATGGATACCCTCTGTCTTCGTTACCAACCTAGAATGGAAATGCTAATGAAAGGTTCTATTCTTTTACTAATAACCCGGCTGAAGAAATTGATGCAAGGACAGGTTAAAATGACCTTGTGAATATTTGGCGCATCCATATTTTTCTATTCACCTTGAGTCATCTTTCAGCCATGAAGCATGAATTCTAACATGGCTACCTAGTTGGACATGTATACAGGTAAAATTCACTATACATTCATGAAGGAGCATCCAACATTTAGAATCATAAGAATTGGTGCTTTAACTTTAAAGCACCAATTCTTATCAATCAAAGAAGAAAAAATATGATTTAAATAAAGATTTAAGAGAAAAATAATTATGCGATGAAAAGATTTGAGAAAGATGAAATGACCCATAAAATATCGCATGCTATAACCAAATCCAACAACATAAAGTAGATCATGGCAAAAATAGATGATCGATTATTCTAGAATGAAAACTTCTACTAAAAGACACAATTAAAATTTGACTGGACCATGTTTACATCAAGCACCTCAGATTAGAAGAAGAACTAAAAAGATCATCATTTTATTTTACACTTTTACAAAGTGTAAAAATCAATTTTGCATTTACAAAATAAAGTTTAAAAAGTAGTTATAATTTGATTAACAATGCATTTAACTCTTTTCACAAAATAATGTTTGTATAATGATAATAATAAAATAAATACATAGTTTTAATTTAAAATTAAGTTTCACTTTCCATAAGCTCACTTTCAAATTTTTACCTTTTTTATTTACTTTCTAGTTTGTGGTGCTTCATAGATCCATACTATAGTTGCTTGAACTTGGTTAGAGGATGAATAAATTAATCTTCGGTGTGTCCATGTTTATGAATTCATCCTAAGTCTACTTCCAAGTATCAAGGAAGGTGCGAGAGCGCTCTATCCCTTAATAGACTTCATGAATGGCCTATGCTGGAAATCTCATTTCTTTGATGAATCATAACTCAAAAACCAATAAACCAAATTAGTTAAAACTTTACACAAAATTTTTATTTGATAGGTTCTATAAGTGTGTAGAATTTCAGCATCATTAGTCAAGGCAACCCAGAGATCCAGAAAGTTCAATCATGAAATCATGTTATATGTGTGCACATACGTACATACGTATGTGCCACCCTGCATCTCATCAACTATTTGATGGATTCAGCTAATTTTTGGCAGAGATAGAGGTTCTAGGGTCTAGTTGATGGCATTTTAATTTCAGTTTACCATATACCTTTGTTTTCCAGAAAATTCCAAAAAACCTTATGAGAAGGCATTGTATTGAGGCATAGCCTTTACAAAAGTAGTGACATTCCATGAAAAATGCCAGTATACTGAAATCATATGCCCTTAATAGGGTTAAGATGAAAATTCATATACACTAAATGTACAAAAGCAAGGAAATTCCCAAATTTTTACACTTTTATTGTCATTAAGGGTATGACTACATATCAACCAAACCATTTCATTATCACATCACTACAGTATAAATATCTATGCATGAGTGGATGAAGTGTGTGAGGTGCGCTGAAGAAAAATTCCTACCAGTAAAATACATAGCCCTGTTGTGCTCGCATACCCTTAATGACAATAAAAGTGTAAAAGTTTGGGAATTTCCTTGCTTTTGTACATTTAGTGTATATAGATTTTCATCTTAACCCTATTAAGGGCATATGATTTCAGTATACTGGCATTTTTCATGGAATGAGAAATAGACTTGAAGTTGGCTACATTTTCATGAAAAATACCACTACCAAACAGCAACGGGCACTTAACTCTGAACTGAGTCAGATACGTCTGAAGTTGGAGTACTGCTGCCACATCTGAAGAGGTGCCACACATAGCACTTTTTCCTTGCATTTGACAGAGTACTTTGTAATCTGGTGGAGGGTGATTTCTGCTGTTCTCTACCGTCCCTTTCTCACAGAAAAGACATTGCTAGTCTTTTTCCACTCTACCGTTATTTCCATGGAAGATGTTTCACTGAGCTCCAATCTCTGCTTCCTACTTGTAAGACGTTTGCAGCAATAACTTGTCTTCATACCACAACTGAAAAAAAAATTCCCTTTCTTCCTCCATGTGTCTCGTGCCAGGCAGAATTTGCATGAAAAAAGTTTGTTTCTCAAAACTTGCATCTCTGAAACACATTAACACAGGACTGCTTCCCTACAGACTACAATATGGCTGTCTTCAAATTGATAAGTGGTGATTCATTAATAAAAATTTTTTTTTTAAATTGGTGTTTTGTTACATTAGGACCCGAGCTAACTTTAACCCCGTTGTTAGGGTCAAAGTAGGGATTAGTCTTTAGGGTTAGGATCAAAGTTAGCGTGGGTGCTAATGTAACAAAGTACCAAAATTTCAAACATGCCCTCTTTCCCAAAACGTGATTCGACTCAGGCAAATACTAAAAAAAAGATAAAAGTGCTGAGAATAAGTGAGACCAAAAAGATTAAAGTAACAAGAATTAAATTAAAAAGACAAAATAATTGTGAAAGAATGAATGTAGGAAGACAATGTAAACAGATGACAGATATAAGTAAGAAGTGGTTTCCATTTTGTTTGGTTGGTCTTTTTTATGTCATATCTACATCTTTTTGATCATTAAACGTTGCAACAGAATGCTTACTGTTTGCGATTAATTGTATATAGTTAGTTGAACATGAGTCACTATTTGACCCATAGCTGAGTGGAAATTGAAGATGTATACCTTGCTCAACAGTAGTAGTGCTTAATTGAACACAAGTAATATGCAGTTAAAAAAAAGAGATGCTAAGAGAAAAAGAAGAGATAACTTGGAAATAGTTGAAGAGGTGTGATCTTGAGACTCAAAACCCCTAATGAACCCAGATATAAAACATTGCTGACAATGCGATGCATCGAATCTCTTTGATTTATTTTATGAACACTTTAAAAATGCATTTAAATAAGTTTAAATTTAATTAAAAATTCCATTGGAGTTTGAACTCACTCTGTTTATGTAAGTAACTGCTTATTTGATAACAAAAAATCATTTTGCTTTTAATATATATGCAAAGTTTGTCCTACCTAGCAAGCCTCCCCCTCCCCCTCCGAAGGGACTGTTTCTGCTGCTCTTTGGAGCCTCCTTAGTTTTATTTTTTTGTCCCCTTAAAATATTATCGGAAACACTTATATAAGATTCGCTTTTTAACAGTAACATATTAAAAACATCACTGCATGCGTGTGTTAATTTGGCCCAAACTTAAATTCCATCAAACTTTTGAAAATAGCTATGATTGTAAATTTGAAAACTTTTATTGCTTTGTTTGGAGATTTTTTTAGATGAGGTTTGATAACGTGTATTATTTGGGTTATATTCGGACTACTATTCTCATCTTGGATGTTATTCAGATCCCCGAGTTCGACACGATGCACCTGGAGAAGGTAAGAGTTTAGATCAGCCAAAATTTTGTGAGACTAACATCCAACATGAGGATAGTAGTGTGAATAACCCAAATAATACACATGTATTGCTTATAAGATGCATAATTTATTCGATAAATACTGAAAATTTCACTAAATTAAATAATTCTCTGAGTTTTGGTGATTAAAAGAAAATAACACATTAGTTAGTTTACAAAGTGCAGTCATCAAGTTGGGTGTCTATATCATACATTTGAGATGAAGAGGGATGATCCTCTAGTGTCAACACCGTTTATATGTAACAGAAATGATTTATTTTAAACATAAAAATACAAATTAGGCGATTAAAAAACTAAGCAATTTTGACTTTAATTTTACTTGAAGGAAAACCCTGGAATTGCGATGTACACGTTATTCTCAAACTTATTTTGACCTATGAGTTTGTGATTGGCCTAATTGATATCTTCACGGGCTATGGAATCGACTATGTCGAATTCAAATATATTGTGTTCATCTACACACTAATACAGTTGGGAAAGGTATGAACCGAACAGTTCTCCCAGTAATTGGTAAAATAGCAACTTGTGTTAAACAAAACGTATGCAGTGAATTGTTTACAATAGATATTATGTTTGGGAATTAAATAACCCTAAAAGGGTTGTTATGCCATAAACCAGACAAAATAAAACCTATGCCTCAAATGTGATGTTATGCTGTGATAGATAGTTTTAATTTTTATGTTTTATAAACCATGTGAATCTAAGTTGGAAGCAGATTAGAAGTCTTTTATGCTTTATAATACAGAAGCTGGTCAAAATTTGACCAAAAATACTTGGTTAAGATCAAAGTGTAGTATCTGTTCCGATGGATACTGCACCCCATAGACTGGTATTGTCTTGGCCTTCGGAGCTTGATTTACGCATGTCTATGGGTCTGTCCTGTGCAGTTCTAGGAGGTCCACCCTCCCAGGCTTCGCCTCCCCTCTTTGTGGAGGAGTAAGTTTATTGCTTACTGCCTGAGGCGCCCCTACCGGGGAATGCCGACAGGGCTGCCCAGGCAATTTTTAATGGCCAGAGTGCTCATCTTCTCGGATGCTGGCTTTTCAAGTCCCACTTTCCGGACCCGACATTGGGTCACATCTTACCTTGTGGGAGTAAGATAAACCTGACCTTGTGCCTAACCTCCTGGGGAGATAAATAAATACTAACATTATTTCAAGACAAACCTAAAAACTTTTGTTTTTATTGTAATTGATGAAACAAGAATGGATATTCTTACGATACATTCATTCAATATTTGTGTTCAACGATGAAAATGGACCGGCCTATCAACCGATGGACAGAGGTTCTTACAGAGATACATCTAATAAAAACAATTTTTTAAAACTGATACTGATACATAATCCAATTTCCGGCAACTTCACGTCGGTATCTTTCGGCAGGTTATGTAAGCAGCCGAAACAGCATGAACCGATTATCTTCCAACAAATCTTGATGAAATTGAGTATACATCAAGAAAATTTGTCAAATGCGAAAAAAGTGAATTTCAACGCTCTATCTCAATGAATCCAATACCCCGAAGGTATCATCGCTTTTTGTCAAGAAAGATTTATTTTACCCCCCCCCCCCCCCAAAAAAAAAGCAGAAAATGGGAGCACAGTTATATCAGATTGTTGGAAGACGTACAGCAAGTTAGGAGAGGAGGGGTATAAACACCTGACGGTCACACAGAGCGAAATTTTCAAAAAAATTACTTATTTAAAACTTTTATTGAAATAAAAATGCTTAATAACAGTTGTTTACGTATGTTTCATTCTTTTGTATATAAAAAAAAAGTTTTAAAAAAACTATTTTTGGGGGCAAAAAAAATGATAATAATTATTTGAAACTTTTTTTGGAAAAAGAAATTTGATTAATAACAGTGGTTTGATTATGTTTTGTTCGTTTTATATTAAAAAGAAACAAAAAACTTAGAACAATTTTTTTTATTTTAAATTTTCTTTGTCTAAAAAAAAGTTAATTATTTATTTTAAACTTTTCTTGAAAAAAATCGACGATGCAGTAGCGTTTTGAATTTATTATCTGTCAGTCTTTGCGTCGTTTTTTCCCGTCTGCTTACGTAACCTGCCGGAAGATGCCGACGCAAAGTTGCCAGAGATTTGGTTGGATTCTGTATCAGTACCAAAAAACTATACCTGTTTAGGGATGCAAATACTGTTACAAACTTAAACATCACAGATTAATGATTGGATGGACAAAATGCAATTTTAAACTGAAGCATGCCAGACTGACAGAGCCTCTTCTAGACATGTTTAAAATTATATAGTATATTGCAAGAGGTGCATGTTTTTAAAACTACATTGAGCCTTTCAAATGTATTCAGATGTCTCTGAATTCATGCCTTTAGAAGCTTAAAGTCAGGCAGCTGTAACGTCTAGAGATGAATTGTTAGGTTATAAGTGAAAGTGTGGACAATATCGCTTTTACTTGACTATTCATTCAACAGAAGCCGATAGCTCAGTGTCTGCATCAACGATTAAACTCAGTAGGGTGGATCATTAGGCTATTGAATCTTCTTACATCAGTACTGGATGGAACCAAGAGAAGGATTCTTTGGACAGAGCACTTAAATAGGGGTCATGAGGATAAGTGGTTAATAGGAAGAAATGGAAATAATTCTATAAATTCTCTCATCAGTTGGAAGAATAATGTGTGGTTGAAGTTATCTATGTAAAAATATCAAACTTTCTTTAAATATTATTTATTTTATCATCACAATTTATATTTGTAAAATGTTGTGTTCCAAAAAATCTGCTCCCCCTGCCCTCTCTCTTTCTCACACACAAACACATTTTTTCTCATACATTATCTTTTGTTTATACACACATATATATATATATATATATATATATATATATATATATATATATATATATATATATATATATACTGTCAGCTCGACGGTTGCGTTTCGATCCCGGCTTGAAACACTAACTGGTCTAGCCGCACTGATGAGCTGTGAAACAGTCTGTATGTGGATGACTATATAAAGCTCCCCCCCCCCCCCCGGTAGAGCTTATGTTTGTAAGGGTATCGCCAACTGCTATTAACGTAAAAAAAGGCAATGCTCATTAGGTAAAAACTAATTCGAGCTCCGGCATTTGCAATGTTTACATTGAGATACAACTTACATTCAGTCAGTGTCGTATGATGGCGTAGGGGTTAACAGCGCCGACTGTCAGCTCGACGGTTGTGTTTCGATCCCGACTTGAGGCACTAACTGGTCTAGCCGCACTGATGAGCTGTGAAACAGCGAAACAGTCTGTATGTGGATGACTATATATATATGTATATATATATATATATATATATATATATATATATATATATATATATATTTGTAAGTTTAAAAGCCAGAAACAACGCAGAAATACTATATATATATTTTTTTTAAATAAATATTAATTTATTTTAAAATAGTAAATTTTCGGCTACAGACCAGCCGTCATCAGACATAGAAACAATTTGAGTTTTTTTCTTTTCTTTTTGGGTGCTCTCGACATCGTAGTGGAGAGGGGAAAAGTCTGTGTAATGTTAACAGTAGGATTTTCAAAATATTCAATCAGGAGAGGAGGGTGCGCATGGGAATGAATAGCGATTTTTTTCTTCTTTGAAAGCGTTGTGTTAATATGAATACAAGTGTATAGCTTTTAAACTTACAAATTTATATTAACGCTATATATATATATATATATATATATATATATATATATATATATATATATATATATACACACTATTGAAGACAATTTTCTCCAGGATACATAATCTTTGGGTGACACTTTATATAGGTTTATATATGGTTGCTTTTTAGGGATCTAATAACTAATCTCAATTTTGTTAGATAAAGAATAATAGAGCATTCAAAATCCATCTTGTATTGATTTTTTTTTTTTTATTCAAGCTTTCGACTAACAAAAGTCATCATCAAGATATATAAGATATTTTTGTAGGTAGACTTGGAAGATTTGAAGGTCTAAACAATTTTTTAAACTTTTTATTGTTCTGAAATATGGAAAAGTTAATAAAAAAATGCAAACAGTACACAAGACTTCATTAGACAAACTTTCAAGACAGTGTTTTTCTAGGAGTCAAAGAATACAGTTTTAAACATAAGTTTCCAACAAATTGTATTATTGCTCATTTATGTCCAACCTGCATGAAGATCATTCTGAAGTTCTTCCCTGGTAGTGAACAAATCTTATATATAAAGTAGAGACGATTTTTCCCCTGTACCTTCTCGGAGAATAGAAAAATAACCACATGCATCACAGGCTACTAAACTCACCACTATATTACACTTATTCACTCGAGCGTGTTTTAGTAAATTTGTTATTATTTTTTCCCAGCTAACACTAAATATTACATTTGACCCAACATTTACGACTCTCCGACAAACCAACTCCATATAGGTGGTAGCAAAATTTTTTCTCCCTAACAATTCTGTACTGTCACTCCACTCATCGACACCGGTAACTAATAAACACAGTTTAATTTTCACAAAAGAGTCCGTTCTTATTTATTATTTGCCTAGTATTAATTTACTACATAATATAAAGCAATACGCAAAAACTTAATGACCGCTCCCGTTCACTCCGATGATTTTCCGCAAATATCAGATTACGTTATTTCTAATTCTACCTATGACTTCTATATTTATGTTCATTCCGGAATTAACCGAATGAAATTAACGAACACAGTTCCTGCAACATTTAATCATTCAACATGGCGACTACAATTTCTTGATCGAATCGACTTCCTATTTAATTCAATAAGCGCCAAGATACTTGTAGACCCCGATACATTTACATTTTCAAAATCATACACCTTTAACACGAATATTATAGAAAACTTGCCCAAATCCATTTACTTCATCAACAAATGACCTAAACCGTGTTATTGTTGAACTTCACATTTGTCGGCGGCAGAAGCTAAATCTTAACATTACACGCATGCCAATAAACAAGTATTTCACATGTATTTTTAACTCGAAACCGTGGTGCAGTCGTTAAGAAGGGAGGTTTTAGCGTTCGATCCCATTCTACTCCGCCACTTTTTTCTTTTTTTTTGATTTAAAACATTCGCCAACACAATAGAGGGGGGGGGAGAACAATAGGCCGTTTCTTTTTTTATTCGACGTCATGCAATAGGTAGTACTTTCTCCCGTGCAACGGGTTTCGCTAGTTTTAAATAAATTCTCAAGAAATTGATATAACAAATTAATTTTCAAAGATGTCATATTTAAGATAAATCTCTAGTCAGGTCATGCCTCTTCCATTTTTTTTTGAATAATGGCTCTAACCTTACTGATTTTTTATATTCATCTAATATCTTTTGATATTTCATTTCACGATTATGACGGTCACTTATGAGTATACAAATTTCTTAAGACAGTGAATGTGCCATTTGATAAAAGATTTCAGGTACCAGCCAGAAATTTCATACAAATTCAAAATACATTCAAACCTTTTAAATTGTTTGTCTTTGTGTGTTTCCTGCACTGGGTTGTTGCAAGAAATTTGCAAATTAATAATTTGAATAGATTTCAATTTTAAAATTCAAATATGATTCCGTTATCTTCATAAATTTAGAATGTCATCAAAACTTTTGCATGCTGCTCATATATTGAATTTGACAATAAGTTTGTCTATAAACATAACAATGTTGTTATTCCCCTTATAAATAAGATATCCACAGTGTAGAGATTATGTTTAATTGAAGTTTTAGGTTTAAAGGGATCATAGAAATTATTTTCCTAAAATAAGGTTTAAAAATTGGTGATGTGAGCATGTAATTAAGTAATAGATATTGTTGCAGAATATGGAATTGGCTATCGTGAGTTCATCTTCAGTTCATTGGGAAAAGTATAGCTAAAATAGCATTTTATGTTCAATGAATCTAATTAAATTTTGGGGGGTCATAAAGGTGCCCCTGTAAATCCAGGTATCTCCAATTTGCATGACATGTCAACCATAGTTATTAAAGACCAATTAAGATAGATTCTTAAAATTTCAAAACACCTGAGTATTTTAAAGAATGAAGAGGTCACAAGCCCTATTTGAAAATTGTCATTTGGTATGATTTTTCTTTTCTTTTTTTTTCTTTCTTTCTATGATATTGAACCAGTTGTAAGTTTAATTGTATGTTTCCGTGGAGTAAACTCCGAAACTATTTAACCAATGATTATGAATTTCTGAAAATAGATTTTAGGCATAACGATGTGTAATGTGGGCAAAGGGGGAAGGACACTCTTTTGAAAATGAATATCCCTATGGATTAAAAAACAAATAAACAGATGTTCATGAAATTTAGAACATAGATAGTAGACATAAAAGTTACTCCTTAGTCCGTACTATACTGTTGTATCTGATGTTATCCCCCCCCTGCTATTGTGTGTGAGTGTGTATATATATATATATATATATATATATATATGGGAAATGAAAAAGGAAAAAAAAACAAGAGATATTTTTTTTATATATTCATCAACGTTTCGTCTTTATTATAAGATTTCCTCAGGATGATAATTTGAAAAAAAAATGTCATGCAAGTACATCGAAATTTTGGGTTGACATGATGGAGTGATAAAGGAAAAGTAGTAGCCGTGGCTACTGTGAGCGCTTTAACACTCCATCATGTCAACCCAAAATTTCGATGTACTTGCATGACATTTTTCTTCAAATTATCATCCTGAGGAAATCTTATAATAAAGACGAAACGTTGATGAATATATAAAAAAAATATCTCTTGTTTTTTTTTCCTTTTTCATTTCCCATATATATATATATATATATATATATATATATATATATATACACACTCACACACACACACAATAAAGACGAAACGTTGATGAATACATAAAAAAATATCTCTTGGTTTTTTCCTTTTTCATTTCCCATTACGTCGGCTTACTCTAATCCTTCCTTTCTTATGTATATATATATATATATATTGTTTGTATCTAGGTAGCATATTTCCATTTAGAAACGTTATTAAATAACACGAGGTGTTTTTGCTTAATGAAACTTTTCTTTATTTTTTTCAATTTTTTCAATAGTCCATTCAGTATTTCAGTCAAATTCGTGTATGGAAGCTTTGTGGGGTTATTTCATCAAATCATCATCAGGCGGGGGTAGTCTTGGTGTGTTTGCAATTGTGTCCTTACTGCTGAGTTCTTCCAACAGCCAGTAATTTATGGCTTTTAAAATAAACGTATGTGGTGATGAGATGCTGCATGCGAAACGTGATCATCTGCGAGGCGCGTGCAAAGATTCAAAAGAATGGAAAAAAAATCATATTTTTGAATTTTTGCATCACCACATACGTTCACACATGGATCATCTTTTTCACATGTGGTAAATAACGATGTCAGCTGGAATATAATGTTAGGCTTAGCTGAAATGTTTAAACTATCCTCTTCGGAGGAACATCCAACTAAGCCCAATGCACTAATGTTACCAGGACTTATAGTGTATACAAAATTAAATGGAAAACGTAAAACGTTTACTGTTAAATTTAAATTATCTTCTAGTCAACAATCAACACACAGAATTCAGCATTCTTGCCTTGCTTATTTAGAGAAAAAATAATATTTTAACAAGGAATATGTTTTCTTCAAGATGAGAAGAATACATATACCTCTCTCTATGTAAACCAACCCTCTGAATAACTTCATACTAATAAATGTGAAAGGTTATAATATCATTACCCATATTACAGCCATGTACTAATCAGTTTGTTCATTTCAGCTAAGATTTTAATGTTTCAACAAAATTCCCTCTTCTCATATATATATATATGTTTGATTAAACAACAGTGGCAATTCTTGTTTGTTTCTTTTTTGATCCATCTTTTCAAGTTGGCGGACCAACGATCTACTGTTCTGTTCAAGTGTGAACAGGAACTCGCCAAAACTGCAAACGTTTTCGACTCCCATGAGTCTTCATCAGGCACGAGAAGTTACACAAATTAAAATTGGTGAATTCATTAAGAAGGTCGATTAAAATTTTTTAAATTTTTTATTAAAAGCATTTTAGCATACCCTCTCCTCCATCTTATCGAGCTTGGTAGGTTTGTTTGCTCGAATGAGTAAGGCTTCGATTATGGGGAGGTGCAGGTTGCAATTTGAGACCGCAAGGATGGCAGTGTTTTTTATTAATATGTTTTTGAAATCTTTTTGGGGGGTGTCATGTTCTACCAGATGTTGGTAAATGGAGCTTTGGGTTGAGGAGAGGTGACATGTAAGCCGGCAAGAGATACTAGTTCTCGTCATACCGATATATGTATTGTTTTTGGAGACACATTCTCCCATTGGCCATTTGAATACATACACAGCATTACTAGTTTTTAGTAAACTGTTATCTAACGTCGAGTTATTTCTTATTAATAAATTAGTTGTTTTAAATTTTTTATAGTAAATAGTGAAACGGAGTTTATGTTTTTATTGTCAGTAAGAGAAACATGTTTATGTATGATATTTTTTATTATTTATTCATCTATTAGATAATTAGGGTGCATCTGGTTGCAGTAATATAGATTGATATTATTATTATTATTAGTGTTTTTGTTATGGCGGCTAAGGAGTGTTTAATTTGCTGATCGACGATGTGGTTTGGGAGTTTATTATTAATTAGGGTTTGTTTAATGTCGACAAGTGCAGTATAAAATATGTTATTGGTAGAAGAGTTATGGTAGATAAGATTTTTCACTATGGCTGTTCACACTTGAACAGAACATTAGATCCTTGGTCTACCAACTTGAATAGATGGATCAAAAAGGAAACAAACAGGAATTGTCACTCTTGTTTAATCAAACATGCATCAACGAAGAAATGCTGCCAAAGTATATATATATAATTATTAAAAGGAAAAAAACTATACACACATTAAGGTTGTATACATTATAAATTATTTCGACCCTTTAATTAGGTCTCTTCAGATGTATAAACGACCACGTCAAAAAAACAATTTGGTTTTTTGACGTGGTTGTTTATACATCTGAGGAGACCTAATTAAAGGGTCGAAATAATTTATAATGTATACAACCTTAATGTGTGTATAGTTTTTTTCCTTTTAATAATTCTGTTTTGCTCTGTTTAAAGGTACATTGAGCTCTTTTATTCGGATTCCCAACGCAATATTGAAATCTACACACTATATATATATATATATATATATATATATATATATAATTTCTAATTTTAAATATTGTTAAAATTGAAGGAGCACATATGGTTACAATAAATATAATCATAACGCAATGCAAATAAATTGCAGTTGTACATAACAAACAAAAACAAAAGACAAACTTTAGTGCATACAAAATAAGATATTACCAATAATGATGTTATCGCAAAAAAATAGTCCCTTTTTGAATTGCAGAATTTCATCTAGTTAAGTAGTTCCAGTGAGCTACAGCAAGTGCATCCAAACAAAATGGTCATACCACAATAGGTATCAAATAAAAAATAATTTTAGCTTTTTTTGTTGTTTTTTAGTAAAGAGTCACCACTTATCAAGGGTCAAAGGTCATTTGAAGATAAGGGTTAATGAGTTTGTCTGGTGGACAGTGAGATAACACTGTGATGATTCGTGAGGATCGTTGAAATTGGGAAAAATTTAATTATTTAAGAGGACGACTTAATCAGAATTTGTTTACATTGGACTTAAAAGCGATTGTTGTAGTCAGCTGGAAAGCAGCCCCACGGTATTGTGTTCCACAGACGGGTAGTTATAGGAAAGAAACTCTGCTCATGGAAGCTCCGTTTAGTTTTAGGTACACAGAGGAACAAAAAGAAATTATTGACAGTGGTTGTAGCTAGATGAGTTTTTGCTGTGAATTTTTTTTTACAGAGGGGGAACCATAAATTGAAGCTCAGTCGAGAACCTACCATGAAAATAACGATAGAGCAGAGAAAGACTAGCAACATCTCTTCTGTGAAAAAGAGGCTGTAGGGAAGAAAAGGGGACAGCACCCACTAGATTTCGAAGTTGGTTTTGTACTCTGTCTAGGCAGGAAAGCTGCTTTGAGCAGCACCTCCCCAGATGTGGCAGCAGTACTCCATCTTAGGACGTATTCAACTCTAATACAGGTAGAGGATTGCGTCAAGCATGAAATACTTTTTGGAGTAGTAGAATGCTCCAACCATTTTTCTAGTGACCTCCACAACAGATTTGATGTAAGTCTTCCATTTCAAGTCTGTAGTGAAAGTCAGTCCCAGAAGCTTACCAACGCAGGGGGATTCCCCCCAGGAAAGAGAGATTCATTTCAATTGGGGCAAAGTGAGGATCAGAGAGAAAGGATTTGATAATTGAGAGGACATTTCCAGATATTTTCTAGCTAGCAAGCAAGCTTGTGAAGTAGACCTTCATACCAAACCTTATCAAATATGTCAAAAGCTATTGCTCTAGAAGCAAAACCCCTGTCTATAGATTTACTGATCCTGTGTGATATTACAGTCAGCACATCAGCTCTTGATCTTGCAGGACGAAATCCATATTGCTTGTCACTGAGTAGGCTGTTTCTGTTGAGGTGATTGCCAACTTCTTGATTTATTACAGATTCAAGCAACTTACTCATGATGCACAAGAGAAGCAAAGGACAAATCTCCATTATTTTTAAATGCTGGTCAGACTGACAAAGTTTTCCAAGGTGATCGGAAGCATTTCTTCTTTAAGCAACGATTGAACAAGAGCTAGTTTAGTTTGTAGTTTTTTAAGTACTATGATTTGAATGTCAGGACCAGTTGCTTTGCTGGCATTAAGGTTCTTGATAAGTTTAGCCACACCATGGACAGATATATGGATGTTGCTCAGAGTGTTTTCAGTCATAGGAAATTCAGGTGATAGTCCACACCGATCACATAGAGTGGAATTTGATTCAAAATTTAGTGCAAAAAGTTTGGCTTTATTGAATGCTGAGGAAATCACCTCTGGTTCATTGGTGATAGTTGGAATAGAGGTCACATCTGTTCAGGACTTTGTTATTTGCTAAAACTCGTGAGAACCTACTCTCTGTTCAGTCACTCTAGATTTCACAGATCGGGCATATGATTCTCTTGCGTTTTCAATAACTCCTTTGCAGTAGTTACTGGCCATTCTAAAGGGGTTTTCATTTTTGAACATCTATTTCATTGAAAGCAATTAAAATACTGGTTTCTGTGAGCAATGACAGCAGCACATTCTGAGGTGTACCATGGCTGACAGTTTGGTTTTTATTGGAATTTTTTGAAAGGTATGAAGCTCTCAATACCAATGATTAACCGATCAGTTAAATTGGATGCGATACATAGAACATAGAATTCAGAGGTCTTGTTGCACTTTGTTTTGATTTTAATTGAGACAACAGAGTGATCGGAAGATCTCGGCAGAGAAAGAACAGTAGATGAGCACAGTACAGGACAAGTTGTCAGAGAAAGATCAAGAAGACTTTCAAAATGTCCATCAGCATCGGGTACACAAGTAGGTTTGTCAACGATCTGTGTTACATCATAAGCTAGGGAAAAAACCGTGACAAAACCTTCCTTCATCGTCAGTCTTCTTCGAATGGACTAATCATTCAACATTGTGAACATTAAAGTCAGCAGACATGAATGCTAGCAAAAGGGTGAGCAGACAGGATCTTGTAAGAGATTTTCTCAATGACAGTAACCCGATCGGTGAGGGAACGATAAAAAGCAAAAATGAAAGTGGTACTGTGCGCAAATGCAACACAGAAACACATATTAGACTTGAAGACGACCATGTTGTAGTCGGTTAGGAAGCAGCCTCGTAGTATTTTGTTTCACAGATAGGATGTTCTAGGAAAAAAATCTTTGTGTATGGAAGTACCGTTTTGTGGTACGGAGAAGGGGAAAGGGAAGTTCATTACTGTGGTTATAGCTAAGCCAGTTCTTGCTGTGAATGTTTTTATGTGGGGGGGGGGGGACCAGAGGTTGGAGCTTTGTTGAACACCTATCATGAAGATAACGATACAGTAGAAAGAAACTAGCAACATCTATTCTGTGTTTAAGAGGCTGTAAGGAGAGAAGAGATAATTCCCCACTAGATTTCAAAGTCGTTTTTGTACTCTCTATAGGCAGGAAAGAGTGCTCCGAGCGACGCCTCTCCAGATATGACAGCATCTTAGGACGTATCTGGCTCTTATACAGGTAGAGGATTGTATTCTGAGTTAAGTACTTTCTGGAGCAGTAGAATGATACAACCATTTTTCCAGCGATCCTAACAACAGATTTGATGTAAGTCTTCCATTTCAGGTCTGGAGTGAAAGTCAGTCCTAGGAGTTTATAAAAAAGGGGCTTCCCGAAGGAGAGAATCATTTATTTCAACTGGGGAAAAATTAGGATCCAAGCGTTGGTGGTGAAAGGAGAAAAGCTTAGTTTTAGATGCATACCCCCCACTCTACCACATGCTCCAAATCAAGATGAGCAAACCATTCCAGTGAAGATCTTCAAGAGTTAAGCAGGACAACATATGGAATTTTTTAAATTTACTTTTGGTGTCTGCTCTTTTTTACCAAAACTAATAGAACCTTCTTTCACCTATTTTTTATTTTATTTCAAATGACAAATAGAGATCTTTTAATTTTTATCCAAGTATTTCTCTTCGTAAATGTTTAGACATATTTTCATATATATATATCGCATTTCTTTAACATTCACTTTAACAAGGATAAAAAGGAATAAGTGAAAAAAAAAACAATATATATATATTGCCTAAAAGACTCTTGAAGAATCTGATTTTGCCATATGATATCTCTTGCATACAGTTATAAATTATGAAGTGTATGATGAATGCAATTCACAAATTCCTTGGGAATATTTTTTACACCGCAATTTTAAGCATAAAATTTTATCAATTTTCTAGAAGAAAAAATAATTATATATATATATATATATATATATAAATACTTAAAAATGTGTATATGAATATAAATCGATACATGAAACACGTACACTCAGAAACATGTGCATATATATATATATATATATATATATATATATACACACACACATATATTATACATGATGAGGAATTGCGGTAAAAAAACATTTTAGAGATGGAGAAAAAATATCCCAAATATTTGATTCCAATTCCCTATAATTTGATATCATATAAAAAGAGGATATAGAGAGAAACGTGTCACTTTGTATATTTTATCACAGAATAGATTAAATGGGGAAATAAAAAAAAGAGATAAGTGTGTGCGTTTTTATATATATATATATATATATATATATATATATTATAAAACATGCACAATTTTAAGTTAAGGAAAAAAGCAAATATCCAAAGTGGATTGATAAAAAGGCAAGAAGAAAGAAAAGGGGGCAAAAAGGGATTAGATAAAAAAAAGGAAGAAACACGGGAAACTGATCATTTTCACCCGGAATATTGATTATTTTTCAAAGAAGATAACCAATAACCTACATTTTCACATTCTCACACACTCATATGTGTGTGTTTATGTGCATGCATGTAACTGTCATTCTCACATGTTATTTTATTTCACATAAACACTCATATAACCCTTTATATTTCTTTAATTTCACACAAGCATATACATATATATTACTGCATGGTATGTTTCTATTATGAAACACACACACACACAATATAAGTAGTGAGATTTTTACCTGTAATGTTAACGGTTGTAACTTTTTAATCAAAAGCTTCATATAAAAATATGCTTTGTCAGCGATTTAAGCCAATTCAAAAACAAAATAAACATTAGTTTCACTCAAATACATGTGTTTTTATATCTAGCCTAATCAGACGTTTCTTCTTTGATTACTAATTTCATTGTGAGAGTAGTAGTAGTAGTAGTAGTAGTAGTAGTAGTAACTTACCCATCACAATATGAAGTCCTCATACTTCAATCCATCACATCATAAATGCAGAATAAATCTAATTCGTCATTTTTTCATATTACAGTCACTTCATATTAATCACTACACCTACCAGCAATTACACGACTAATAAAATAAAACTTTATACAGTTACGTTTTCAAATTACAAACGATACAAAAACACCCAAAATCTTATCCAATTACATTCTTAGAATATACATAACAAAACGGCCGCTACATTTCTTTGTTTGAAACTCAAACTGAAACATTATGCTACATTTTTCACATCCATTGGTAACATATAAGTGATTCAGTTTTCAATATAATTATTGCCACGTTTGTCATTTGCATATGACAAAAAAAAACTTGTTTGGGGTGCACAATAATCAAATAAATCACAAAAGCAATCTGTACAAAATCATATACAATTTTCATTTACAAGAAGTTAGCAACTTTTAAATAATCCCCCAAAAGTTCAATGGTGGAGAAAAAAGGGTAGTTTTGTGTCGGACACTGAACATAGATAAATCATTCTAGCAGTTATTTGTATTGTTAGAATATTATTACTGATATTAAGGTTAATTCTATTAATTAGGGTTTTATTTGGTTTTTATATATAGGGCTTCTAATATATGGAGTTTTTGTTTGTTAGTACTAAATTCTAAGATGTTTATAGCTCTAATATAGTTTCGTACTTAGTACATAACTCCTGCCAAAAACCTTCTATAAATAATACACACGGTCTAGACCTGATTAACCTCATTCCCCCCGAAGATGGACCCAGATGGGTCCGAAAGTACTTGGGAGACAAATGCAAATTATGGCAAATTCATCAGCCAATTCCCCTCCGAAACTAAGATCCTAATTCGGACTATTGAAAGGATCTACCAAAGGATATCTAGACACGAGTTGTCGCTTATGTTCAACAATACTTGCCTGCAAGAGAATATGCTGCCTATATATATATATATATATATAATATAGCCATCTACACATAGCTGTTCTGTCGTCTATGACTCAATAATGTGTCTCGCTATAGCAAGTGTATTCACTCTATATATTCTTTTTTTCAAAACATTGATCCATGACTGCACTTCTGCTCTATTTGTCATGTTGAGCATTTCCTGTAAGAATCAAGATTAGATATTGATTTACTAATGATCTATACTTATGATTTTGTTTGCATATCTATATAGCATTGCCCGTGGAAATTGAGGAAACCAAGAATCGCAACCTCTAGAAGTAAAAGGATCAGAAATACTTTTTTTCACACAAAATGCTAAGCCTTTATCCACCATTAAAAAAAATATATTTGTAAAACATTAGTAGGACAAGATACTCAATGACTTGTTTGCTTGTCCACGGTGTGTGTGTGTGTGTGTTTTTGGGGAGATTAGTACTTTGTATTTAATTTACAATTTAACAAAAGGATAAAAATGGCTGACTGAACTGAAATGCATTCTGGTTGAATTTAATTTTGTAATAAAATTAATGTGGGGGTGGGAGATACTCACTGACTTATTTGCTTGGCTGTGATTTGCAGGTGTGCATGTGTTTTGTAGAGTGGTAACTTTGTTTATAATTTATAACGTCGAACCGGATTGCAACCTCCAAAAGTAAATTGACCTGAAAAGAGTTGCAAAGGTTTTTTGTTTTCACCCAAAATGCTAATTTTCTATCCAAATATTTGTAAATAAAACAATGTGTAACAATATAGTGAAAACAGTCATTGAATTAGAAAACAATTGTAATAAATAGTGTATTAATGAGATGTCCTTTTGCAAAGTAATATGTAAATTACCTAGGTTGAGCATGCACAGTATATCAGCCATCTGAAGTTCTTCTATTTTGTATATGAATTTGGGTTTTAATGTCACTATTAGTGTATTAAACGGGCCAACTTTATCGAGATTAAGCTATACTTTTATGAGTTCAAATGTTTGCAACATTTTTATATTTTTACATTTTTACCCAAAGACGTACTCCTACGTCCTTCAATATGAATACATAGGCATGAATATTTGATATTGCGTTTCAGGTGATCATTTCAAGTCACATATTGCAATCTAGTAGAATTTCTTCTCTTGGTTCTGAGAAAGAGAAAGAAAGAAAGAGAGTTAAGAAGGAAACTGACCATGAAACTGCATATTCATTGAATACATTTCAGATAATCCATTTCACTCAACAAAATAAAATGTAATCCTATATTGTTTGAAGGAGTTGATTTTCCACTGCCATTGCCTTATCTTGATGCTTGCAGAAAATAAAATTTGATAAAGACACACACATGCACATACACTTATAGAATCAATGTACTTACATTGATTGTGTGCATGTATATATATATATATATATATATATATATATATATATATATATATATATATATATATAAATAAATAAAGTCAGTTCATATTATATTCCAATAACCATGGTTTTATTTTATTATTTTTATTTTTTCACATTTCCAAAAAACATAACATTTCTGTGAGACATATTTTTTACGGTCCGTTTCATTTGTCTTGTGCCAAACAACATTTTTATGTTAATATCGTCTCTGCAACCCTACAAAATCATCAGAAAAATTCACAAAGAGTAAAAAGTTCTTGGATTAAAGTGTCTTGAAAGAACCTACACTATGCAGTGGTTCATTTTTGGGTGAAAGCAAACAAAAAAAAACAAAGAAAAGAGAGCAAAAACTCACATGTGGGGGAACCCACAAATGAACTGACTTATATTTGCTTTGTTATCAATAATTGACAATCATCGAGCTGAATCTTTTAAGGAGACTACAAAGTAAAAGGAACTGATAGTATATGCTAATACATATATTGTCATTAATAATTATATATATATATATATATTTTAGAAGTAATACTTTTTGAAGGTAAATGAAAAATGCTTTTCCAAATACATATGCCTACTTAGGTATGATTGACATCGTTTAACCTAACCTACACCAATCACCTGATACGATTTGTGAATCATGTGACATAAAAAGATTTGAAGTTCTATTGTTTTCAGGATGTAGTAAGGTAGGATCATCATGTAAAGTCCGGATAGATAGAGGTATTAGAGCCGTTGTGCCCCCCCCCTCTGA
>OY744525.1:65230526-65405526 GCA_963556195.1 Sepiola atlantica | reverse complement strand
ATTGCTGTTTTCTGGATCAGAATCTATCCATATAATACTTATGGTTTGCTAGATTTTGACCTTGATGTGGTATTTTTTTAGTTTCTTACATCAGGTGGCTTCATGCCTTGTCTGGAGTGATTTCCATAAAAAAATTTTTTTTTTTTTTTTTTTTTTTTAATATTTTTGTTCCAATCCAGAGTGTTCCTTTTGAAGAGCTGGATTTTCCCCACATAACAAAACGACCTTGTGTCTAACTCTGCCCTCGTGCAGAGAAAAGTAAATAGGGGCAGGAAAACACTGATGATTGACTGATTCATTGATATATACCAAATGCTGATATATAAGATATATTTATTGATAGATAGGCAAATATTACTGATCAATCCATATAGATCATACATACAGATGATGTAGAGAGAGAGAGAGAGGTTCACACTTCACAGATGAGTGCGTATAAAGCCCGATGCCAGGGGCACCACCAAAGCCATTTACACGCATGAGCGCCCACATACATACATTCACTACACACGCATATTTTATATTGTTAGGGGCCAAAATAAAAGAACCTAGGTTACCATTTTTACTGGAGGATCAATCAATGCTGGCATGACTCAGCATAGGAAGGAGAGAGGGAAATAGTCTGATAGGGAAGTAATTACACCAGTCCACTGCAGTGAGGGAGTCAAAGGTCACAGGGAGCCATTCATTTATCTATTTTTTTTTTTTTTTTGCTTTTATAGCTGATCCTTCTGAACACTACATCCAAGACCTTCACGCCGCCGATTGACCCCGCCCCTTCCTCAGAGCATGCAGGCGTGTGGGCACGCTTATATGTTGTTTGTGTGCTCTTGTGGTGTGTATATGTGTGTGTCTGCTGTTCGATATATAAGGGGCTGGGGGGTAGGAAGTTAAGTTGATAATATGGCGGGGAGGGTAGGGAAGGAGGTTGGGTATGGTTCTACTGTGTCTGTGTGCGCGCTTACATGCTGTATATCCTTATTTATTTTTTAGTTTTACTTATTTATTCATTTATTGCCAAAATCCTTTTAAAAGAATTACAAAAAAAAAAGAAGGAATTTTTAGGGCAGAGAGTGGGGTTATAAAGGGGAACTGAGAGGGAGACATTGATAAAGAGACATTTCGCAGAGCGTGTGAAAGAGCGATACGGAAGAAAGTGATGAAGAAGAAGGAAAAGGTTTTGCTCGCTATCACCCCTGCCACTTGCCCCCTATATCCACCCCACTCCCCCAGCACCTACCACTAATGCCATAGTCGCTTAGCAGCAGCAGCAGCAGCAACTGCAGAACTTTACCTCAGGATGTACATTTCACCTTAGTACTCTCTATATTTGATTTAACAGCACAGGTGAGTTTGGTGGTTCTGTTTTCTTATATTTCCAGGTATGTTTTTGCTGTTGAGATATTGCTAGACCAAGAAGTGTGATAAAGCATCTGTTATCTTTCCTCATCTATATAAACCTCTATCTTGGCATTTGCATCCTATAGTTCTCTTTCCAACAAAATCATACAGAATTTCTCATATTCTTTCATTTTTGCTTTTCTTTTTTTTTTTCAATAAAAAACAGAAAAAAATAAAAAATAAACAAAAGTAACATTTTTAGAATCATGACATTTTAACTTGACAAGTGGTGTATATATATATATACACACACACACACATATATATACATATATATATATATATATATATATATAAGTTGGGTTAATTTTTTTTGCAGTGAAAACAGAAGTCTTGATGTTTAAAATAAATATAGATAAGTTATAATAATAATATTCTAAGTCTGCTACGATGTTTCTGACCGTTTCTATGTTAGTACATTATTTTAGGTGGACAAAACTTATGTGTGTGTATATATATATATATATATATATATATATATATATATATATATTAGTTTCCTTAATTCAATTGTATTTAAAAATTATGAACTTAATTTTGTCATAGTATGGTTTTCCTTTTTGTTATTTCTATGAATGTGTGTGTGTATATATATATTCATATATGTATATATATATATATATATATATGTGTATATATGTATATGTATATATATATATATGTATATATATGTATATATATATGTATATGTATATATATATGTATATGTATATATATATATATGTATATGTATATATATATATATATGTATATGTATATATATATATGTATATATATATATATATATATATATATATATATATATTATTGTTTATATTTTCCTGTTCATATAGGGGATGACATTCTTTATTGAATTGATCAGATTAAAAGAAGCTATCCAAAAGTTCATTAACTTAATCCCTATTTAAATTATAAGTGAAATGTCAAACACAAGGCAGACATGCACACAATAATAAGAGGCTAAAATGCAAAAGACATATACACACACACACACATATTTTTTTTATATCATATATGTATATACGTGTGTGTGTGTGTGTGTGTTGACATAGAACAGAGAACATAAAACTTTAATCCTGTGTCTACATTGATTAATTGATTAAATGTGTATCTATGTATGCATTAACCTTGATATTGAGAACACTAACCAAATGAAAAAAGGCAACTTGTTAAGTTAATAACAGCTTGCATATATATATATATATATATATATATATATATATATATATATATATATATATATATATATATATATATATATATATATATATATAATTTAAATGTTGAATTAAATTAAAGATAATTGAATTATCGTTTCATAATAATCTATCGTGATAATATAAAGCTCAATATATTGAATAGAGCAATCAATTCTAGAGATGAAAGATGAGAATAAAAAATTGTAAAGATACAATATTTATTAGAACATCAAAAGTAAAACAATAAAATGTTTATGCGAAATAGGATTTATTAAGACGTTTTGGTATACGTTATAACTTTTTGATATATATATATATATATATATGCTTAAATATATACAGTTCTTTTTTAATCTAAGTTGATTGAATAACTAACATTTTTAGTTTGATATATATATATATATAATACATGGTTGAAAAACATATATGTATATTTCTTCATATATATGTATGTGTTTATATGTATAATGATTGGTCGATGACTATAAATTTAAAAAAAAACATATAATCAAGCTCAAAGCAGGCACCGTTGAAAACATTTAATTAAAATTAAACAGTAATTTCTCAAGCAGAAAATAGAAATTACCATTTTGCAAATATATATTTGTATTTTAATTTTAATTTTATGTATTTATCTCCCTCCCCCAAAAAGTTAGACATGACATTAGGTTCGGCTTATAATGGATGCCACTCATGCAAACATGTAAGTAAGGATACCAAAACTAATCTCCTTGGGGTGTTTCAATCATCAAAGATTGATCCTAACACTCACCGTTGAAGTAATAGGTGAAGTAACGCCTGAAAAAAAACAGATTCTTGAAGTCGAGTGTTGGGTAAGTTCAGAAATAAAAGTTCATATTAAAAAAAAAGATAAGCATGCTTACGGTAAAGGTAGATATTAAAAAAAGAAGTTTTGTAAGATAAAACATGCTAATATAAATATATGTGTTTTTTTGTCTTACATCAACAAGTCGAGGTGAGGTCTATGCAAACTCCTCAGAGAGACTACCCTATTCAACCAGTTGAATAGAGTAGTCGAGGTGAGGAGTGGCTCCTAGGAGGCTGCATCGACAAGTTGGTTTCACCTCAACTTGTCGATTTTCTTTAAACAAATAAAACATATATATGCATCAGCTCTACTAATAACTACTTTAGTATCGAGCACTGTTGGACCGGATATATAACAACTTAAGGCCTAGTAATAAGCCTAAACTCATTCTCATATATATATATATATATATATATATATATATATATATATATATATATATATACTATAGGTTAATTCCAATGAACAAAGGAAAAATCAATCCAATAATCATACCTTTCATCTGTTCTTTCAATTTCTTAATCTTTGTATATCTTCGAACGATCACAACCAAACTTTTTCTCCTGTTCTTTAAATCACTTTACTTTCATTTATCAGCGAATACCTGTAATTCCTCTTTGTCTCACAGACAATACAATTTTTTTTAATATGTTTATATTGTATTTTTTAAATTTATTTATGTTTATTTTTTCCAAATTCATACTCACTTTGTTTCATTTTACTTCAGTCGAAGTTTTAATGAAACAAAGTGAGTATTAATTTGGAAAAACATAAGTGGTGTACTAAAAACGAACTTTTAGGAAAGGTAAAACCTATTGTGAAGAGTATACAGCTCAATATACAGCTTCATATATATATATATATATATATATATATATATATATATATATATATATATATATATAATGTTTGTGTGTGTGTGATGAAGGACATTATCAAATTTGGTATTCTGTCATAAATTTAGTAAATAGTATGTACTGCATGAATATATATATTATCCACGGACTGTTTCACTGTATCACAGCTCTTCCATATGGCTAAACAAGCAAGTATTTCCAGTTGATATTGAAACTTTACTGTGTTTGCAACAGGCTATCGTTCTCACCGTTATGCTATACGTGCAAGCTTACTACAGTGAGATTTAGATACTTAAGAATTTGTTCAGTTCTCTATTCTTTTATGAAAGTATATATCATCCAAAATAATGCTAAAATATGTTTGTGACAATTTTCTAATATTTATTTCATTAGTAGAGCTTTATAATATACCCCCCCCCACACACACACCCACACCCACAAATTCACAGACATATGCACATGGATGTGGTGACACCAGCCTCGGCTGGTACTGTACAACATTGTCATGAAGGGGCAAGGAGGATGAAAAGACCGAGAATAGAGAGCACCAACCAGATCTCCACTAGATTGGTACGGAGAGTACGGGAACCTTGGGGAGGCTTATCGCCACCCAAATTCCAGAGAAGACCAACGGTCGTTGCTAGCAACAAACAGATGGTAAACGACTGTTGCGATAACGCAAAGTGATTTACAATGGTTATCAAAAGTGGTGAAGATTGCTGAAAATCTGGAGAGACTTGTTGTCACTCAGACTCCAGGAGAACACCACATGTTATTGCCAGTGAGAAATCACTGATAATGACTTGTGTGAAAACTCCTAGTGAGTAAATAATAATAACAATAAAATATGGTGAATACAAAAATCATATATCTCATTTTGCCATTTCCTGGGAATGGCCTGATGAGATTGATGATCGAAATGTGATTACATTTGTGTAGCCATTCAACACACTTTATTATATATATATATATATATATATATATATATAATCAATTTGTGGCATTTTCCTACTAATTACTAAATTTACATTGATCTTTATCAACAAAAGTTTTCCATCTTTCTTTCTCTCATATATATCTTATTTGGGCTTTGAATACTATGTTATTTTGAATATTTAGTCAGGGTTTATCTGTAAGGGGAAGTATCTTCATGTCAGGTTTTCCTGACAAACCCCTGTACAGCAAAACATTAGACACTTGAGGACAGTGTCTGGTAGGCATTCAAGTTCTCACTATGTATGTGTGCATATATATAGGTATATTTTTCACAGAGCGATATGATGATTTATAAAAGTAACGCTGGCTTATAATTATGTATCTTTCTCTATATATACAGTTATGTATATACGTTTGTGTTGGGTAAACTGCAAAACTAACTGATCATTATGAAATTTTGTACACAGTTGCTAAGTGTCAGGGTTGGTAATGTAGACTATATTTAGTTTTATGCAAAGATGAGCGAGCTTGGGGTAGTTTGTGAAAATTCAGATACCTCTGACTTTGTTAGACATCAATTAATAAATATTCCCAAATATTCAGTTTCTTTTGAGTATTTTAAAGGGTTGTTAGGAGGTATAATAGAGGCACAACCTCATATTTAAATATTCAAATATTTCCGATTTGCATTAAATTTGATCCATAGTTATTAGACACCAATTAAGCAAGATTTACTGAATTTCAATTTTTTTAAGACCCCTACAGCTTAAACCCCTAAGTTTAGACATTTTTCTAGAATCTGTCTGTCTGTCTCTCTTTCTCTCTCTCTCTCTCTCTCTCTCTATATATATATATATATATATATATATATATATATATATATATATATATATATATATATATATATATATATATAGAGAGAGAGAGAGAGAGAGATACAGTCTCGGAAGTTTCTCAACCATTAAAACTAAAAACAAAACAAACAAAAAAACAACAAAACAAAAAAAAAACCTGAAGTCCCAAGTCGTTCAGTGGAAAATCACTCATGTAAGTCAATTTAGTTTTCACAGTTATTATATTAGTTTGCTTCTAACATTATTTAAGGGATCATCAGTTGTTTACCATGAAAAATTGTTTCGGGAATTTATATATATATAAAGATAGATGAAAGAAGAGGGATAAACATGTACGAAGGACAAATTTATTTCAACTTCGATTGTTCAATGCAAGGTATACATCATATAAACCTTAGTTATTTAAAGAAACATTTCATGTTTTACTTTCTACAATTTGTAGAATATATATTTTTATGATATGCAAAATATCACAAATATTCATGAAGAGGCTTCATCAGTGCATAATTTCCGACAGTCAGGCAGAAAAATGCTTTTAATTTTTCAGCCTGACTGTGGGAATATGCACTAATAAAGCCTCTTCATAAATTAAAAAAAGTTTTAATTTTTAATGTATATATATATATATATATATATATATATATACATTAAAGATTAAAACTTTAAATACCTAAGGTTTATATGATGTTACATATATTGTTACGGACCAGCTGTGACATGTCACACAGGAAGGCGTATTATTGCTAAATATAAATAATATTCTAGATTCAAATGGAAATAATAAAAACATGGTTAAACATTCCTGAACTCCACTTTGGGTTTCAGAGAAGATATCAGTTAACACAATATGCTGAAGAAACAACACTGACACAAAAAATTGTATAAAATATATAATTTATTAACAGGGTTATTAATAAAACAGGCACAACAAGAACAGGGGTGGATAAACAAGTTATTGGTGGGGAAAATGTATAAAGTTCTGACTTGGAGAATGTAAGGTTTTGGGAATAAAGCAAATTAAAAACTTCAAGGCATTGGCATGTAAAGGAATACTTTTTTGATTTTGGATGATCAAAGTCTCTGTAAATGACAAACGATTCAAAAGGTACTTATCTTTTGTGGGAAGATAGACGCCAGTCACTGAGAAAGTAATATTTCTTTTTCGAGTAGATGGGTGCTGAGAAATTAATTTTTTCTAATCAGATCAAGGTGAAATGTTTAATTATGTGGTTCAGATAGCCGCTATAATGATGAACAATATGATATATATATATATATATTTAAATAAATGTTATTTCAAGGCGAGAAGTCGAATGTTTTCTCTCAATTAAAATCAAAGTGTTTGATAGAATCATGAATGCAATTTTTGACATCCTTTTCAAAGGCTGATTTCAACTCTAGGTTTAGACAACACCCAACGTTTCTGGGTCGATAACTTTGAGGAATAGATGGAAGATTATGCTCCAAAAGATTTTTAGAGATGACATTGCAGCAGACTCACAGTTGTGATGATAGGATTAAAGCTAAAATGATTTTGGTCAAAAATCGTATATATGAAAAAAAAAAGTAAATAGTTTTCAAATGATTGACTGAGACATTGGGACACTTGACCGTCAATATTCCTCATTTAGTCTTTTTTTCCCCCTGTTTTGTCAACGTGATAAGAAGATCTGGGGATAGGCTATGACTTTGAAGTCCTAAATACTGAGGGCTAACTACTTAAAACTCTTTAGAATCAGTCTTCGCATATAGGTGTGAAAAAACAGATTTAAGTTCTGAGTCCAGATTTCAGAACACTAGGGCAATGAGATTGTGTGTACACTTCATCGCTTTTACTTAAATATATGAAGCCAAATTATATTGAAATTGGAATGAAATCTATCCATCTCTCTCTCATATATATATATAGACATGTACATAATCCGCGACACTGACATGTTGATATTATCGATCAACAGCTGTTAGAAACTGAGATCTCATCAAGCAGAAAGAAAATCTGATCCTTCCCTCAGCTCATATCCACTTCATTCTTCTCAAAAGTTCTTCAATCTTCATGATTAGTATGAGAAGATAATTCCGTTTGCTTGTTGTCAGAATATATATATATAATGTGGTGTATTAGGAGAAATAGCCAGAGTGCTCAATTACTTGTGCGAGAGCATATATATTTTTGAAATTTTAATTAATGCTATACATTAGTTTGATCTTCCATCGATACCTTTGGTTACGGAAACAATGGAAACTCAAGCTACAGGGCTAAAGATACCAAATGTAACTGATTCTTCAATCAATGTTTTGATAGTAGAAGATCAAACTAATGTATAGTGTCAATTAAAAATATATATATATATATGTATGTGTGTGTGTATATATATGTACATATATGTTCATGTATGTGTGTATATATATATGTACATATATGTGTGTATATATATGTTCATGTATGTGTGTACATATATGTGGGTGTATATGTATGAGTTATATATATATATATATATATATATGTGTGTGTGTATTTTGGCAGCAAGTCACTTATTAGACAGGATTAATTTTGTTCAAGATCTTAGTTAGTATTTTTGTGTTTTTGTACAAGTTGTATTGTTTCTGGGTTCAATGAATCGAAGAAGAACCGCAAGTAAATGTCACAAGCATTTTCAATCTCCATATATCGTTGTTAGGAGAGTGTTCTGCTTTTCTTTATATATATATATATATATATATATATATATATATATATTACGTACACAATCTCTACCAAAATTAGATGGACAATAAATTTTATACTGTAAATTTAATATAATTTACATAAATCTAACTATAATATATAGTGTATAACGCAAACCCTATGCCACTTTTTTTCAGAAAGTGAGAGGTAAACAAAAACTTTATTTTTTTGTAGTTCTAATTAAATATAAGACAGTGTACACAAACAAACACATTATATAAGTAAAATCAGATTTTCCCATATTTTGTGGACACAAATATTATTAAATAATAGAAATTAGATAAACAAATCTTTCATCAGTGATTTCCCCCCCCCCCCCCCAAATTTTTTTTGATCGATTTCAATATTTAGTCTTGATCAATATTTTATTTTTTACTCATAAATAAATTCAGACGGAGGAGTTTTTACTCTATAACTAACATCTACTCTTACTCTCCCAATTGACACCGGAAAACATTTTGATGAGATACACTTTATCTATATAGAAATATTGTCAATCATATTTCAAGCGTTTTAGATCGCTTGAATGATCGATGATGAAGTGGGAGGGAAAATAAAAATGGCCGAACTTACTAGCGGCCTGGTAAGTCAATGAAATATTCATGCAAACATTTTAACAATTAAAATCATTTTTCTGTTCATTTACAAACACGAATATTACATTTTAATTTAATTGTAATTTGCGTTATGTTATTCGCCAACATATTTTCAGAAGGAGGATTTTACTGATTTCACCAGTAAAATAATAACACATTTTTATGAGATAAATATTCAGGCAAACGTTTAAAAAATTAAATAAACTGTTATTTGTTTCATTATTTACAAAATAGAAGTAAAAGGATATACATTTTTCTCTAGCAAATACAATATTTTCAGAAGGGACCTGCTTCTGCTTTGACTCATAAAATAATATCACACGTTTTTTTAATAAGTATTTAGATATTTTGTATCTATACATTTGTATTAGTAGTATATACATATTTTATGATAAGTATATAGATTTTGCATATATAGTAGTAGTAGATAAATTTGATTTTAGTTCTAGTATATACATTTTTGTTTTAGTACTGATGTCAACAGCGTGAAATTAAATGCTTTGAATTTACTGATTATTTATTGAAATACAATAGCGTAAATAAACTAAATTTTTTAAATCCTATTAACAAAAAAATATTTACTTCCACAACCACCAGCATGCATTTCCATTTACTCATAAACAAGTCAGCCATTTTCAGCTTTTTTTTTAATAGTACAGAAAGAAAAATAAAACAATTGTGCCGTTTCGAAATTTGGGTGTATTGCCATCTTGGACTTACCAATTGTCCTGATTCCACATCCGAATTCACGGTACTACTCCTGGGCAACGCCGGGTGATATATCTAATATATATATATATATATATATATATATACATCACACTGTCACACATACATGCATTCATAAAAAAACTTATGTTAATACACCCACAAATAAGAAAAGGTAAGAAGTACTCATAGGGTCTATGATGAATTTTGAGTAAACATTTTTATTTGTAGCTATCAGAATTACAGTAAAATTAATTTAATAAACAAATACTAAGCAACTACTTATTTATTTCAGATGAACATACAGATAGAAAGATAACTACTTATTTATTTTAGATAGAAAGATAGATATACTAAAAGGATTAGTTTTATAGGAAACCAGCTGTACTTACCCATTGTTTAATTTTTTATTTGTCTGCACATGTTCTAAACTTATACAGAAAAAGAAATAAAATTGTAGTTGTACAGGAACAACTCTTTTTATATTCTTCAATAAAAAAAAAAAATGAGTTATTAACCGTGCTGATTTTGATATTACCAGTTATCCGGGCAGGTCGACATCATTTTTTTAAATAAATTGTAGCAAAGTATGTTAATATAATATCAATAACATGGTACTACGATAACAAATCAAAATTATTTAGTCAAAATAAAAGTTTGATATGTCGCTTAAATGCTATTTGGATCCTACTTTTAAAATCTCACAAGATAACTTTATATGTTAGATATATATATATAGAGAGAGAGAGACAAATAGGTTTTCAATCAGCTAACTAAGGGAGGGGGGGACACGACAAAACTCAAACACACAAATAAATAAATGAATAAAAGTCTGACTTACAGTTTAGTCAGGTTATTCAGACAGAAGTTGGACGATTCTAGAAGCAAGTAAATCCCAAAACGCTATCTTAGCTTTTTTTTGTTTAATCATTCTATATTTGTATCTCAAAACAAAGTTATTTCTGTTGGTAATTTTCGAGATCCCCTAATCGCATCCTGCATCATCAGAAATAAATCGAGAAAGGAAAAATGAAAACTGAGAAATATATTCTTTAGCAAGAAACTGAAACTCATATATATATATATGAAAATATACACACACAAATAATTGTTAACATGTGTACATTAAGAAATACTTTTAAAATATATATCTCCCTATATATATACTGGTTATATAGACTGAAGTAATGTAACATGTTTAATATACATTGATCTATTTGTAATAGATGTTATCGATCTACAGCTCTCAAGAGCTGAGGTCTCATCGGGCAGAGAATTTTTTATTTATTTATTTTATTTATTTATTTATTTCAACGACCAGGTTGGATCATAAAAAATTCTCTGCCTGGTGAGACCTCAGCTCTTGAGAGCTATAGATCGATAACATCGACATGCCAGTGTAGCAGACCTTGTACATGTTTGAATAAAAGCATTCACTATATATATATATATATATATATATATATATACACCAAAATTAATTCCTCCGAACAGAACAGTTTTCCATCACTTTTATGTCCCCTTACAAAGGTTTAAATTAAGATATTATGATGCTAAACCTTATGTCAAGAATCCTTATTCTAATTTTGATCAAAATCTATTTCATGATTTTGATTCTAGAAAATTTCTCGAATTTATGGCTTAAGCTTAATGGGGTCTTAAGACAAAATTGAAATTCAAGAAATCTTGTTTCATTGGTGTCTGGTGACTATGGATCAAATTCAATGCATATCTGATATATTTGAATTTTCAAATTGGAATTTATGCCCATATCATACCCCCTAAACACGTTTAAAATACTCTAAATAAACTAAAATTTGGCGAATATTTATTAATTGATGTTAAAATGTTCACAAAAGTCGAAGGTATCTGAATTTTCACACAATGAATCAGATAATGTAAGGGGGATAAATCTTTGCAGTTAAACTATAATCTTACATTATCTGAGTTATCATTGAGAATTTTTTTCTATCTCAGCCATTCTCAATAGCATTTTGTGACCACTTTGCATTTTTCTGTGTGTGTTTCTTCTCTATACGTGAATTTTATATTATTATTTCATTTTATTTTGTTTCTCGCCTATTTTAAAAATTTTATTTTTTATTAAAATGTTCTTCTAATATATAAAGAAAAGTCAGTCGGATTCTCGAAATTAGACCTAAATAGCATTGCCTCTGACAAATCGATATTTGATTCAGCCTAGCCCGTGACTTAAGGATTTTTTAGTTTCTTTTCTTTACATGAAAAAGGAAACTCCACTCAATTCCATTGATTACATATTCTATACGGTCCGATAATTTTTTTTAGTAGCACACACTTTGTGAGATTCATCGTTTGTTAAAAATGAAAATTTCAAACTGGTGTCTACATTCACTTTGTACGTATTTATTCATTCTTTTCTACTTTGTTTACACTAAAACTACCTCTCTAGAATTAACCTCCAACACTTATTATATATAAACTTACTTATTCTCAAATTCCTTACTATTCTCTGTTAGAAATCATTAAAACGACAGAGTGAAATTTTAAATCTGAAAGCCAATAACTACAAAGGAGCTTAATTGGATTTAGTTTTTTTACAAAGGTTTTTTATAAAAACCTGGATTGTTCTGCTCAGATTTTTCATTTTTTTCTTAATCAAAATGACTTAAACGGTGTTATTTCTATCGATATCCACTTTTTTCTGTTTCCGATCCATTTCTTGTGTCATATTTTCGATTCCATTTCTTACGTCGTATTTTGAACACCTAACATTACATGAAACAACCGTTTCGATTGGTTTTGGATAAATGTAAATGCTAAACATTCCAGTACATAAATCGGAGCTTCCTTGGATTTTGTTATTTGAAAAGGTTGTCATAAAAGCTTGGGTTCTTACACTCCGGTCTTTCCATTGATATGAATTTATTTTTAGCCAGTGTTTACTATATATGTGTGCATCGGTTTGATTTAAACCCCTAACATTACATGATAAATCCTTCTCGATTAGTTTGTTAAAAAGACTGTGACTCTTCAAAATTTGAAAGGGATTTGGAAGCATTTAAACTGTCAGATAGAAAGTCATTTCTGGCTTTAAAATGCGCATATATTAAAACATTGGGGAACAAAAATAAAAGTAAAAAGGCTCCCGGGCACAATCGAGTTGGTACAGCTAATAAATAAATTTAAGAATTCATTTTATTTTTTTAAATTAACAATCATATATATAATATATATATATATAATGTGGGTGGGTGTGTGTGTGTGTGTGTGTATATATATATATATATAATGTGTGTGTGTATATATATATATGTGTGTATATATATATATATAATGTGTGTATATATATATATATATAATGTGTGTGTATATATATGTGTGTGTATATATATATATATATATATATATATATATATATATATATATATAATGTGTGTGTATAAATGTCGATAGCATAAGGATAAAATGCCTCGACTGCTGACAAAGTGGCTGGATTTCGAATCTCAGCTTAAAGTGCTCATTCATCTAGCCACACCGGAGACAAAACAGGCTTTCTGTGAATGACTATATATATATATATATATATATATATATATATTATACTATATTATACATTTTACATAGCAATACATATGCATTGGTATGCCAGTTATATTCATGAAATCTCCGCACATACACACAAACATTTATATATATGCTAACGAAAAAGAAAAACAGAACAAGAAATTTGAATTTACCTTCTTGCTTCTAAAATCGTCCAACTCACTCAAATAACGTAATCGTAAGTTATACATTTATTTATTCATTTTGTGTCAACTTGTGTGCTTTTGATTTTCCATTGACTGAGTTTACTCATTCATATATATATATATATATATATATATATATATATATATATATATATATTAAAGAATAATTTTATTTCAAATCTTGCATATCTTTAAATATTTAGCCTGGAATTTGAAATTGTAAATTAACTATAATTAGGTAGTTAACATAATTCAACATGTCAGGATTTATTTTAGTATGTAATTCTCATATTATGATTACTGCACTTATGGGGTCAATTTTAACATATGTCTTGATAATGATACCTGAAGGAATTGAAAGTACTTGGAAAACTATGAATTTCACAACATTCATTCATTTTTTTTTTTAAAGCACTTGATGTAAGGAGCTAAAAAAATATATATATATATACTACTTCAATGTCAAAAACTAGCGAAAGATTAGTGTTAGATGGATAGATTCTACCCAGAAAACAGCAATTCTTCCCTCTTTGTCAGAAACATCGCTCATGGAATTTGAGGACTGCAGGACAAAATAAGGGAAGCGAGAGTTATGAGGCCGTCGAAAGTAAACCCAAGGTCCATTTCCTTCTTTCCTTTTATCAACAATCACAATGAAAAAAAAAAATGTCAGAAAGGTCGAGAAACTAAATAAAAGGATTGTATTGCAAAAGAATTCTGTTATTTAATCAAATATATTTAAATGAAAAAAGAAAAATCTTTTTATATATATATATATATATATATATATATATATATATAGGGAGGGCCTGTGGACGAGTGGTTATAGCACTTGTCTTTGCGCTGGACGACCCGGGTTCGATCCCACTCACGGCATGCGAATTTTCGGGTCTGAAAACTCCCTCTGTCCACCCAGCAGTAAATGGGTACCTGACTAAAAATCAGGGAAGGTTCAAGGCAGCAGAAGGAGAGGGATGGGCTCCGTCTTCCATATGCTGTGCCCTAGACACGGTGATTCTTAACAAATCACCGCCGCTACGGCCATGGGCAGTGTGCGATGTCGGCAACGACACTCGTGCACGTCCAGGCTATGCGAGCTTTACCTTTACCTTTTATATATATATATATATATATATAAAGTAAAAGTAAAGTAAATTTTATATATATATATATATATATATATATATAAAATTTACTTTACTTCCGTTGAAGTTCTCAGAAATCAAGGGGCCACTTTCCTGGGGCTAACAGGCTATGCGAGCTTTACCTTTACCTTTTATATATATATATATATATATATATATAAAGTAAAAGTAAAGTAAATTTTATATATATATATATATATATATATATATATATATATATATATATATAAAATTTACTTTACTTCCGTTGAAGTTCTCAGAAATCAAGGGGCCACTTTCCTGGGGCTAACACTTGATCTCTATATGAGATACATAGATATTCGAATATTCTATTAAAATTCTCCTCTACCTCAAACGTTGAGTATTTATTTATCTACCTCTCACAGCGGTAAGATGTGACACAAGGTCGGATTGAGTAAGTAAAGAAATTAGAACATAAATTTTCCTCTCCCCAATTGACTAGTTTATTATGTTATGGTATATATTTCTTGTGGTCTCTTGGTCTTAGCGGATTCCATGACAAGAATTCATCTAGTCTGGTGGAGTATCCAGCTAAGTGCTGTTACTTGAGGTAACATTACTTGGAGAAGGTGCACTATTCCTCATTTCAGCAAGTGTATAACTGTGTAGAGGGAATCTTATTTGGGCTTCAAATACTATGTTATTTTGAATATTTGGTCAGGGTTTACTTGCAGGGTAAAGTATTCTCATGTCAGGTAGTTCTGATAAACCCTTGTACAGAGAGACCGAAGACACTCGAGGATGGTATCTAGTAGGTAATTCAAACTCTCCACTATATATATATATATATATATATATATATATATATAATGTGTGTGTGTGTGTGTGTGTACATAAAATAAGTTGTTTTTTTTTAGTCTATTCGCTATAATCTAATTTCATTTTATATATTTTTTGAAAATGTATTTATCTTTATCAGAGCACTTCCTTTCTATCTCTTCCCAAATCACCTCTTCCTTCTCCCCTGCAGCTAAAATCTCTAGTGCTTGAACTTGACTCTGTCGGATTTGATCAGCAAAGCTTAGTTCTCTGGAGATAACAGACGAAATCGCAATGGAAACACACGCACACAGGCAGACTCGTACAAACATATAAGGTGGTTGGAAGAAAGAGGTTCCGTGGTGGGGGAAGGGGGGTGATACCGGAAGGAAGGGGAGGAAAAGTGAGAAATCAAAGGGTGTGAGATTGAACGAAAGGGCGTTATGCTCTAACTTGCCCTGATCGCCGCCAACTGCCACCATCTTCATTCACCCTGTGCCCTTCCATCGCACACAGTGCACACGCACACAGTTTTTATCGTGTAAATTCTGTTACGATTACAGCTAAGGGTGCGTGCACACACTGCACTCACCATAGAGCGTTGTTTATTTTCAAATATTAGCGTTATCTGGAATGTAACGACGACGACGACGACGACGATTCTCTCTCCAGAGATGTCTCAATCACAGGCTCTAAAAGCAAACGAGCAAGGCATGCAGAGGTGATGGTTAAAAGGCAGGAACCAAGAGTCGGGGTGTTCAGGGTCAGAAAAAGAAAAAGAAGAGGATCTCGGAAGTTGAGGCTGGGGTTGAGGTGAGGTCGGCACGCAGTGGCAACCCAGCAATGTGGGAGCAGCCGGTTGAGTTTGAACTAATGATATCTGATCACCCGTTTGCTGATATTCGCTTGTGTGGCTTGTGGCAATGACACAAATAACGGATGACAGCCATTCGCATTGAACAGATTTGGAGCCTGAGCTTCTCACAAACACTCAATATCTATATTATTGCCCCCCCCCCCCCCGGTCCCGATTTATAAAATCGGGGGGGGGGGGGGGGACCTATGTTTTGAGGCATGTCCGTCCGTCCGTCCGTCCGTCCGTCCGTCCGTCCGTTTCTCCGCAACCATCCATTGAATTTTTACTGAAATGTTGCATGAAGTTGTAACTTTGGTCAGGTTAGAAAGTGACATTCTCCGATTTTTGAAAAAAAATCTGGTTAGCTCCCCAGGGGGTCAAAAGGCCACGAAATGGCAAAAAATGACATTTTTTTCCCCTATAACTTTTCATCCATCCATTCAATTTCTCTGAAACTTGGCCAAAATGTGGAGACAATTGTTCCTAATAGAAAATAAGTATCGCTCACCTTGGAAAAAATCTGGTTCGCGCCCCCAGGGGGTCAAAAGCCCCCTAAAATGGCAAAAAATGACCCTTTTCTCCCATAACGTTTGCTCCATCCATTCAATTTTTCTGAAACTTGGCCAAAATGTAGAGGCAATTGTTCTGGATATAAAATGAGCATCCTTGACCTCAGAAAAATTCTGGTTCGCGCCCCCAGGGGGGTCAAAAATGCCCCAAATTGCCCAAATGTATTGCATTTTGCACTTGCCACATCGAGTCACATACAGAGGGGGACCACGCATGCGCGGTTTGTTATTATTGTTTTTGGTTTTCTGTTCATTATTATTATAAGAGCTTTCACGTGGAATGAGATCGTTTGTTTTCATAAAAATTTAAATGACACCAAGGCTCGCAAACTCTGTTCTAGTAGATTTCAGTTGTGGTCATTCAGATAGTCACACTTAATCATTATTATTGTTATTATAAGATATTATAAGATATTTCACATTAACAGTGACAAGTGTGTTTTGTTTTTTCTTTTACTACAATGTACATGACAGACAATCTCCAAATCTCAGTATAACTACCATCTTGATGGTCGTAATTATTTTCATTTTTTACTTACTAGGAGTTCTCACATAAGTGATTACCAGTAATTTATCACTGGGTAACACAGGTGATGTTCCCTGGAACCTGGGTGACAACATGTCTCCTCAGATTTCCAGGAGTCTCCACTTTTTTCAATCACTGTTGCAAATCACTTTGCATTTTTGCAACAGCCGTATAACATTAAGTTCTCACATATAACGACCATTGGCTTTCTCGGGAATTTAAGTGACAATATGCTCCTTCGAGATTGTAGTACTCTCTGTGCCCTTCCACTGGAGGTCTGGACGGTGCTCTCCCTCGTAGGTCTTTCCATCCTCCCAGACAATTCACAAGCATTTCCTGTGATACCGACTGATGTTGGTGCAATCTTATTATTATTTACTCGCTAAGAGTTTTCACACGAGTCAGTATCAGTGATTGCTCACTGGTAACAATAAGTGGTGTTACCTGGAGTCTGAGTGACAACAAGTTTCTCCAGATTTCCAGCACTCTCCACTTCTTCTGATCACCATTGCAAATCATTTGCATTCTCTCAACAGCCATTTACCATTGCATACTTTCAGATAACGGGCATTGGCTTTCTTTGGAATTTGAGTAACAATAAGCCTCATCAGGATTCCAGTACTCTGTGTTTTTCCAGTAGAGATCTGGATAGTGATCTCCCTCTTCGATCTTTCCATCCTCCTAAACCCTTCACAACCATTTTCTGCAGTAGCAGCTGATGTTGGTGACAACATGTTTATTTATTATTTTTTTCTTACATAATTTCAGTTCCCTTGAATTCACACAATGTTCTTTATTTTTAGTTTGTTAACCCACCATTATTCTTTTTCAATTTCTATGTGATTGGTCGGTGTCTCCTGATTATGCGTGTTGGCTTCTGCATTCGAGGATTTTTCTTAATGTTTCAGCAGTTTTCATTGGTGTCATGCTTTGTATGGTGTCAGCCCTCTCTTTGATTCCGATTTCTTTTCGTCTTTTTTCCAGGTTTTTAGTTCCTAGTGCTCTTGCAATTATCAGTATAACGGTAGTTTTTTCATTTCCATATTCTTTTAAGCTCTCTGGCAGGCTTAATTTATTTGCTGAGTTTTTCTGCCTCCTTGAGTTTCACCTTGTGATCTGCTGAGATGACGAAAGCAATTATTATTATTATTATTAGTAGTAGTAGTAGTAGTAGTAGTAGTATATGCCTCCTATTCATCTGGCACAAGATATCGATGAATTTAGTCCATTTAATAGTAGGGATGGCGGGTTTGTCTCATGGCTAAATCATTTTGAAACCTTGGTTCTTGTCGGATCCTTAAAGTTAAGCAATGTTGAGCCTGCTTATCACTTTGGCGGGTGACTACTAGATGCCATAAGCAAACATTTTACTTGGGTGTATGAATTGCTACTAATCTTGCAAGAATACAAACAGTGATATATACTATTGTCCAGTCATGGTCGTGGTGCAAACCATCTTTTCTGACACGAAGAGGAGAGTCAAGATGGCTGGTTAACTCAATAAAAATAAAGAAATTTTTTCTGTACACAAAGGATAACCAATAAAAGCCAGAAACTACATGAAGATGTTTTTACTAATTCTGTATCAGACCTAAAAAATGATGGCATCATATACAACACAACTACTTCATGGTAAACTTTTACAACATTTCTATTGTACTTTATATATGACCGTTATAAAAGTTCACTTAATGATTTGGAAATATCTCAACTTTTCAGATTTTCCTAAAATATCACCTATCTTGATTCTTCTTCTGGGGGAGAAGGGCACAAAATATCTCGAGAAAATAGTTATGTTATAAAATTGACTAGTTATATGATATTTCATTTTTTTCCTAGCTTTCTGCGTCGGGAATTTTGTAACTCTGGTGGCAAAGGATTTTTTTCTGTTGTTGGTTTCCACTCAGAGCTTTCACTTTGATTTAACAAAAAAATTAGTTAAAAATGAAACATTTTTCCAGAAATAATTCATAAGTGAATGTAAGTACAGAATTATTTAAAAATATAATCATATATTTAAACAAGCTGCACATGTGTGGTCCCCCTCTGTATGTGACTCGATGTGGCGAGTGTAAAATGCAATAAATTTGGGCAATTTGGGGCATTTTTGACCACCCTTGGACGCCCTGGGGGCGCGAACCAGAATTTTTCTGAGGTCAAGGATGCTCATTTTATATCCAGAACAAGTGCCTCTACATTTTGGCCAAGTTTCAAAAAAATTGAATGGATGGATCAAACGTTATGGGAGGAAAGGGTAATTTTTTTGCCATTTTAGGGGGCTTTTGACCCCCTGGGGGCGCGAACCAGATTTTTTCCAAGGTGAGCGATACTTATTTTCTATTAGGAACAATTGTCTCCACATTTTGGTCACGTTTCAGAGAAATTGAATGGATGGATGAAAAGTTATTTTTTGCCATTTCGTGGCCTTTTGACCCCCGGGGGCTAACCAGATTTTTTTTCAAAAATCGGAGAATGTCACTTTCTAACCTGACCAAAGTTACAATTTCATGCAAAATTTCAGAGAAATTCAATGGATGGTTGCGGAGAAAAATCCGGACGGACACACGGACGGACGGAAATGCCTCAAAACATAGGTCTCCCGATTTTATAAATCGGGGGACCAATTAATGATTAGAAAATTAGACAATACCGATAATAATAAGCTAAATAATTCCCATTATATTATTAATCTATTCTACTCTAACCAAATGCATCCAAACTTTACATTGGAATAAAAAAACTCACCAAAATATAATATATCGATATATATCCCCATCAACTGTAATAATAAAATAAGATTCATTATTTATAAAAAAAATTTAAAACATCAAACTACGTAGTTAACAATAACACTTCTCAGACCAAAAACACATTAGGAAGAACCAATGTAATATATCGGGTTCAATGCCTGATGGGAAAATGTATCTCTGAAGATAATAAAACTAATTGTTACATCGGTTTCACTACCACAACACTTTCCTAAAGTCTCACCTAACATCTCTCAGATACTAGCTCCAGATGTCAACACCTAAAAAAACATGACTGCCTCTCCTCAATATAGACACATCATAGTTAATAATAAAAAAAAATAATACACCACGCTACCAACATCAAAAGATTAAACATTCTTGAAGCCCTGTACATAAAAACCACATATCCCACAATCAAACATGTAAATTACGAAACTAGTCACAACATTTTAAAGTGTTTATTATAGTAATTGACGGTAAGAAATTCGTAGCCTTTAAACAATCATGATTTTGAATTTTGCATGCACTTAGCATGTAATCACATAATTTTAAAGTCGTGAATTACTAGCTGTTTAAAAAAATCAACAGTAAATATATAACCCTGTCTTATGATGATTTGATGAATCAAATCGAAGTACTCAAGAAAAAAAAGAAAGATGGAACAAGAAACCCATAGAACTTGCATATACCAATTTGACCGAAATACTAGATCGACTATTCGAAATATTGTAAAAAAAAAGACTTATCAACCAAAAACACTGTGTTATTAAATAATGTTTGCCTAAATAAAAATATGTTGCCAAAATACACAGTGTGTGTGTGTGTGTATATATATATATTTTATATATATATATATATATATATATATATATATATAAAGGAGTTAGGCTACCAACATTTGTAAACAGTTTTTTTTCAACATTTATTTATTATTTTGTTATTTTATCATTTTATATAACGCGTTTCAAGCGGTGGTCCGCTCTCGTCAGATATGTAGATTCATTTGAAGAAATTTCTTTCGATTTGAAAAAGTGTTGTTTCATTTGAGGAAATGTGTTATTGTTTGGCGTTTTTGCACAGCATGTGTGGGTTTGTGTATGTGTTTTGATATTTTGATATTTTTTATTTTTATTTTTGATTATTTTCATGTGATTTTGACCTTTATTTTATCGGTCATCTCCATTTCTTGAAGTGCTTCGATTTTCTTTTGAAATTTATTACTCTGTACCAAAGAGTCTGGATGTAGTTTTTGTTATTGAATTCAAAGGAGTTATTGTTGAGAATAATGCTGTCGAGGATGAATTGTTTGGTGAATCTATGGTGTAGTATTTGTGGGTGTTTGTCAATCCAGTGTGATATCGCCTGTTTACCTAAGTCATGGGGTATGTTGCTATATAAGCTGCTGATATCAAATGTAACTAATTTAGTCCCGGGTGTATTATTTGTGGTAAGGAGTCTAGGAAGTGTATGTCGTCTCTTATGTAGTTCTTGACTTGATCGGTGAATAGTTATAGTAATATGTCAATTAAGCTACTCAGTCTGCTTGTTGGGCATGATGGTCCTGCTACTATGGGGCTAAGATCAAAGTGTAGTATCTGTTCCGATGGATACTACACCCTATAGACCGGTGTTGTCTTGGCCTTCGGGCATGGTTCCGCCGGTCTATGGGTCTGTCCTGTGCAGTTCTAGGAGGTCCACCCTCCCAGGCTTTGCCTCCCCTCTTTGGGGAGGAGTAAGTTTATAGCTTACTGCCTGAGGCGCCCCTACCGGGGAATGCCGACGGGGCTGCCCAGGCAATTTTTAAACCCCACTTTCCCGACCCGACCTTGGGTCACATCTTACTTGTGGGAGTAAGATAAAAACTGGCCTTGTGCCTAACTCCTGGAGAGGAGTAAATCAATACTATGGGTCTAAATGTAAGGTCACTGGGATTCAGGACACTAATATATTCTGATTTCTGTGTGTTGATGGCATTTCTTATCTCATTTGATTTATGTATCTTAGGTAGTCCATAGAAGTTGTTTGTTTTAATCATGAAGTTTGTTAGGATATCCTTTTCTTTATTGTATGTCGTGCAAAGTTTTGTAATTTTTGAAATGGTGTTATTGTCAATGTTGGTGCTAATTGGTTTGTAGTAATCTTTGTTTTCTAGTACCGCTATAATTTTCAATTTATAGTCATTTTTGTCAATGATGACTACCACACTGCCTTTGTCAGCTTCTTTTATAATTATGTTATTATTATTTAGGATATTATCTAGTGCTTTGTTTTGTTTAGATGTTAAGTTACTGGTAGGTTTAGTTTTACTCTGAGAGTTGATGCTCCAGAGGTTTTCAAAGAAGGTGTTTAGTTCTTTCGTATTGTTGTGTTTATTAGGGAAATATGTTGATTTGTTTCTCACTAATGAATCATCTGTTTTGTTTTCGTTATTGTTTAGTGTTTCTATTAGTCTGAATTTGCGTTCAAATTCTTTAAGGTCCTTCCTCAGTTCTGTGATATTACTTTTGGGAGTTGGGAAGAATTTGAGGCCTAATTTTAGTATTTCTATTTCCTCTTGCAAATGTGTATGTGGTTAAATTGATGATTTTGGGTTTTAAGTTGTCTAATCTTGGATTGTTGTCCGGGGAGAGGTTTCTAAAAAATGATGAGTGTTGTTTGTTCCGTTGATTTGAGGAGTTGTTAAAGGGTGATTGCTTTCTATACATTCTGTGTCTTTTAGAGGATTTTGTTGTTTTTTGGGAAAATTTGGTGTTGTGTGTGTTGTTATAAGGGTTTATTTTGGTATATTTGAATGTGGTGTTATCGTTGTTATGTATATATATATATATATATATCAGTTATTTACCAGTTTACCTTCCCTGTTTTGATTTCTACCCCCCTCCATCATTTTAATTGAAAGAATTGCAGTTTTAAATTTTATTTTTCCATTAGAGATTTACAGTAATATTGTGGGTATGTATGTGTATATATGTGCATGTATATATATATATATATATATGAATGTGTGTGTATATATATATGTATGTATATATATTTAAATGTGTGCATATGTATGTATATATTTAAATGTGTGCATATGTATGTATATATGTATATATATATGTGTGTGTGTATATGTCTATTTATGCGTATATATATGTATGCGTATGTCTATTTATGTGTATATATTTGTGTATATGTATATATATATGTCTATTTAGGTGTATATGCCTATGTGTATATATGTATGTACATATTTATATATATGCATGGATGTGTGTACGTATATGGGTATATGTTTATGTATATATATATATATATATATATATATGTATGTGTGTGTGTATGTATGCATGTGAGGCTTTTGAAGAAATATGGGTACCACTGATATGATCTTTACAGCCGTTAAATGCAGGAAAAGTGTATTGAACATTGTCTAGACCTATATCAGGTTGATCTGACAAAAGCATTCGATACAGTTAATCGAGATGCGCTGTGGAAAGTATTGGGTAAAGTGGGATGTCCTCCTAACTTTATTAGACTCCTTCGTGAGCTGCACGACAACATAAAAGCACGTGTCAACTGCAATGGTTGTCTTGCTTAACCCGTTGCAGTTGTCGTTGGCTTTAACTAACTGTGACAAAGGTGTGTATTTTCGTTTTCGCACATCGGGTCGGCTGTATAACTTACAGCGTTTTAAGACTTTGTCAAAGCCATTCTCAACTGTTGTTCGAGATTTGCTGTATGCAGATGATGTAGATCTCATGGCTCACTCGCAGAATGACATGCAGGATATCATGGATCGCTTTGCATGGGCATGTAGAAGCATGGGTCTCACAATAAGCCCGGACAAGACAATAGCTATGTTTTCCCCAGACCCTGGCAACCCATATCAGGAACCGGATATATTTGTTGAAGACCACAGACTGTCTGTAGTGGGTTGTTTTATGTATCTGGGTAGTGTTATTTTGAGGAACGGGTCGTTAGATGCTGAGTTAAATGGAAGCATTGAACAGGCTTTTGTGTCTTTTAATCATTTGGAGAAGCGGATGTGAGCACCATGTGATATCAGGCTGGAAACTAAGATCTCTGTGTATGAGACTTGTGTGGTATCAACTTTGTTATATGCTTGTGAGACATGGACCACTTACAGAGCTCATATTCGCCTACTAGAGACTTTCCAGGCACTTGCTTAACATCCGTTGGGATAGCTTAACTCCAGACACGGAAGTGTTGGAACAAGCTGCTGTTCCAAGCATCGAGTCTCGTATAAGTAAACGCAGACTTCATCAGGCTGATCATCTTATTTGTCTTACTGATGGCAGACTACCCAAGCAGGTGATTTATGAGAAACTAACTGGGAATACTCGCCCACAGCATAATCCTCGTAAGCGATTCAAACATTGTCTCAAAGACGATTTGAAGTGCTTTGGAATTGAGAATGGGAAAGGAATGGCGGTAGATAGGTCAAGGTGGAAGAGAGCGCTTTTTGAAGGTAGCAAGCTTTTTGAAAAGAATAGGATGAAACACCAGCAGCAGAAGAGAGCAGCGAGGAAGAGAGGGATGTGACATCTCCAGCACATAGAAGAAAAATGGAACACATAAAATGCCAAGCTTGCAACTTGGGAACTATGTCACGTGCAGGTTTTTTGAATCACCAACGAGTGCATGTTTTGCAAAATCAATCACGGACAATAGGTGGCTTCATTTACACCTGCCACCTCTGTGGTATGGTCTGTAAAAGTCTGGAAGGCTTGAAGAGCCACATCTGCGCCTCTCACTGGGAACCTTTACACTAATATCGCACTGATATGCCAAAATCAGTCATATTAAAAAATATATGTTGTATATAGGTATGTATGCATATATATATATATATATATATAGATTAGAAGAAAAAGCCATGAAAAATATTATACACAGATACGTATCCCCAATTGACAATAACAATAAAATGAGACTTATTATTTACTATAAGAAATTTAAAATCCAAAATCTTGTAGCAAAAAACATCAAACCCCCAAACAGAACCAATGTTTTTTATAAGTTTAAATGCCCTTTGGGAGAATGTAACTCCTATAATAATAATAAAGCTAATAGCTACATTGATTTTACAAGCACTACTCTATCCCGCCGCCTCACCATGCAACCTTTAAACTCTAGCTCAATTTACCAACATTAACAAAAACATAACTGCCCTCCCTCTGATTTAAGACAAATTCTAGTTAATAACACTAAAATCATACATTCCGAAAGCAATTAAAAAAAATTAAAAATACTGGCAGCTATCTACATAAGAACACAACAACCTAAAATTAACATCATCACATATGAAACCAGTAGTAACATTTTAAAATGGTTAACGTAATGCGATTTTGTTCTGTGATGCCATTTAAATCGTCAACGACTTCTGGAACAATGCGAAAACGTTCTATGCGTGTTTCTCCGCCGTCTTTTTAAAATTTCTCTTCTTTCTCCAGCTTTTTTGTTCATTTGCTTTTGACACCTGAGGATGATTCGACGAAAAATCGAAAACGTTTGTGAAACCTGTGAAACATTTATTAATTTTTTTTGATTTTAATACAAAAAAGACCATCAAAAAAATTGAAAAAAAGTATAATTAAACAGACGAATTCTGTTATTTTTAACAATGTTTGCATAAATAGTTATATATGTATATGCCACAGATTTATATATGTATACATATGTTGCATATATGTTTATATTTTTATGTATGTATGTATATATATGTATGTACGTATATGCATGTGTATATTTATATATGTATATGCACAGCACGTGTCAACTGCAATGGTTGTCTAAACAAACGTAACCATTGTCTATTGATATGGTTGTTTTAGTGTGCAATCAAAACTGCTTCGTCGGATGTTATTTGATTATCATGGCTTTTGTGAAGTTGAAACTATCATTAAAAGCAAGCATATGCAAAACAAGTGGGATTTTGACATCGTCTAGTTTAACTGCTCTATTATCTCCATAGATCCTTTTCTCTAGGGAACGTTGAGTCTCTTCGATGTAGTGGTTGTTGCATTGTTGTAAGTATTTTTGTGTTTGTTGAAAAGATTTTTGATGGTAACAGAAGTTAATTGAACATTCATAAATGACATTTTGCTAGAGTATTGTGTATGTGTTCATTGTGTGTGTTTCTAAGTAGATTTTGTGTTTTTTGTAGAAGATGCAGAAGTCTTTTCTTTTACCATTGAGGATGCAGTATTTTGGATCTTTAAGGTTTTAGCCAAGGTTTTGATCATATCAAATATATATATATATATATACTGATGAGCTGTGAAACAGCGAAACAGTCTGTATGTGGATGACTATAAAAAAGCTCCCTCCGGGTAGAGCTTATTTTTGTAAGGGTATCATCAACGGCCATTAGCTTTAGAGCAATGCTCATTAGGTAAAACTAATTTCGAGCTCAGGCATATGCAATGTTTACATTTCGTTACATTGAGATATCACTTACATTCAGTCAGTGTCGCATGATGGCGTAGGGGTTAGCATCGCCGACTGTCAGCTCGACGGTTGCGTTTCGATCCCGGCTTGAGACACTAACTGGTCTAGCCGCACTGATGAGCTGTGAAACAGCGAAACAGTCTGTATGTGGATGACTATATATATATATATATATATATGTGTGTGTGTGTTTGTGTTGGCAGAATATCAGTATAGAGAAAACGATTTGAGATGGATACAAGCTGAACTTTACTTACTTTAGTGACAATTTTAAATTAGCATGGATAATTAATTACTAAATCTTGAAAGCATTGATATATTTATTGGTTATACATAAACATAATTTGATATTTATAGGGTAATCAGCTGTAATTACTCAGATTGTGCTGTAGAATATTCATAAACGATGGGTTATTTAAGGTTACGCCCCCCTCAACACACACATACACACACACACTAAAAATGAATGAAAGATTAAAAAAAAGCCAAAGTCAATTTCATTCTAAATAATTTAGGTGACTGAAATAGGAATTAACCAGTAATGTTTAAAAGCATTACTGGTTAATGAATTTCGCTTCATTTTCTATACATAAAAGTTTGAGAAGATATGACTTTCCTTTCAGTGGAAGTGGATAATAAATGTAATTCATTTAGGTTCCTTAAAAATCATCGAAGTTTGTTTGTTTACGTTTGGAATGAACCATAAAAAAAGTTAAGTTTTAATTCATTCATTTTAAGAAATAACTTTTACTCAATACAGTAATTTAAATGCATTTTTAGTTTTAGAATTACACTAATTTGGAACAAGCGCAGCAATTGGTTAAAATTGTAACAAATTAATCACCATTAGCCAATTTAAACGCGTCTGATAGAAAAATAGAAGCTAGAACCGGTGCATACAAAACATATGGCTTATTAAATAAAACCTGGTATTTCATGAGTGGTTGTATTAGTACATTTTTTTCTTGAGAAAAGCTCCTCCTATCATCTATAATATCACTAATAAAAAATGTTGAAAGGATTAAATATGTTATCAATAAAATCGATTGGAAATGAAATTTTTTTAAAACATAGTCAGAACAGAATTAAATATTGAGGTCAAAACAAAATTAAATGTTGATGTTGTAGGAAGTGAGCTATTAATCACAAAAAAAAACGAAAAACAGGCTGGCTCTACTTTATATATTAGATATGGATACATTTAGCAGTGTTAAATTAGATGAGTTCATATCCAGATGAGGTAAACTTACATTTTTATTTTACATTTTATCTTTATTTTTGTTATTAGGATAAAAAAAAACGTGCAGGATTTTAGCCATACCTACTAATAGACACACACTGTACAATAAAATCAATGAAAATAATTGCTATGTTTAGATTAGAATTAATCTTAGGCAAATTCGTTTTTAGACATAACTTAAATTCTGTTGTATTAAAAAAAAATTTATATAGAAATCAGTTAATTTTTTTTTAATAGTTAATGCATCACTATTGGCATATGTACTATAGATTGGCCATCCTTGGGATAAAATATCCAAGCAAACACGGTAGGCTACACCAAAATACAGACTACATTGTTTACAGTATTGCATTGGTTTGATTGTATTAAAGTAGCTTTGAAAATATAAATAAGTGTTTGAATGTTTTCTTTTATAATTGCATGTTGAAGAAATGCGTGTAGACTAGCATAGCCAAATGTTAGAGGATGTTCATTGCTTGAAATCTATATAATACTAAAACTCTATTGTTCTTGTATGTTTGCAATCAGCTTTCAGCTTTCCGGTTTTCAACATCCGGTTGCGCATGCGTAAATAGCATCGTCTTCAATCTGTTATTCCAATTCCGTTATTCTCTATTATGATTAACGAACGCATGAAATTTTTCATTCTGGAAATTTTTAAACAATTTCATTTAATTTCATCAAATAGTTTATTTGTTTTCTTCACGGCTAAAAACATTCAACGGGAGGACTTCGTAAAGTCTGTCGCAGTTTCAAAAAAACTCCTCCCTTTTAAAAAACAAAAACAAAAAAACAACACTCATTATTAATATCAGCCATACTAGCGGTCGGTGAACGAAACCACCTCCCACTTTCCCTCTCATAGATTTCACCACTCCTACTCCCTCTGTTTTCGTTACGTACGCGAGAAAGCCTGCTGTTCCCCCTTCCTTTCTCAAATCGCCCTAACCAACCACTTATAATTCAGTAACTGTAATTTAAAAAAAAAAACAATTATAATAAACAGAACGACTCATAGAAATCTATCTATATTTTTTTTTCATTTTAATATACTTTCATAGAAATGCTTCTGTTATGTAAAAAAAACCTATTTTCTTTATGCCACAAGTGTCACGCTCATACATGAATTCCATAGCTAATATAACAAACTGACCCAACAGGTCACGGGTGGTCTAGTATATGATAAAATTACCTTTTTGTAGCTCATAATTAGGGATCTTTCATTACATGAGTATGGTAAATACTACAATCTAAATTGTTTGAATCATAAGTATTATATGTTCAAAAGGATTTTGTTCACAAGAATCATTTATATATCAATACTGTTGTAACTACCTACTTTGGCCAAGATCAAAGTGTAGTATCTGTTCCGATGGATACTGCACCCCATAGACTGGTATCGTCTTGGTCTTCGGGGCTTGATTTCGCCGATCTATGGGTTTGTCCTGTGCAGTTCTAGGAGGTCAACCCTCCCAGGCTTTGCCTCCCCTCTTTGGGGAGGAGTAAGTTTATTGCTTACTGCCTGAGGCGCCCCTACCGGGGAATGCCGACGGGGCTGCCCAGGCAATTTTCAATGGCCAGAGTGCTCACCTTCTCGGGCACTGGCTTTTTCAAGTCTCACTTTCCTGACCCGACATTGGGTCACATCCTCATTGCGGGAGTAAGATAAAACTGGCCTTGTGCCTAACCTCCTGGAGAGGAGGTAAATAAATACCTACATTGTTTACTAATTATGATAGCCTAATTGTGAAATGTCCAGTTACGTCTGATCAAATGAAATGATTTGCTATGAATAATGTTCCACTTATTAAAATTGCATAATTCCTTATCTTTAATCAAAATAAACAAAACCATGCTATACTCAAAGCAAGTATTACCTACATCTAAATCAAACCCTCAATGAGAGGCAAACCTACGTCAGAATGGATGTTTCAGCAGCCCTCTGGAGGCCTACTTAGTTTTATGTTTGTCCCCCTTATTTAAAATGTTGTCGGAAAACAATATGTATTGTGCCGCTTTTAACAGTAACCACATGTTCAGTCGGGACAGCCGCCTGAAAACGGTTTCTTGGCCTTTTGGCCAAGATCAAAGTTGAACCCCCCTTTCTTAATTCCCATGCCCAACTAGAGACTGACCTACTTGTTTTCGGAGCACCCGGAAAACAGTGGGCAGTCTACCATTTAGCAGAGGATTGGGGGGGCACTACTAATCTTGTACAGAACTTTTGTAAATATTGTCCCACTCCCCCACAATGAATTTTGAAAATAATTTTTTATATAAATTGGGGATCACCTAAGTAGGCACAACCCACAGAGAGAATGAGGTATTTTGGTGAGAGAATTTAGCTACGGGTAAAATACACATAGACTGACCAAATTGTATGACCAACGAACCCACCTCCCATAACGATTCGGGCCTTGTTCCTAAGGCAAACAGGAATATTTGCACGCATTGTTTTTTATTTTCAATATTAAATATTTGCTGTAACCGTTACTTTTGTCTAAATAAAATAAAATCGTCTTGGCCTTCGGGTCTTGATTCCGCCGGTCTGTGGGTTTGTCCTGTGCAGTTCTAGGAGGTCCACCCTCCCAGGCTTTGCCTCCCCTCTTTGGGGTGGAGTAAGTTTATCGCTTACTGCTTGAGGCGCCCCTACCAGGGAATGCCGACGGGGCTGCCCAGACATTTTTTGTAGGCCAGAGTGCTCACCTTCTCGGGCGCTGGCTTTTCAGATCTCACTTTCCCGACCTTGTGTCACATCTTACCTTGTGGGAGGAAGATAAATAAAACAGTAACCACATGTTATAAAAATGATGTTAAATTTTAAAAGTTGGTATCACTTATAATATATATAATTTATTGAATATATGCTGAACATGTCATTAAAATTGGATAATCATTTGATTTTTGATTAAAAAAGAATTAATGTTTTGTTTTTTTTACAAAGAATAGTAACTTCGTGGGGCCCACATATTAAAGATTGTGTGGAGTACGGGGGGGGGGGCATTGATCATAATTATACTACTGACTGCAGCATCATTATGAATTCTACTCAGGAATATTTTTGAATAAAAGAGTGATGTAATTAGGGAGGATAAATCTTATACAGGAAATTACATCTATTACGATAATAATCATGTTTTGCGTTCGATAAGTGAATTTTTTTAGTTCCTTTTTATTTGGTCCCTATTTACTTTCCACCCGTGATAGGAAGGCCATGGGTATGGATTCCATCAAGCCTTGCCAAAGACAGGAGTGGAGAGGAAGACTTAGATTTCGAGACTAGACAATAAGGCCCGACCCTCATCAGAGGATTAATTGTGGCCTGATTCAACAAATAAACCGGTTGTTGTTGTTGTTGTTGTTGTTGTTGATGATGATGATGATGATGATGATGATGATGATGATGATGATGATGATGATGATGATGATGATCATCATCATCATCATCATCATCATCATCATCACCCCCCCCCCCCCCCCCCCCCCATGAGGGCAAATTTAGACACACGGTCGGTTTTAATATGGAGAAAATCCAGCTCCCCAAAAAGGGGCATTGTGGATTGGGACGAAAATAAAAATTGCTCCAGTTTAGATGTATTTTTCCCTCTAATTTTTTTTTATTCATCTGTAAATATTTTAGGCCATACGCCAGATCAAGTTTCTAATTAGAGGACTTGGACTCAGCAGAAAGCTTGTCAAGAAACAACTACTGCATGATTGAAGGCTGAGAGCATTAAAATGTAAGCACCCTAAAGCCTGAGTAGAAAAATGATCAATGGAGTTTGCAGGTTTGCTCCGAGAGGGAGTAAGGAAAGAAGGAGAAAAGTGTATGTTGTCATAGGGGGGAAAAGGGGGGAGAAATTAAACTAAAGGAAAAACAAAAAAAAACGTTTTACTCATGGTATATTTCAAACTATGATTTAATGGTTACTGAATGACACTTTTAGATCAGTAGTTGATCACCATGTGTCTATCGTTTATTGTAGTTGGGTATTTTCAAAGGAGTGGCAAAAGTTTATGGTTGTCTTTGTAAAAAGCATAATTTTCACGATCTTATTTTGATCGCTTACATGGTCTACCGGATGTGTAAAAGATTATTTTGTATTCTTTAACACAAGTTTATATATATATATATATATATATATATATATATATATATATATATATATATATATATATATATATATATATATATATATATACATTTAAAAAGAATACGCGGAAATCTCTCTAAGGCCCTTTCGACTATCATCTCGTCAGGAGAAAATCGATAGTTTTAATTAATAAGGTCGAAAGAAAGAGCAAAATGGGGAAATTGAGTGTGCCTAAATTAACGTTAAAACGATTAAAATTCAATTTAATGATTTCGTTAAAAGTCGATTAAAAGGCACTACGTTAGGGGTTAAAAAAAAATTTAAAAAAAAAAAAAAATTGGGAAGGAGTTCAAAGTTCCCCAAAGAGATTAAGCGATCTTACAAATTTTTTTTTTAAATGTATTTATAAATTTTGTACCTCAAAACATTTATTTAAATATATATATATATATATATATATATATATATATATATATATATACACACACACAGGGTGAGTCAAAGTAGGTGGACAGTAAAAAACATTTTCCTTCTTGATTTACACAGCTTTGAAGTCTGCCTCTTACGCTTCGACAAAAAAATGTTTTTACTGTCCACCTACTTTTGGCTCACCTTAATGTTTAATTTTACTTCAGTCGAAGTTCTCAGAAATCAAGGGGCCCCTTCCTGGGGCTAACACTTGATCTCTATATGAGATACATAGATACCCGAGTATTCTATTAAAATTCTCCTTTATTTCTCAAGCATTGAGTTAGTAAAAAAGTTAAGAACCCCTGTGTGTGTGTGTGTGTGTGTGTGTACAGTGATATATTAGATAAGGTAAGAAGTATAATGCTGGTTTAAGTTGTATCTTTCTTTTTATTTGTAATTTTAGCCTTTTGCTATATTTAGTTTGATCAATTTCTCTTGGTCTCTTTTTATTCATATATATATATATATATATATATATATATATATATATACTAGTAGGTCTACCCGGCGTTGTCCGGAGCCATGAAAATCAAAATAAAAGAGATTAAAAAGTGTGTGTAACATCTTTATATTAAAACTCCTATCCCTCTACCTATATCAATCCGTCTCTCTATCTTTCTTTCTTTCCCGTTTTTCCACATCCCACTCTTCCACCCCTCTTTCACCTCCACCCATTCTTCTCTCTTGTTTTAATGTATTGAAAATAATAATAATACTGTAAGTCATTCACCTGAGCTTTTAGTTTTAAAGCTATTGCTCTCGGACAACACTGAGTTTCTTCCCCACCCACTTCCTCAAAAATATAATGAAATCTATATTTGTTTGAATTTATTCCCGGGCAACACCGAATTTTTTTATCTTCCCCCCTCCTCCTTAATAATATAATGAAACCTATATTTATTTTAATGTATTCCTGGACAACGCTGAGTTTCTTGTATTCCCCTTCTTCATCAAGCATATACCACATTAAAAATGTACTACTGTATTATTGCACACACCTGCTCTATCTAGTATATTGAACACTGACTCCCAAGCAATGCAAAGTACCTTTTCTGGTATACAATAGTATAACAAAATACAATGAAACTCTTTCTTCCGGGCAACGCAGCATTTAAAAACACCTACTCTATGTAGAATTGTTTTATCTAGGATATTGATGACTCTCAGGAAATGCTGAGTAAACACACCTGCTCTATCTATGATATTGAGCACTTTTGATTACCACCAACCAAATATAATACGGTATTATTACTATTATTACTCCCAGGCAACACCAAGTTAACAAAATATAGAGAAGTTCTTTCTTCCAGGCAACGCTGCGTTTAAACACACATGCTCTATCCAAGATATTGAGCACTTTTGGATACTATATACCACTTACCAAATGTAAAACTGTAATCTTACATTTATTGCTCCCATTTAGAGCTCTACTGAAACACCCCATATAAAATTAAGGATGCCATCAGAGCACTATTTAAACTATCCTTTCTGAGTGTCTTTCTATCCACCTCCTTAGTCTGGAGAGAAGCTTGAGAAACGTTAAATAATTTTGAAAGGAAATGTCGAGCAGAAGGAATACATAGAAATGACAGTATTTTCTTTCCAAATTATGGCTGAAAAACTCGACCCCCCCCCCCCCCCCCCCTCCTGACGAAATCTGCTCCATAGCCACCTTAGGGGTACACTTAGAGATTCGGGAATACTTCCATTATCTTACACGGTTAATTTTACATAAGAATATACTTTTAGATTTTATATAGATTCTCTAACCTTTTTTTCTATAGGACACACATACAAAGACATTGAATTTTATATATATATATGTTCCCTCATGTTGCATATTTTTTGCTAGGCTGGGAGAATATCATGATGAACGAGCTACATACACTGACACTCCCCTCCCCCAAGGAGGAGGTAATGACTGAGAGGATGATATCATGAACATATACTAAACCACTCCTCAAAGGAGGAGGTAATGCCTGGTACGATAGTATCATGACAACAGAACAGATACTTCCATACTCACTTCAAAATAGAGGAAGTAATACCTGGGATGATCTCCCCATGAAAGAAGGTAATGTCTACGAGTATGGTGTCATGGCAACAGAAAAGATATTGCATTAGCCCAACCCTCAAAAAGGAGAAGGTAATTCCTGGGAAGATGGTCTCATGACAACAGAACATGTACTACATTAACCCACCCTCAAAGAAGGATATAATATCTAGGAAAATTACCCTCACCCCCTTAAAAAGAAGGAGGTAATTCCTGGGAGGACGGTCTTATGACAACAGAACCGATAGTACACCATCCATCCTCATTAAAGGATAATAGATTAAATCAGATTTGTTTTTCATTCATTTAAAAAATTCTTAGCCATAAAAACATTATTCCTGGTCCTGTTATACCCCAGCCCATTGGGTGAGTTTAGCCTCTTAGCTAGTTGAGTGAATGAGTTAGCCCCCTGGTAATAGAAATCATCCAAGATGCCCACTCCCAATTTTTTGTCCTCGGTTTCTCCCAAAGTGCATTTATCTTGGAAGGACACCACCCATTCTACAAACTTCATACCCTGTTTTCTTTTTTCTCCCACTTAGATCCCACTTCCATTTAGAGATTGATTTTTTAAATAAAATTTCCAACAAGTTTAAGGGTATCTTAAGTAGGACGGCCCCAAGAGTAAATGTGGTATTGTGATAACTGAGATGATTCTTGTTAAGAGTAGAATAGACATTTTTATCACTTTAGACCAAAAATGACCAACGACTCCCCTTTTTTCTGCACACTTTTGATGGCCTTGTGCCTAATTTGTTTAAAATGTAGTTTTTAAATATTTTCTGCCAATAAATATTTAAAAGTGTAGTATCTGTTCTCAGCACATCAGTGACATAAGACGTGAATTTAAAAACAATAAAAAATAACATGGCGTCGCTAATTGTGGAGAGGGAGGGAGAGGGAAGTGGGGAGAAGAAATATCCAACCAGAGAGAGACAGATAGACAGCTATCCTCTCCTGTTTCTTTTCATTTATGTCTATTGATAAGAATTTTAGCGAGCAATGTTAAGAAAAGTTTTTAGTAAGTTATCCATTTTTTGTATTAAATCATTTTAATTAATTACTGTTGATATCAACGAAACTATTGCACATATATAGAAAAAAATAGGACAATACAATTAGAAATGAAGAGCACCAAACATTAATTTATTATGAACTGTTTAAAAAATAGATATGCAAATTAGACATTCAAATGACTGTCTTTAGATCGTTCATTTATAGAGAGTATTTCAAAATTCTATGTTGTATTCCAATTTGTTGGCCTTTTGGCTAAGATCAAAGTGTAGTATCTGTTCCGATGGATACTGCACGCCTGTCCTGTGCAGTTCTAGGAGGTCCACCCTCCCAGGCTTCGCCTCCCCTCTTTGGGGAGGAGTAAGTTTATTGCTTACTGTCTGAGGCGCCCCTACCGGGGAATGCCGACGGGGCTGCCCAGGCAATTTTTAAATGGCCAGAGTGCTCACCTCTCGAGCGCTGGCTTTTAACCCCACTTTCTCGACCCAAGCTGTGGTCACATCTTACTTGTGGGAGTAAGATAAAACTGGCCTTGTGCCTAACTCCGGGAGGAGTAAATAAATATTATTGATTTTATTTACTCCTCCCCAGGAGTTAGGCACAAGGCCAGTTTTATCTTACTCCCACAAGTAAGATGTGACCCAAGATCGGGTCGAGAAAGTGGGGTTTGAAAAGCCAGCGCTCGAGAGGTGAGCACTCTGGCCATTTAAAAATTGCCTGGGCAACCCGGTCGGCATTCCCCGGTAGGGGCGCCTCAGACAGTAAGCAATAAACTTACTCCTCCCCAAAGAACCAGTTTGATTTCCAACCTTAAACTTTATATGTATATAAATATATATATATATATATATGTAAAGGAGTAAGGCTACCAACATTTGTAGAATGTTTTTTTCAACATTTATTTATTATTTTGTTGTTTTACCATTTTATAATTTTATATAACGCGTTTCAAGCGGTTTTTCATATCTGATGAAAGCAGACCCACCGCTTGAAACGCGTTATATAAAATTATAAAATGGTAAAACAACAAAATAATAAATAAATGTTGAAAAAAACATTCTACAAATGTTGGTAGCCTTACTCCTTTACATATATACTTTTCTCTCGTTGGAACTGCACTAATACTGCACTACCTTCTTTTCGATATATATATATACATATATGATTTAAATGTGTTACTTCTATAACTACTTTAGTGTTTGTAATCAAGCAAGTTATTACACTTGTGTCTGATTTTTATATTCCAATATGATAGATTGTTTACACTTCTGTTATTCGGTTTATTACATTTGAAGTAACTATCTATACTGAGAAGGAGATTATAACTATTGTTTGTCGTTTGTATTTCTTTATATAGCTTCAATAAACTGAAGAGGTGGTCGATTTGGCATAGTTGTTCAGCGCACAAATAATGAAGTCGACAAGATGAGTTCAAATCCAGTTTAAACCATTATGTTCATTATCAGTGAACGTTTGAATCCTTTAATTCTTTCTCGCTATTATTTAAATAGCATTACTAACATTGCTGTACAAACATACTGTACGGGGATGGGCTCAGCCAGGTGCAATTGCCTAATAAACGCTGCACAGTAGCGCAATAATGGCCCATTTTGACCATAAGATATAAAGAATCTGAAAATTTACCTTTGGTTTTATTAGCTCTGAAAAATGATTTGCTATGAGCAAAAGAACGTTAACGAGCAGTCGATTATGTAAACCCAGACTAGATGGGTCATTGGTGATAAAATCAGTTCCCTCACCAGGCTAGTCGTGTGAAGAGGATGGCTAACCCTCCAGCAAGATTAAAACAACACCTTCAAAGAGTAAATATACCTTCCTTGGGTCAACAACCGGCTAGCATATGTATGTATGAATATATGTTTATACATTTGAGTGTGTGTGTATGTGTTGGGACATAGAAATGCTCAGGTTGGTGTGTGAATGTACAATAAAACCACTGGAAGAATTGTCTCTCTTCAGCCTTCAGTAAGGGCAGTAATCTAGGAGAAGGAAAACTCTGATATAAAACCTGTGGCAACTGTTATTTCCAGTGATGTAAACTTGCTCTTCTCTTTCGATCATGGTGACAGTCGTTTAGAGAGTATTGGTTTACTCCTCTCCAGGAGTTAGGCACAAGGCCAGTTTTTATCTTACTCCCACAAGTAAGATATGACCCAAGGTCGGGTCGGGAAAGTGGGGTTTAAAAATTGCCTGGGCAGCCCTGTCGGCATTCCCCGGTAGGGGCGCCTCAGGCAGTAAGCAATAAACTTACTCCTCCCCAAAGAGGGGAGGCGAAGCCTGGGAGGGTGGACCTCCTAGAACTGCACAGGACAGACCCATAGACCGGCGTAAATCAAGCCCTGAAGGCCAAGACAATACCAGTCTATGGGGTGCAGTATCCATCGGAACAGATACTACACTTTGATCTTAGCCAAAAGCTGTTTAGAGAGTAGGATTGGTTCTGTGCAAAGCCTGATATTATTCACGCACAGATATTGCTTAAAATTTTAAGTTTACAAATAGTAAAGTAGTGACAATATTCGAACATATGAACTAGCATAGTTTTGTTAGAAAAATATAAGTTTTGAAAGCAATGATCAGTGTTATAAGAATGAATCTAAAGTTAGTTACCAGTGTTTTCACTGTAAATTGAACTGGCAAACACTGAGTAGTTTTACTCATCTCAATCTTTTGTCCTACAATCTATCCAATCAACAATGTGATTCATAATTGGTATCATATAAATCAGGGTCTGCAGCGTACAGGTTAAGTGTGAAACCGGGATAATAAGCCAATTTTCATAGGCTATTTATATAGACTACTAATCATGGTGCCTCTGTGACATATATCCAGGCTACTTGGCAGTGTTAATCTCTCTCCAGTGTTACCGATAAAAACTGATCCTTCCAAGGAGACTATTCGTTGTAGATGAACCGATATGTGAATTATTTTTATATTTAATAACTTATTGTAGACCCGTGCTAGGGGTCACAAAGATAACAACCACAAATTGTGACAAGTTAAAATATACAATGTATTTATTCATAGCCACTAAATGTGGTAGGAGATGACCGGATTCCTACCATGCGGTAAAACATGAATAGGAATGTCCTCTGTTTGAGTCTTTGCAACCATGGTATTTATTATAGATGGTTGCTTCCATTAGTTCTTCAATAGGGGTGATTTGTACCCCACAGCAGTATTTTATAAAGAAATTTGAGTTTTAAAATTGAACGATTTTCGAAAGAGGGGAAATTTAACAGAAATTAAATTTGGCCCAAATGTGTTTTTATAATATGATGTTACTGTTTAAAGCGACTTTATATAATTTTTTTGACAACATTAAAAAAAAGTAAAATTAATGAGGCTGCTTTAAACCATCCTTGCTGAGTCTCCCCAGCAGGCTTAACCCGAAGCCTTCCTCTAAATTACATAAAAACAGGCTGTACTTTTTTTCTTTTTTTTTTAATGGAAATCGCTCCAGACAAGGCATGACTCCACTTGATGTAAGGAGCTAACAAGAACGAAAGATGATGATCGCAAAGACAGGAGATGCCTATTGGCTTTAGTCTGGAAAAGACTAAGGCTATAGGTAGAAGGAAAACAGTCATCAGGAAGAGAGTTCCACAAGCCTGTAGTTCTCAGAAATAAGCTACTAGAATAGGAAGCTGTATTACAATGAGGTATCAAAACAGCGAATTGATGGAGACCACTAGACCAACGACTCAAATGAGTTGGAACAAAAGAAGCAGGGAATAGAAGAACACATGCCATAATATTTATAGAAAAGACTGAGACTAGTGACATCACGTCTTTGAGAGAGGGTTCAGAGAAGAAGAAAGGGTGTGGCCAATCAAATTACAGATACGTTTCTGCACCTTATCAAGAACCCTCAAATGGGACAGAGATTCACCAGCCCAAATAGTACAACAGTAGCTATACAGTACCAATATCAAGTAACAAGAGGAAAAGGGTCAGAGTCAATCCTTGATGAATGTAGTGCTCCATCATGGAGAATTACTGAAGGAGTTATGGTCAATTTTTATCTTGGTCCAAGTCATGTGAAAGTGCCAAAACCTCGACATTAAACTAACCTTGTGTATAGAGGTGGGTGATATATACTGAACTCTCTTAGTGATCATGAATTTCTTGGCGATCCGAAGTATTGAAAAATTGAATAAAAGTATCAGGGGCAAACGTTATCCAATTTGTTTAATCAAACCTACCTAAATATACATATATAGATAGATATAGACACCATCCTCGAGTATCTTTGGTCTCTCTGTACAAGGGTTTGTCAGTATGACCTGCCATGAGAATACTTTCCCTGCAAGTAAACCCTGACCAAATATTCAAAATAACGTAGTATTCGAAGCCCAAATAAGATCCCCTCAGACCCGGCTATACACTGCCTCATACGAGGAATGGTGCACCTTTTCCAAGTCGTGTTACCCTAAGTAACGTCACTTAGCTGGATACTCCACCAGACTAGATGAATTCTTGTGCTGGAATCCGGTAAGACCAATAGATCAAAAGAAAGATATACTATAACATAATTAACTGGTTAATTGGTTAGAGGAAAATTAATGTACTTAACTTTTTTACTAACTCAACATTATGAAGTTTTTCTTGGCCTTTTGGCTAAGATCAAAGTGTAGTATCTGTTCAGGTGGATACTGCACCTCATAGACTGGTATTGTCTTGGCCTTCGGGGCTTGATTAACGCCGGTCTATGGGTCTGTCCTGTGCAGTTCTAAGAGGTCCACCCTCCCAGGTTCGCCTCCTCTCTTTGGGGAGGAGTAAGTTTATTGCTTACTGCCTGAGGCGCCCCTACCGGGGAATGCCGATGGGCTGCCCAGGCAATTTTTAATGGCCAGAGTGCTCACTTTCTCGGGTGCTGGCTTTTCAAACCCCACTTTCCCGACCTTGGGTCACATCTTACTTGTGGGAGTAAGATAAAACTGGCCTTGTGCCTAACTCCTAGAGAGGAGTAAATAAAAACTCAACATTATACAGGTAAAAGAGAACATTAATGGAATATCTATGTATCTCATATAGATATGAAGTGTTAGCCCCAAGAAACGACCCCTTGATTTCTGAGAACTTCGATTAAGTAGAATGAAACAAAAAAAGTGAAAACATGAATTCATTTTTTTATGTAACCTTGCTATTAAAACTATTTTTTTTTTAATAATTACGAACAAAATTTTAAAAAATATATTAAAATATCTTTTTTTTAAATACGACTTATTTTATTTTAAATGTTCATCATAAACATTGCACATGCAGATGAGATGATTTCCATATTTTTAACAGTGGGGGAAAAAATGAGTTTTAAATTTAAAAAAAAACGCTCTTCTTCTTCTTCTTCTTCTTCTTATTATTATTATTATTATTAATAATAATATTAATAATAATAATAATAATAATAATAATAATATACACACGTCCTTGATGCTGAGTAAGCTGGAGTGTTGAGGAAATGTGTTCTCATTTAAGTTCTGATAAATACTACACACACCCGAGTTGATATGGATCACTAAAATAATAATTCTAAAAACACTGCCAAAAGAAACTGTTTCGCTTTTCATAGTGAGGTACTCCTACCCCACGGATATAGGTTTTAAATGCAATCAGATAAGTTTGATTTTTATCTACCAAACCTATTTCTATAGCAACCTTTTTACCTTTTTGCGTTGGTAATTGTTTCTCAATCTATCTGTATTTTCTTCTGTACCACTTATTTTTTTGCTGCTGTTGTAAAGAAAGGTTAGGCATTAAAATTGTAAGGAAAGGTTAGGCATTAAAATTGTAAGGAAAGGTTAGGCATTAAAATTGTATGGAAAGGTTAGGCATTAAAATTGTATGGAAAGGTTAGGCATTAAAATTGTAAAGAAAGGTTAGGCATTAAAATTGTAAAGAAAGGTTAGGCATTAAAATTGTAAGGAAAGGTTAGGCATTAAAATTGTAAGGAAAGGTTAGGCATTAAAATTGTAAGGAAAGGTTAGACATTAAAATTGTAAGGAAAGGTTAGGCATTAAAATTGTAAAGAAAGGTTAGGCATTAAAATTGTAAAGAAAGGTTAGGCATTAAAATTGTAAGGAAAGGTTAGGCATTAAAATTGTAAGGAAAGGTTAGGCATTAATATTGTAAGGAAAAGTTAGGCATTAAAATTGTAAAGAAAAGTTAGGCATTAAAATTGTAAGGAAAGGTTAGTCATTAAAATTATGCAAAAGCGAAAGTTACTTGGTCCACAGAAGCACGCTTAACAAAGGGCAAGAGAGAAGGTGCAGTAGAGTAACCATGGAAGTGAATATCCATCAAAATGAACATACTTTATCTATCTATCTATCTATCTATCTCTAACTGATTCTTTTTATTCCTAACCTTCTGCTGCCCCCTCCCCCCCATTCACTGCCACCACCGGATAGGAAAAAATCCTACCATTCTCTTTTCGACTCTTTCTTGAAGGAAAACTCTAATTACAGCCATCCCTTTCTACATCCAAATCAATACTTTAGATCTCTTTATGTTTAATTAGACTGAACTAATTACTCACTATTCTAATTCATTCTCGTGAGCCAAGGTAAATCAGAGGTGTTAGAGAGAGAGGGGGGGGGGGAAAGAAAGAGATCAGAGGGTTGAGGTTAAGATCAGGAGGGATAGTAAGAGAACAGTAGGGATAGCAGTGTATATTCAGAAAAAGCAGCAAGAATTTCCGGATTGGCATTTTGACAATTGTTATTTTATAATAAAAAAAAAGTAGATAAATAATAATAAAAGAAAAAAAAAGGAAAAAAAATGGGAAGAGAAATAGCGCGTGCAAGAAATTGGATTTTGTTTGGAAATCAATTTAAAGCTAGGCTGGATTGGGGTCGTGCCTGATTAGGATTCGTGAAATTAAGTTTTGGAATTTGTTTTCGTTTTTGTTTTCCTATTTGGATTTTTTCTTTTCTCTTTTATCGCGTGTTAGAATACGAATGGGTGTGGCAAACGATGGGAAGATAAATATTATATTCTGTTCTTCAGAATAGAATTTTTGGAATCTTGAGTCACGCTCCGTTGCATTTCAAAGCCAGTGCACAAACAATCTGGATATGAAATATGTAAAACGATGGCTACATTTTAGTTTACAAGTACAAAATATTCCAGATTAAATCACAGTTCCCCACTGATTTTTTTTTTTCCTATAAATTCTTGGGAGTATTATCGATTAAGCACTAAGTTTTCAATTTATAAAAAAAGAATTTTGAAACCATGATTTGTTCAATTTTTAGCAAAGAGGTTCAGTTTTCTATGAAAGTTTAACATAAAAAGCTACCTCTACTAGATTTTTCAGCCGATCTTTTGCAAAATAATCCCCATTCTAGTAAGGTATCAGCAAAAATTGTATTGTAAAAAAAGCTACTGCACATTTTATGTGTAAAGGTTTTAATTACATGGCCTTGTATCCTATTAAGCTTTCTTTAATAAGAGGATTACAAAATTTTCATAATTTTTTTATAAAATAAGATTTTTTTTTCTTGAAAATCATTCAATTATTGGCTTTTGGTACTGATAATTTAAAATCGTGCCTAAATTACATCCTTGCTTTATTTTGTTATCAAGCAATTCAACTACAAAGCTGCCATTGACTTTACAAATATAAGAACAACTAGCTAATGTACCCATCCATCTATGCAGAGTTTCTCAAATTTTCCTAGACGTAAAAAGCCAGTCATTAAGGGAAAGTATTGAAAAAAAAAAACAAATAAAAAATAATACTCAACGCCTCTTGTTCATTTTTTTTCTTCAACTTTATTCACTATTAAAATGGATTGTAAAGTAAATTTACAAATTTTAATATGAAAACTCGAGTATTTATGAGATAAGAAAAGAAATGTTATTTCTTGTGTACAGTTTAAAAGAGAGCAGTATCTTCATTTCAATTGATTGGTTCTAAAGTCAGGAAATTGTTTCTAGATTGAAAATTGATCAATGTCACCATGGGAAGTATATTAATTTTAATCTTTTTTGCTATAAACAATCTTCATAGTAGAACGGTGATTTATATTATTTAGATATTTTTTGTCACATGTAGATAACTAAAAGAATACCCGTCCCAGAACAGGTAAAATTAATTCCCTGAACAGAACAGTGAGGCACCACATTCATGCTCCCTTACGAAGATTAAAATCAAAATATAATACTACTAAACCTTATGTCTAGAATGCTTATTCCAATCTTAATCAAAATTCATTACAACCATTTTGATTCTAGAAAATGTTAAAAATTTAAGGCTTGAGCTTAAGGGGTTCTAAGAAGAAATCAAAATTCAGGGAATCTTGCTTAATTAGTATCTAATGATTATGGATCAAATTTAATGCAAATCTGAAATATTTGAATTTTCAAATGTGAGCTTATGCCCATATTATGCATTCCTTGAAATACTCCAAAGAAACTGAAATTTGGGGAATGTTTTAATTGATGTCTAATACCTATTGTTAAATTTTAACAAAATCGGAGACATCTGAATTTTTCCCAAAAAGTTTCCACCCCTTTTTACCCTCTTTGCATAAAACTAAATTAAGCTAAGTATAGCCCACATGACGACCCCTAATGCATAGCAGCTGTCTTCCAAAATTAATAATGATCAGTTAATTAGTTTAGGCATAAATCCTATGCATAAAAATATGTAAACATATACACATACCTAACTTTATATAAAAAGATATAAGAAGATTCTTCACATCCTTTCAATCTGGTGCTACCAGATCAGGCTGTCTGACGTTTTGTTGTTTTTTAGTCTCTTTGCAAAACTCAGTCATGTTCTGAAAAATCCACAACAAAAAAACAACAATTTCCCTCTCTCCCATTTTCCTCTTCCCCCCCTCCGTTCCCTCTCTTTTACTCAACCAAACACCATGAATAAATACTTGAACATATAAAGAACTTGGAGCATAAAAACTTTCACCAAAATGACCGGGATTCGGCATTAAATAACGCGAAAAGGGTTGATATGTCACAAAAGAATACAACCAAACCAAATCAAACCTCTTTTTAATAAAAAGCAAGAAAATGTTAAACTGCAAAAATTCAATAACAAAATTCTGTCCTGTTTTGAAATCAAAGAAATTATTAGTTAGATTCTGTAACCACTATATAACACTAAAATTTCGTATATAAAGTTGAACATTAATAATTTAGTTACGATTAGATTGAGCATTTAATAGTTGGAGTCTAAGAAAATCCTTAGAATCAGTTGGAAAAATCGAATATCAAATAATGAGATTTTCAAGAAGAACAGGAATCAAAAGAAATTTCAGAATGGAGAAAGATTAGTCAGACAGGTTATATTTTACATAACTGTGAAGGAGATATTGCAAATAAAATCTTGAAGTAAACAAAGGGACAAGATCAAGGAGAATACCCAGAAACAAGATGATATCAAAGACTGGAGTTTGTCCTCAGCTATTGGAGAAGAAACCAATAACAAAACAAAGTAAGGACCCGTGGCGTAACGGATAAAGTACAAAGTAAAATTCAGTTCTAGGTAGTCTTCTGAAGGTTGAAGGTTCGATCCTGAATGTGGGCGATACAAAGGAATTGCGAATTACTAAAGACTTCTACCCGGTCATGGCTGACGGAATGAGAGCATGCTACCCTCGTGGATTAAATAAAGTGTTTCGTTTGGAATTCCGTGCAGATTCTCGAGTAGAAAGATAGATTTCCGAGTTCGATAGAAAGATAGATTTCCAAGTTCGATAGAAAGATAGATTTCCGAGTTCGACAAGATACACCTGAAGAAGGTCGGAGGTTGCATTGGCCGAAACGTTCTGAGAATAACACTCAAAATGAGAACAGTAGTTCGAATAATCCAAATTATTAATCCTCAAAAATTCAGAAACAAGAAACCAATAGATCTGCTAAAAATATAACGAGTCAAAGACATCACGTGATGATGATATAAAGTTGTGAAAGTACATTCTACTTATTGACATTTTGTTTCAGACTTTAACAAGAACGAGCATTCTTAAGATACACCATTTAATTTTTTTTTTTTTTTTTTATAACATAGTTCACCCCAAACAAGGCAGGCCGCCACTGTAGACGTAAGGGGCTACTGAGAAAAAGAAAAGGGGAGAAGGTAGGGGGTGGTCAACCTAGATTGGGATCAGCGCAGCGAGGTGTCTGTTTACATTAGTTTTAAACTTCTGCATGTCTGTACTGTTGGGGAAACAGGGGGCAGGGAGGGATTTCCAGAGGCCAGCAGTACGAGGAAAGAAGCTATTTGAGTAGAAGGCTCTCCGACATCTGGGGACCTCCACAGTGAATGAATGAGATTTAGTTGATTGTCGAGTTAGTCTAGTGAATTTACGTCGAGGGGGCACCAGAGTAGCCAATTCATCGGAGTATAATCCATTGAAGTATTTGTAAAACAAGCATTTAGCTATGAAAACGATATTTCAAACAAGTGTGACAAACTAATCTAAAGTGTGACAGACTAATCTAAAGTGTGACAAACTAATCTAAAGTGTGACAGACTAATCTAAAGTGTGACAGACTAATCTAAAGTGTGACAGACCGACTGACAGAAAAAAAAGTCTCTCGTGGAGATGTGAAGATTCATCTAAAAAGTGTTTGTAAATATTTGAATGAGTCACATTAATTGTATCTTTAGAATAAATTCTTGTTTTGATCAATAATTCTATTAACAAATTATACAATGGATAAACAATAGAAAAATAAATTTCTTCACTACCAACCCTTAACCTATTTCAAACATTCCATACATTTTATCAAAAATGTCATTTTCTATTCATATGTCTCTTCGTCTATCTATCGATCTATTTATTTAAATCTTAATCTGTTTACTTATTTGAACTCTAAAATTATCACTTTGTTACAAAACAAAACAAAAAAATGTAAAAGATTACTTTCTACTAGGTTAAGCTATGTGCTTTATTTTTTTTTATGTTTCTAATTATGTTATAGTAATTATTCTTTAGACACGGACATCGCATTTTTGTTATTGGCTATATCCATCGGTTGGGTCCCACTTAACCTTGCACTTAACCTGTAACCGTGACCTGGAAAGTCGTGGAGATCGGTTAAACTTCTGCTTTGTTTTCTTCTTTTCTTCAGTTATGAATAAGCATAATTGAATTTAGAAAAGGTAAAGTTTTTTTTTTTTCGTATTTAAGAAAAATGGTAACTGTATAGAAATAAACTTTTTACCATATAATAAATAGAAAAACAATTATGTGATTAAAATCAAATATTTTATTAACTTTGAAAAATCAGTGTTTTCATCGATGAATAAGGTCAGACAGATGCTAACTACCCATATTGTTGCTTTAAGTGGATTCGATTCTTTTTAATAGTTTATTTTAATATAACCAGTATTCAACTTGTCAGGAGAGTGGCTAGTCACCCAGCAGGAACAAAAAAGGCTTGACATAGGATGGATGAACCCACTTGTAGGGTTATCGCCCATCTAGTAGATAAAATATCAGCATGCTTAGTGGAACATGATAGGCAGTTCTTCAATGAATTAAAGCACTGTTTGTTTTGGATTCCCCCTTATAGTAAAGGAGTACTACTAGGATATGTGCACATTCAGTTGCACTCTAAATTATGACTTTATGCAGCTAATCACGTCTGTCTCTTCTGTTGGTGCTCTCACCTGTATTGCTTGTGGTAGGTGGTGTCGATCATGGAATGATGACTCGTTGGTAGCCGATGCAAGACTCTCATTGTCGGACACACAATAGAAAAAAAAACATATATTCCAAAATCCTAACAATCTTACATAAGTCCGACTGTAAGGTAAATAACATTTTTCTAAAAGTCATCTTATCTGACCAATGTAAATTTACTAGAATTTTAAAATGAATGATCAACATAAAAAATAGACACAGGATGTCTATCTTATTTAATGAAATATGTTAGAATGAATGCATGCCATCTAACTACACAATATATATATATATATATATATATATATATATATATATATATATATATATATATATTCAAAAGGAGCTTTTAGCCATTTATATATGAAGAAAATAATGCTGTTTAAACCTAGAGATACTAACTAAATCCACTGGAAAGCTCACAAATACAAAAGGGACTTTAACTACATGATTAGTGAAATATAAACAGGCGGCCTTACCTTCAAGCGTGAAGTAGAAAAGAAGGATCATCAGCCGTTTACCATGTAACTGTTTCATATATATATATATATGCGATTTTATTAAGGCTTACCAAAGCATTCCGTTCAGGAGACCAATGATCACCATGAAATACTTTTTCTTACAAATATCATTTATTCAAATTAAATGTTTTTTTCTACACGTGTTTCACTACCAAGCAGGTACTTGTTTGGCAGATCATCAGGGAAATTAAATGTCTGGAATACATTGTGTATTGTCGGTTGTTGAAACCCTTATTCCAGACAGTCTGAACGGAATGCTTTAGTAAGCCTTTATAAAATCGCATATAAATGCTCTGTACTGTGTAATCGAGTATCATTGAGCTTGTTTTTATTGGCATAACCCCGGTCTTCACTGAATAATCTATTTTATAAGTGAAAAATCTAAATTAACTCAATGTCTGTGTGTATGTTCCCTATAGAAAGAAAGGTTAGAGAATCTACATAAAATCTAAAAGTGTTTTCTCATGTAAAATTTTCAGAAGATGATGATGGAAGTGTTCCCGAATCTTTAAGTGCATCCCTAAGGGGGGAGGGGGGCATACCCCTCTTTAAACTTCAAATATACCCTATTTTGATGAAATTTATATTATATGTATCAAATGGTCCTGAATTTCTACGTCACCCTCTATGTGCCGAATATCTATGTGCTCCCACCTTTAAATGACCTATGGGGACAGAACCTCCTTAAAATATGCATATCCGATTTTTATTATGAGTGTTATTTTAAAAGTCAATTTAACAAATGTCAGAATTGTTTAGTTGGGAAAAGTCTCAGATTAAAGACATCAAGTGTGCGGTGACGATTCTATACCCCCACCCAACCCTTCCAATTATTTAAAAATAAAATTATATGAAATCAAAGAATATTTTTCCGTTTTTTTTGTTTGTTTTTTTTTTTTCAATATAATAAAATGTAAGTGAAAAATGTTGGTATATTTATTATGCAACACCTCTCCTGTCTTTCTCTCTACACATATACCTAGATCTATATATCTATTATATAAAGAGCAGTTATGTGTGTGTGTCTAGCTAAATGTAAAAAACTACAAAACAAACACTCACAAAGTTGTTATGTTCTTAATTGGCGTTGCCATAGATGAATAATATCTAAAATAAAAAAATATGTTCATTCTTTGGGGATCAACCGGGTCTGGTTTCTTCAGGGGTGGGTCAGCTTTTCAGCCATTTTTCAATGTTATCTGTTATATAAAGAAGAGGTGAAGTACTTACCATTATTATTATTTTCAATACATTAAAACAAAAAATAGGAATGGACTGGCCGGAGGTGAAAGAGGGGTGGGAGAGAGGGATGTGGAAAAACAAGGAAGGGGGAAAGAGAGAAAGATAGATAGATTGAGAGAGGTATAGAGATAGAAGTTTTAATATAAAGATGTTACACACACTTTTTAATCTAATCTATTTTGTTTCTTTTATGGCCCCGGGCAACGCTGGGTAGCCCTGCTAGTATATAATAAAGGAAAATACCTCTCTGTCTGTGTGCATGTCTGCCCCATAAAACGAAAATCTTCTTGGGAGTGTACCTTAAATATAAGTGTATTCATATGTATAGTTTGCATGTGAACATAATGGAAGTAGTTGTGCATCTCTAGCTGCCCCTTAAAGGAGCTAATGACACTTTTCTAACATGTTACACAATGGAATTAATATATTTTTAAGCGTTAGGTTAGGAATATTAACATATCTCCTAATAGCTCAGTGGGTAAGATATCTAGCTGACGACATCAAGCGCCTTAATATGATCTTGCATATGATGTTATCTTACACTGTAACCCGGGCAACGCCGGGTAATCCTGCTAGTATATAAAACTCAATGTATGTGTGTGTGTTTGTGAAACGTTTATGTGTTCCCTATAGAAAGTAAAGTTATAGAATCTACATAAAATCTGAAAGCGTATTCTTATGTAAAATTTACCAATGAATACAATGGAAACGTTCTCGAATCTCTAAGTGTACCCCTAAGGGGGCTATGAGGGCATAACCTCTTTAAAACTTCAAATATATCCTATTTTTATAAAATTTATATCAGATGTATAAAATTCTCTGGGGAAGACAATGTGAGTAGCCCCATATCTCTACGTTGCCCTCTATGTGCCAAATATCTACATGTCTCTACCTCTAAGTGATTCATGGGACAGAACACCTTTATAAATTCAAATATGTATATCCGATTTTAATGAAATTCAAACCATATGTATAAGACACTAATTCAGAGAGTTTTTCAACATTTCACGTTCTTCCCACTATATTTCGAAATGTGAGGAGGGAGCAGTAGAAACAAAGAAAGTAATATCGTGTTATGAGCACAGGGAAAAAGTACATAGTAATGAATCTCATTCAATCCCAAGAAATGTCAAGACTTCTTGCTAATATATATATATATATATATATATATATAGTAAGTTATGAAAATATATTTATGGCAATTAAGCTACACAGAGGCTCCCATATCAGGCACAGTTGAAGTATATACTGAAAATTGATACATAAAAATTATATCTCCTTATAAAATTTTATGTGAATACATGAAATAGTAATATATATATATATATATATATATATAGTGTGTGTGTGTGATTTTTTGAAAGCTTACCAAAGCATTCCGTTCAGGAGCCCAATCAACACCACAAAAGATTTTATCAGTCAAAAATTATTTATTTATCATTTTTCAAATTAAAGAGTTTTTTACCTACACGTGTTTCACTACCAAGCAGGTACTTGCTTGGCAGATCATCAGGGAAAATTAAGTACCTTGAATAAGAATTACAACAACCGGCAATACACAATGTGGTGTTGCTTTTCTTGAGGTCACTTAAGAAGGGAAGAAAAAAATAAAATAAAATAGAGAATAAAAAAAATATATATAAAAAATAAAAAACAGGAAAAATAGAGAATGTTTTAGAAGGATTTCTCACACAATTTTCACAACTTTGTTGCTACTAGGGGAAACAGCAAAAAATTAGTCCCAAAACAGCAAAGAAAATTGGTCCCAAATGCACTCCAATGAAACAGTAATAATGAGCGAGAATCCACCCTCTCGACGGGTGGCACACCTATGAAAAATACCCCCCTCTCAAATAAAGGCCAAAACAGTCAAAACTCCGTTCCCAATTTACCATTCCAAGCCACTGATATTATAAATCTTTTGTGGTGATGATTGGGCTCCTGAACGGAATGCTTTGGTAAGCTTTCAAAAAATCACATATAAATGCTCTGTACCCTGTAATCGAGTAGCATCGAGCTTATTTTTGTTGGAATAATCCCGGTCTTCACTGAATAATCTTTTTTCTAAATGAAAAATCCAAATCTATATATATATATATATATATAACGGCGAGGAATACGGACGTTTGGGACATTTTTGGGAGGGTAGAATGATTAAACAAATATAAAAACGAGAGAAAACGATTAAAAAGAAATAAATTAATTTATTTCTTTTTAATCGTTTTCTCTCGTTTTTATATTTGTTTAATCATTCTACCCTCCCAAAAATGTCCCAAACGTCCGTATTCCTCGCCGTTATAAAATTTTGTACCACGAAAAATTTATTTAAATATATATATATATATCTCAAACTGTTCCATAGTAAAAAGCTGATGATCGTCCTTTTTTACAGTTAAATTCTCTTTCTCTCACACACACGCACACATATATATATATATATATATATTTATGTATGTATATATGTATGTGTATATATATTTATGTATGTATGTATATATGTATGTGTATATATATTTATGTATGTATGTATATATGTATGTGTATATATATATATATATGTATGTATATGTATGTATATATATATATGTATGTATATATGTATGTATATATATATATGTATGTATATATGTATGTGTATATATATATGTATGTATATATGTATGTGTATATATATATGTATGTATATGTATATATGTATGTATATATATATATATGAGAGAGTAAAATCACTTTATCGTTTAAATGCTTTTTAAAAAATCCTATTATTAGTCCTTTTAATTTACTTATACATTTTAAATAATGACAACTCTATTAATTATAAAACTCTGGCCAATATTAAGGATGCAATTTATAAAAATCAACTGCTAAGTGAGATTTACTTTAATCAATCGCAGTCACCTTGTGCCAGGTGTTACTTGATGATAAATCCTGTCTGAGACTGAAACAGCTAACAAAGAGCTCATTCAGCTCAGCAACTCCTGCCAAAACTTTCATTCTCATGAAAGTGCCAAGAGTATTTTTAACCCCAATAATCCTTGTTCACATGACACTGGCAGACACCCAAGCTGAAACACCTCATATCCGATCACAATACCACTGCACTTGTTTATTTGTTTAATAATACTCAATTAACATATGCTTCTTTTTTTTTTAATTATGAACAATCGATAGCGCATTGCTGAAAATTTGACAGCACCTCTTAAGTAGCATAAAAAATATTTTTGCTTCTTTTGTTCTTTTGGTATATTTTTTAAATTTTATAAAATGCTCCATGTAAAATTTCGGTATGTGCAGTTGACATAATGGTTTCTCCTGTCAGTGTGTCTTAGACATGATAATCTGAGACCTTTGCGGAGTGTGGAATCACTGTTAGTTGCCATTACTCCCAACTTTACTCTGACCGGAAGTGGTAATACCTGTCAGTTTTTATCTATGGGTTTAATAGAATCTATCCTGAGTATATGAAAATGTATCCGTTGGTATACAGTTTTTTTTTTTGTTTTTTTTAATGAAAATCGCTCCAGACAAGACATGAAGCCACTTGATGTAAGGAGCTAAAAAAAAAATACTACTTTACGGTCAAAAACTAGCTAACAATAAGTGTTAGATGGATAGATGCCGACCTAGAAAACAGCAATTTTTCCCCTTTGTCAGAAACATCGTTCATGGAATGTGAGAACTAAAAGACAAAATAAGGGAAGCGAGAGTTACGAGGCTGCCGAAAGTAAACACAAGGTCCACTTTGTACACTCTTTAATATGGTCATTTACATCATTAATTGCTATCTAAATATATTAAGGACTTCAAATGATAAAGGCATTCTACCGAAACAGCTCAATTCGGCAAGGGCTGATAAGTCTTCAAACAAAACAAGCCATATGAAATGACTCTTTAAAAACTGTATAGTAGTAGACGTGATAATATTATTGCCATTAGATGGAATTCTTTTAAAAAAGATATTACAAATGGAAAAAGTACAAATGAATTCCACAGAAATTAACAAAATGAATAAATATTTGAAGATATTAAGACCGTGAAGAATTAAAGCTTTTATTAAATGAAATAACCCCAAAAGGAGTTGATAGACAAGAAAGCAAAGCAACCCAACCTAATCACTGTCAGTTCCAGCATTAGGAGCAAAACCCCTCTTCTACTGTTGACATGAAGCCAACACCAGGAGGCTATTTTTTGTAAACAAACCAATTAGTTTTTAATCAACAAAAGTCAAAGAATTATCCAATTTTAATAAAATATTCAGAATTTATTCGATAAAATATATATTTTAGAAGGAATAAAATTTTAAACATTTAATATTATAGCAATTTTCAAAAAATATGCGCATTAACAGTTCTTTGGTTATGATTATTGTGAAAAGTGACTGCATATGATTGTTTTCAGCAACATTTTAATTAAGCATACAAACAATAAAACTAAGGAGGCTCAACCCATTTCTACCAAACCCCCCACCACTCAGAGGGCTTGAACCCACCTCAAGTATATGGTTCAGAGGTTTGAGCTCAGCCTGCCAGGTTCAAGTTCTGGCGATGTTTAGTAATTTGCATTAATACCCCTGAGAAAAGTATGACTCATCTCTCCTCATCTGTGAAATTTTGAAACCAGCTTTGACAAACTTTGAAATAAAGCCTCTATATTTAAAGAATCTTAATACGTGTGTCCAAAATAATTATAACATTTGAAACAAGAATTATGACTGAACAGTATTAATAATGATATACAAATAATAATAATAATAATGATAATTCCAATAATAAAAAAATGTGCACACATACACACACAGAATGTGTGCATTGAAGAGATACATGATAACGTTTTGGTAAATGCCACTAGCCACTTAGTTGATGTGAATACACTCAAATAATTTTGTCGATTCTAATTAAACATTATGCCATATGTTACCTCGGTGCTTATGCTGATTAGCGGCCATATAAAAAATTATTTTTATATAAAAACAATAATATATACTTATTAAGCATTATATTCTTACTCACTGTACGAAAAAGTAGAAAAAAATATCTACTAGAACTTTAATTACACATATTTTTCCATTCTGCGTATCATAACAGCGACTCGTTCAGTAAGCCTCCATCTTGTTTTTAAGAAGATTTCAGTTATCTGCCCTTGAAATCTTCTTAAAAAACAAGATGGAAGCTTACTAAACGAGTCGCTGTTATGATAATACACAGAATGGAAAAATACTTGTAATTAAAGTTCTAGTGGATATTTTTTTCTACTCTTTCGTACAGTGAGTAAGAATATAATGCTTAATAAGTATATATTATTGTTTTTATATAAAAATAATTTTTTATATGGCCGCTACTCAGCATAAGCACCGTTATCTCTCTTGTTGATGAGTATATCCCTTGAATACGAATTCCTCATCTATACATAACTATAGGTAGTAATATATGTTTGTAAAAACAACTGTTGTAAGCTAAATAAAGCTTAATAAGCTATCTCGCTCTCTTGTGTTTTTATTCAGTTTATGAAAGTTTTATACAAACATAAATAACTATTTATAGTTATTTATAGACTAGAGAATTTTTTTATTCAAGGGAGATAATCTATAACAAGAGAGATAAATTATGACATTACTTCTTATTACAGCTAAAGGTATATAATAAATAAAAATGGTTTGAAAAAATAAACCCAAAATATGAATGATAAAAAAAAAAACTTAGTCAAAATTCTTACTTTATTCCTGGAGTTAATCTAATGACCGACATTTTAGAATATCAAGACTTTCAAAAACAAATCAAAGAAATTAAATTTAAAAAAAACAAATATAAATAATTTGTAAAATAATTTCATTTGAAAATGTAATACATGGAAGGAAATTGGTGCTTCTTTACAATCAGATTAAAAAAGCGTCCAATTATTTTTGATTAGGCTAATCTTGGTGTTCGATACTCCAATAGTCATAAACACTGAAAATATTGGTGCATTTCGATAAAAACAAGTTCTTTTGGGGGTTTTTTTGTGTGTTTTTTTTAAATTTAAAATTCTATGATATGATTACGAGGTCAGATGATTACTGTTTGGATTTTCATGTATATAATTTACCAAAAATAAGCTTATGAAGCACCAAAAATATGCATCAAAATAGCGTTTTGCGCTTACATACTTTATTACAGAGGCAAACAACATGGTAAGACCCGTAATGTTATTTAATAAATTAAATTTTCACTTTAAAAAAAAACACACAAACCTACTTGTTTGTTATCAAAATGCACTAATATTCTAAGATTTCAATAGCCTATTCCAAAATTGACTTATTTAAAAAATTAAGATCTTTTTTCATGGCAGTCGGATTATAAGGAAGCAACAGAGAGTACTTAAATCAAGTGTCTATAAATATATTGTGTAATTTCTAAAAGCTGTCCAACACATGCCAGCATGTAAAACGAACGTTAGATAAAATATGATGATGATAATTAAGATTTTTTTAGAGAAAAAATTTAAATGGAACTCCATAGAAAAACGAACTGTATTTTAAAAAATATCTTGTCAAATCAATTCCATGAAGTCTTAAAAGTGATTTCCAAGGAACATGATAGACAATCTAATTGGGTCACATGACTAAATGGGTTATTAGGGTATTTCCAAGATTCTTATCAACCAGAATGTTGTGTATTGCTAGAGTTAGAGGCTTATGCTTAGGCAGGGAAGGGGTGGGGCTGCACTAGGAGACTACTCTGTGTAGACCAGGGTTTCTCAACCGGGGTCCACATAATATTCCCTAGGGTCCACAGGCAAAAATAACAAATTGGGGGTCCACAGTGATATTTTGGTGGTCCATGGATCAATTCCTCTTCAGAACTGTTATTACTAAAAATAAAATTTCTACTGTAATTTACACCATATTGAAATAAGTAGAGAATATATATGAATGATTCTTTCTTTAATATTTCCTTTTGACCTATCTACTCACCCATCGGTCAGTGGCAAGAGCAAAAAGCTCCAAGGGAAAGATTCTGATCTCATATCTAGTAAAGGTGCTATTACTGCTTTTCTGAGAAAATTACAGTTGTACAAAAATAATATCATGCGTCGTGCATTTGAACAGTTTCCTTGTTTGGCCTTGATTAGCAGAGATTTGCATGATAAATACCTTGCATTATATAGTGAATATTTGGAAAATATGCACAAAGATATGCGAACTCGGTTTAGTGACCTACTCATAATGGATATACCAAATTGGATGACCATTCCTTTCGAAGTTAATGTTGCCGATATAGACATTTCTTTGCAAAAAATAATGCGTGCAAAATTCAAAGATGGAAAGTATAATATATGGAAAACAAATGATATTGCTACAAAGTACCCATTACTCTAGGATAAAGCACAGCTCTACGTTATTGCTTTTCCATCATCTTACCTTGTTGAATCAGGATTTAGTCGTGTTTCTCACTTGTTATCAAAAGTTTGCAATAGACTTGACATTGTGAAAAAAGGAGATCTTCGACTATCATTAACATCGATGGAACCAGATATAAAGAAACTTACTGAGCAGCATCAACCACAGGGATCTCATTGAATAAATCTGCATTTTTTTTTCTAATCACACACTTATTTTAAAATAGTTTATTATGAATTGTTTAGCAGTGTGCATACATACTCAATAGAATTTAATTGTAAAATAATTTATTTACATTAGTTTTCCTTCAAAATAAAGCATAACCATTTACTATTTCTTTGATTATTTACTTTTTATTAGTGAAAAATAGAATAAACTTTTCTTTTGTCGAATAGCTATGAGACGGTTCACCAAAAGAAAAATAAGGGAAAAGGGGTCCATGGGTAAAAAAAAGGTTGAGAACCCCTGGTGTAGACAAACCAATGTGTTCATTATTTTAATCGCCCAAAATCATAGAAATATACAATTTTAATGAAATTTTCAGCATGACATATTTTATAGAAGCACAAGTGAATCATAATACTCGACGTTTGTCTTTAAACTTTAATTCAAGCCACTTTCTAACCAATACTTTAAATGCTTCAAAATTACTTTTGAATGATGTAGAGCCATGATGTAAACAGATGTCAGCCATTTCTTTCATCAAATAATAATGGCTGACTTATATTTACTTATCATTACACTTCACTTCCTTCAACTTTTGGATGTCAATTCTCAAGTCTTTAAAGTGATGGATAGAAACTAATTTCTGACTTGAATTAAAGTTTAACTCGTATTAAAAGTATTATCGTTCAATGGTTCTACTAAACCGAATGAAAACATTGCTTTTCACACGCACTGCTGTCATATCAAAGAACTCAGTTGTTAAGTTAAGCTCAGTGAGCATTGCTGGAGAGTTCATTTAACATGCTGTTGCCTTGTGCCAGACTATGTTGAGAACAGTATTAACTTACTTCCATTATTAAAAGCCAGTGTATAGATGTTATTAAGCTTACTCGCAGTGTTCTTGTCAATACAATAGTTCATGAATTTACTTGTCCCGTGGTGCCCGTTCTTTATAGTGTCACCCTATACTAACCTAAGTTTTGAAATACCTTCTACATGGAATACAATGTTTTTATTCATCACAGAATTATTATGATTATTATTATTGCTGCTGATGATAATAGTACCTGACACTTGTGGCTAGGAAGTAAGTGTAGTATCTGTTCCGATGGATACTGCACCCTATAGACTGGTATTGTCTTGACCTTCGGGGCTTGATTTACACCTGTTTGTGGATTTGTCCTGTGCAGTTCTAGGAGGTCCACCCTCCCAGGCTTTGCCTCCCCTCTTTGGGGAGGAGTAAGTTTATTGCTTACTGCCTGAGGCGCCCTTACCGGGGAATGCCGACGGGGCTGCCCAGGCAATTTTTAAATGGCCAGAGTGCTCACCTCTCGGGCGCTGGCTTTTCAAACCCCACTTTCCCGACCCGAACTTGGGTCACATCTTACTTGTGGGAGTAAGATAAAACTGGCCTTGTGCCTAACTCCCGGAGAGGAATAAATAAACTAATGCTTTTGTAGTATGATCAATTAAAAACAAAAACAAATATTCTTAAGATGCATTCGTTCAATCTGTGGGTTTAGTGATCTGAATCTGAAATCGATCTGTCATTGCCGGCAAGTGTCTGTTCGGTGCAGATCACAACGAATGGCCCAGGACTGTTTGTTGTAATTGGTAGCTGCCTTGCAAGGTTACTAAGACTGGGTTTTACATACAGCACCTGGCATTCCCAACTGGTCACCCATCTAAGTACTGATCAGGCTAAACATTACTTAATTTCTCTGATCTTATGGGAACTGATGTCTCAATGTGATTCTAGCTGTGTGTTTGTGATACAAATGCTATTTCCAACTTTGGAATGATAAACTAACGAAAATGCTGTTTCAAACTTAAGCGTGACAGACTGACCAATGGACGGAGCCTCTTATAGGGATGCATGGTCACATTTAAAATAATCTGCATTTATTCAATCTGCATCTTTAATGATAAAAATGTTATTATAAACTGGAACCTGACAGATGAAACAATCGACCGACAGACAAAGCCTCTCATAAAAATACAAGGACACATTTAAAAGAAAATTCAGATTGAAGTGTGACATTCTGACAAAATCCTTCACGCAAGGAAACATTTAAAGCCATACTGTTCAAAATAACTATCCAATGAGAGCATTAATTTTAAATAATTTATGTTTCAAATACATTACTTTCATTTTTTTTTTTCAGTTTTTGTTTACCTTTAGATGTTTTACTCATTATACGATTTTTTTCCTTTAAAATTATAAGAGCTGAAGTACAATTACTGACAGCCCAACAAGAATATTATTTAAAACTTAAACGTAATAAGATCAACCAATGGGCATACTCTTTAATGCTTGGGTGCATTTAGAATATGTTACATCTATTAAATCTGTGTGTTTAGCAATGAAAATGCTATTTCAAACTGAAGCATGACAGACTGAACAATCGACCGACCGACCGACCGACTGACCGAGAGATGAAGCCTCTTACAGATATGTTCTGTCCCATCTAAAATAAGCTAACTTTATTCAATTTGCATATTCAATGATAAAAATGACATTCAATCAGAAGGCTGACAGACTGAACAGTTCACCTACAGACAAAGCCACTCACAGAGATACAAGGACACATAAAAAAAAACATCAACCTCTTATCCTGTATCATAAAACATTAGTAGGCCAAGCTGAAATCATCTGACCTCAGCCACTCCACTACTCCCCTGATTCCCTCAGTTTGATTATTGACAAAGCAATCAGACCTTTCCTCTTTTCATAGTGATTTGCTCTAGAGTAACCAGTGGAAGCTCACTAATCAGAAAAAAGGGAGTGGTTTTAATAATAAAAATGGTTCAGCAAAATTATTTTTTTTTGTTTAAAAAGAATATATAAGGTTTCTTTTCAACTCCGAATATAAAAAAAAATATTTATATTTATTATCTTGTTTATAAAATAACTTCCTACTGATCTTTGCACCTGCTTTCTTTCTTTTTTTTAATGAGATGTTTTAGTCTTTTTTTTTTTTCGAATTTATTTTGACTCTATTTTTCTATATTTTAAATTACTTTAATTTATTTTTTCCTCATTTAGAAAAAAAAAAAACTAGCTTTACCTACCCGACTTTGTTTGAGAGTGAGTCTTTTAACATTTCTTTTAATTTTTTTTTTTAATTATGCTGCTTCTGTTTTGTTTTTCCAAATTATTTTTTAATAGAATTAAAAAAAAAAAAAAGATTATTTTTTAATCAACATCTTTGATATCTTGCCTGGAGCTATTTTAGACTTGTTGACTTGGATGAACTGTATAGTTTTACTAAAAAGTATGTTTTTGGCCGATATATTTGATGTTTTATATACCTTTATGTATTTTTATATATATATTTTTTAATATACTTTTTCAAAGTTTAATTTTTATTACCTGCAGTAATATCATTGCGGTAATGGTCCTCTGAAGAGAAGATTTTCTTTGAAAATTCATGAGTTAAGGACTTTAAAGAACTTTGCCTGAACATTGAATTGTAATAAAATTTGATTCGCACCTTATTTTATTCTTTCACTTTATCTATTGCTATATATATATATATATATATATATATATATATATATATATATATAGCAATAGATATTTTTCTTCCATTGGACACCTTATCGGCGGACAATTACCACCTGGACAAACCCAATATATTTTTACACAAACTTTTTTCACCCATCATTTAAAAAAATATTTTTTCAAATGTTGAATTTTGGCTTTTCTATTGCCAACTTATCTATCTGTATAATTCCTCTGATGATAAGATCTCGATCTTTGAAAAGCCTTGGCTCAAGGAAAGAATAATAAACATAATTTGATTACAGAATATACCTTGCATTGAACAATCGAAGTTTGATATAAATTTGGACATTCGTGCATGTTTATCACTCTTCGTCCATCTATCTTTATATATATATATATATATATTTAAACACCATATTTGCCCATATAAGTTGATTATTAAGGAGTTATTTATAATCAAGAAAAGAATTCCTTGTTACATGTAATGGGCAAAATGCAACATCCAATCTTTTAAACATATACAAAAATTTTTTAAATGGAGTGGAAAATCCACTTATTTTTTGTTTTCAAAAAGAAGCCTAAACTAAAAACAAATAAACAAATGAAAATAAAATTGTCATTAAGTATTGATATAATAATAGGCTTGTTCCTAAGTTAGTACATCCATTATCATCTGTTATTCTCCATTACTTTGCATCACAGCGAGTCAATTATTCCAATGGACTCGTTATGATTCAAAGCAATTCATGTCTGATGTCTCTATATTTTTTATCTTTTCTTTTTATTTTCAAACCTAATATTTCAGAGAGTTATTATTGTGTTTATGTTTTAATAACATTTTTTTTTATCTTTACATTTACAACATAAACTATACAAAATATACCTTGGTAAAAATGCGAAATATTCAGATAAGAATGTCTAACCTCTCTTCCATAAAATATAGCTATGTCCAAGATATTATAAATAGGTTGACCATTGTCAACTTATTTATAATATATATAACAACAACAAAAAAGAAGACAACCAAGAAACAGATGAAATTAAATAATAATACTGTGTAATTTACACAGGTCTAGCTAGTAAAATAATATTAGGCTGTTATAAAATTATATTTTTCAAAAACTGGTTAGAATTTCCATTTTGGCATAAATGTTTAAAATAAAGTAAGCAAATAAACACTTTTTTTAATATTTATTTGATTTTAAAAAATGTATTTGTCATCTACTATTTGATGACATTTAAATAATACAGAATTAAAAGAAAAAAAACAATAACGATATTTAATACAAATTTAAAGTTACTCAGTATCAGAGTCAAGTTTTACCAACGAATAAAGAAATACAAACAAATGATCAGTTAAATTTTTACAGTAATTTAAAAAAAAAATTACACTATTTACGTTTGTTTTAAATAATTCTGTTTTTAAACATCATTTTGAATAATTTGTTTGTAGCATAAAAAATTACATTTTAAAAGTAGGCACTTCTGCCGTATATATGAAGCAGCAGATTTTCTGTCCTTCTACTGAAAATAAAGGGAGGTAATTCAACCGGAAGTGATTTTTTTACAACATAAAAAAAAAAATGCAAGACTGATTTGTTTTTGGGTAAAAAGAAACAATTAACAATTTCTTTTTTTTATTATATGAAATAAAAAAAATTTTAATAAAAAACCTTAACCCTAAACCCTAACCCTAAGAAATCAGGCAGTGTGCCTGTAAAAAATCTATTGTTTTTTGCGGCTGGTTCATTAAATTACCAATGTCTCGAGGATTAATCTCATTTAACTCCATTTTCTAAATACTAAACTTCCGGTGAATTCTGAATGAATGGTACTTGGAGAAAAAAAAACGGAACTCTTCAATTTCGATTTCTTAATCGGCAGCTGCTTCATATATACGGCAGAAGTGCCTAAAAGTATTCCAAATAGCATCTATATAATAATACACTAAGGCATATCATGTTCATCATACATTATCACCTTTCACACACATTTAAAAATAATTAGATCATCTGGTGTCACTAAGGTAAAAAAAAAAAAAAAAATCTGACTACACCTATTTTAAAATGAATTGTTCCAAAATTAAATCATGTCATCCCATCGAATAAAACAAATACAAGTTTTAAATAAGTAAATTTTTAAAAGTTGTATTTGTTTTATTGATTTGAAGAATATTTAGTTGACAATTATTTTTACTGTAGGAAGTTGGAATATTGTCTTAAAAAGAATTAAATTGCTACAATTTTAAATGAATAAAGAAGAGACATATTTGTTTTATTTATTCAAAGAATATTTAGTTGACAATGACAATTAGTTTTATGGTGGAAGAAAGAATATTTTTATTGACCCTGACAGACATTTATTATTTCAAAAGGAATATTATTATTAACGGTAAATTATACAGATTAAAGGAGAAAGCACCATGGAATTTCCACCGGGTCGCACTAATTAAAATAGATAAAAGCAAAGCAAACCTCTATTTGACACTTCAAGTGTTTTTACTTTGTGATTTAATTCATTTTTAACAGTTGTTGCTTATCTGATGTCGCTGGCTGTATACCAAAAATTTAGATTTTATCCATTTCAAAATAAATTGTTCTAAAATTAAATAAGACATCATAAATAGAATTGTGTCATTCAGAGTTTGATTTTTTTTTTAACAGTTGAATTGAGAAGATAGCTAAAGGGGAGATGCTCAAGGAGGAATAACAAACAATTAATAAATAATAATGATGCTCTATTTTATACAGACCCTGATTACTTTGTCCTTCATATTGTGCACAAAAAAAACAAAGTTTTTTTCTCTGTTGGTGTTTTTAGATTTTGTAGGAGAGAGTATTTCCAAGAATGTACACATACACACAATTCTTATCTGTCTGATAACACTTTCGTTTGTACGCACATTATCGCTTTCCATTTAAAAATGACATGGTCTGATCGCTAAGATGTAATGTGCTTGTTGCTTATCTGATGTCGCTGGCTGTATACCAAAACTTTAGACTTTATCCATTTCAAAATAAATTGTTCTAAAATTAAATAAGACATCATAAATAGAATTGTGTCATCACCGTGAACTTAAAAGTGACATTTGTTTCATTTATTTAAAAGATATTTAGCTGATAATTATTTTATGGCAAGCAAGAAAGTATTTATTTTTAAAGGATTTAAATTGTTATAATAAATAAATTAAAACGTTCGTTTTATTTATCTAAAACAATGTTTTACTGACAAGTATTTTTTACTATAATAAGAAAGTATTTATTTTTAAAGGATTTAAATTGTTATAATAAATAAATTAAAACGTTCGTTTTATTTATTAAAAAAAATGTTTTACTGACAAGTATTTTTACTATAAGAATAAAGAGAAAGTGATAGATAGCAACTATGAAATGTTCATGGACCAAATAGTTAATAATTAATATATTAATTATGTTGCCATTACAGACTCACTTACATCACCGTTACACTGTAAACAGATAACTAATAAAAACTGCTTAATTAATGAATGCAGCAATTTTTATTGCTCTTTTTGGGATTCAAACCCATCACTTAAATGAGGGTTTGTTACCACCCTTTTTATAGAGTCACAAAGTATTTGCGATAAAATTAAATAGCTACTGCTAAAAATATAAAATGTCTGAATTTCTTAAAATGATGCTCATTTTCAGAAAATTACTTCAGTCAATTAAAAACTATTAGTTTGATAGGTATATTCCTGAAGGAGACATGTTCAAGTATAATTGAATGAGAATACCAGTTAACTTTGATGTATCGAGTATACATAAATATTTTGCTGCAAGGTATTTTAATCCAAAGTAATTAAATATTTTACTAGCGTTTTAACAAAAATGGTGAGTATCTCTATGCATTCTGGGTGAAATAAAAATCAAAAACCAATGCTTGTAAACGAAGCCGTGAAAGTATTGAAGAAGACTTGAGATGCAGCTTGTCTTAAATAACACCAATATTTCAGAAGCTTTTAAAATGCATTCAAGCCTAAGGCTAACATTAATGCCATTAGATATTCTTGATTTCAATGTAATTACTGCATTTTCTGTTATTATCAATCATGTAATTTCTGTTTTGATCTATAAAGTTGATGTTTATTTTAATGTGTTGTTTAATTGTGTTACAGGCCAGATATTATTAATCAAATCGGGTTCTGAGTCAAAAAAGTTTTTTAAAAATTAATTAAATTAAAAAAAAAAAAATTTAATAAAAAAATCAAAATTAAAAAAAAACCCATTGATTTAGACACTAGAAGTAGAATATTATGAATTATATTATCTGAGTGTTGAACAGTGAAAATGAAAATGTATAATTGCAAACTAAATTGTTTCAGTCATTGACATTGTATACCTCAGGAAGATTATATTTAGAAGGATCATTTATATATTAATACCTGTAACAGCAAGCAAACTGGAGCAAAGATTTCGGACACGAATTACACTGATGAATATGTATTTATTTGCACGCACGTGGCCAACGCTGAAACTATAACATCTTTTCACCGTAAAACGAAAAGAAGCTACTTGCCCCAGAGCCAACGTCTATCACAAGCGGAACAAACGTCCGACTCCCATGTTGACTGATTCGAAAAGACCGCCTCTCGGCAAGCAGGCGGTGTAGAGGCACAACAGTCACCCCATGTGTATGTCTTCCAGAAGAGGACGGTGCTGAATACAAAATGTCCCCTTCCTGAATTATGACCGGCCAACATGTGAAACTCCTACGTTTACAATACCATTTTCACTTCCTACCATGTTACCTATAATAATATGCTAACTTTGTGAAATTTCCATGAGCACAGCTAATATATATATTAAAAACAAAGCTGTTAGAAGCTATACAATGAATTGTATGGCTTTTAACAGATTTGTTTTTAATATTTCAAATCTTAACAATGCTTAAAAAAAGAACAACCATTAGTTTATTATATATATATATATATATATATACATATATACATATATATATACATATATATATATATATACATATATACATATATATATATATATATATACATCGTAGAAGAGAGTATTTTGAAGAACATATAGATATTGTTGAATACTGACTCTGTAAGGTGAACGAATCACTCAACCTCAGTATTAGGAAAATAAACTGATTATTTTGTGATTAATTTCATTTTCATTGGTCTGGGCTTAAACTAAGACAAAACAGTAGAGTGTGTTTTTTGGTGTCTGATCACTTTTGTTCTAGAGTGGAAGAATACTGATTAAATTTATGTAATTTTCTTCTTTATTCGTGTATAGGTCCGCATGTAATCACTTGAGCTTTTATATCCTTTCAGTACCCGTTTGTCTAATTATCTATTTTAAAGGTCAATCTCATATTGTTTTGTTTTTTTTATTTGTTTTTTCGTCTTGCACCTACATGATTCTGACACATGGTATCCTTCTTTGGGCGCTCACCGCATTGCATGCATTACATAATATATACATTTATTAATGATCCTAATAACATCTTTTTTTTTTTTTTTAAAGATGCAACGAGAATTTTGCCCAACATCTTTGCCCTGGATGGATTTTACAATTGCTTCTTGTGACGTTGACAACAAAAAGTATGCTGTTGCTACACTTGTGTCTACTAGTCCTGTGTGTGCTACCCAGTTGTGTTGTTTGTGAAGACCTTACCTATGATGTGGAGGAAGGCAAAGGGCCTGGCACTTTGGTGGGAAACGTGGCAGCCGATTCCCACTTTCTAGACAGTGTTTCACATCAAGACCGCAACCTGATCACATTCAGCCAACTTGACTCAGGCCAAGTTGGTGGCACCCAGCTGTTCAGTGTGGACAAAAAGACCGGAAAGCTCTACACGATCCACACACTCGACACAGAATCAATGTGCAAGCACAACACAGAATGTTTTCGGATGGTAGAAATTGCTGTGGAAAAGGCAACATCATTCATGAAAATTATTGAGGTCAAGGTGAGACTAAAAGATGTCAATGACCATCAACCCGAGTTTCCAGTGAAACGGGTGAATATAGAATTCTCTGAGGATGACAGAAAAGAGGCAAGGAGATTGATACCAAATGCCATCGATAAGGATATTGGGAACCAAAATTCACAGATTACTTATATGCTGACAAAGAAAAGGCATGAGCCATTTACGTTGTCAGTTTCGAAAAGTGTTGATGGAACCTCACAGCTCTTTATAAATTTAGAAAATGATCTAGATAGGGAACTTAAAGAATTTTATGATGTTCAAGTGATTGCCAAGGATGGAGGTTCACCTCCAAGGCAAAGCACAATGGATGTACATATTTCTGTTAGAGATGTTAATGATAACATGCCAATATTTTCTCAAAAGGCTTACAATGTTTCTATAAAAAACGAACCAAGTGAAACATCAGCAATCATCATTCTTTCAGCAAATGATTTAGATTCTGGATTATACGGAAGGATAACATATCACTTCAGTTCAAAAACTTCAGATATTGCCAAGACACACTTTAAATTAAATAAAGTGACTGGAGAGATATTTTTGAATAAGAGGTTTACATTAGGGCAAGAGTTAACTAATAAGTTGTATGTGGAAGCAACAGATGGCGGTACTCCTCCACTAACTGCCATAGCTTTGGTGCTAGTTAATGTGATCAATCAGCAGAACACTGCTCCAATAATAGACGTGAACTTTGTCTCAGCTTCAGTGAACATTCCAGAAAACATTGAAGTAGGGAGTTTTATAGCTTATGTAAGAGTCACTGACCATGATGCTGGACAGAATGGAGAGGTTAACTGCATTCTTCATCATGATATATTTGAACTCCAGAGTTTAGGTAAAAAGAAATATAAAGTGATTGTCAAGAAGCCATTAGATAGAGAGGCTGAAGATCACCATAGCCTTACCATTGTCTGCCAAGATAATGGAACCCCACCCCTTCATAGTGAGACCAAGTTTCTCATCCAGGTAATGGATGTCAATGACGTGCAACCACAGATATCTAAAAAAACCTTTAAGTTCTGGATTCAAGAAAATCAGAATGCACGATATTCTGTGGGTTTTATAAATGCCACGGATCCTGATTTGGGACCAGGAGGTAAACTGACGTACTTGTTACTGTCCAATGACAAACATTTTCTTCCTTTCCAGATTACTGATTATGGACTCATATCAACTGTGATGTCTCTGGACCATGAATTTCAGGATGTTTATAAATTTCAGGTTTTGATCAGAGACAATGGTAAGCCACCGTTGAACAATACTGTAAATGTGATCGTTGAGGTAAAGGACGAAAATGATAATTCCCCCTATTTCACCTTCCCCAGCATCAACCCTTACACCCTGGATGTGCTCTACTATCCACGTTACACTAAGAACATAACAGTACTAAAGGCATCCGACAGGGACAGTCAGGAAAACGCTTTTCTGAAATACGAGATAGCTTCTGGCAATGATAAACAGTTGTTTACCATCAACCACTACACTGGTTTATTATCATTTGCCCGGGTACTCACCCAACAAGATGCTGGTTCTTATGAGCTGGAGTTTGTGGTCAAGGACAGTGGCACCCCAGTTTTGTCAGCCGCTACTACACTGATCTTGGCGTTAACTGTGAGCAATAAGACATTTGAAAGGCAAAACGCTGTGAACGTGCAGACTGATGACGCCTACGACAAGATACAACTAGATTTTCTGATTGTTATTGTTTCGGTGGCTGTGTCAGTATCTGTTGTCATCACGGCGATCATCTCAATATGCTATCTAAAATTCTCAAACCGAAAAAACATATCAAATCGCAATCGAATGCATTCTTCAAACAAGTGTGAACAGAGGCAGCTAATGTATCCGTCTTACTTGGCCACCTCTTGTACTGATCTTCCATCCACACGGATAAAGGATCCGGAAATGTCCAAGGGCACTCAATTAACAACATCCAGGAGAGAGTGTTTCCTTGGTGCTTCACTTAAGGATCAACAGGCCAGCCCAGATGTCATGTATCAGGTAAGAAACAATCCTCATCTATTTGTTTGGATTCTGCTTTCTTTTGTTTCTACAAGTCTTTCGAAAAGTTCCTATTCCTTCAAATTCTTTTCTATATTCTATTTTTTCGTCTTTTTCTCCAAATTTTCTATTTACTTATCGTTTTTTCAAATTGTTTGTGTTTTGTTTTAAGAAAATAGAAAAAAACAGAATTTGAGAAACAAAAAAATTGTTTCTCAAATTCTGGTTTTTTTTCTATTTTCTTGTCGTTTTATAAAATTCTGTTTTTTTTTGTTATTCAAATTCTGTTTTTTTTTTGTTTTTTTAAATTGTTTTATTTTTGTTTTTTAAATTGTTTTATTTTTGTTTTTCAAATTCTGTTTTATTTTTGTTTTTCAAATTTTGTTTTATTTTTGTTTTTCCAATTCTGTTTTATTTTTGTTTTACAAATTCTGTTGTGTTTTTTCAACTTTTTTCTTTATTTACTTCATCTCTGTTTTTTTTTCACATTTTATTTTATAATTATTTTGTTCTGATTTTTCTTTTTTTTCTTTCAAATTTGGGAAAACTGAGCCATTATCTTGTTTGCTTATCTTTACTTATTGTGAAGAGATTTGATCAACTTGAGATGTTCTTTATGCTAGTAAAAGTGATAACGGTCAACAGATGTACTATTATAGGCATGAGATAAACCATTTAGGTAGACCTTCAGTACAATAAGTTTATCATTTGATACAGCATAATGTGTAATTCATTGGAAATTTAATATTTCAAACTCTGCAAGATGATCTCCACATAAGAGGGTATACACAAATCTAATCGTCTGATAAGACAACTTTTATTCTTTCAGTAGGTACTTCGGCAGATTTATGATGAAGTTGTTTTGTGAATGATAAAACTATATCGTTTATGTATCCGAAATCCAGATTTGATTAATGTTTGTTCAGGTGAAGATTAAACAATAAAACTATATATGACCACGGACATGGAAAATACGATTTCATGCTGTAATCCAGTGTTATAAATAGGTTTGATATATAATTAGCAGGGCTGCCTGGTGTTGTCCATGTATTATATGAAAACATAATACCAATAGTTAATAACAACTTATATAATTGTTAACATTAGAAAGCTTAGTGAAAATATATAAACAATTCCAATCCATTCACTAATGAGCTAATTCAAATCAAATTATTTTAAATTTAATTTCTTCACTATTTATTTTAATAAAAATATTTCACATACAGTAATACCATCAGCAATATACAAAGGCATGATTTGTTTTTGTCTATCATAATTTTTTAAATGATGTTATATGATCATTGCTTACATAAAGTTTACATACATGTTTTCGATAAAACCTTGCCTTGTAGATGCTGAATATATATAGAGTTTCCCCTTTCCCTCCTCTTTCCTCAGCCTCTCAAAATTCATGCCACACCTCACCATGACAAAAACCTCAGCCCCTCCTTTCCTCTCTCCCACCCTGAGGCAAATTCACTAATACTCTCACCCCTCCCTTTTTCACTGCTACCTTAATGGTACCCACTCAAAGCTTTTCATATTCATTTCATTCTTCGCCACCACTGACTTCTCACAGCCTGGACTCTCCTCCAGCGCTCACAGTACTACTTTCCCTTATCACCCCATCATGTCAACCCAAAATTTCGATGTACTTGCATGACATTTTTCTTCAAATTATCATCCTGAGAAAGTCTTACAATAAAGACGAAACGTTGATGAATATATTAAAAATATCTCTTGCTTTTTTTCCTTTTTCATTTCCCATACATATATATGTATATAATTCCTTGTTTCGTTTGTAGAAAGAAATCCAACTGTGTGCTTGATTATTTAATGATAAGAGCATACTATTTATTTATTAATAATATTACGGAAGATCAGATCAATATGGTACTTTAGGTTTCAAGCTGGAAGAACGGACCCAGACGAAAAAAATACAATGTTCTTTTGTTTTATTTATATTTATAAAATTGTCCACTGGCCGATTTCAGCCATATTTGATCAAATATGGCTGAAGACGGCCAGTAGACAGTTTATAAATATAAATAAAACTCAAAAGAACACCGTTATTTTTTACGTCTGGGTCCGTTCTTTCAGCTTGAAACCTAAGGTACCATGCTGATCTGATCTTCCATAATATGATTAATATATATATAGAAATGTGATACTTAGAAGGCAATACAATGCAGAGGTGTGACGGATAGACACATGGTGGAACAAGTTAAATAGTTTCACCCTTAATACAATGTGTACATACATACACATACACATACATATATATTTATTTATTTATTTTTCACAAACACACACATATCTGTCTATCTACACAATGTTACAATGTTATGTAATACCTGTATCAAGATGGTCTGGTGGAAACTCTGTATGATATAATATTTCGGGAACTCTTCACTTCTTCAGAACCGTGCTCAATTCAAGTTCAAGCGTGCATATATATATATATATATATATATATATATATATATATATATATATATATATTTGCTCGAAATATTCTAAATTCTAGTTTTAGGGTTTAGTAAGACATGCACAGACAAATTCTCTCTATTTATATATAAATTATTTTATTATCAAAATTCATATATTTATTTTTAGAATGAATCTAATATTCATATAATAATCGATATTTGAAACATACTTTTTGCATTATTTTCTAAACATATTCAGTATTTAAAATATGTGCATAATATATTCAATGCTTAAAACATAGATTTGAGGTAATGCAGCTCGCAATATATTATATCAGAGTTAGAATGATCTAACATAACCAAGAATTTGTTTTTCATATCTTATTTACACATTTTGGCTTAATCTCTCCAAACGTTCATTTGCTCAAGTATTTTTTTTCAATGAATATTTATTGAAAATGTTTGGTGCATACAAATGAGAACCACTCAGCTTCTTGATAGATAATTCTTAAAGCTTATTTATCTTTCACAGTATGTAATATTTTCAATCAGACATTAGCAAATGTTTGCTAAAATAGCTACGTTTTCAGAAACATATTTGAAAGAAATCGAAGGTTATTTTCTTACATTTCTATTACAACAAATGAGAATTAGCAAATATATCATTACCACTAACACAGAGTGTCGTAGCTGTATCTCACGATACTACCAGAGTTTGTTGGATTTTCGTCACTCTGTGGGTTTGCCATATCCACGCCGATGCAGATAGAGCCTTGTCTTGTATTTTTTTATGCTTTTTTTCTTGTCTGATGGAGAAACGCAGATGTTGAGTTGGTAATAAAACCTCGATAGGAAACACAATGGTTTTCCAGTCATTTCGTACACATTGTTCTCGTAGATTTTCATATCTTTCCAACTTACGCTGGTGTGCTCAGTCAGAATTTCCCTCAAATGCAACCGTTAATTAAATGGCAAAAACTTTTTTTCAAATTAACGGACCAAATGACAATATTCAGACAGTGTTCTGTTAACGTTATTTCAGTTGGAAATACGAGCCGGCCTTCAAGTTGAGTGATGTGCCAGTCCATGCCGCCATCAAACATTGACAATCTCTACCTATTTTTACACAAAGACTTTTATATATATCTAAATGGGAAATTTTAAGGATCAAGACTAGAATAAGGACCCCAGATCATTAACACAAGACGCGGGACATGTTTTGGAAATCACCGGTTGACCTCGCAATACACGTGGTCTCTATTTACAAAACACTTGTAAATAAATCTTTTATTATTTTAATAAATGCAGTATATTTCGGAATTTTTTTTTCTTTTAACATGTTAATATTTATTTTAAGGCAGAGAGTCCATAAATAAAATATTAACATGTTTTCTTTTAAAACATGTTTTTGTGTCACTATTTACTTGCCTCCCCACGAGGGCAGAAATGGGGGGGGGGATGAAATATTTATCATCGTACTTAAGTAATCTTTCGTTTTGTAGGGAAAAATCAAGCTATTTGAATCAATCAATCAAGTTATTTTAATAAATAAACGAAATATATACGCTTTTTAAAAAATCGGCTGACTTGTAATCTTTCGTTTTGCCTCCCCACGAGGGCGGAGTTAGACTTCAAAAATCAGTTTATGAAGTTTTTTCCTTTTTTTTCTGTAAGCAACAATTATAAACAAATAAATAAAACTTCGTATTTGTTAAATCTTATTTCATTTGTTGCTTAGAGAAAAAAAAAGGACAAAAACTTCATAAACTTTAAATTGCTTCCGTTTAGAAACTGATTTTTGAAGTCTAACTCCGCCCTCGTGGGGAGGCAAAACGAAAGATTACAAGTCAGCCGATTTTTTAAAAAGCGTATATATTTCGTTTATTTATTAAAATAACTTGATTGATTGATTCAAATAGCTTGATTTTTCCCTACAAAACGAAAGATTACTTAAGTACGATGATAAATAGTTCATACCCCCCCCATTTCTGCCCTCGTGGGGAGGCAAGTAAATAGTGACACAAAAACATGTTTTAAAAGAAAACATGTTAATTTATTTGTTTTATTTATGGACTCTCTGCCTTAAAATAAATATTAACATGTTTAAAGAAAAAAAAATTCCGAAATATACTGCATTTATTAAAATAAATAAAAGATTTATTTACAAGTGTTTTGTAAATAGAGACCACGTGTATTGCGAGGTCAACCGGTGATTTCCAAAACATGTCCCGCGTCTTGTGTTAATGATCTGGGGTCCTTATTCTAGTCTTGGTCCGTATTATTTACCTCCTCTTAAGGAGTTTAGGCACAAGGCCATTTTTATCTTACTCCCACAAGGTAAGATGTGACCCTAGGTCGGGTCAGGAAAGTGGGGCTTAAAAAGCCAGCGCCTGAGAAGGTGAGCACTCTGGCCATTAAAAATTGCCTGGGCAGCCTCGTCGGCATTCCCCGGTAGGGGCGCCTCAGACAGTAAGCAATAAACTTACTCCTCCCCAAAGAGGGGAGGCAAAGCCTGGAAGGGTGGACCTCTTAGAACTGCACAGGACAGACCTATAGACCGGCGTAAATCAAGCCCCGAAGGCCAAGACAATACTAGTCTATGGGGTGTAGTATCCATCGGAACAGACACTACACTTTGATCTTTCAAATACGATATATATCGTACTACAGAAACACATGTAGACATTCAAATATCTGTCTAATTTGCATAACTTCTTTTTATAACCGTCTAAATCTAAAGATTTTAGTTTCATCTAAATGATTTTCCTTGATATTTTAAGAATGTTTTTTTCGTAATTTTTTCACTATTTAAATTAAATTACTGTAAGTAATTTAATTTAAAAAGTGAATAAATTACGAAAAAAACATTCTTAAAATATCAAGGAAGATCATTTAGATGAAACTAAAATCTTAGCAGAAAGATATACAGAGTTCACAGAAAAGGAGGTGATTAGGTTCTCTATCTCTACCTCTCTCTCTCTCTCTCTCTCTCTCTCTCTCTTTCAAGAGAGGGGGGACTCCTTTAAAACTAAAAAAAAAAAAATTTGGTGTCGTCGTCACTATCTGTCTCTCTTCTCTCTCACCCTCTCCTTTTCTAGCGGCGATAGATTTTATTTTTCTATTGTTTTTGAAGTACATGATTTATATACGAAATAAAAGAGCAAAATATATAAATATAAAGTCTGAAATAAAATCGTCTTTTACTTAAAATACAAACCAATAAAATTGGACTTTCTGTTTAAATTGTAAGCTTTTTTTAATGAAAGTTTTCTTTCACTTCTTAATAAATTTCTCGCTATCTCCCCAATATGAAATAAAAAAAAAAAACGGGCGTGCTGACTTTTTTTAATTAACCTCTACTCTTTAGGAAAAGGGTATTTTTCCTTTCATTTGGAGTTAATTCCTATTTCAGTCACGTAAATTATTTTTTTTATTTTTTATGTTTTTTTTTAATGATATTTCACCCCAAACAAGGCAGGACGCCACTGTAGACGTAAGGAGCTACTGAGAGTTAGGGAGTAGGTTTAGGGTGTCATTCTAAGTTGGGAGCTGTGCAGCGAGATGTCTGTTTACATTAGTTTTAAACATCTGCATGTTAGTACTGTTGGGGAAACAGGGGGCAGGGAGGGAGTTCCAGAAATACGCTATTAAAGTAGAAGGCTCTCCGGCATCTAGGGACCCTCACAGTGAATGGATGGGATTTAGCTGATTGTCGAGTTGGTCTAGTGAATTTACGTCGAAGGGGCACCAGAGTAGCCAGTTCATCGGAGCACATTCCATTGAAGTATTTGTGTTTTACAAATACTTGCACAAGGACGCCACATTGCGGCAATGGGACAGGGGCTGGAGCTTGGTTGATAGTGAGGGACCTATTAAGTTGGCGACTCTTTTTTGGACCTTGTCAAGGAGGGAGAGACTAGTAGATGATGCCCCAGCCCAGATGTGGCAACAATACTCCATGCATGTGTGGATGGTGGCTTTGTAGTGATAGAAGATAATGTCAGGTGTGAGGAGTTTACTAGCACGGTAGAGGGAGCTCACCGTCTTTGCTGCAGCCTTGGCAATGTCTTTAATGTATTTGTTCCAATTCATGTTACCTGTGAAGGTTAGGCCGAGGAGTTTGAATGTTGAACTTTCAGGTAGGGTGTTATTTGCCATGAGAATCGGTGATTGGAGAGGTTTCTTGTAGTTATTGAAAGAAAGGAGCTTTGTCTTTGCAGCAGTAAAAGTTACCAACCATTTATGATCCATATCCACTACAGCCTGGAGGTCATTTTCTAATTGCTTCGGATATGATCGTGTCCGTTTTGCCAACATGACGAGAGTAAAGCGTGGTGTCGTCAACAAATAAATCAATCTCAGACTCTGTGTCATCAGGGAGATCGTTTATGAAGATCAGGAACAATAAAGGTCCAAGGTTAGATCCCTGGGGTACACCAGCATTTATGTCATGTTGTTTAGATGAACGGCCATCGAGGACAATCTGGATCTTTCTTTTGGTTATAATAAGTATATTGAAATTGAAATAAGTTTGGCATTACTCATAATGAACTTATATTTTTTTTACTTAAACACTGTTTTAGTAAAACAAAAACAAAAGTAAACATTACAAACCCTAAGTTATATCAATTTTCATCGTACACGTGAAACACCAAAATAAAAATTAGATCGGAAAAATATAGTCGACATCTAAACAAGCCAAGTAAGAGGCTAGCTAAGGAAGATCGATTACTCATGGTTATAAACATGCATTTTTTTATTTAAAAAATATGAAAGGAAGTTATCGTTCTTCCTTATCTTGCATACTTCTCTTTGTTTATAAAGATGACGACTATATTTTTCAACCCACTTTACATTTCGGCATTTTACGTGTACAATAAAACTTGCCATACCATACTCGCAGGCATTACCTTCTCCTTTTATGAGGTGATACTCACAGGTATTACCTCCTCTATCTTGGAGGGGTTTTTTCCAACAAGGCATAACCACATCCTTTTTTTTCGTGTGTGTGTGTGTGTGTGTGGAGGGGATACTCCGACGCTTTACCTTCTCCTTTGGGGGTTTGTGTAGTATATTTTCATTCCTCATAATACATTCCTCCCGGGCATTACCTTCTCTTTTTTTAAGGGGGGGAGCAGTATAATATATGTTCGTACCTCACAATATCATCGTCCCAGGATGACTTTCTCCCTGTTTTAGGGGGTCGGGGTAGTTTACTATCTATTCTGTTTTACGGTACCATCCTTCCAAGCATTAACTCCTCTTTTTGGGGGAGGTGTTAGTGTTTGTTCGTCATGAAATAATCCTCTTAGTCATTACCTCTTCTTTTAGGGGGAGGTCAATGTATGTAGTTTGTTCATTATGATATCATGCTCCGGACCTGGCAAAAATATGCTCCCTCCGGTCGCATATTTTTGCTAGTATATATATATATATATGTATATGGCACAGTGGATATAGTACTAAGTATAATTCAGTTCTAAGTGACAGTCATCTGAAAGTTGAAGGTTCAATCCTAGAATTACTGAAGACTTCTTCCCAGTCATGGCAGATAGAACGAGAGCATGCTACCCCCATGGATTTAATAAAGGGTTCCGTTCGAAATTCCGTCCAGATTCCCGAGTTCGACAGAAAGATTAAATCTTAAAAATTAAATCTTGAATTAAACTATAAAATTATTGGAATTTAATAACTTCGTAATTTTTAACTTCATAAATATTCTAAATTACTTGATAGGGCTAGATTTGTTGAAGTCGGTTTTTACTGTAAGCTAGATTTTAAGTAATACTTTTGGATGGGTACGTGATCACATGCCTTGACCTATTTTTCCTAACTCCCTTTTCGCTTTCTTTTAATTTCTTAGCTCCTTCCCCTTTGACATAGAATATGCTTACTGACCCAGACAGGAAAAACCTAATTTGGGTGGGATGGATGGCGGGGTTGTATGTTGCTGGCTTTTCTTGAACCTGTCAAACAGGATGCAAGACAGACATAATTTTAAGCCTGTTGAAGTCATTCTGAGATGTAAACAATTTAATATCGCCTTCTGTTCGTTAGGGATTTGTCATGTCTGGAGAGAAGATCACTTATATATTTTTCGCTCTTCTGGCTAGATGTGATGGGAGTCGGTCTTATTTTGCTCGATTCGGATTTAGCGGGTTTTCTAATTAAACAACGAATTTGGATTTGACTTGAGTTGCACATGTTGGGATTTCGGAACTTTGATTGGACTTTTTGTATTATTTTGATTGATTTATTTATCATTAACATTGAATATGGACACATTTCGCGACTGGATAACTTTGCCGGCCCCTTCAATTTCACGTATTTGGACTGCTGTTTGTATCTTGGAGTAATGTCCTTCCTGATTATGCTTCTCAACTTGTATGACCTGGATGGACTGTATGGATTCAACAAAAGTATGTTTTTGGATTGATATGTTTGATGTTATGTACTTTTATATATTTGTGTATATAATTTTATATATTTTCAAAGCGTAATTTTATTGCCTGTAGTAGTATAACTGCGGTAATGGTCCTCTGAAGAGAAGAATTATCTTTGAAAACTCATGAGCTAAGGACTTAAGGATGATTTGCATGAACTTTGAATTCTAATAAAATTTGATTGACACCTTATTTTATTACTTCATTTTATATTATAATATATATATATATATATATATATATATATCATTTCTAACCTATCTGATTGAAATTTTTTTTTTTTTATGTTTCGGAATTTTTTAGATGAAGGTTTACAATATATATATATATATATATATATATTTAAAATAAAAGGTAGAATCTAAGTAAGAATAGCTTTCTATATACATTCCCAAATTCTCCATTTTACATTAGGGAAATATAAAATGATCTTCTGAATATGCAGCTTTGTTACATTGAGCAGGAAAGTGACATTAACCAAATTTGTTTAACATCTTTAGCAAAACATTTTTGCCTTGAGGGAAGGCAGCAAAGTTGCAGTACTGGCAGGGGAGGTCGTCTCTTGGGATGAAAGAGTTTGGCAAATCGGTAAAAGAAAACATTACCATTTATATCTAAGCTAAATACTCCTATGCATTTTCAATACATTTTCCCTTGTAGCTGCAAATATGTGAAGCAGAAATATTTCTGACTTATTGAAATAAAGGTTGTCTTTCAGAATTCAACAGATTAGATGAGCGATGCAAGAAAATATCACTCTTTCTATCAGTGGTGGGACTAGGAGTGCATGTCCCCCCCCCCTTCCCCATCTATAATATGGAGTCTCCATTAAGAGACTGCTCTTTGTAAATAAACAAATATGTTAACTTTTTTAATCACCAAGAATTCGAAAATTATTCAATTTTAATTAGATTTTTAGCATGTAGCTAATATATAAAGAAAAGCTATCAGATTCTAAAACTTACACCTAAATAGCATTGCATCTGACAAATCGATATTTGATTCAGCCTAGCCCTTTTCTTTTGTTGAACGTTGATGCATGGTATTAAGAACAATATATTGTAATTCGATTTATTTTCTTTGCAAACACAATTTATCCTACTGGGAATATTTTTTTGAAGAGAGGCCATCTTTCTTTTCAATAGTAAATGTAAGTTACAGATAGAAGCCATTTTTGGTATCAGTATCAAATTCGATTAAAAGTAATGAATAGTCATAGTTTATTACTACTAAATAGTTTGTAAAAAAGTAATATTTTTATTCAAAATAATCTGACGAGGAAACAAATAGGTAATATCTGAAAACGGTGCTTATATAATAAAAAGCCGAAAAAAAGTTTTTTTTTGTCTTTTAGGTTTGGACAGGTAAATAAGGGGCAGGTAACTCTTACCACGCTTTTTAAACACGATTTTCTCTGAAATTAGGAAAATGGATCTTAACTCTTTCAAGTTCGAAGATATTATTTATTTTACCTCAGACAGTGCAAAACAAATAGATTTTCTACAAGCACACAGATTAATTTCTAGTGTAGAAACATGCACCTAACCCTAAACTCTAACCCTTGTTGTGCATTTATTATTAAGTAAATTGCTTTAATTTAGATTAATAGAACAAAAAAAAATGTGTTTTATGGAAAAATATTGTTTGAAAGCTAGAGATAAGAGTTATCTGCCCCTTATTTACCCCTCTAACACTAAAAGACAAAAAAAACTTTTGTTTCGGCTTTTTATTATACAAGCACCCTGAAAACTTTATATTTCGATGTCGAATCAAATCATGTGACACGTTCTTTGTAAATGATGTCTACAGAAAAAAAAATACGTCATTATTGACCATAAAATGAACGCCACCTGTGTTATCAGCAGCAAATACAGGTATTGATAGTAAATACTACTACTACTACTACTACTACTGAATTCATTCTTTTATTACTATTCAATAACAATTAAATATTATAGAAAAAGAGGTGCCAATAATTTGTGAAACTCTAGTATCTTTGAAATTTGTATTGCGTGGCATCATACACATACACTTCATCGGTGCCTAACAAAATTTACTTTCCCTTCTCAGTTTCAGACACTTTATCTATCACACACATTTACATTCGCTTTTCTGAATCGAAAAAAAACACACAAAAAAAAAACAATCAGCTTTCTTTTTTTAATGACAAAGCATGAAACCACTTGATGTAAGAAGCTAAAAAATACTACTTCAAGATCAAAAACTAGCCAACGATAAATGTTAGATGGATAGATTTCGACCCAAAAACAGCAATTCTTTCCCCTTTGTCAGAAACATCGCTCATGGAATGTGAGGACTAAAGGACAAAATAAGGGAAGCGAGAGTTACGAGGCTGCTGAAAGTAAATCAAAAGTTCATTTTCTACTCTCCTTAATAAGATAAAGACTCCCGAGCAACGCCGGTTTGTTAATACATGACTACAATTACAATGCTTAACCTTAATATAAATACAATACTTATTTCGGTGTAATCATCTGACTTAGATTTGTTATTCCAGATTAACAGAATAACAGGATTACAACATGCAAAAACCACTGACCATCAATTAATCAAACCAACATTATGTTCCCTTAAAAAGGAATTTCTAATAAATTAAATCTTTATTATTATTATTTTAATTCTTAAATAAGAAATTTCATTTAATATCTTGAATATGTTGATTATTCTTGTTGTGTCATAGATTAGGTAATAAAATAAATACTCTCGAACACAAGGTTAAGAAATAAACTATATATCTTTTTACTCTCACTCTCACATTACACATAAGAAATAACGGTGCTTATGCTGTTCAGCGGCCGTATGAAAAAAATATTTTTTATAAAAACAATATCATATACTTATTCAGCATTATATTCTTACTCACTGTACAAAAAAGTAGAAAAAATTATCCACTAGAACTTTAATTACAAGTATTTTTCGATTCTGAGTATCATAACAGCGATTTGTTCAGTAAGCCTCCATCTTGTTTTTTAAGAAGATTTCAAGGGCAGATAATTCGAAATCTTCTTAAGAAAGAAGATGGGGGGCTTAGTGAACGAATCGTTGTTATGAGATGTAGAATGGAAAAATACTTGTAATTAAAGTTCTAGTGGATAATTTGTTCTACTTTTTTGTACAGTGAGTAAGAATATAACACTGAATAAGTATATGATATTGTTTGTACAAAATAATTTTTTTTCATACGGCCGCTGAACAGCATAAGCACCGAAATAACCAGTACAAATGCATACTAGTTATAATCCTTTTCAGACTCGGTTCATTAATGTCTGATGGGTGTTATCACTTCACAACAATTTTCAAATAACAGATTACCAGAATTTCCATGTGTACGCAGTGAACTCACTTCAACTAAGAACCTAATGTTGGCTTCATGACAGCTCACATTAAATTAGTGAAATTCAATACACATTTCATAATATACTTCTTTTGAATGGGTCGCCTTCTTGACGAATTTTTAATAATTTATTGAGTTGTTGAAACTCTCCCGACTTTGGTTTGTTAAAATACCTGTGAACCACTCAGTCATGTATGAAGTAGGAGTGCGTTTGAACAACAACAAAAAAAAAATACATACTTTAGTTGTTTCTGATTTCAGTAAAGCCAATATTCCACTTAATTACAACATCTGTTTCATTGCGATTATTCTGCGTTATCTTTCACGAAGCAACGTTCATCAAGTTCGTCTAGAAGTAGAAATGTCACTGATTTGAATTCACCCATGGTTGATTAGTTCATTTTATTGTTTACTCTTTTCGAGTCAACTTGATCAGCTTGACTCGAAAAGAGTCAACAATAAAATAATCATGTGTAAGTCACATAAGAATTCAGGCATGAATTTTTATGTAATTTACAAGTTTGTTTGTTTTTTTCATTTAGAAACAATAATATTTTTACAAACACATTTAAATATGATATTTATTCAATTACAATGCATTTTATTTTACTAGACAGCAAGTTAGCCATTTCACTGATTTACTTTGAGAAGTAAACACCCGATTTAGGAAAAAATACTTTACTTACAATAAATAATTTATTTCATTTATGAAATCCACTACGATGCCATTTTAATGAATAATTTTGTGAAATTCAATTTCTCCAGATTTAAATTTTGTTTCTATTTCTTCAGGTATTAAAATACTGAGTCTTGTAAGGTATTTACATCCAATACTTTTTAAAATAGACATTAAAACAACATTACCTCAACTCACGGACTAGGTCTAGTAGAGACAATGAAACTCCAGCTCTTAACTTAAATTCATAAATAAGAGATTATGTTACAAATAACATATTCGAACGTAATTGAGCAAATAGTTTTGATAGATTTAAAAATAATAATATTTTGGTTCAAGAATTTTAAAAAATGACAGACTTTAAATACTTCTGGCAACGTTAGTTTCTTATGAAATAATTTATTGAATAAAAGTTTCCACATTTAACATCATAGATGTTTTTATAAGAGTGGAAGTTTGTCAGAATAAAAGTTTAGGCCAGATACATATGCACAATAACATATTTTGTGATCTTTTCTAAATGTTTTATTATGGAAATCGCTCCAAACAAGGCATGAAGCCACTTGATGTACGGAGCTTTAGTAGAAATACTACTTCATGGTCAAAAACTAGTCAAGGAAAACAGCAATTCTTCCCACTTTGTCAGAAACATCGCTCATCGCATGTGAGGACTAAAGGACACAATAAGGGAAGTAAGAGTTATGAGGATGCGGAAAGTAAACCCAAGGTCAACTTTCTACTCTCCTTTGTTACTGTTAAAAGCGACTTTATAATTTTTTATGACATTTTAAGTAAAGAGATATGAAAGAGCGTTGCTGAAATATACAAGGCCCTACAACAATGGTGGGATAATTCCTGGTTCACAACTTATGTATATTGCTCCCAATTTTCTGAAGGTAAAGCTAAAAATAGACCAAGTTGCAATCCTTATAAAATATATTTTATTGGATAAATGCTGAAAATTGAATTAAAAATGATTAATGCTCTGATATTTTATGAATTTAGAATAATTTGTTTACAAATATTGATATTTAATTGGCTGCTTTTTAAAACAGATATGACATAAGATAAAGATACCATTGAAAAATAAATCTTTAATTTTTTTGTAGTGAGTCCTAAGTGATATATTGGTTTTATTGCCAATTTTGGGGTTTACAACATAAAACAAACTCAACCAGTAATCTGGTTTTGCATTGATCGGAGACAAATTTTCACCTCAAAAGAGATGTGCTACACAACTAAATGACATCTACCAAGGTAGAACGTTTTAGCCAATCAAGACAGGCATATAACAGTTTTGACCATGCTGCATCAGCCAATGACTACATCACATCTTGAAGCTGATTAATATATCATAGATGTCACTGTTAATATTTTACCATTCCTCTTTGCTGGAAACTGAAAATCACTTTATCTGCGTTTGGATTTTTTTTCTTCTAAAATTTTGTAAACAAAAATATAAAGGAACTGGACATGGTGGGATAATTCCTGGTCCACAACTCATCTGTTTTATCAGGACTTACACCTGTACATTTCTTCCAATCTTCTGAAGGTAATGCTAAAAATAAACCAAGTTGCCCATTAATATTCCTGTAGCAGCCTCAATATTACTCACTATACATGGTTACCATATTTTAACTATCACTCTACAAACAAGAATCTATGCATAAAAAAACTTGTATTCTCAACTCTTATTGAAGACGAAGGTTGTCTTTTAGAAAACAAGATATTGTCTTTTAGAAAAAAAAGATATTGGCAAAGTAATGCTCATCTCTATATCTCTATCATGGTAAATATAGCACACAATCCAATTTACAGAGCAATCTCATATATTACACACTGAGAACATTCTCAAAATTAGGTCAGTTTTCTTCAACTCAACCCAGACCTTTCTCTTTTTTTACAAATGGGTGATGCTATTTGGAAAGAAGTCTTACAAGAGCTCAGATCTAATTTTAAACTTTCTAAAAAATCTCAGCATTAATCACAAAAGTCCTTATCTTCATCCTACCAAAGCTGACATGATTAATAAATATTTTTAAATTAATGCCAGAAATTTCTATTTTAAAAAAAGTGTTACTACTAATTTACACGTGTTGATTAATACTACTATGATTAATATGACATGCAAGATTCTACATATTCTATACTTGAAGAATAAAATAGACTGGTAATATAATGCAAGGATATATTAACATTTTTATTGAAACTCATTGTCAATCTATTTTCTCTTAATATAAAAAATAACATATTCTATACATCTTACTAGGCATGAAGCTTGTATGCCGGAATAGACTAATATAGTAGATGGAAATATAATTTTTGGGTACTCATATAGAGAACGCACCGCGTTTCCGTGACTTTGCATCCCGTGACTTTGCATCGTCAACGCTCGGGCAGGTCTCGGAAGCTCCTGAAAGTTGACGAAACTATTAATCAATCCGGTTGCAGCAGGCATTAGACAATCATGTTGCAAACAAGCAGACGATAACTTTTGGAAGAAATTAATTTCTACGATCTGCACCGCGTTAAAAAAAAAACGAATGTCTACGATCTGTGTCAGCGCGTTCAATCCCCCAAAGGACTCAACCTTAAACCCTAACCCAGAAAATATTAAAAAGAAAAAAACAATGGAACAAAAACTGAAAAAAAAAAAAGAAATTGGCTAAAATCAGTTGTTTCGTTGATTGTTATATAAAAAAAATAATCTTTTGGAGCTTTTCAGTACACAAAAAACAAACATTTTATTTAAAAACATTTGATTAACAATAGTTTCTTTGACAAAAAAAATCAAGGGAGGCGCGAGAGCGCTTTATCCCTTAATAGACTTAAAAAACGGCCTATGCTAGAAATCTCATTTCTTTGATCAATCATAACTCAAAAACCAATAAACCAAATTAGTTAAAACTTTGCACAAATTTTTTTTTTGATAGGTTCTATAAGTGTGTAGAATTTCAGCATCGTTAGTCAAGGGAACCCAGAGATCCAGAAAGGTCAGGCATGATTTTGTGTTATCCGTGTGTACGTACGTACGTACGTATGTGCCACCCTGTATCTCATCAACTATTTGATATATTCAGCTAATTTTTGGCAGAGATAGAGGTTCTAGGGTCTAGTTGATGGCATTTTAATTTCAGTTTACCATATACCTTAGTTTTCCAGAAAATTCCAAAAAAACTTTAAAATGACCATTGTATTGAGGCATAGCCTTTACAAAAGTAGTGACATTCCATGATAAATGCCAGTATAATGAAATCATGTGCACTTAATAGGGTTAAGATGAAAATTCATATACACTAAATGTACAAAAGCAAGGAAATTCCCAAAGTTTTACACTTTTATTGCCATTAAGGGTATGCGAGCACAACAAGGCTATGTATTTTACTCGTAGGAATTTTTCTTTAGCGCACCTCACACACTTCATCCACTCATGCATAAAGATTTATACTGTAGTGATGTGATAATGAAATGGTTTGGTTGATATGTAGTCATACCCTTAATGACAATAAAAGTGTAAAAATTTGGGAATTTCCTTGCTTTTGTACATTTAGTGTATATGAATTTTCATCTTAACCCTATTAAGGGCATATGATTTCAGTATACTGACATTTATCATGGAATAATAAATAAACATCTAATTAATAACAGTTGTTTAGCTATGGTTTGTTCGCTCTTTATTTTTATATATGGATTTTACTTTGATTTTCTTTGTCTGAATTTATCATCTGCTAATGTTAAATTTATCGTTTGGCAGCTTTCGCCTCATCAACTCTCGGGCGCTTCCGAGACCTGCCCGAACGTTGACGACGCGAAGTCACGCAAACGCGGTGCATTCTCTATAAGACTACCAATTTTTGTCTTTACCATTTATTACTATTCGTGTTGTGTGCCTGATTGTGTGGGGGTTGTTCACCTTTTCGGGCTTGTGTTGAAGATGTTCTCTATATGCTTTTTCCTTAGACTAACTGGAACATATTCATACAGAAAGAAAAGACAATTATCATTTTAACTTAAATATATATTTTATCAACTCATCTGTGAATCTATTTCATTATATGTGCTGCTGATCTGGAAAGGGGGCTAAGCACCCTACTCTATCTGGACTTTACGTGACAACCTTTTTCTTCTAAGTTGTAAACTCTCCATATCATTGCAAATTCCTCCTATGTCTCGTTACATGACTAAATTGAACCAATCCACAATTCTTGTGTCATAGGGACAAGTGAAGCTAAGGTCAAACCCTGTCAATCATATTTAAGTAACCTTGGCAATCATTGTACCCTTAAGTTCAAAAACATATTACCTCAACTAATATGTAACATTCATTTTCAAACATATTTTTGCTATATACTGTACACAAAATAATCTAATATTTTAAACTTGTATTCTAAACTTATTGAAAAAGAAGACTGTCTTTCAAAATAAAAGGAATCATTGTTTATTGAACTCACCTTTTGGACAAATATAGTCTAAGGTGTGGGTCCCTCACATATTACATGTTGCAAGGGTCAAAATATTTAAGTTTTTGAAGTCTTGATTAACAAAACTATGAATTAAACTTAATGTCAATTAAGTAACTTTAATCACAATGATAAATGTTATCACACTGTTGGATTCATTTTATAATTAATATGAATGAGTGGAACAATGGTTTCTGCAATCGTGAAGACGAACTGGTCTATCTCTACACCAGCTTGATAAAATCTTTCTTCTTCTGGGTAAGCCTTGTTTTTTTTAGTTTTATGGGAACTTCAAGAATGTTTTTTGTCTCACACCTCATGTACAAATTTAGTGAAAAATCACTAGATTAGTGGTTTTTTTTTTTTACATTTAAAAGTATATTCAGAAAAAAAATGGCAAAAATTAGTAATAATTATAACAAAAAATAATTTAAAATATATATTTTTTAATTTATTTTATTTTGATTGAAGTTAGCTTTTGTCCGTTTTTCAACTTTGGTTGTCTACTTTTACTCGTTGGGCTTTTATCTTAGCACATCACTATCTACTCTTTAGTATCTGTTCCGATGGATACTGCACCCCATAAACTGGTATTGTCTTGGCCTTCAGGGCTTGATTTACGCCGGTCTATGGGTCTGTCCTGTGCAGTTCTAGGAGGTCCATCCTCCAGGCTTTGCCTCCCCAGGCAATTTTTCAACCCCACTTTCCCGACCCGACTTTGGGTCACATCTTACTTGTGGGAGTAAGATAAAAAAACTGGCCTTGTGCCTAACTCCTGGAGAGGAGTAAATCAATACTCTTTTTAGAGAACTTGGCAGTGGTCTTCGGTAGTCAAATGGAAAATCTTGAGGCAGGCTATGATATGTAGATTTTTAGACCATCTGTGTAGATTATGTCTGAACAAGAAACTACGTATTTTAAAATTTAAAGATACAAAGAAATCGATTAAATTGATGAGACGAATTTGCTATGAATTGTAAATATAGAATAAACATTATCTTGGAATAGTTAGCAAATAAAAACATAATTATAAAAATAATGTTTGGAACAAAGATGAATTTAAAAGTAGCTGTGTGGTTTATGTTAACAGAGTCTCATTAACCTAGTTGTGAATAAGATACAAAATTATCAGGGGAAGTCTATTAAACTTTAGTGACCAATGGAGTGGGATAAGTTAGCTGTGAATGGTTTATATAGACAATAAAAACCAATAGCTTTAAGTATTAGGGGATATTAGGATTTTATGACTGAAGGAAGTGGAGAGAGATGGGTGTTTTGTATACACAATAAAAAACAATAGCTTCAAGTTGAAGTAGGAGCTGAATATAAACAAAAATATTTGCTTGTAAAAAGAATGGTAGAATTTCAAAATCCGAAGTTAACCTGATGAATGTCTTTGATGGTATTAAACTCAGACGTTTCTGTGTAACTCACTTGCCAGAAGTATATCTTTTTCTCTCCCTCTCTCTCTGTATGTGTGCATATATATATATATATATATATATATATATATATATATATATATATATATATATATATATATATATATAATGTGTGTATATATATATATATATGGGAAATGAAAAAGGAAAAACCAAAAGATGTTTTTTTATGTATTCATCAACGTTTCGTCTTTATTTGTAAGACTTCCTCATGGTGATAATTCTAAGAAAAATGTCATGCAAGTACATGAAAATATTGGGTTGACATGATGGGTTAATGAGAAGAAGTAGTAGCACTACTGGGAGTGCAGGACCGAGGTCCGGGCTGAGAGAAGTCAGTGGCAGGGAATGAAATTAATGTGGATGGCTGTGAGTGAAAAAGTGGAGGGGTGGGAGTGAATGAACTTAATGTGGATGGCTGTGAGTGAAAAAGTGGAGGGGTGGAGAAAGAAGAGTGGAGGGGATATATATATATATATATATATATATATATATAATGCTTTCTAACTCTTACAAATCTGATCAGGCTCTGTTTACTGATTAACCAACTGAACTGAATAACTAATGATCTTCAATTTGATGTTTCATCCCCCAGAGTAATTATTCATTCAGACATAATTAAAGTATTAATGAGCCCGAATTGATTATAATTAGATACATGAATGATACATTGTAATTAATAAAAATAGATCTGGTAGATAAAGAATACCAGCAAGGATACCTACAACTGTACTGATTATTGATGTATTATTGCAGGTTATTAGATATTATTCTTTTGTGTAGAAGAAAAAATAGCAACAAAAGCTTTCTGTATGTTGATTTTGAATAGCAGTGGTTGAACTAATTTCAATGGCAATGGATGTGCCGATCAATTCACCAAGCATGACTGACTTATGGTCCTGACAGCACTTATATACAGAGCTGATGCTATCTCACTTTGACTCCATCCACTCCCAATAATTGGGCCAATCTTGCTGAGGAGATCCCGGAAGGAATGATTTCAGCAGTGCTCTGGAGGCTATTTATTTTTTATTTTTTACACTCTTAATTAAAATATGTTGGTAAAAAAATATATAGTCTCTTTTAGCAAGCAGCCTATCGACAAGAAACATTATTGCACATGTGTGTCAATTTGTCATTCCGTCAATCTTTACCTGTTTTAAAAATCGATATGACATTAAATTTGAAAACTTGTATTGTTTATAAAATATTTATTGAATAAATGCCGAAAATATCATTAGAATTGGATAATTCTCTGATATTTTGGTGATTAAACAAAATAACACAACAAAAAAATTGTGTCCAAGTGGGGTCAAGTATCATATATATTATTAAGAATTCCTAGCGTCGGCATTGTCTATAGAATTATATATATATATATATATATATATATATATATATATATATATATATATATATATAAAGTAAAGTGAAGAGCGAGCCTACAGGCAGATTAACAAGTCGAAGTGACACATTGCACAACAGCTTTCGTATGTCAAGGCTGTAGTAGACCATGCAAATCAAGAATTGGCCTCTACAGTCACACAAAAAGATGCACACAAACATCCCAATAGGGAACTGATTCATAGTCGTTGCGACTGACGGATGCCAATACGTAATACAATACAAAGCATAGTAGATCTTTTTTCCTTTCCTTTTTTTGTGATCATAGTAGAGCAGAGTGCCGAAGACTATTACATAAGTATACTGAACATTGGCTATTAGAGAAGTATAGGACAAAGTCTTTAGTAATCTCAAGTAAATTTGTTGACTTTTCTTGCTCTGTACCAAAGTGTTAGCAGATGTTTTTACTGATGGTAGGCAGTGATGAAATGTATTCCTTAGTAACTAGTTCTCTCAAATTATGTTGTTCATGCAATTGCTTAAGGAAAATTATACTGCTAATAATGTTGAAGCTACAAGAAAAATATGATTTTATTTCTCTGTAATTTGTATTTGTGTTGGATACTCCTTTCGTGAAAGTCTAGTGCTTTCATTTGGTCTCATGTGCGATTACGTATCCATCTTTGAATTTATTTCTGTTTGCTTGAAGATAACCGGAGATAGATAGAAGAAAACATGCTGAATATTAACAAGTTCATTTTATTTATCTGTTTACTAATTTCCCTGGTCAGTTATTTAGTCACAGAATTGACCCCCTAAAAACCTTACATTAACCTTTCTCTTCTAAGTTAGTCACGAGAACAGAGGGCCTTCCTGTGTCCCCACTGCCTTTATCTTTATTTGTCAATGAATTTATTGCACATGTCATTTTGGTAATTCAGAATTTCATTAAAATTATGTGACTGGACGTTAATTAAACAAATCTGAAGGCTTGTATTTTTTTTTGAAACATTTCAAAATAGATTTTAATAAGATTGTAAATTTTATTACACTTCAATGTAGAAAATTGACTAATTTTAATCACTTATCCATGAAATAATGCTTTTTTTTTTACTAACGAATCACTGCACATCAAGGCCGAAATGCCACTCGAGGACAAGGGTTAATGGTTTGTGTTAAGTGAATAGTGAGACAAATACCTTGAGAATTGCAGACCCTGGTTGGATCTGGGTTGAAATTGATTACTTAATGGAATAGCTCAACAAGAATTTGTTTATATTGGTCTTGAAAACGACCATGCTGTAGTCAACTTGGAAGCAGCCTCGTGGTATTGTGTTCCACGGACAGACAGTTCTTAGAAAGAAACTCTGTTCATGGAAGTTCCGTTTAGTTTTAGGTACACAGACGAAGAAAGGAAAATTATTTACAATGGTTGTAGCTAGATGTGTTTTTGCTGTGAATGTTTTACTGTGGGGAACCAGAGAAAATAACGATAGAGTATAGGAAGACTAGCAACGTCTCTTCTATGAGAAGAGTCTGCAAGGAAGCGAAAAAGAACATCCCCCACTAGATCCCAAAATCTATTTTGTACTCTGTCAAGGCAGGAAAGAGTGCTCTGAGCGACACCTCCCCAGATGTGGCAGCAGTACTCATCTTAGGTCATATCTGGCTCATAGAGGATTGCATCAGGAGTGAGATACTTTCTGGAATAGTAGAATGATCCGACCATTTTTCCAGAGACCTTAGCAACAGATCTGATGCAAGTCTTCCATTTCAGATCTGGAGTGAATGTCAGTCCTAGAAGCTTATCAAAACAGGGGGCCTTCTCAAGGAGAGCTTCATCTATTTCAACTGGGGCAAAGTGGGGATCTGAGCGTTGGTGGTGAAATGAGAGAAGCTTGGTTTTAGATGTATTAAAAGTAATCAACAACTTTTTTCCTCATTGTGCAACGTGCTCCAAGTCGGAAGAGAGAGAATCAGAAAGATCTTTATCATATCTTCGAAGTGCTCCCATAGATGATCGTGTCATCTGCATAGATATAAACGAATGATCTGAGAATGTGATTTGGGAAATCATTGATGAAGATCAGGAAAAGGGTAGGGCCCAGAATGGATCCTTGAGGCATGCCAGCATGTATACAATGTGCTTCAGACCTCTGACCATCAACAACTACTTTTATAAATTTTAATGGTTGAGAAGACATTTACAGATATTCTATAATTAGCAAGCTTGTGAAGCAAACCTTTGTGACAAACCCTATCAAAGGCCTTTGATATATCAAGAGCTATTGCTCTAGAAATGAAACCCGAGTCAATAGATTCGCTGATCCTGTGTGATATTACAGTCAGCACGTCAGCTGTTGATCTTTCAGGAGGAAATCCATATTGTTTGTCACTGAGTAGATTGTTTTTGCTGAGGTGGCTGACAACATCTTGATTTATCACAGATTCAAACAACTTACTCATGATGCATAGAAGACTGATTCGTCTGTACTGTGATGCAGAAGACTGATCTCCAGTATGTTTAAATATTGAGCAATCTGATAAAGTTTTTCAAGGTGATGGGAAGCTTTTCTCCTTTAAGAAATGATTAAACAGCTGTATAGGAGCTAGTTCCGGTTGCAGCTTCTAAATTACTATGATTGGAATGTTGTCAGGACCAGTTACCTTGCTGGCGTCGAGGTTCTTGATAAGTTTGGCAACATCCTGGATAGATATATGGATGTCGCTCAAAATGTTCTCAGTCATAGGGGGGGAAATAAACGGCTCCGATTGCAAAGGGTGGAATTTGATGCAAATTTTTTTGCGAAAATCTTGGCTTTAGCAGATGCTGAGGATATCACTTCTGAACCAATTAAAGTTTTACATTTTATCAGAAACCTATTTGTTGTTCGCTAAAACTCGTTGGAACCTAGCATTTACTCGGCCACTCTAGATTTAACAGATTGGACATAGGACTCTTTCGCGTTTTCTATAACTCATTTTTTTGTGGTTACTGGAAGTCCTAAAGCTGGCTTTGATTTCAGGGCATCTATTTCGTTGAAAGCAATTGAAATAGTGATTTCTGTGAGCAATGACGGTGACACATTCAGGGGTGTACCACAACTGGCTATTTGGTTTCTGTTGTAATTTCTTGGAGGGTATGAAGCTCTCAATACCAGTAATTACGCAATCAGTTATATTGGATACGATACATGACACATTCTTTTTGAAAATGAAATGCATTATATTAGAGAAAACATTAATTTAAACGAAATTCAGGATATTGTTCTAAGAAGTTTTGTAATATTAGTGAGTGATCTACAGGAACAAAATTTATGTATTTTAGTGCGCAAGCAGCATGATTTTGGATTTAGACATTATCAATTCACCTCAAATGACTTTATGAAGTAAAATCTGAATATATTGTACACTTTCAGAGATGATGTGATTTGTAAGGGTGTAATAGAAACATAAAAGGGTAATTAATCAAAGCCAATCTTTAGAATCCAGTCAATCAAAAAACCAAGACAAATAACAGGAGGCAATTGCTCTCCATCTTCCATGTATTTGAGGAGAATTGCTCTCCCACCGATCTGATACTCAACTACAAACAGAACATCAGTGACCTATCTTACTCACTGTATCTCTTTCTTTCTGCCCAAAGTGTACAACTTATGCATTTGCTATATATATATATATATATATATATATATATATAATAACACGAAATTTGAGCTCTCATATCCGGATTTCCTCCTGGAATTATTCCATTATAAGACAAATATATATATATATATATATATATATATATATATATATATATATATATATATTCTTGGAAGTTTCTCAACCATTAAAACTATATTTAAAAAAAAAACAACAAAAAAACTTACGTCCCAAGTCGTTCAGTGAAAATCACTCATGTAAGTAAATTTAACTTTTTCAGTTATTATATTAGTTTGCTTCTAACATTATTTAAGGGATCATCAGTTGTTTACCATGAAAAACTGTTTAGGGAATTTAAAATATATATATATATATATATATATATATATATATATATAATAGAATAGTAGTTTAATATTATTTGTAAAGAAACTAATGTTAATTTTATTTATTCAAAAAAAATCAAAGAATTATCAAATTTTAATAAAATTTAATTATTTATTAAATAAATTATATATTTTATGAGGAATATAAGCACAACTTTTTTTTTTCCAGCAATGTTCGCTATAAGGAGACAATAAAACTAAGGAATCCTCCAGAGTGTTACTGAAACCATCCTTTCCATGCGCCCCCCTCCCTCCGTAGGGTTTTGGAAATAGGTAGCGCTGGCGATGTATATAACCATTTGTGGTAGGGCTTATGCAAAAAGAAGATGGACTAGCTGTTAGTTTATGGTACCAACTATTTACTATTAAATCACACTTCCACACCGATTATTTTCTAAACTCTTTGAAATATATCTATATTAAGTATAACGTTTTTAGATTATAAAAAATATGGACAAAATTACTTGCTCAATTTTTTGCAAGGTTCAGTTTACTGTGAAAGATTAACAAAATATAAAATTCCACCTTCTAAAAATTGAATAGTGAAACTTTCTCTTTGTATTGTTTAACACGACATATGATATATAAATGATTTAATTACACAGGGATTGTTTAATATGAGGATTTAAAATTTTTAAATCATTTTTATTATAATTTTTTTATTTTTCAAGAAAATCATTCAATTATAGGCATTTGACCTCCATCTTGGATGTTTATATAAACGCAATATATATATTGATGAACTTAATTGCCCCAGAAAAATGATGAAAGAAGAAACATGAACACAGAGAATACCTTTTTTTTATAAAAAAGAGAGAAATGTTTAAAAAGATGAAAGAGAAAGGAGAGTGAGATAATAAAAAAAAGGATATTTAATTGATTGTTGGAAACATTAACAGAGCTATAAAAAGAAATGCTTCAACCAGCACATAGGAGTAAAAAGAAAAGAACCATATTAATACCCGGTTTCGTTTGCTGTGAAATTCTTTTGAAGTGAAATCTTTATTGGGTAAAATAAAATAAAAAATTAAATTAAAAAAATGGCGTGAGGAATTTAATCAAAACTCAGATAAATTCAAAGACCTTTATTTCCATAACAGTTTATTTTTAAATTAAAAAAAAAATCTGTTTCCAAATTAAAGACTCGAGGCAGTAAACATAGTTGAAAAAATTATATTTATAAACAAATGCATAATTCTAGATTATAAATATACTAGCTGAAGTACCCATTCTATTCTGGGTTTCTCACATTTTGCTGAACTTAAAAGCCACATTATAACAGGTGTCCAGTCCTTAGGGGCAGGTTTTTAAAATCTCCAAGATAAATACATTTTGTGTATGTTCTGTTCTGTTTTTCTTTTACTTATAATTTTCTCATTATTAAATGTAATGGTAAATTAAATTTACTAATTTTAGTATGAAAAATCAAGTCTTGCATACAGTTTAAAAGAGATAATTATCTCACTTACTCTTGATTGGTTGTAATGGCAGGGTCTAGTCTTTAGATCAAAAATTGATCAATGGCACTATGTGTAGTATGTTAGTCCTAATCTTTTTTGCTGTAAACAATGCTCATGGTACAGTGATTTGTAACTGATGTGGGCTTAAGATGAGGAAAACAGACATTGTAATCTTATATATAAATGTGTGTGTGTGAGAGAGAGAGAGAGAGAGAGAGAGAGAATGTACAGATTTTTCAACTCTTGTGGATTCTTTAAAACTTTAAAAAGAAAGAAAAGAAAATTAATATTAACTTTAAAATTGGATAAGATAGAATTGGTAAAAAACAAACTTGAATCAAAAACTGTTTTTTTTTAATTTATTTATTTCTATCAGATGAGGAATTATTTCTCTTCAAAAAGCATCTCAATCAATTGGTGAACATTAATCAACTTTTTTAAAACTAAATTTCAAATTGAAATAATGCCTTACTGAAAAGGTTTGACACCAAATATTGTCATTATCAAGAGAGACATTTTTAGATGCGGACATCGTATCCCTATAATTGGCTATGTCTATCCATCAGTCCCACTTACCCTTGGCGTTAATTTTGACCTTCAAAGTCAAACAGAATGGTTAAGCAATTGCTAAAACATTAGGGAAGACAAATGCTAAATTGTAAATATCTGCTTCATTGCATTAGTTAATTTTCTTAAAGAGCATAATAATACTATTACTAAGTATTGGGATTTCATTGTATTTTTAAATCAGACTTTTTATTCAGCCTTCTAAATGGACACACGCTTAATAGTGCTATGGCCTTGTTTTCTCCTTTTTATGGACATCTATAAGGGATTAGATGAGGCGAAATGGAACAAAAATTACATGGTTATAAATATGACTCTACAGAATGTCATCTAATTTTAACACATATCTCTAATAAAAACATTCCTCTCCCTATGCCAACACTGACTTTGTTCTATAACTGAGATATTCTTGTTAAAACGGGCACAAAAGTTAGTTGGGGGGTCACGTGTTACATTTTTCTCCATTGAAAGAAATCATGGGACAAAATGTAGCAGAGCTTGACGCAGAATGCAACGGTACACAATACGCAAAACCCTACCACGAACGAAAAGCAATTGATGGCATAGGGGACAGCTGATCTAAATAAGGCATTTTCAATGGACGTGTAAGCCACCAGTCAGGAAATACATTTTCAATGGATTAATTGTTCCTCTGTTCCACATCGCAGCCCAAAGACCAAGAGTGCAATCACCTCTGATGCCCCATTGCCTCTAATACGCCTACTATAGACGTAGAATATTAATAACAGATACAGGAAACCCATGTTTAAAACTGAATAATGTTCATTTTATTAATAGGGGTGGGACGTAATGAGTGAAAATTTCAGATTCATGCGAGTAGTATTTTTTTGTGTTCATTTATACATAAATAACACTAAACAATCAAACATTTTGAGAATTTTGCAAAATTCAGAAGGTGCAGGCCAAAAATAGCCGTTAGGGCTCCACGGGACTCAAAATCCATCATTTTCGGTGAAAAAGTACACAGTGGGCTGGGAGCGGCTTTTTTCGGACATTTTTAATTATTTCAATATAGATTGGTGCTCTGGCTGAATTTTTGGATTTGTGTGCTGATTATTGTTAGTAGAAAATAATGAAAACCAAAAAAGTAAAAAAAAATCTATTTTGGGGCCCTGGGGGCCTAAAACAAGGAATTTCAGAATTTAGGCCCGAATGTTGAAAAACAGTTTGTTAACATAAAACTAGCCTACAAATGATGCTGTGATACTGATTCAGGGCTTGTTGGAAGCCTATGAGTGAAGGGAATATAATATAAAATAAAAAAATCTAGAATTCCAATTTTGGGGCATTTTAGGCCTAAAAATCTTAATTTTCAAGTTTCGGCTCAAAAAACGAGAAAAACATAGTTTTTGGTTTATTTAGCCAAAAAATAACATTATAGTACTGGTTCAGGGCTCATTAGAAACACATTAGTGAAAAGAAAGAAGTGAGGTCCAAAAATAACCCATCAAATCTATTATTTTGGGCTTTTGGGGCCTAAATTACTTCTTGATTGAATATGGGCCTGGAAGCTATCTCAACATTTTTTCTCGGTCCCGTGCGATGTCATAGAAAATACTCTAACATAAAACTATACTATCAACATACTATCAAACAATGCATCATCATCAGTGAGTGGTCCAGAAACTGGTTTGTTTATGTTGCAGTATCGAGTAGAATGACCATGCTCCTTGCAGTGCTTACAATATGAGCGAGTTTTTAGACGAATGTTGTTGATCTTCGGATCGGATCCGACCCACATTCTTTGAATCGTGTCTTCCAAATTGGCTTCCTGTGATGTTTTTCTTGCAAGGTTTAATCGAATGGAATGGAGGATTTTGTTATTCCCTTCCAAGCCAGATTCATCCAAGTTTTTCAACCCTCGACTATCATTCGATTCAATCAACTCCCAGGAGTGTCCGAGAAGTTTATGCAGCGATGGAGTGATGCTGACCCAAGTTCCAGGCTGTGAGTTCACACGAGGGAAGCTTTCGAGAATGAACACATACAGATCAGTGCATAGTTTCTTGTACTCGTGGACATTGATAGACTTGGATGAACAGAACAAGCGAAGAATAACTGACAGATGTTGACCAAATCGATGCATAATATTCTGATAATTGTCAGGAACTAAATTGATTACAACATCTCTATGTTGGTGAAGTAATCGCCGTGCAGTGTTGCCTGTAGTCGTCGTTCCTCCTTTCCCTGTTCCGTCTGGGATATCCCACTTCTCACCAACAATTACTTCGATGTGGGCTTGAATCTGTGCCTTAGCTTCCTTCAGGAAGAGATTATTGACGCTGGTTGGACTCTCTGACCAATCAAACACAGCAGCTTTCAGATGAACAGCTACTTTCATGAAGTGGTCGAAGCACCGGAGAAGAGCGTGAAGGACCTGCACTGATTTCGTTTCGTTGGTTGGGACAGGTTTTGATGTCAATCCGGCTCTTTCTTCGTAATCGTTACGAGATTTGTAGACGGACCCATCTTCTTGGACCAAATCCTCAAAAAGATTGTGCAGACTTTCAACATGGCGGGATATGTCGAATCCTTCTTTCACTCAACTTGGATCATGTGCAAGTTCTCGAGGAGTGTCACAAAGATCACAATATGCTCCCCCAAGCCCGAGGTAGAGATGAGCAGCCTTCATGTCCATCATCGTTGATGCATTGTTGACTTTCAACAACATTTCCGTTCCACCAACTTTAATGAGACATCCATTCGTTTTCAGCTCTGTCTGTTCATCGTTGAATATTGCAAGGGAAACGATGGATTCATGGGATTCTTTCCCCATCTCTAAAAGAAGAGGGCGATGAGTCAACGGATTGTTAGGGGTCTTCTGTTCCCACAGCACATCACCTTCATCGGTTTTCAATTTCAACGGGCAAAACATTGTCATCACCATGTTGTTAGTTTGAGCGTTGTTAACTTGCCTGTAAATCGCATGACTTCCGCTTCCGTCACATCCAAACTTAATGTCCAACACAGCTGATGATGGCAACCTGCTGGGATCTTCATCCTCAACGATTCTCTCTGTGGTCAGCACCATGGATTTTGTGAATGAATAATGAACACCAACTTTTGGGTATGTCAACTGCTGTGTTTCTGGCGTTATTTTTCTCTCTTTCGCAACAAGATTCGTCCACGGTGGAAGGATATCATGACCTTGATTTTTCAAGTTCTTCCGAAGGTGGTAATACTTTTCTCGACCAAGGTTACAATCTGACTTGATGGAAAGGGCAGCATCAACGGAGATCAGTTTGTCCTTCTTGGTCGAATCATTACCTTCCATCCATACTTCTTTGCCGAATTGTCTTGCATGTTTGTCACCACATCGCTGAAGAAGCAAAGAAAGTATACGGAGTGGTGTTTCATTATTCTCTGCAGAGAACTCTTGGACCATGTTCCACAGATTATCAGTACGTCGTAGCATCTGTTTTTCACCAAGCTGATCAATGGATTTTGTCTTTCGTTTCTTTGGTGGTTCAGTAGCAATGATGGTGTCCGACGGAGACAAATCTTCACTCCTCAGCACAATTTCATCATTGTCCTCTGGACGATCTGCGCTCCACTTCTTTTGACTCGATTTCTTGAGTTTGAAATACCTCTCACGCAACAGCCGAACATTTTCATGAAGAAGTTCATTATTAGGAACACCCAAGCGCGTGGACAACTCCTGGTACACATCTTCCCACACTGGATGTTTGAATGAGCTGGGCTTCTTGTCGTTGCAAATTTGAACGAAGGCGTTCCATGTCACTTCACTCATCATGTTTGTTTTGCTGTTTGATCTAAGGTGAGAAACAGATAATGCTGGCAATGACCAAAACTGAAACTAACAGAACCAAGGAAACGAAACTGGAACTGAAAGAACAAAAGAAACAAAAAAGAAACTGATGTGAAACAGTGTAGTAAATGGATTTGGATATATATTTCTTCAAATACGGCCTAAAAGTACTCAAGGATTAAAAAAAACACCTACGGCAAGTTTTTTTGTTATCATGTTAGCTAAAACACTGATATCTTCTATTTTTTAGAAATGTATGGTGATCAAAATCTTGCTTTAGGTGTTTTTTGCAATTTGGACCAAGATTTCAAGTAAATGTCGGAAAATGTGGCAACATTTGGCAAAAAATAGGCCTTTTTCGGGAAAAGATTGTCAAAAAATGAGAATTTTAACCAGAAATATTAAATTGACGGCACTTTTTAGGCTGAAATACTTATTTTGGGCTAGTCCTAAGGCAAAAAGTGGGGATTTATACTATGAAGGTTCAATTAAACACACTCACAGAATGAAATCTTCAAAATCCCGATTTCTGTCCTTAATTTGGTTGTCTGCTGCGCGCGCAGTCTAAAAACCGAAAATGTCGGGTACGCAAAGTTGAATTATTTTTCCGCCGTTTTATCTTTTGATCTACTTTTTTTTTTGTTGAATCAGAAATTTAATCTACTTTCTAAAAACATTAATGTTAAGTAATTTAGAAGACTTTCTTTTTTGCCTGATGTCCACCCCCCAGCCCACTGTGAAGTAGTTTCATGCGACATTGTAGGTCCTAAAACATCCTCAAAAGCTATGAATGGATATAGCTGGTTAAATCTGATATAGTACTTTAATTTAGGACCATTTTCAGGCTGTGAAAGGGTTTTCATGAATGTAAAATAGCCAAAAACTATTGGCCTACACCTTCTGAATTTTGCAAAATTTTCAAAATGTTTTATTGTTTAGTGTTATTTATGTATAAATGAACACAAAAAATACTACTCGCATGAATCTGAAATTTTCACTCATTACGTCCCACCCCTATTATTAATTGTAAACATCTAACATTCTTGATTGTATTATCACATTGAAATAAAAAAAAGCCTATGAGAAAAAGAAGGAAAATAAATGTAACAATTGATATATTGTTGATTAATCAGGAATCTAAATATAGGCAGCACATCTATGATTTATATTTGTACCCTACAAGGTTAAAGTTAACATTGAACAATTTTATCTCAGTAGAATATTTTAGTTAACAACATGTGGCTAGTGGTTATAGAGTCATAGAGACTAAACCGTGGTTTGGAATAGCTTGCAAAATGATACGACAATGATTCGAAAAATGGCAATATGGGATTGTGAAGAAAGAGTAAATGAAAAAAGGAAAAAAATATTTGATGCGCCTGGAAGAGTAACGTGTATGCACCATACATATCGAAATCTGTTTTATTATAGCATTTTACTACACCGAGGTTCCCCTATCCCAAAAGCTTCTCGGATGGTCGCCACCCGAGAAGCTATCAGTGTAGTAAAACGCTATAATAAAACGGATTCGATACTTATGATGCATAACATGTTACTCTTCTAGGCGCCTCATACATAATTGAGCATATTCATTCATTGATATTACATGTATGCACTTCAGTCGGTCTGAGTTTGAATTACAATTCTGACAAATAAAGGGCTGGTCATAATTACTTAACTACTTATAAAAATAAAAAAATACTAGTCCAGAGATGCTGATAGCTGCTCGTCCTGCATTAGGGACGCATAAAAATTTAAAAAGGATTGGGTAAAATCTTATGCATACGTCCCAGGGACCCATGTCAATATTTTCATTAAGAAAACAATGCATTGAAATGCACACAATAAATCTGTTAGGAGTGTGGGTTTTTTTTTTTTTTGCTAATCGACAAAAGTAGCTTGGTTTTTTTTTTTGTTTGTCTGATTGTTTTTTTTTTAATAGGAAATTCAGGGTTCCCCCCCCCCCCTCCCCTCAATTTCGAGTTAATGTCAAGACAGTCAACCTGACCAAACAACCGTTTTCTTTGTAACTGAAAAAATAATTTTTTACGGATCGGTGAAATACATTACATTATTTTCTTAAAAGACGGAATGGGATACAAGGTGAGTGTTGGATAGAATTTCGCAGGGGTGGTGCAGGACGGATAGAATTTTCTGAGGATCCATTAAAATCAAATTCGTCGGACCAGGATTCACTAAATCAATAAAAACTACTAATCCAGTAATTAAGATAAATTAATTTTGTGTATTTTCTATTAAGTTTTGCCTTTTACTTATACTTTTTTAATTACCAAATTAAACGGTGAAGTAGATTTGCTAATTTTAGCATGAAAACTCAAGTATTTTTCTAAATTTCTCTGCAGTTAGGTAATGAGATGGGAAATCACAGGACTTTCTTAACTTCGTTTTGATCTTAATTGTGACAACTGAGTCATTGGAGAAACTCAGAGGAGACAGGACAGTAGATGTGCACTGTTCAGGGCAAGTTGTCGGGAAAAAAGATCAATAAGGCTTGCGAAATGTTCAGCAGCATCGGGTACATGTGTGAGCTTGTCAACAATTTGAATAAGCTCATATGTGAGAGAAAAGTCGTAACAAACCCTTCCTTCATCATCAATCTGGTTTGAGTGGACTAGCCACTCAACGTTGTGAACATTAAAGTCACAACATACATGAATGCTAGCAGAAGGATGAACAGACAGAATCTTGTCAATTATGTCAGAAATTAGTTTAGTAACAGTAACTCCATCGATGAGGGGACGATAGAGGGTGAAGATGAAAGACATATAAGGAAAATCAGGGTCTTCATTGGAACTGTCCCTACCACATGGAAAACCGTGCTTGAAGTAGGTGCATATTCCATGACCATGGCGATCTTGGATGTTGGGTCTTGAGGTCATGTTTTAGTAACCTGTGATCATGAAGTCATCTATAGAAACTGACGGCCCAATGCCAGTTTCACACCAAAACAAAAGGTCTGGTTTGGTCTTCTGTAAGTAGATTTCAACGTCTGGAAGGTTTGAACATAGACCCCTAATGTGGGAAAAAGAGATCTGATAGTAGGGATCTATGTAAGAAGTTGAGGTTCAGGGTTTACGTTTATGTTTTGTTTTATGACTTATGTTGGAATTGGAAGATTTGTACAACAGAGGAGTTAGGGTCAGAACGCAGAGAAAATGAGTAAAAAAAACAATAGGTGATCTTTGAAGTCATTTAAGAAAGAAAAAGCTGTCGCAGTTCCCACTAATATGGCATCGAGAGGCCCCACTAGAAACTAATGCATGGTCGAGACTCTATTTATCAAATGGCAATACAACAACCCCGGTATTATGCACCTGCTCCTTGGAAGTTACTTCAAGGTTCGGGTCCTCGGAATGTTAGGTAGATAATGTCAGCCCAGGTAAAACGTACACCTCCAGCACCCCTTATTAGTAACATGGCAACAAAAATAGAAAGAAAAAATTACTCAAGTCATCTCTAAATACCGCTCACACTAAATAACTGCTGACCCAGGGAACATCATTTTCTTTCCCCTTTATCGCTCATGGAGAATGGGGAGGACTGAGGGACAAAATAGGTCCTGTCGTGCATTTGTACCAACAAATTTTAAACGTGTATTTTCCAATACACTTCATAGTTAAATAAATGCATTGTAGATTATCTCCAATGTCCAAAATTAACAAAAAAGAGAAAGAAAAAATCAGTACTCAGTACTGAATGAGGAAGAGGAAACTTGGTTTCTCTTTTTCTTTTTAAAATATATTAAAAAAATGAATTGCTAAAACCACAAAAACATCATAGTAGTTAATAAAAGAATCATTACAATTTATGCAATGCATAAATATATATTATATCATTTTATGTAAACGATTGAACAAAACAAGAATAAAAATACAATAGAAATAGAAATCCGCTAGAATGCTAGTTGCTACTCTGTATTAGTTTTAATGCAACCTTTGCCGATTAAATTTTGACTGTTTTTTTTTGTTTTTGTATGAAAGAGTTCAATCTAATGGCATTGAATTAAACCGCAAGTTTAATTATCGTTAAAAGTAAAAATTTTGTGAACAAAATTTTTTTTTTTCACAACAATGTTAGTGTGATTGAATAACCGGTTCTCAGGAGTCTATTTTAGGAATAATATAGTTGGTCTGAAGAAATTACAGAGTATTGATTTACTCCTCTCCAGGAGTTAGGCACAAGGCCAGTTTTTTTATTTTTTTAATTTTTTTTTTATCTTACTCCCACAAGTAAGATGTGACCCAAGGTCGGGTCAAGAAAGTGTTTTTTTTTTTGTTTTTTTTAAAAAAGAAGAAAAAAAAGAAGAATGCTGGCGGGGCTGCCCAGGCAATTTTTAAACCCCACTTTCTCGACCCGACCTTGGGTCACATCTTACTTGTAGGAGTAAGATAAACACTGGCCTTGTGCCTAACTCCTGGAGAGGAGTAAATCAATACTCTGTAGTTTCTTCGGACCAACTATATTATTCCTAAAATAGACTCCTGAGAACCGGTTATTCAATCACACTAACATTGTTGTGAAAAAAAAATATTTTGTTCACAAAATTTTTACTTTTAACGATAATTAAACTTGCGGTTTCATTCAGTGCCATTAGATTGAACTCTTTCATACAAAAAACAAAACCGTCAGAATTTAATCGGCAACGGTTGCATTAAAACTAAATCTATCAAGTATAAGTTGGTTTCTTTATCAGCATATTATTGATACACAACGTGGATGAAAAATATACGCTTACACGATTTTTTTTTATGTTTAGCAACAGAAAATTCATTCACTACTTCATCGCATCGTGGGTTTGCGCGCATTCAATTTTAATAGAAATCATTACTCGCCTGGATAAACTTTTATCATCCATTGTAGATCGCAGATAATTTTTAATTAGTTTTGTTGGCTGAAACTTCTTTCAACAGTGACTCAGTAGTAAAAGCAACACTCTCAATGCAATATACAAGTTCAGGTAAATGTCATCATCATCATCATCATCATCATCATCATATTCACTTTAGCGTCAGTTTCACATGCTGACATGTGTTGGACTACTTTTAGAAATTGACTTCCAAACTAACCTATCTCTGGCCAGATCTGTATTTATCCCTATTACTCTCAAATCTATCCTTACCATTTCCTCCGATGTTTCCCTTGGCCTGACCTTGCCAACTGACCCTGCTACCTCAACCGTTCTACATCTACTAACCTAAGAACTCTCATCGATTCTTTCAACGGGGCCATACCATCGAAGTCTCATGTTCTGTACACATCTCCCTATAATGTCCATATTTTACCTTCCTTTGAAGTCATCTTTAAGACTTATATTACACATCCATCGTATCATTCTCATCATTTCTCTCCATGCAACACATGTCCTCAACCCTAACTGGCCAGGTTTATTATTCTGCAAAATGTAATCTAAAAAAATCCTGGTCAGCTTTTAGCTTCAAATTTGTTTTTTTCTGGTGTCTAATTAAGAATTAAGGGAAATCTCTCCATCTTGGGATAATGTTTTTAGTTCAATGCCATCCATTTTTGTGTGCAATCGTTTGCAATGCATCTCCAGATTTCCACTTAACTGTATGTAAATAAGAGTCTGAATTCTGATTAAACTCATAAATTTCATTCCACTGGGATAACTGAAAAACAAAAACGATTATTAATTGAAGACAAACTCTAGTACAACAAAGAAAATAAAAAAAAGACCTGACAAAAATGTTCTTTGAGGGTTTTGATTTCCTTGGAGCTCGTATTCTAAATAAACATTTTTGCGACGTCGCACTTGTGATACAAACTTTTGATAAATATCATCTTCTTCTGTAATTTCCTTGGCATTGCAGAAGCATAACCATTTTCATGATAATCTTGAAGAAAACTGCAAATTGCATTAATCTCTGTGATCATAACGTCGATAGTAACACCAGAATACTGTCATAAGTGACTCACTTTGTTCAACTGAAACAGAACATTCTAGCAGATGATGATGCTAAGTACAAAATTCCAAGAAGAAATTCAATCTGTTCGGATCGAGGGTCGTGTTCCCCCGATTATAGACGTGTTCAGTAAATCAAGCAATTGTTGCATGCAAAGACAGAGTAATAATTAACAAACAAAATGAAGTAGTTCAAACAACGTTTATTGAACGTGTGTGTACGTGAAATGATGAAGTGTGTGGTGTATGCATGTGTGTCGATGGAAAAACGGTTCTTGAAAAAGGTATGAGAAGAAATGAATCCGGCGTAGGAAAAGTCTTTGAAAGCCGCACACAAAGAAAACGAGTTGAGAACTCTTACCGTTGTTTGCCCACGTGTGTTGGTAGTTGTTTTGCTGAGACCAGTTCAAGAGGAAGCGTGAGACGAAGCGCTAGTGTATTAGCGTCGTTCTGCCGAGCAGAGAAGAGAGAGAGAGATGGAGCGCTGGTGCCAGCGCACTTCTGCCGATGCTGGTCGGTGAAAAAGAGAGAGATTTTCCGTTTGCAACGGTTTTTATAGTCAGAAGGGCAGATAACTCTGGTGTCGCTTAACAGTGCCACCTGTCGGTGAAAAAGCGACACCTACCGGCAAACCGGTGTAGTTATGTTTTGAAAGGAGGAGGTAACTGCTACAAGGACTCCCCCCAGATTGAAAAATATTGAAAATATTATTCAATATGTACAGTTGTAGATGAGAAGCATTCTTTGTGGGTATGTCTGTTTTGCTGTTGAAGATTAGAAAAAGTAGTGTGCACGCTACTTATTTCTGTTTTTCTATCTGTATTGAATGATTGATCGCAAGTGCGTCTGCGGAATTGAGTGTTTGTAACGCATGTGGATCTGCGTGTTGTTTGCATGCAATTGGGTCTGCATCAAGTTTGAGCGCAAGTGAGTCTGCGGTCGAAAAATGCTGAGTACAAGCGAATTTGCACTTGTTGGTGGCGTTGTTCATGTTGATTAGTCTGCGTGATGCAGAGCTGATGAACAAACGTTGAATTGTCAGTGTTGTCCGGGAATGTTTGGTGCTTGGGTCTGCGCGGTTGTTGATGAGTGAGCACAAGTGGGTCTGTGCGGTGTTGATGAGCGAGCACAAGTGAATCTGTGCAGTGTTGATGAGTGAGCACAAGTGGGTCTGTGCAGTTGTTGATGAATGAGCACAAGTGGGTCTGTGCAGTTGTTGATGAATGAGCACAAGTGGGTCTGTGCAGTTGTTGATGAATGAGCACACGTGGGTCTGTGCAGTTGTTGATGAATGAGCACACGTGGGTCTGTGCAGTTGTTGATGAATGAGCACACGTGGGTCTGTGCAGTTGTTGATGAATGAGCACAAGTGAGTCTGTGCAGTTGTTGATGAATGAGCACAAGTGAGTCTGTGCAATTGTTGATGAATGAGCACAAGTGAGTCTGTGCAATTGTTGATGAATGAGCACAAGTGAGTCTGTGCAATTGTTGATGAATGAGCACAAGTGAGTCTGTGCAGTTGTTGATGTTGTTCATGTTAATTAGTCCGTGTTGTGGAGCTGATGAACAAACATCTAGTTGTTGAGATTGGTGGTACACTATGGTCAAAATCAGATGCACAAATGTCTGCAAGTGAGTTAGCAGGTCCAGGTACAAGTGGGTCTGTACTGGTGTTGGTGCGCGTCGTTCGAGTTGATGTGTCCCCCAGTTGATCAACGAACGTCCAGTTGTTGAGTATTTAGTCGTGCTTGTGCAGTTGTACTCATTTTGAACTGGTGTGATTTCTTCCATAGTGTCGTCAGTGATGTCCGGAAATGTTTGGTGCTTGATGAATGTCCGGGAAGATGTGGTTGTTCAAGTTGATGGGTTCTCCTGTTGATCAATGAACTTCCAGTTGTTGAAGAGGGTTGGTAGCCCTTGAAGGGTGATGTTGGTGCTTGCTGGGCCTGACTTTTTACAACCAGTATTAAGTCTTTGGGCTTGGTGATGTTGTTCGTGTTTGGCATCGTGTTGTCTGTTTTGTAGTTTTCTTTTTTTTTATATATATATATTTCCAACACATGGGTAGAAGGGAAAAAGAAAGAAAAATGGAGTCGTAATTTGTTTCACACGAGGAATGACGTTTTTGTTTTCGTTTCAGTTTGTTTGAATGTTAGTTTCCACGTAGAGAAAGAATGGCGGCTTCTCTTTTCTTTGTTGTCGAAAAGAAAGAGAAAAAAAATTCGTATTTTCCTTCTCTTTTTTTTTGTTGTTTGAATTTTAATTTCCACGTGGTCCGAGAGATAAAAATGGCGTTTTTTTGTTTTTTTAAAATTTTTTTATCAACACGTGGTCATGGCAAGGGGTGGCGACATTTTTTGAATTTTTTTCTTTTTCAACACGTGGTCACGAAAAAGATGGGCAGCGTGAGCGTTTGTTTTCTTTTTATCTCCACGTGTTCAAAACAAAAGAAAATGGCGTCTTGTAAGGTCCTTTTGTTCGTCGAAAAAGAAAAAAAAAAGTTTGTCTTTTTCTTTGTATATATTTTTCCGACACGTGGGTAGAGAAAGAGAAGAAGAAAAAATGAAATTGTAATTTGTTTTATATTCGGAGAGAGCCGAGAAATGTTTTTGTTTGTTTGGGTATTTCCACGTGGCCAGAAAAAAAAACAAAATAAAGATAGCGGCTTCTTTTTTTTTTTTTATATTTCTACCTCGTGGGTAGAAAAAAAAAGGAAAAAGATGGGTGCGTAATTCGTTTCACCGCGAAAAGAAAGACAAGAAATAACTTCCTCTTTCTTTTTTTTTTTTGTTCTAGTACGAAATTAATTACTCCGTCCCATACAACAACGCTTGCACGTCGGGTCACCAATTGTTATGATCGAGAGGGTGATGTTCCCGGACTATAAACGGGCAAAGTTGAATCAAGCAATGTTGCATGCAAAGACAGAGTAATAATTAATAAACAAAAATGAGGTAGTTCAAACAACGTTTATTGAACGTGTGTGTACGTGAAATGATGAAGTGTGTGGTGTATGCATGTGTGTCGATGGAAAAACAGTTCTTGAAAAAGGTATGAGAAGAAATGAATCCGGCGTAGGAAAAGTCTTTGAAAGCCGCACACAAAGAAAACGAGTTGAGAACTCTTACCGTTGTTTGCCCACGTGTGTTGGTAGTTGTTTTGCTGAGACCAGTTCAAGAGAAAAGCGTGAGACGAAGCGCTAGTGTATTAGCGTCGTTCTGCCGAGCAGAGAAGAGAGAGAGAGATGGAGCGCTGGTGCCAGCGCACTTCTGCCGATGCTGGTCGGTGAAAAAGAGAGAGATTTTCCGTTTGCAACGGTTTTTATAGTCAGAAGGGCAGATAACTCTGGTGTCGCTTTACAGTGCCACCTGTCGGTGAAAAAGCGACACCTACCGGCAAACCGGTGTAGTTATGTTTTGAAAGGAGGAGGTAACTGCTACAAATCCAACAGTGATGTTACTTCAGTCTCTAACGCATCACCTTTTGTCAAAAGACTTTTCTCGCAGACTTATAAGCGCAAATCTAATGCTTTTAAAATGAAAATACAAGCGTTTTACTGCATTGATTCATGATTCCCATCTTGTATCGCACTCTGCTTTCAGAGACAATAGACACATAATATCATAGTCTCTACCAACGAATGGTCGATGCTGACAATAAGGTATAAACAGTTAACTAACCCAAAGAATAATGCAACCAAAGTCATTGATAATTGTGAACTATCAGACATAACCAGATTCAAAGTGTGTGCATTACATGGCATCAATAAAGCTTCTTCTTTTTTTTAATTCATCTCTAATAATCTTGATGCCACACCTTTATATTTCCCTGCCATATTTGCACCATTATCCTTGCTTTCGCCATGACAGTGTGATAAATTTAATTTGTCAACCGTTTTAATAACATCGAATGAAGATGAGACATTGATATCTTCATCTGGAGTTGAACTTGTCTCCTCGTAGCGTCTTTAAAAGAGAAAACCTTTTCAGGCCTTTTCCTTTCTTTTTAAGATCATGACTTCAAGTGTACTATGTCGAACTTATAAGTCTCTAATTTGCATTCAGTTGAATAAAATAATGTTTTAAAATAGCAGCAAAATTGTCTCATAAGTTTTTGGCATTTATAGTTGACGAAAAATGGCCTAAATTCCGAAACTTTTGCAACATTTTTCTATAGATAACAAGGTTATATTTGCTATAAATTAAGGGAATGATCAAAAAACTTATTTTATAAAAAAATCGTAAGATTTTGATGTTTGAAGGTTAAAGAATGTTTTTAGTTTTTTGACAGTAAATTTTTTTTAAGCAATATAATCCACACTTCTGTATTATTATTATTATTATTATTATTATTATTATTATTATTGTTGTTGTTGTTGTTGTTGTTAATTTATTTTACTTGTTAATTAAACAAGTAAAATAAATGAAAACGTATAAACACGTTTATATTAAAATAACATCTTTTTTGTTTGAATTTTTTTTTAAACGTCTTTATAGTTTAGATGACAGAATTAGTTGCTTTATAGTTTTTTTTATTAATTGGTAACAAAAAGTCACTAGAAATAATGAGCCTGCTATATATTAAATACTTAATTGTTTTAACGCGAATATATAATTAAAGCAAAATAAATTGTTTTGGACTATTAAAATAATTTCCAACACTACTGATAATGTTTACCCATTCATTTATTTATTTTTTTTATTATCGCTTATGTTTGAATTCATGTTTTGAAACATGGCGTAAATCATAAATCCATGACGTCACGCCAAAGCTATAATTATTTTGTCATGGTAATGTTTTAAGCTCCATTTTTAAGAAAGTCTAAATAGCTGAGTTGGTAGAACCCCAGACTAAAAATCTTAGAGTTTTGGTTTCCTGTCATGGCATTTGCATTATTTGTTGGAATTTATTATTTACTATTAATGCAATATTTTCCATTTCTAAAAATAGTTAAGATTTCTGATATTTCAGAATAAGACAAATTCCACAATGTATTTATCACGTTTAAAAAATTGTGACTGACGGGTAGATAGATAGACATTTATATAAGATTTGAATAAAAACATTCATTTTCATAAAATAGATGAGAGATGGCTATTATTCAACATCTAATTAATGAAATAGAATTTGATACTGTTGTGAAGTAGTCCAACAGTAAAAAGAAGAAGTCAAGTCGAGGTTGGGTTAAGATAACAAGTGTATTAACATAAAAGGTACAAAGGTAAGGAAACTGACTGGCGCTCGGTTAGACAGTTACAATACTGTCCTTTTTCTCCCTGGTGATTGTCTACTCGCACTATTTATAGTGAGAACCGGTGTTAGTTTCTCTTCTGTTAGAACAGCCGTTTTATCAGATACAAAAATATCTAATAAAATCCTTACAGGGCAAATGGAACATTTAAATTTACTTAGAAATGCTTAAGTTCTTTAAACTAAAGTATTTCTAAGTCAATTTAAATGTTCAATTTATTTACAACTAATTTATTTTTACGTTTAGTATACTAATCCAAAATCTTATCCTAATAATGTAGCAGATGACATCAGATAATGAGATAAAATTGCTTGTATGATTTTACTTCCAACAGAGCAGATGAGATCAACGTCATGGTCAACTAATGGTATTAATGACTTCTATGTGATTTGGAAGATGCTGACCACAGCTTTGATGTTTGAAAAGAAATTTAAGTTGCTAAGAATAAAGAAAAAAGAAAATAAATTGATACCTACAAACTTTCTAATCAATAGAAAGTGTTTAGGTTTATAGCCAATTTTGGCCTGCAATTTGAGTCAAAACTTTATCCACTCTAAGCTAAATAATTTAAGATGACCTTCTCTTGCCAACTCCCTTGGGTGACGACGATAATCTTCGTTAAAGTAAGGAAATAAAAAAAGGAATCACTGCTTATTATTGTTGATGATGGACAATATGACTTATGAAGAAAATTTTAAAAAAAGGAATCTGCTGAAACTATCCCCTTTTGGGGACTCAAATTCATTGGGATTTTCTTTGTAGCATGTACTGCCACACAGGTCATGCAGATACACAAAGTATATTATTTGTGGATGACTGAAAATGTAAAGTCAGTTTAAAAATAATTTTTTAAATGGTGAATGGACTGCTTTAAAAAAATAAGAGGCCACAATGGTGCCCCCTAAAACGCCCCACCTCCGCCGGTCGTGGGGTAGGACACACGGATCTTGGATATAAACCCCTAGCACTGATACATATTTTTGCCTCTTAGTGAGTGTAACGAAATATTTCAAATCAACAGATTCTTACTTGGAGAGAGATAGTTTAGTAAATGAATAGTAAGATTCTATCTACCAAAATAAAAATGGCAATAATTTTTATTTCACTTGCTTATCTCTTTTACACTCTGTTTATTTGATTGGGGAATTTTAGCTATTGATTTTAAGAAAGTTTGGAATTGGATATATCACTTCAAATCCATTAAAAAAGTTAACACAGGTTTGTTTTGAAATAATAGACTTCTATACAGGGCTCCATCCGTCCATCACATTTAAGTTTTAAATAGCGTTTTCATTGCTAAACACACAAATTGAATGGACACATCTTATTAATATCCTGTCTTGTTTTTTTTTAATTATAGATGAATCCATCTTTTCTCCATAAATGACAAGTTATGTTTGGATCCAAAAGTTCAATTTCTGTTTCATCTGATCAAATAATGTCATACCATAAATAATTTAATATCTGTAAATGCTCATGGATAAAATTCATCTTATAATCTTGGGGACATTTTATCAAAAAACTGTATTCTGTGAATTTTAAGCTTCACTGTATACCATTAAACTATTAACCAATCAGGTTGCAGCAAGCAACCGATAACTTTTGGAAGAAATTAGTCACGTTAAATAACAAAAATGAATTTCTATTATCGCTGTCAGCTCGTTGAATCTCTCGAAGGACTAATTGAGTTCTGCCAGCAACAGAACCAGTACACAAGGAAAACTTTTGGACAAGCTGCAACCCTAACCCTAAACCCCAACCCAGAAACTGTCATAAAAGGAGAAAAAAAAAAAACATAGAAAAAAGATTGGAGGGAAAAACCATTTGCTTTAAAACAGTTCGTTAAAAAAAAAATAAATAAATAATAATTTGCTTAGAAACAGTTGTTTCGGTGTTTGTTAACAAGAAAAAAAAACCTTGACAAAAATGTAAAAAAAAATAATTTTTAAACATTGAAAAAAAGAAAGAAAAAAAGAAACGTTTGCTTAAAATATCAAACAAAATCATCTTATATATTTAAAAACATTTCATTAACAATGTTTCCTTTGACAAAAAATAAATAAACATATAATTAATAAGAGTTGTTAGCTATGGTTGTTATTATCGTCTGCCAGTCTTCAATTTAGCGTTTGACAGTTTTCGCCTCGTCAACTCTCAGGCGCTTCTGAGACCTACCCGAACGTTGATGACGCAAAGTCACGGAAACATGGTGTGTCCCCTATAAGAGTACCTGTTTTTTTTTATTAACATTCAAGCTGCAACCTTCTTCAGGTGCATCTTGTCTAACTTGGAGATCTTTACGTCGAACTCGGGAATTTATACAACATTTCAAATGGAACCCGAGACTCCTCTCGTTCTGTCAGCCATGAACAAGTAGAAGTTTTAAGTAATTTTTAATTATATTCTTATCACCCATACTGAGGATTGAACCTTCAACCTCCAGAAAACTGTCACTTAGAACTGATTATTATTTAGCACTTTTTCTGTTGCGCCATGAAATTCCAGAGTTTGACAGGATGCACCTGAAGAAGATTAGAGGTTACATCGGCCAAAACGTTCTGAGAATAACATCCAGATGAGAACAGTAGTCAGAATAACTCAAATAATACAAATTCTCAATCCTCATCTAAAAAATTCTGAAACATAAAATCTTTCTATGTCACATGATTAAACCAACCAATCTGATATCTACCCACATATTAGATGGCAGTTGAACCTAGGGTCAACCCTTATCAATAATACCTAAGTAATCTTATGCATACCGGCCCATTTAGCATAATGCTTAAAATGTTTGCTGATGTGCCGGGAGACCAGGGTTTAATCCTTGATCGAGTCATACCAAAGACTAAAAAAAGTTACTTGATGCATCCTATCTAAACACTCAGCATTATACGGTGAGAATCAAGTGTAAGTGGAGCAATTCAGAGAAAGGAGTGGTACCCTCCCCTACATCTGTGTGTTGTAGCCAACAAGAAGGGAGTCTTCCGGTCAACCTCGACTACAGTTTATAAAATCGGGGGACTTATGTTTTGAGGCATGTCCATCCGTCCGTCCGGATTTTTCTCCGCAACCATCAATTGAATTTCTCTGAAATTTTGCATGAAGTTGTAACTTTGGTCAGGTTAGAAAGTGACATTCTCCGATTTTTGAAAAACATCTGGTTGGCCCCCCAGGGGGTCAAAAGGCCCCGAAATGGCAAAAAATGACATTTTTTGCCCCATAACTTTTAATCCATCCATTCAATTTCTTTGAAACTTGGCCAAAATGTGGAGGCAATTGTTCCTAATAGAAAATAAGTATCGCTGACCTTGGAAAAAATCTGGTTCGCGCCACCAGGGGGTCAAAATCCCCCAAAATGGCAAAAAATGACCGTTTTCTCCCATAACGTTTGATCCATCCATTCAATTTTTCTGAAACTTGGCCAAAATGTAGAGGCAATTGTTCTGGATATAAAATGAGCATTATTGACCTCAGAAAAATTCTTGTTCGCGCCCCCAGCGGGTCAAAGGGGGTCAAAAATGCCCCAAACTGCCCAAATTTATTGCATTTTACACTTGCCACATCGTGTCATATACAGAGGGGGACCACGCATGTGCGGCTTGTTAATTATATTAATCTTATGTATTCTATATCTGCACTTAACTTCAAAAGCATATTACTGCTATGTAATATGTAACATGTTCAGTTCATTATTAATATTTATTTTTCTGTCTATCTGTTCAAGCAGCTTTCAAATCATTTTGGATTGCGTTTAACATCTGGGCGTATTGTTTTGTTTTGTTTTGTTTTCATTTTTGTTTTTTATTGCATTTTATATTGTAACAATGTCTTAATGAAAGCATGACAATGAATATGAAGATATCGTTTTTATGACATTTCATATTTCAACAATGCTTTACTGAATCTTATTGACAGCATTTGTCTTCATCAGCAATGAATTTTGAACAATGTCCTACACATCTTAATCAATAAGAAAACATAACGCCATTGTTTTTCACTACATTTTATATTCCAACATTGATTTATTAAAATATTTTCACAGTATATAGTTTTTAGCAAAATGTGGATTTTGTACGAAATTGTCTTCACAATTTTTAATCAATAAGTGAATGTGATGTTAACGTCGTTTTTCACATTTCATATTTCAATGTTTTTTGTTATGCCTCTCGTTTGCTATCTTTTCAACTCATCTCTTAGAAAAACCATTGCACAGAACATACAATTCGAATACAATATTAATATACAGATCAAATTCTGTTAACATATTCCAACCGATAATTCTCTGAAATGACCCCTTTATTACTTTCCTTAACGTTATTTCTGAATTTATCTTTCTGGTGCTACCAGATCCGGCTGTCTGAATATATCGGCTTCCTGACCGAAAATGCACCAAACATTGATGTTTTATTGTTTTTTTTCTATTTGCAAAACTCAATCATGTTCTGCAAAGTCAAAAACAAAAATATTTCCCTCTCCACCTTTCCTTCCCCCTCTCGCCTTTCCCCTCTCCCTCTCTTCCCAAAAACTTTTTACCAAAATGACTGGATTCAGCATAAAATAACCCGAAATGGATTGATATGCCGTAAAACAAAACAAAAAAAAAACTGAATTTATCTAATCTATCTATATACTACTTAAATTCTGATGCTGTTATTTTGTCACCGTGCACACTTTTCATCTGTACATGAATGATTTAGGTGGTGGGAGGAAAGGCGAATAACGTGAATAAAAAGCAATGATAAGTAGTGCTCGGAGACGAATGGCATAAATAATTTAAGAGGAGAAAGAAAAAGAGTGGCTTTATTATGACATCACAAGAATTTCGTAAATATTTGGAAATACCAAATATTTATGAAACTTTTTTGTGATGTCATAATATACTCTCTTTCTCCCATCTCTCTCTCTGTCTTACTTATTTATTTACTCCTCTGCAGGAGTTAGGCACAAGGCCAGTTTTATCTTACTCCCACAAGTAAGATGTGACCACAGTTTGGGTCGAGTAAGTGGGGTTTAAAGCCAGCGCTCGAGAGGTGAGCACTCTGGCCATTTAAAAATTGCCTGGGCAGCCCCGTCGGCATTCCCCGGTAGGGGCGCCTCAAGCAGTAAGCAATAAACTTACTCCTCCCCAAAGAGGGGAGGCGAAGCCTGGGAGGGTGGACCTCCTAGAACTGCACAGGACAGGCGTGCAGTATCCATCGGAACAGATACTACACTTACTTCCTAGCGTGTGCCAGTCTTACTTATTTACATCATTCCATTCTTCTTACATCTTCTTTTAGCATTCACAATTTATTTATGTCATTCGCCTTCATCTAAAAGATTCAGGTATAGATAAAAGGTGTGCTAGATAAGAACATTATTAGAGTTTTAGTAATCCATTTAACCTCTACTGGCCTTCACCGTCCTTCTAGTAAACTCGTAAGCCTTCAGGTAGATTATTTTGTTTGAGTTATTTTGTTTAACTGCATATCAACCTTTTATGGTCATTTAATTATGGTAACCATTTTTTAAAACGAATGATTTTCTTTTCTAAACAAACTGTTAGAAGAACAATAGTTGTACTATTTAACCCATAAATGTGTGAAATTAGGGGATTCATACCTTCCCCATTATTATGTTAAAACAATGAGTAAATCTGCTAGTTCTATCTTTAGATTTTACTGAAACTTTTGACATCATTCTATGTGTTCATCAAGGCATGAAGTTTAAATTAAGTCAATTAAATTAAATCAAGCATTTCTGAATTTGTCAGGAAGTTGGATAGATAATGAATCGTAGAAGGAAAAATATGAATAACATTTCTCCAGTTTCATCTCAGCATACAACATATGTGTTGTATTGTATTTGGTTAAAATACCAAATGTGCAATAATCTAACAAATATGCTACATGAATGAAAACTCCCAAGATAAGTGGTAACAGTTTTTGCAAGTAATGCTGGCGCTGGGGATAACCCCTCTAGGAAACTACTTTTTGTAACAAGAATAAAAATCTGTTATTTTTTTAATAACCACTATATGAGAATTCTAATTAAGTGTTTAGCATTTATTCAATAAAGTATATATTTTATAAAGAATACAAGTTTTCAAATTTAACATCATCAAAGGGATTTTCAAAAGAGTGGAAATTTAACAAAATTTAAATTTGGGCCAGATTAACGGACACAATAACGTTATTTAGTTTTAAATATAATTTGATACTTTAAGTGAAATATTTTTGAAAATCAACACATCGTGCAATTTAAATGAAAAATCATTTATTTAACTTTTTTTTTGTTGCAAGCTTTCGTTGTAGAACAACTTTGTCAGGCGAGACTGTCTTATAGTTTTTTTTTCTTCTTCTTCTTTCTCATTTTGATGGTATTAACCCCGAGTGGTCGAATCACAGTAAAGGCAGAAATGCACGTTAAATTCTAGAAGACGTTAGGATAAGTATAGTCCGGTCGATGTTATATGCAGTTTGGCACTTTCTGAATAAGGAAATTGACAACATATTTGAGGCACACATGAAAATGTATTTAAGCGAAATATTTTTGAAAATCAACACATCGTTCAATTTAAATGAAAAATCATTTATTCAATTTTTTTTTTTTTTTTTTTCAAGCTTTCGTTGTAGAACAACTTTGTCAGGCAAGACTGTCTTATAGTTTTTTCTTCTTCTTCTTTCTTAATTGTGATGGTATTAACCCTGAGATGTTGAATCACGGTAATGGCAGAAGAGCACGTCAAGTTCTAGAAGACGTTAGAATAAGTATAGTCCGGTCGATGTTATGTGCAGATTAGCGCTTTTTGAATAAGGAAATTGACAACATCTTTGATATAATGTAATACGTTGTTTTTGTTAAAAGCGCTTCTATATAAGTTTTTTATGATAACATGTTAAGTAAGGAGACAAAGAATAAAACTAAAGTAGCCTACAGAGCGCTGCTGAAACCTGGGGTGGGGTAGCAAACTCTGACTTATTCCAGTCATGGGGTTTTGTGGTAGGTAGCACTAGCTCTGTGGCCAGTTAATTAAAGTATCACAATCTTACACTATCATGGTAACTTTCTAAAACTCTAAGCTCAATACTCATTTGCTCATTGACTTGGAAAAGAGTATCTTTCAAGACAAAAGTGTAGTATCTGTTCCGATGGATACTGCACCCCATAGACCGGTCTTGGCTTGATTTACGCCGGTCTATGGGGTTGTCCTGTGCAGTTCTAGGAGGTCCACCCTCCCAGGCTTTGCCTTCTCACGCTTTGAGAAGGGGTTAGTTTATTGCTAATCGCCTGAGGTGCTCCTACCCGGGAATGCCGACGGGGCTGCCCAGGTAATTTTTAATGGCCAGAGTGCTCACCTTCTCGAGCGCTGGTTTATCAAACCCCACTTTCCCGACCTTGTGTCACATCTGACTGCTGTGGGAGGTAGATAAATAACGTATTTTTCAAGACAACAGAGACATGTTGTATACTGGTGTGTGTGTGTGTATGGGGGGGGGGGGTATGGGTATTATTTGCCTCTTAACGATGTGATCTGTACATTTTTCTATTGGTTAGATTGCGAGACACTTATTGAATAAGCAGGATCTCGCATTAGTTTTTGTTTTCTTCATTAAAATTAAGACTGATCTAACTTTAAATACTGTTATGTCATCAGATTAACTAATCTCTATCTACCCTTGTATCAGGTGATAGGTGAACCAGGGGTCAAACCTTGTCAATCATATTTAAGTAACTTTATGCATTTTGGCAAATCATTCGACACCTGAAAAGCATATTACTGTAAGGTAATATGGAATAAATATGCAATTGCACATTACTGAACAGGATTTTATCCTACTACAAATAGATAATAACACAAAACAGTGTTTAAAATTGTGCAAAAAATAATCTTTAATCAAAAAGAAAATTTAAGAAACTATCATTCAGCTTCTAGACCATTTTCCGATAGATTTGATTGATTGATTTAATGCATAGCAACCCTTTTCATACGGAATCCAGTCATTTTTCAAGTTTTTAATATCTTCAAATATTTATTCATTGTGTTTGCACTAACTTGTTATTCGTGATGTAAATTTATGTGTATACCACCGCCATGCTTAGAAAACATAGACAATTACTATCTATCTGGGTCAGAATAGCCCTGGGAGTAATGACAACTATGGAGTGACTTCACACTTTTTAAAGCTCCCAATTTAATTTGGGGGGGGGGGGGGGGGGCGGCGCATATCACCGGTTAAAGTTTTCCAATAAAACTTACAGTGGACAAGCCTTATTATCAAACTGTGAATCATGTTTTCCTTTGGTTTAAAAGCATAACTGAACCATAATACTTGACTTTTATCTTTAAAAGTTAATCGAATTGGAAAATTACTTTCTACTTATCAGTTTAAAAGCTTGAAAATAACTTTCTCAGTTTGAAAAGTCACAAATGCAAACGGATGTCGGTCTTTTGTTTTAATAATGGATTAAAAATGCTGATTGTGCATACACTATCGTGGCCATTCAAAATTCGGAAGTGCTTTTGAAGCTTTTAAACTAGCGAATAGAAATTATTTTTTGGATTGAATTAAAGTCTAAAAAGAGAGTAAGTAGAAAGTGGACCTTGGGTTTCGCTTCTCTTATTTTGTCCTTGATCGATGTTTCTGACAAAGAGGGAAGAATTGCTGTTTTCTGGGTCGAAATCTATCCATCTGACACTTGGCTAGTTTTTGACCTTGAAGTAGTATTTTTTTTAGCTTCTTACATCAAGTGGCTTCGTGCCTTGTCTGGAGCGATCTCCATAAAAAAAGTCAAGTATTATGGTTCTGTAGTGTTCCTAAACAAAAGAAAAAAAAGGAATGTTCGCATGTACTTTGTCATATCAAAAAAAAAACTTCCAACAAAATATTTTTCTAAATCATTAAAAATAATAACTAGAATTTCCCCTGGTGTAATTTAGTCCAATGGAGTTTTCTTAGATTTATTTAAAGTAAATTTATTATAATCTATATATACATAGTTTATTGTATGTTTGTCTGACTTAAACTTAAGAACTAGAATATTTACACCAAAGTAATATATATTAATTCAGCATGTTCGTAATAAGAATTTGTTGGAAAAATTATACTTGTAAGCTTTATAGAAGCAAATGTTTGTGCAAATTAAAAATATGTAATGATGACATTAGAAATAAATAAGATGATACGTTATTTCAGCAGTTCAAAAGTTACACTCATGAAAAAAGAAAATATTTTAGAGGTCTTAATTCTGAATTTCTATATCCCTGATGTTATTTTTAATATAAAATATGTGAAATATATTTAAGTAAATAAATATCAAATAATTTATTCTGAATTATCCTATTTCTGGAGGGATTGAAATTGTTTATATTTTTTTCACAAAGTTTTCTAATGCTGACAAAAATCACTTTTTATCCATAGTTTTCACACACACACACACACACACACACACACCCACATATATTTGTCGCCCCCAAATCTAGGCTGGGCACTGTAGTGAGTAGTATTAACACATCCGTCGTAGTAGCTTTAATGTACGTTCCTTCATTAGTTGAACACTGTTGATGACGGCTGCCTATAATGGGTTTAAACTCTTGCTGACTTATCTAGTTGTTCGTAGTAGCCGAGTGGGTTAAGACGTCGGAATTTGAGTTAAAACACGACTCGTGTTCCGTGGTTTTGAATCCTGCGATCAGTATGAATAATTATCTCTACACTGACGATTCCTGAAAGGATGAAATGTATATGTATGTAAATAAAGAAATTTATATATATATATATGAAAAAGACAATCATGTGTCTTTTTCACACATCCTGTCTTCACGGCATTTCATGATATATCATGCATTTTATTTTCATATTAATATATATATATATAGTCATCCACATACAGACTGTTTCGCTGTTTCACAGCTCATCAGTGCGGCTAGAACATTTAGTGCCTCAAGCCGGGATCGAAATATATATATATATATATATATATATATATATATATATATATATATATATATATAAATATATATAGATAGGCAATTCCGGGTAACCCTGCTAGTTATAATTATTTATTTCAATGATGTGAAATGTACAATAATTTCATTTAGATTACTGCAAAACAATAATTCTTCAAATTATTACTTTCAGACATTTATTCTCATCTTGTTTGCTGACATTTTTCACGTTTCGGCTGGTGTAATCTCCAGCCTTCTTCAGGTGCATTTTGTCATAGTCCGTAATCTCCTGGAAATTTCAAACTGAACCCATTATTTAATCAACTAGAATAGATTGATCTCAGTCTGCATGCTTTTTTTTTTTAGTTATTTAGTGACGGTTAATTATTTGGTTCGAAGTTCATCACCTGGGATTGAACTCACAAACTCTGAGTAGCATTCACTTTAAAATAACTCTTAACCAATGCCTATATCAAGTAGAACAATATAGGATGATATGAGGGAGGGGGTATATAATGTAAATATTAATACTTTATCTCAAAAATATTGTTGAATAACTTTTCATTTTATATCTATTTTGCAGAAAAAAATTCAATTTGGCCCCAATTTTTAGACGATACCATCTGTCTGTGTGTGTGTGTGTGTTTTATATTTATTTTTGGTCTGTGAGACTACTATGTTATTGAAAAAAAGGCAATAGGGCAAGAAATCACCGATCAATTCACAGTACACACTACAGGAATCCGAACAAGGTCACTAGAACTATTGGAAAATAACAATAAATAGAGAACTCAACAGCCATCAAACACTACAAGGTAGCCAATCTGCCAGGGGCCAACAGCAGCAGCAGCCACCTTAACATTGACTCATGAAAAGCAATTCAATTCCACATTCTGCTTTCTTTTTTTGTTGTTGTTTTTTCCCTCCCCATTCATTGCAAATAACAGCCACAAAAGAAAAAGAGGAAAAAATATAGTCCTTTATAATTAATACTTTGGAAGCTAAAATGGGCTATAAGATAAAATCTTTTATATATTTTTTTTTAAGTTGCACATTTAAAAAAATATGAATGTAGTCTCTTTATAGTAATTAGATGTACCCATACAGATATCAAGGAGTTAATATATACTAATGGGCCACATACATAGGTAACTAATGACAGTGGTATATATATATATATATATATATATATATATATATATATATATATATATATATATATATACCAATTTGACCGAAATACTGAATGGACTATTCGAAAAGTTGAAAAAAAAGTCTTATCAAGCAAAAACACTCCGTTATTTAATAATGTTTGCCTAAATATATATATATATATATATATATAAGAGGGTAGTGCAGTATTAGTGCAGTTCCAACGAGAGAAAAGTATATATGTAAAGGAGTAAGGCTACCAACATTTGTAAAAAGTTTTTTTCATATTTATTTATTATTTTGTTATTTTATCATTTTATATAACGCGTTTCAAGCGGTGGTCCGCTCTCATCAGATATGTAATCTGCCAAAATTGAAACAACTTGGATTTTTTTATTTATATATTTTTGCTTTTCAAATTTCGGAAGAAATCATCTAGTGGTATTAGCTTCGATTTCTAGTCACGTGTTTGAATAATAAAAAGAACTCCAAAATTCAGAATTTCTAAAAGTATTTTCTTTTTATTTGTTAATAGATGCTTACAGTGTGACGCAGGTAGGTACATAAGTAATTAAAACAGTATTTATTAGTAAAAATTTGAAAAGTTATAATATTTACATGAGATGTTTAAGTCATGAGGTTTAAAGCTGAAAGACAAGCATATCTTTATTTGTTAATAGCTGTTTACAGTGGAGTAGCGAGATAAGTAATGTGGTTTGAAATGAATGAAAAGAACATGGACTCGAACTTACCTTATCTCATGGGAGAAACTATCATAACGAACATAGTTTTTTTTTATGAAGAATCTATTAAGAGTAGGGGGGAAATGGCTTGTGAAGTGATGAATTATGGGAAGGAGGAGAGAGTATAAAACCTAAGGAAAGGGACGAGTGAAGAGATCATTTTTTGCTTTTAGCAAAGTAAAAAGATTAGTGATAGTTAAGAATACACAAAAAATATATATTTTTTAATATTTTGCTTATTTCGGACAACACATAGGTAGGTAGTGACAGCAGTATTATATAAATATTTTCACTTTGACTGAGCCCCAAAATACAGCATCTATTAGTAAAATCAAAATTTAAGGTATCCTATTGGCATCAGTCTCTATTTATAGTGTCAAGGTCATAAAAAGAATCAACAAATTCAACATTCATTGGTAAAGCATTTGGATTAGTTTCTACCAATTTACAACACCTTTCTGTCGTATGAGACAAAATGTAAGATATTATCTACTGATTCTTTCCTTGGAACTGGTTGCTGGAACATGTTCAAGAACATTATAACCAATTTAAATGAAAATATTCATCATCTTAAATATATAGATATCCCTCTCTCCTTAGCTAAAAGTTGTTTCTGTCAAGATCATTGTCATCAATGTCTAAAGCCTCTATTTAGCAGAGTATTGCCTAACTCATTGACAAAGTCACAATTAATTCTCATTCTACAAATCATCAATCATCATATTCGGTTTAATGTCCGTTTTACATTCTGGACGAGTTTTAGAATTGACTTCCAAATTAACCTATCTCTGGTCAGGTCTTTATTTATCTCTCTTTCTCTCAAGCCCAACTACTATCGTCTATTAACTACAGGTGAAATAGAAGGTTAGATTAGACGTCCAAGCCTTGACAGAGCATCGTCTCAGAAGGATTATTTTAATATGACACCTGATTACATAAAATGTAATGTGCATGAACATTATTTATTTTAGTTTTTTGTTATTAATTGTGTACAAAGATTCTTTATAATTATTTTAGAAACCAAAGAGATTAGTTATAGTTTTTGGCTAAAAAAATAGATGAATTTTTAATTTAATTATGTATATCATGAAATATATTTTGTAGATTCTCTGCGGACGGTCTAAAGTGATGAACGGGTTTCATTACAGGTTTGGGGTTTTAAATCATCAGACCCGCTCCACCAACAACTCAAGCATTTTTCAAAAGAAAAATGCCTCATAAAGGATAATGAGAATTTGTTCAGTCGTAAGATCTTATTAATTTTTTATTTTTAGTGTTTCACTCATTATGAGCTGGACGAAATATAAACGTATATTGACTTCTGTTGACCACAGTCAGACATGAAGTAAAAGCAAGTCAATACTAAATAGATATTGTATCTTTGATTGTCTTTTACCTCATGTTTACATATGATTAATAGAAAATAGATTCCCCTATTCAATGCTAAGGAAGCTAAGAACGAGTTAAAGATGTAAGACTGAAAGAGTTTTCATTTTTACTTATTTTGTCTGAAATTTATCCATCATATATATATTATTAATTATCAAAAGATAGTTAATATGAATTATTAAAAATAGGAACGCCATACAATGCATTTTAATTTTATTAACTTTTTTCATTTTTTTTTTTTTCAATTAAATTTTCGAAGATATACTTCATCATCAGAATTTAAAAATAATAATAAATAAAAAAAAAGATATATTAAATACCCTTTTTTTTCTCATCGTTTTTTTTGGTGTGTTTTCAATTCGTCTGTTGTTGGAGCGAATGTGGGATGAGGGTCTCTTGATTCAAGAACATGGCACGTGACGGTGCAAAGTGAATTAGAAATTATGTTCTTGTTTAGAAAGCATGGTTTATATGGTAATATGAATTATTAAAAATAAGAACACCATACAATCCATTTTAATTTTATTAACTTTTTTCAATTTTTTTTTTTTTTTCAATTAAATTTTCGAAGATATACTTCATCATCAGAATTTAAAAATTATCATCTTCATTCAAGGAGCAAAATAGTTATTAATACAGGACTGAAATTTGCAAGCTGAGTTCAAGATTCATGAAAGCTGTTGAGTTCATTTTTTGCTGATAGCTTTGTAGATGGGATGAATCAATCTCTCCTATCTATAAAGGGAAATAGCAGGGAAAATGATACTGTTAAGCCTTGGTAAGACAACGAGCATAGAAGTAGGAAAACTGATATAAAATTTGCTGTCTTAGCTACACCCGATTACGTAAAATGTAAGTGAATAATTATTTTGATTTAAATATTAAATAGTACATTTTGGGGAGTATCAAAATACTCTTGTTTTCTGTTTCAAACCTATAACTTGTATTAAGTTATTTAGGTTGCATATTAAATAATTCTGTTTCATTACATCTGTGATGAGTTCATGTTTTGTCACAGATGTGCCCTCCACGTTTAACTGGAGGATGGTTGTCTTGTTATTCCGAATATTGATTCGTTATTTTGCACATTTTTATCAGTTTATCACTGATGGTTGAATGCATTAGTTTCCCTGTTTAACCAGGTACAGACAGATGGCACAATGAGGATGCTGCAATAATGTAATATACTGAGATAATTTGATGAAGCGAGCATGGGGTATACGACCAAACAACTGGGAACCTTCTTGAAGATTGTTCTCTCCACTAATCTGTATTGAACAGCTGCACAGGACTAATAGAGATGGACGCGGTCAAGCTTAACTGACTGCATGACTTCTGATTGTGTATTTGATTTTTGTTTTGAGCCTCACATCTGATTTGGTTTTGTATTGCTTTTCAACATTTTCAAAGAAGAAAAACTTACATCTGGAACTACTTGGTGGAGTGCATCTCTATCCAAGTAGCTTGTGACAGGCTATATTGGGATACATTACATAATAACAACATCAAAGAATGAACACTTGTTTGACATAAACATAATCAAATATATTTTGATGTGGATTTCTGATAATTGTGAATTTTGAAAGGACATTCAGAATTCATTGTACAGCATGACTTTATTTTTTAAATATTAAAAAGAAAAAAGTATTTGACTAAAATTTCTTCAGGTGTCGACACTCAGTGTTTTTGTTTTAGAGAAACTCTTGAAGTTTATTGTAGTATCTTACAGTATACAGTGCTGCTGCTGCTAGCGGCTCATGATCCTCTCTCTCTCTCACATCTGTAAGGCCTCCGCTAGAAGACTATGTTATCATCATGCTATTCTTTTAACCACAAAGAGCTGGTGATACCAGATCAGGCTGCCCTGTGGCTCCCTGAGACGAAATTCACCTACATTGACGTTTTTTGTTTTTCTTCTTTTTTTTTTTTTTTTTGTAAAACTTAATTATGTTCTACAAAACCAAAAACAAAAACAACAGCCCCTCTCCCTTTCTCCCTCCCCTTTTTTATTTTATTTTTAGAACTTGAAGCATAAATCTTTTACTATAATGACCAGATTCGGCATTAAATAACCCAAAAAGGGTTGATATGCCGTAAAACAAAACTACCAAACCAAAAACGATGATTAAACATTTGAAGATATAAAGAACTTGAAGCATAAAAACTTTTACTATAATGACCAGATTCGGCATTAAATAACCCAAAAAGGGTTGATATGCCGTAAAACAAAACTACCAAACCTTAACCACAAAGAACTATCCAATTTTAATGGAATTTTCAACATTTATTTAATAAATTACTTATTTTATAAGGAATACAAGTTTTCAAATTTAACATCATGTTCATTTTCAAAATAGTTGAAGTTTGACAGAATTTAAGTTTGGATCAAATTAATGCACATGCACACTAATGTTTATTCATTTTTTTGCTTTGTTATTTAATATGTTGTTACTGTTAAAAGCGACTATATATAAGTTTTACCCTTCAACATTTTAAGTAAGAGGACAAAAAATAAGTGGGATTTCAGAGTGGTATCCAAAACATTTCATCCAGGTCACCAAACAAGCTTGAATCCACCCAAAATAATTCAGAAATAGGTAGCGCTGGCTCTGATATTATACATACTCAATGTTAGCAACCTTAGTTACATGGCAGAAATATAAATAGCTTTGTAGCAGTTGCATAAGAGATCTGTTATGTTTATATGCACATGCAATATCTTGCGTTATGTCGAGTTGTAGTTCGATCGGCGTATTGATACACATGCGATTAGCACATCACTGATATGCGTACTGGAAGCCTACTGATTTCCGTCCAGCTATTTTTCCGGGCAAATACGAAGGAGTTCAAGTCGAGACTTCAAGCTAGACAAACTGTCATTCTCTCTCTTTTTTTGTTATCATCACGGTGACGAGAAGCAGAAATAAACTCAAGATTAACTGGAATTATATTACCTTTTAAGCTGGCTGACCAAGCAAAGAAACTTAACTCACATGTATGTTCCTGTATTCTTGTTTCAGTTAAATGAATATATTATTGCAGAGAAAACGTTGCTGTTTTCCTTTGAACTCTGATGATCCTATTCTTATTTGAATTAGATACCTACAGACACGGCTAACTCAGTAAAATGGGTATCCTCTGTCTCGACAATCTCCACAGACACCGTAACGCTACACTATTGGAGACTTCCGACATGAAGAAAATTTAGACATTTTTTTTCTATTAAAAAATCTTTTGGCTTCACTACTAATTGTCATAACGTGGTTTTATGAAGGTTTAGACATTTTCTATTCTGGAAATTTTTGTCTGTGGTAATAACTTTAATCCTTCTCTTATGCCCCACTTATCATGAACCTTACTGTAGACCTTTTTCACAATGGCTATTTCCCATGCTGTGGCATTACGCTTTCTTTCACTGCTGAGTTAACTACAAACTCCTATTACACAGTAGAAAACTATTAAGCAACCTACCAGAGATGAAAATTACGGAGTCATGCTCGACAGTGCATATTTACACATGCACTCCTATTCATGCGCAACAATGCATATCCACTCATATGCACTTCTTATATGCTACAGAGCATTACTCACATGCACTTCTTACCCACAACGCTACATATCTACATTCATTTCTCTTCACGTGCGACAGTAGAGATTGACCTCTACTACTTCACGCTGCCAACTTCAGTCTTTGTGTTGCATAGTCTTTAATTACTTGTACCTTTTCTTCGTTGTGGAGGGGCGCCGTCTAAATATCGTCTAGTGGTTGAGTTCCCTCTTCGTTTCTGTACTGCCGTGAACATCGCCGTCCGCTGTGTCTAAAACAAAAACCCTCATACCACGATTCACGAGGCAACAATCTTTTCAAATTTTGATTTGTTTATTTCAGGCGTCAGTCTACCGTCGATTTTGGAGATGTTTCGCCAACGTTAAGAGAGAGACCAAATTACTCTATCGTAGTTAATTCCTAGCTTAAGTCCTTAGCCATTCGAGGAGGGGGGAAGAAGGAATCTCATGCCTGTATTCTCTTAGGGAATTTAATTCCCCCAATCATTTGAAGACTACATAGAGAAATCGTTTGTTCGGCTTGCTTCCAAAACCCAGACTGACAAAACTCCGTTTCCCGCACAAAAGCCTGTGACGTCACAGAACCCCTATTGCAGGTGCACCTTGACCCTTGACCTGAGGTCTCGTCAACATGGTGGTCCTGTCAACGCCTGTGAGCTCCGACTGTGAGAAAAACGCTATTCTGCACTCGGTTGTACGGGTTCACCCGAACTAAATCGCGCAAACCAAACCAAACCAAACGATCTCTCACACATACACCCGCCCTCACAGGGCCATTATTTAACATTTGAACCACTCTCCCATACCCAATATTCATTGTTGCTAATATCCCTACCCTTTTATAGGCGTAAATGCAATCTGGTAAATTCATATTTTAAGCTATCAATACCTTGGCACATCTCCGTCTTATCTCTTAGCATTTGTTGCATTGCCGTTTCGGGATATAAAACCTTGTTAAATGTGTTTCAATGTTACTTCACTATCTACAGACAATAACCGTTGTCAAATGGTTTTGCGCCAGCCATCAGTGGATCTTTTTAATCAGTCAGCTCCAGATTCTGCTACCTGCAAATAACCACATTCCCATTCCTACAGCGGATTAACAGCTTCTACGATGCTGCTTTGAATTCATCTCACCCTCTGCATTCCCTAAGCTCATCACAAAACTGTCTATTCTTCCTTGTAAGAACTGGCTCACTCCGGAATTTCACCCAAAGTGGAACTTATTTCAGTTAGAATCTTCTGGCTGAATATGAAACATGAATTTGCTGCCTGTTCACTTCCATTTTTATCCTGCCAATGCACAGACACATACGAGACCCACTCGGGACATTCAATACTCCTGACGATTTGACCGTATCCACATCGACCATGAGCAGCCAAGCCTACTCAAACCATTTTTTTCTTTTCAGCAAAAGAACATTTTGCACTTTGTAACAAAACAAAGACATTTTAATCACACTGACTTACTCTATTGTTGCTATTGAGATTGTTAATTCAAATGCATTCTCATGTGCTGCTACAACCAATAAAGTATCTCTTGTTTTTATCGGTTAAAAGTCTAAGCAGGGGGTAATGTAGCAGCTGCGTGAGATATCTTTTATGTTTATATGTACACGCAATATCTTGCGTTATGTCGAGTTGTAGTTCGGTTCGTGTATTGATACAAGGCAATTAGCATATCACTGACATGCACACTGGAAGCCTACTGATTTCTGCCCAGCTATTTTCCCGGGCAAATATAAATGAGTTCAAGTCGAGACTTCAAGGTTGATAGACAAACTGTCATTCTCTCTCTCTCTCTCTCTCTCTCTCTCTCTCTCTCTCTCTCTCTCTCTCCTCGTGAGCATCATGGTAATGAGGGTCGGATATAAACTCAAGACCAACTTGAATTATATTATCTTTATGCTTGACGATCAAACAACTCAACTCACATGTTTACATTCCTGTATTCTTATTCCAGTTAAATAAATATATTATTGTAGCGAAAACGTTGATGTTTTCCTTTGAACTCTGGTGATCCTATTCCTATTCAAGTCAGATAGGTACAGACACGACCGACTCAGTAAAAATGTCTATCTAAGGTCTCGACACTCTCCTTAGACGCCACCACCATTCTACAATAGCTTCAACCTACCCCGCGTTGCCAGGTGTCTTTTACTTTCGTTTTTGTTTAGCTTTTATTTTTAAACTCGGCTGTTTGTTTGTTTTTACCAAATTATTGATTTAAAAAAAAAAATATGATTTTAAAATTACATTTAATTGTTATAGTATCGGTTGCCCATTAAATTATTAATTGGGCCAATCTTTTAATATATTAGGATTTACTTAAAATTTTTAAGTCAGAAATGACAACAGTTTAAATACTTCCAAATTTCTTTCAACTATCGAAGGGTCACAAAGTAATTTCTTTTTTACTTTTCAACTATTAACAAAATGATTAACTTGTTTACAAAAAAAAAACGAAATGCATGTTAGTGGATTCAATTTCATTATTAAATTATGTTTTTAAACAGTATTTTTAAAATTTCGTTTTATTTTATGCTATTGTATTTTTGATTTCAATAAATATTCGATTAATAGTAAATAAAAAAAAAATAATGATACAATATGTAATTATCAAAGTTACACTGACCCAAGAAATACACGCACACCTGAAGTTGTCTCTAAATTTTATTAATATAAAAATAAGTTAGGAGAGTAGAAAGTGGACCTTTGGTCTACTTTCGGCATCCTCGTAACTCTCACTTCCCTTATTTTGTCCTTTAGTCCTCACATTCCATGAGCGATGTTTCTGACAAAGGGGGAAGAATTGCTGTTTTCTGGATCATAATCTATCCATCTAACATTTATCGTTGATTAGGTTTTGACCTTGAAATAGTTTTTTTTTTTTTTTAGCTCCTTACATCAAGTGGCTTCATGCCTTGTTTGGAGCAACTTTCAATAAAAATAAAGTAAGGAGGTAATGTCAAAGTAATATTATTTGACTGTATTCTTTTCTTTTTTTTTAGATGAGAATGATGGGTTTTTGTATTCTGAGCTAATAACAGCCCTATGTTTTTATTGTATAAGAATAGCAAGGAGACCCTATTGTTCTTTAGAGGAAGGAATGAGCTAAAGATTACTGTCTTTTGTTTATGTTTTTCTTAAGACTATTATCATCAATGTTGATATTTACATTCTGAATATGTTTCTGACGCTGTGCCCTTCAGCTTTTTTTATTTATTTTTTTTAGATGTATTCACATTGTTTTGCTTTCGACTACTCCCCTCAACGTTAATATTTATATGTCAACTATTCTTCGGAAAATGTACCCTCCAGCTTTCTTCAGTAATATTTTCCCCATATTTAACTATGTTGATTATTTGTGTATTGTGTTAGCTAATGTTTTCTATATACTTAAATCCAATAAACTGTTTGTATCAACGTTTATTTAAAAATCAATTAGTTCATCAGATGTAAGTATCTGGTGCTACCAAATCAGGCTGTCTGAAGATACCGGCTTCCTGACTTAAAATGCACCAAACATTGATGTTATTGTTTTTTTCTTTTCTCTTTGCAAAACTCAATCATGTTCTGCAAAGCCCAAAACAAAAACAACAATTTTCCTCTACAAAACAACCAAACCAAACCAAACCAAACACCATGAATAAATATTTTAAGATATAAAGAACTTGAAACATAAAAACTGGATTCGGCATTAAATAACCCCAAAAGGTTTGATATGCCGTAAAAAAAGAATGTTAATGTTTATCTAATTATATGAATAAATGCTAAAGTTTTTATCCTATGTTTACAGCAAACTGATGAATGAAATGTTTATTATTTAACATTTTGGTTTTAAGTATCTCAAATAGCGAAATTTGCGAAAGGATAGTGAGTTGGCAAAGCCAGCTAGTAAGAAATAAAAGTCCAGTATTCAGTAACTCATCGCCATAATAACATACAACAACGTTTAGCAGTTTGAACACCACACCCACCCCCTCACGTCAAATATGCACTATTTGTAACAATTTGTGAGCGAAGAATACAGACAAGCTGAACTATTCATACTCACACAATCAGCAGCAGCCTGTCACTTGCTGAATTTAATTTCAACCAAAATATTCTGGACTCAACTCTATCGTCGTACAAACTTTTAGATCCCTTATACTATTATCATCTGATGTTTGTAAATAAATGTATTTATTTTAATTTGTATGAATTGTGTTGATTTATTTAATATAAATCAATTCCTTTACAAGGAAGCATCAGCAAACAGAATAAATTATCAACAACAAACATATTCAAATACAGGAGAAACTTCATTGATAGAAAAATACACCTGAGAGGGCCAGCAGGCACATCGGCTGCAAAAATAAAGAATATTAATGATGAGAACAATCATCAAAAGTAAAACATTCTAATAAAACCTACTAATCTCCAAAATTTAAATTAAAAAAAAACCCTGTTATAATTCAACTCCTCTGCTTATTATGTAGCTGCAATAAGCATAAAATTGTGCATTGTGAACGCTATTATCTAACATTGTTTTAGTCAAATTACATTTCTTAAACTCACTATAATCACCTTTTATAAATGGAGTTTGGTGCCAAAATGTTTAGGTAAAGGGAGATAAGCCAGGAATATTTAAGATTTCCTTACTCTTGTTTAAGCTGTCAAAACTTAAGACATGCTATAGTTTTATTTTTTAATTTCAGGTATATTTTAAATGTAAACTGATTACTAATCACATTTTAGGATAATCAGCCAATCTATTGATTTATGAGTTGATCAGAATTAATTTATTCTTATAAATTATAATATGATAATCTAAGCAGTATTTAAGGAAAGGAAATATATAAAACCAAATAATAAAATTCAACAATAATGAATGAAATTGAGGTGGCATAATATTTTTTACTAATCAAGTAAAACCCATATTTTAGCTATCATGCTATCTCATGCTAACTGTAGAACAATTAGTGGTTATAAAAATTTTTGGTGCTTGTGCATATCAACCCTGACATGTTAGATCGCTCTTAAAAATAAAATAGCTAAAGAAATGTATAAACTTTGTTATGTACTTATGTGGTAGATGAAAAAAAAGACTGTACACCAAAAATTATGTAAATTCATCCAGTATTTATTTAATTATAAATAAAAAAACGATTTTATCACTCGGTAGATATTTCCACCATTTTGTATCTTAGATTTTCCAGTGGTCAAGGACGATAACTCATATGTTCACGATTTCGGGGTTTGGAGGTCTCCATTGTTTACAAAAATGTAAAAATGTACGTAAAATCATTTTTTTTCTTTTTCTTATAATTTAATAACTACTGGATGAATTTGCGTAATTTTTTCTGCACAATCTTATTTTCAGCTAACACGTAAGTACATAATAAAGTTTATACATTCTTTAAATATTTCAATGTCAGGGTTGATATGCACAAGCACCAACATTTTTAACTACAAATTCCTTTGTCACTCTGATATAAGAAAGTTCACTCATTTCATTAAAAAAAACTTACAAGTACTCAGTGTTATATTTACTTGTAGGCTTAGCAGACTGAGACCTAGGCCCTCAAAATCTAGTCTGTGTATATGTAACTATATAATTCTGATTTTAATAAATAAAGGCTTATATGGTTAGATTGTTTTTTTCTGTCCCTACAATATTTAACAATAACATTTTATGCCTTTTCGAGGAAGTGTTGTAGTAGAATTTTACACACCCATTATTCTCAGCTTTACTCAAGGAAGATTGAAGGGTCCTTCAAACAAAATTAAGTCGTGGGGTTGGAGAATTGGGAGAGGATTCACTTCTAAATCCAACTCACTTCTAGATACTCTTTCGATGAAACGAGAAAATATATTAACAGTGCTCTTAATGTGTCTGATTGAAGTCTAGATTCTACTGTCCAGGATCCATCCTCCCATTAAAGCCACTCAATTAATGGGACGAATCAACATAGACTTCAAAGGGTCATTTCTCTCTGCTTCAAGAAATCATTATTTATTGTAGCAAAACTATGATTGGCACTACAACCAGTATAACTATCATTTGTGTTTCTAAACAGTTGTTTTAATCCTCACTGTTTTCTTTAAGCTGTGTGATTTTACATTTTATTTTATCATTGACAAAATTGACAATCCTGATCTAAAAATAAAACAAGCATTTTGGATCAACAATAAAAGATCAAGTCATAGACTTATTATTATTGTTATAAAGGCGTGGTGTCCAGTGCATTCTGATAACCTGCGCAGATAAAAACAAAATACCTCAACTTCTTTGGCACTCATTTACTTGAATTACAGGAATTAGAGATAGAACCTGACCTATTCCTTTTGGTGCAATGAAGAACAAGTTGCCTCTTGCAGGAGTCTCATTTTATTTACTTTGTGTCCCTTGTCATAAATGTCATGTAGAATAATATAACAAACCCATGAGCATTATTAATTTATTTATTCATTTAAGTTTTTTTTAATTTATGTTGATATATATATATATAGATAGATAAAATTTGACAAAATATAGAGATCAATGAAAAAAAAATTGATATACAAAAACAATACAATCAAAGTCACTCATATGGTGAGATTTTAATAGTCCACCATTACAAAACTTCCTCAGAAATGAGTGAAGATTTTTTTTTTTTACAAATTTACAAGCAAAAAAAAGACATAGACATGAAAGATAAAGAGAAGAGGAAGGATAAAAAACAGCGGAGAAATAAAATAAAAAGGCATTATCTTTCATGTCTTTTTTGAACTTTTAAATGTGCAAAAATAAAATCTTCACTCATTTCTGAGGAAATCTTTAGATAATAAAGTTGAAATATTAAAATCTCTTCAAATGAGTAAATTTGATTATATTATTATTTTGGTATATTCGTTTTTTTCATTTATTTATTTTATATATATATATATATATATATATATATATATATATATATAAACATAGTTTGAGCACCCAACAATTGTTTCAAAGCCCTGCCAGCTTATCAAGGGCAATACTGAATTATCTGAAACAATTGTCGGGCGCTCAAACTATGTTTATTTTAATATAAATAGCTCTAATATATATTGAGCACTTTGAAAAATATTGGTTTTGTTCATTTTTTGAATATTTGAACTGAATTAATTATATATATATATATATATATATATATATATATATATATATAATTTTTTCCACAAGACTCTAGTTTCGCTCTCCTTTGAGCTCATCAGTAGGACACATCCAAACTCGGAATTCAAAACCAGAGTAATTTGAATTCTAGGCGAGTACTCTTCCACTTGAGCTATCATACAGGAAAGTCTATTAACTAACACAAATCATGCAAACTGGTGCAATGAACAACAAAGAGTGTAGTCATCCAACTCCAAAGAACCCAGACCAATGTCTTATAAGTAGGATATATATATATATATATACACACAATAATATTTATGAATAAATATTTATTAATTATTTTAATTACCTACAGACATCGATGTTTCATGCTAACGCAATCTTCAGTGTAGGAACTAATTCTCAACGGTCGGTGGGCGCGAACTCCGATCACAAATCGCCACTGATTCGTAGTCGAGGATCTTATCCATCGGCCATAGCCAATTAGTTAGTAAATATAGAGGAATTTTAAATGTAAATAGCGAACGGCGGCTAGATACCAAGCAGTAAAGAGTGATCTTTCCTCCCACAAGGTAAGATGTGACACAAGGGCGGGAAAGTGGGATTTGAAAAGCCAGCACCCGAGAAGGTGAACACTCTGGCCTACAAAAAATGCCTGAGCAGCCCCGTCGGTATTCCCCGGTAGGGGCGCCTCAGACAGTAAGCAATAAACTTACTCCTCCCCAAAGAGGGGAGGCAAAGCCTGGGAGGATGGACCTTCTAGAACTGCACAGGACAAACCCACAAACCAGCGGAATCAAGACCTGAAGGCAAAGACAATATCAGTTTATGGGGTGCAGTATCCATCGGAACAGACACTACACTTTCTTCCTAGCCAAAAGGCCGAAGAATACAACATAAACCATTATTAAATGAAGGTATTTTAAATTAAAATGTTTAAATAAAAGTATATTTCTGAACTGCTATTTTCACCCAACAACTTTTCAAAGAAACAAGACAGAAAAATAAACAAAAAATAAATAAATAAAATAAAACAGAAATGTTCAAGTAACATTGAAGAGTTTAATCCAAAGGAAACAAATGCACTGGTTGAATAACTTAAGCACAAAAACAAATTATTTTCGTTTCCACAAGGCTAGCTTAAGTTTTCTAATTCAAATTGCCCCAAAACAATGAGGTGAAAAGAATATCAAGCAATCTTAATAATTTTAAAGCAATCTTTGCCAAAGGCCTGTGCACAATCTGGGTGTTCCAGTAAGTGTCGGCCTATAGCAGAGTTATGTTATCGATCTGTTGCGAATTTGGCAATTCAAGATGGTTCTTTTCTACCCTCTGTGTAATCTGGTGACTACTAGCTGGTAAATGTTGTTTAATTCTGCTATCCAATCTAATGGAATTACACCAGCATGTAAATTCAGATATTCATACGCTTTGTTTGATAAGTAAACAATCTTAATGAATGGATGTTAAGGTTGTTTTTTTTTTTCATCTTAACTACAATTCCTTATTTCAGAAATCCATATAAGAACATTAAGTAGTTGACAAAAAAAAGAGAGTTAACTCCCTTACAACCCCTAATTCAAAAATTATTTTTTATTAAAAACGAACAAAAACAAGGGAGTTAAGTCAGTTCCTATAAATCCTTGTAGATTATAATCAACACTGAAAGTACTAAAACATTTCTCTTCCTCAATTTTTTACTCAGAATAAAATTCTAGCATATGTTCCAGACTCTTCAATTAAAATTCACAAACATTTCATTTCAATAAGTAAAACACTAGACTCTATTAGTGTGTTGTCAATCAGATTCTGTCCAATTTTAAAGTTTGTTGATATATTCCCTTTTTTTTTTTCAATGTTAATCAAATCATTTGGTCAAATTAGCAGTGAACCCTAAACACTCTACTTGAATAGGAAATATATCAACTTTCCATCCATTCTGTGTACACTGCTTTCTACGTATCTATGATGGATATTTAAATATTTATAGAATGTAGATCTATTCATCTTTTATTTGTTTCTTATAAGGTAAGTTATAAATATGACCGTTTAATAATTTTTTTATGTTTTATACATAGATTAACAGGAAGATCCGGTATTGCCTAGGATTGAATGAGGAACCCTATGTCCATTTGAGCCAATCCAATAGCAGCATATGACCGCTTTTATTCTTATGTTTAACATTTTACAATATGCAATGTTTAGAGGTAAGGACAAAGGATGTACTCGGCATTGGTTGGGTAATAGAAGGTGTACGTAAAGTGATATATTGGTAAATTTATAGTCTTTAACCCCTTTGAGGCACACCGGGCGTTTCCCGGTAATCGATGACAACCCATTGGCACTCCTGCTTCAAGCCCTGAATCCCGTATTAATATTTCTATTCTTATTTTTTAAGTTTCTATAATTTTTCAAGTTATAAATAAAATAAAGTAAATCGTCATATTTCCTTTTTATAGATGTCAAGCATGAACGCAGACCCATGATCGTGTTGTGCCCCTTTTAATCAAAATGATGGTAATGTAGTTTCGAAATATATATGGCTATGAAGGTCTATCTCCAAAACCCTAGAAGGAGTTTTTGAACAAACAAATAAACAGACAGGAGCTATAACTTTATACACACGCGCACACACACACACACACATAATAGTATGAAAATATATTTATGGCAAGTAAGTGCTTACTTGCCATAAGTATATTTTCATACTACTACCAAGCTCTATTCACGTATTGAACACTGTTGAAGTAAATACTGAAAAAATAAATATGTAATGTATTATTTTATGTTATAATCTCAATGTATATACATTAAATATATTCGCCCGCCATAGTTAAATATAAGTTTTAAATTTCCCCCTCTCTATAAAAGATGTATCAAATTGGTTGCTACCACCACCATCTCTGATTGTATTGGAACTGTGGTAGGGAAATTCAATTTTCTATCAGTCTCAAAAATGTAATTGTCTGAGTGATGCTTGAAAAAACCGAACGGTTGAAATAAATTATTGCATCAACAATTATGTGATTTCGTGTTATTATATTTTATTATTGCTCTGTTTACTACATTGAGCTCTCATACCCGGATTTCCTCCTGGAATTATTCCATTATAACACAAATATATATATATATATATATATATATATATTTATTTATAAAATACAGAAATTTAATGTAACATCAGTACCGTAAGTTCCACCATTTCTAAAATGTTTATCAGCTGACGATAATCGGGATTAACCTCCCACTTTGAAACCGACGGTACCGATGTTACATTGAATTTCTGTATTTTATAAATAAATATTTACGCTTTTAATCCTTCGAAATCTCGGATTTCTTAATTAATCGAGCACTCTGCGGGGTTTTTCCTGCCCTACCACACAGTACTTATATATATATATATATATATATATATATATATATATATATATATATATGTATATATATATATATATATTGATTCGTCCATTGTTAATTCTTGTTAGGTACATTATTGTCAAAAAGGCTTTTTACTTATCCCATACCATCCAAGGGACGTCGTCAGGGAGTCATGCAGATATTTTATCTGTCATAACTTTTCAGTGGGCGTGATAGAACCTGGTGGAGCCCATGCCCTCTCCAGGCTACATACAGCACCTGGTATTCTCAAATGTTTACACATTTAATACTGGCCAGGCCCAACGTTGCTTAACTTCGGTGATCTAACGAGAACCGGTGTGTCAACGTGAGTATGCCGTATAAAAAGGCTTACGTCAATCAATAAACCAACATCGGCTTAAAAATTGTATATTTATACAGAGTTATCCCCCCTTATCGACAATTTATCTTTGCTGTAGTTTCAATTATCTGCTGTAAAATTTAGAAAAATTAATAATTTAAAAATGTAGAATGTTAATGTTTGATATTCGGGTATTTCAAAAAGAAGTCTTAATGTGTTTGTTTTTTTTTAATTTTAAATAAAATATTCTTAAAAAACCACCTTTACTTAAATTTGCTTGCATGGGAAGAACGCCATTTCTGCCACACAGATTTTTTCTACAGTACTAGTGTACACATTCTGACAATTTGACCCTAGCAAGAAAAAAGAGATGGACACATACATTTAAATCTATCTTTGCTCCTTCACTTAACGCCTAACAACTCTTTAAGTCTGCTGATTTACACCCATAACTTTCTTGATGTAATTAGGTTTTTGTAAGATAGAGAAAAAAGTTGAGTTATAAAAATCTTTTCACTTTTTTTTTTTTCACTAATAAACACACTGATGAAAAGGAAAATGTATAATCCCATCCTCACTTCAGCCACGTCACTTTCGCTTGAGATGAGGAAAGGATTTGTTTCGGAATTTTTTAGATGAGGATTGATAACAATAAATTGGTAGAGTGAGTGAGAGTCATAAAGGTTTGGAGTACACAAACAGGAATTTACAGGAGACCAAACTAATTTGGATGGTGAAGCTATTGAGGTTGTCGAGAAATTTTGTTACCTTGGTGATACCATTGGAGCACAGGGTTGAGCAGGTGCTAATGTGATCGCAAGAATTAGGAGTGGATGGAGTAAGTTCAGGGAACTTCTGCAATTACTAACCAGCAGAGCATGACCATTGTTGACCAAGGAAAGGGTGTATCTGGCATGTATACACAGTGTGGTTATGTATGGAAATGAAATCTTGCCAGTAAGGTTTGAGGACATGCGTTGCATGGAGAGAAATGATATGAAAATGATACAATGGATGTGTAATGTGAGTTTTAAAGACAGGCTTAGTTCTGATGACCTCAGTGTAATATTAAATTTGAATCTGGACAGTATAGGGAGATGTGTGCAGAATGGAAGGCTTTTATGGTGTGGCCACATTGAAAAAATGGATGAGAGTTTTTGAGTTAGTAGATGTATAGCAGTTTAGGTAGCAGGTTCAATTCACAAGAAAAGGAAAAGATGGGGAGAAGTGATAAGAATGGACTCAAGGGAGAGGGATAAATAAACACCTAGTCAGAGATAGGTTAGTTTGTAAGTCAATTTCTCAAAGATATCCAACATATGCCAGCGTGTAAAATAGACGTTAAACCGAAACATTGATGACATATAGCATTATCAAATGTATGGTTATTTCATTTTAAACGATATCTTATTCAGATTTTTAAATTTCAGGTATCATTCTTTTTCTTTTCTCTTTCAATTTGTTTTTCTTCCATTTTTACTTCTTTCTTCTTTCCCTTTTCATTTTCTTGTTCTCTGTTTTTCTCTTTCTTCTTCTTCTTCTCGTTTACTGATTATTATTTATATTATTGTGTTATTGTAGGAAATAGGCGAATCATGCGGAGGTAAAAGAACGGCATTAATGTATCCTGACTGTCATAGGGAGGTGTTGTCCTCTCATGCTGACAGTGCACATGGCTGGGACAAGGGAAACACAGCACATAACAGAGATGAAACGCCAGGTAAGCAACTAGTATATGTTTGACCTTATTTTATTATAATGGAGATTTGACATGTCATGTCTAGAACTGAAATTACATTCCATTTTCTTAAAAATATGGCATCATATCTGCTAGAATTCTTTAATCTTATTATATTGAGAGTTTTTGTCCAGTTACAAGATTAATATAGATGCCATTAACCAAGTAGACACCGTTATTTTGCATAATAATAATACTAATACTAATAATAATAATAATAATAATAATAATAACTGTCCCCCACCCACAAAAAATGGCATCAGCCTCGGCTGATACCACACAAAATAGTCGTGAAGACTCAAGGAGGATGGGAAGACCGAGGAGGGAGAGCACTAACCAGACCTCCACTGGAAGAATGCGGAGAGTGCTGGAACCTTGGGGAGGCTTATTGCCACCCAAATCCCAGAGAAGACCAATGGTCGTTGTCAGCGAGAAATCAATGGTAAGCAGCTGGTGTGATAATGCAAAGTCATTTGCAATGGTTATCGAAAGAGGTGGAGAGTACTGTAAATCTGGGGAAACTTGTTGTCACTCAGATTCCAGGAAACACAACCGGTTATTATCAGTGAGCAATCACTGATGATGACCAGTGTGAGAACTCCTAGTGAGTACATAATAATGATATTGTGTACAGTACTCAGATACACAAACAATTCATCGAAAAAATAAATAATTTATAAATTTTTATTAAATATGTAGAATGTTAATGTTTGATATTCAAATATTTCAGAAAGAAGTCTTAATGTGTGTGTGTTTTTTTTTTTTTTTTAATTTTAAATAAAATATTCTTAGAATATGAAAAAAAAAACCTTACATAGGATAATGAACAATTGTAAAGAAAATAAACGATTTATGAGTTATGATATACATGTGTGCATGTGTATTGAGAGGGGTATCAGGTGTAGTTTGGGCAAATTTCGGGAAACATGAAGGTTTTAAAGGATCCCGTGTCTTGGTAACCAACAACTGAAGCAGGCAGTTTGTTCCACGCTTCAGTAATTCTGAACACGAACAAAATGTTTCTGAAAGTCATGGGAGTTGTACTGTTTTCTGACTTTGTAGGCATGTCCACGTTTACCTTACCTGTATCTGGTGTGGCATTCACCTTGTGCAGGTTGAGCCGGCTTCCTCCAAAGGAGGAAGTTTCTAGGGAATATTGAATTCACAAGCGGCCCCTAATCGCATGTATATCCCGGTCAGGGGAGATGGCAACGTCAGTTTCTGCAATTTTTTTGCAGAAAGGTGTCACCGTCCTTCCACATACAGCACCTGATATTTTCGAATGGTCACCCATCTGGTACTGACCAGGTTGAACATTGCTTAACTTCAGTGATCTAACAGGACATGGTGTGTCAACGTGATTATGCCGTATACATGTCCACGTGTGTTAGGCACATGGAGATCAAAATGGTGCGCTCACGATTGCTGTTGGTGAGATGGTTAATAATTTTGTAGGTGTTTACTAAATCAGTTGCTAGACGTTGGAGCTTCAATAAATCTAAACCCAGGGCAGCAAGACGTTTAGAATATGGGGAGAGGTATTTACTTGGTTGCACGTCTCGGAACGATTTCCAGGCAATCAATGTTCTGAGTAAGATTGGGGTTACAAACTGATTATGTGGATTCTAAATGTAGTCATACCATAGCTGTATTCAGTTTTAAATAAATGGCTGGAGAGTGGCTAATAAAGATCTTGCTGAGTGATGCCAATGCATCTTTGGTCTTTTTGACAATTTTAGAAATGTGCTTTTTCCAATGCAAATCTCTGCTGACTAATACCATAGCCATGTTCACAAGAAAACGTCTTTATATTAGTATTGAGAAGGGAGTATGTGGATGTTGGATTTTACCTCCTCAAATCCATGGTAGTACTTTTGTCCACAGCTAGCTTCAGCTGCCTGTCTGTGATCCATTGCTGCATTGTGTCCAGGTATGATGGCAGGAAAGATTTATAGAGTGCAGGATCTGTATTTTTTTTTAAATCTCAAGCAACAGTTTGATGTTATTTGCATATTTCAAACAATTTCTCAAGTAGAGTGTCTGACCTAATGTTCTGGATCTGGTCTGGCTTTACATTGCATATCCACCTAATCATTACCCTGTCATTTCTCTGGAGTCGAGCAAGTGAGGCCTGGGTGAGGGCCCAACACTCACTGCCATACAACATCATGCTTCTCACGCAGCTATCATAAAACCTTACCCCTGGTAATAATTGGGATGGCTCGGGATGTTAGGATTGGGACAAGTTCTCTAAACTTTCCCTAAGCTGTTTTGACTCTGATGATCGAACTTAGTTCGCAGCCACCTCCAGCACTCAGCAAATCATATAATTTATATAATTGTTTTGAAAAGGATATTCAATAAATAACTGACCAGTATTATAGTTTCTAGTGTTATAGTTTTATTTTCACATATATAAGCAGCATCTTTGTGTATAAATTGAATGAGAAAGGCATTAGAAATCAAATAACTAATCTTTGCTCTTTTCTTTCTTATTAGTTTATTGCAAGCATCAATTGAACTGGGTTTTGTCATTGGTTTTAACTCCTACTATTTCCTATTTTAACATAATTTTAAATGTTATCTTTTATTATTATACTAAAGCGGAATTAATCAACGTCGGTTTATCTACGGCTTTTTCCCTATACTAATAACATAGAATATGTGCTAAAATGTTCTTTATTTTTTGGATTGAGTTATGTTGGAAAAAAAGTTCTATTTGAATTCTTTTAATTAGCCATAATTTTCAATTAACTTACGAAGTGACCAATCGTTTACTAAGTTTTGGTCTATCACTCTCACCCTCTCTCACTATATGTTGTTGTTTGACCTCCTCTTTTATTTTATATAGTATCTGTCACTCTTGCTTCCATCGCTCTCTCATTCTATTAACAGTCAAAGGTAATAAAACAAGCTATAAAACTCACTATTTGGAATAGTCTATTATAAACAAAAAGTATACTATTAACCTCTAGATGGAGAGAGAGGGGGGAGCAGAAAGAGACTAATTTTGTCTTTTTATTTAAAAAAATTAAACTGACTTTGCAAACTCACTTTTTTGTGATTTAAACAATCTAATCCGAACTCAATGAGTGACTCAACCTGTCAGATTTTTTCTAGACAGACGGACACGTTTTGTCTTTTAGATATATATATCTAAAAGACAAAACGTGTCCGTCTGTCTACCTACTAACTACCTTTAAGTTTGTAGACCTACAAATTGATAACCTACCCATATAGATCGTCTTAAGGAGATTATATTTTTCGTTAAAATTGATAACCTACCCTTATAGAGTGTCCTAAGGAGATTATATTTATATTTTGTCTTTACAGAGGGACAAGGAAACATGAAACCTCGACTGAAATTTGTTTACCTATGATTTTAATGAGATTTAAAGAATAATTGCACTACACAAAATTAAATAGATTCAAATTTTATCATTTTAAGACCCTGAAATGAGAGCTTAACTCTAGAAAAGTAAAGCCTTTCCAAGATGCCCTTAAATTCCTTAAAATAATTTTGTTTTTAACTGTAGTAAAATTGGAATTGGTAAAATTAAGATTTTTGCTTTGAATGAAAAATCTTTACAAATTGTCTTGTCAAAAGAACTAAAAATGTTATTAAAATCATTAATTGTGTTTTCTTTTTAAAATTTAAGTGTTTTGTTATTTTAATTTTATGATTACATTTTTAATGCCAATTTCAACAATAACAAAATAAAAAAAATAACAAAATGCAAACTTAATTTTATTACTCGCATTATTTTCACATGTGCTATATATTTATTTAAATACATTGTAGCAAAAGTTTAATCTAATTGGAAGGATTATTTGAAGATAGCATATTATTATTGTCATTTTTTATATGTGGGCAATACTTTTATTTAATCAGGGACTCAATTAAAAATATTACAAAAGTTTTCTGTGAAAAACATTCCTCTTTTTAAAGGATTAAAAAAATGATGTATAAATTGTCGTTTTAATTTCATATAAATAAAACAAGTATGCAAAGAAACTAAACTTAAAAAAAAACATAATAAACAAGCATCGGTAAACAATGAATTATTCAATTACATTATTTTCTTATGTATAATACAAAAATAAAAACAGAAATAGACGTTTTCAGAAATTATTCGACTTAAAAACTATTATTTGAAACAGCAAGATTGCAAATACACAGTCTAGATAAATGTTGATAATTGTTTATATTTTAATTGTACATTTTATCAAGTTTTCCCTCTTTTTTATGAAAGACATTTTTTTTTTTCATATAGAAAATATTTTACATAGTGCTATACTATAGAGTAGTATTATACAGGGATATCATTTTTTTCCGCGTTTTTTGCTTCAGAAACATGAGGTTGTGTTAAAATAAAGTTTTATTATACACAAAAAGTATGGTAGCCTTTAAGTAAACAGTGGTAAAAAAAGTAATCAAATTGAAATGAAAAGATTATAAGAACTGCAATAGTTATTTAATAGTATGTAATTACTTATGATTTTGATGCAATTACTAGGTTTATAATGAGGGTTGACGTTTCCTATGCTCACATGAAAATGGAACGGTCTGTCATTAGTTGATCCATCCATGTAGTTATCAAATACAAATGGTGTGACATGAGGGATCACTCTCTCTTTTCGGCCACATGGCTTATGTGGTAACATTGCAGTCACTCCATGCTCATCAGTCCAAATCTGATCTGTGACATGTCTTTGAGACAGGATCTCTGAGCATAGTTTTCCCTCTCATCTGCTAGAACAGTTTTTTTTTCACCACTTATCAAGGCCACAAGCTACTCAAGGGTAAGGGTTAATAAGATGGATTGTCAGTTTAATGATGAAGAATATTATGAGGGAATTGAAAATGATGAACGGAATGAAAAAATGTTTGATTATGATGGTTTATGACAAGTATTTGTTGGGATTTGATTTGAAGATGACCATGTGGTAGTCTGCAGGGAAGCAATCCCATGGTAATGTGTTCCACAGAGCCCTTTCATTACTCTCTACATATAGGAAGTAACATGTGCACAGTTGTGGTGTATCTTTTGTTTGATGTAAATAAATCCTGTTACGTTTACAAGTGAGGTTCGTAGTTCTCTTTTGTCCTCATCTGTTTAAACAAGTAGAAACTGCCACTCTTATACAATAAATGCTATGTTTTCATTTGGAATTCCTCTTTCTAACCAAATCAAATGGACACAGTAATGCACACGCATATATATATATATATATATATATATATATATATATATATATATATATATATATATATATATATATGTGTGTGTGTGTGTGTGCTTGATTTATAAATATGTGAGAAAATCAAAATGGAAAACTATCAAGTTGTTATAGACAATGTATTTCACTAACATGTGTTGCCAAATAAAATTAACTCCATAGGAGTGATAAGTTTGAATGAAACAAAACTATGAAAATGTTAATATCCGTTTCGTTTTGTTGATTTTTTTTTAACATTGAAACAATTTGGATAACTTTCATTAAAACTAATATCAAATTTTAGTGATTACTACAAAAAAATGTCTGAAATGTAATTTAATTCTCGAATTTGATCTAATTATCTGCTATAACTGGTTTCTCCCATTTGTTTTCTCGTCATATCTGACCAAATTACTACTAATACATGCCAATAGTATATATATATATAAATAGCAATGATCATGCTATTGTTCCTGACAATACTATGACGAATAAAACATAAAACAATACAGATTTTGATTGTCTCCCTTACACTAGTCAAAGTGAAGAACATTCTTTATTGATATTTTCTGTTCCTATTTCAAATGCATTTATAACATGAAACAAAAAAATCCATTCTATTCACATTTTCATATTTTTGTTTCGTAAAATTTGATCTGCCCAAATGATTTTCTTTGGTGCAACATGTAAGATATTTTTAACAATTACAGCTTTAATCATATTGACATTGCTCCAGGTATAGTTTCGTTCATAGAGATTGGATAAATAATCCTACTGTTCTTATACAATAGTATGCAGTAAAGCAGTATATTCCTTTAGCATACACATTGTTTTATACAAACATTTCTGGCTACATATGTGCATACATGTTTCGGATGAAGCTTAGGATGACTGAAGCCTCGTTAGGCCAAAGATTGAATTTAAAATGAGTGCTAATTTTAAGAAAATGATATTTTCGAGTAGGGGGTGTCATGTGACCAGAATCCAGCCAACTACCTAATAAATTAAGTCATGTTCCATCTCTAAACTATTATTATTTTTAATCTTTAGTTTTATGGGATCAGAACATTTTTATTATCTCGCACTTATGATAAGAAGGATGAACACAAGTAACACCTGTGTATAACATCATTTCCACTACTGTCGTTTAGGTTAAATAAATGGACACTTTTTTCATTTATTTATTCATTATTTTGCTGATCTGATTATTTTGGAAATTTTTCTGTGTATAGTTTTTATTCTCTATATAAGTTTAGGAGAGTAGAAAGTGGACCTTGGGTTTACTTTCGGTATGTTTCTGACAAAGGGGGAAGACCTGCTGTTTTCTGGGTTGGAATCTATCCATCTCGCACATATTGTTGCATATTTTTTTTTACCTTGAAGCAGTATATTTTTTTTTTAGCTCCTCACATGAAGTGGCTTCATGCTTTGTCTGGAGCAATTTTTATAAAAAAAAAAGTTAAAACATGGAGTCATTTTTCAGTTCAAACCTACTAATAAAATCAGAATATTAGGAATGAAGCTGCAATGAGAATAAAATACAAAGTAATATAATTTGTGAAACTAATTCTTGAAAAATATTTTTTGTATATATAGATTGCCTACTCATAAGATATTTTCGCTTAAAGGCATAATTTATTATTCTGATGGATGGTTACCATTACCAATATGTATATGCATATACATACAATTAAGTATACATATACACGCACATAGGAATTCATGCATATATACAGCGGTATATAAGTACACATAACTACACAGATATGTTTACAAAATATGTACTTAAACACAAAGTTAGAACTTTCCTAAGTGTTGTAATTCTCTATGCATACATTTAATTGTATTCTTTCTATAGGGTTGAATCTTGTGGTTGAGATGATAAAATAAATCTACTTATTGGGTATTGGCTATTTGGGGGGCAGGTTAAGATCTAATCAATACATTAAAAAGAAGGGTGATGTTGGACAAGTGATTTTTACAGAATTAGTGTTTGAATTTTCAACAGGTTTTTATCATCCTGTAATTGGCCATTAACAATAATCCATCATGAACAATACTGTAGCAATATCATTAATTATCATTAATGATAATTAATTAACATTAATTAATATTGTATTAACAGAGGTCTATTTTTATGCTATGTCTTTTATTTGACTTTATGCCCGGTTTTATGGGGTTTAACTCTACCTACATTTATTAATTATTTCATTTTCATTATTTATATATATATATATATATATATATATATATATATATATATATATATATATATATATATAATCAAGTATGAAACTAAAAGTAAACTTTTAGTAGATAGAACCTATAGTGAAATGGTTTAAGCTCAATATACGAGATAGAGCAATTATAAAAGATAGAAGAAAGAAGAGTGATAAACATGTACGAATGTCCAGATTTATTTCAAACTTCGATTGTTCAATGCAAGGTATATTCTGTAATAAAATTTTGTTTATTATTCTTTCCTTAAGCCAAGACTTTTCAAAGATCGAAATCTTATCATCAGAGTAATTATACAGATAGATAAGTTGGCAGTGGAAAAGCCAAAATTCAACATTTGAAAAAATATTATTAAGAAATATATATATATATATATATATATATATATATAAAATCCAGTCTGTAGAGTTAAACAAAAATACCAAGTGTGGCCACTCTTCAGATGTGTTAAATAACCACTTCCAACTTTTTAGCGTTATGAGCTGGATTTCTAGTGTTTTACATGAAACCACCAACATCATTGACGATCGACTTAATATATAGTGTTTAAAAAAAAAAGTCAAGTTCAATGATTATAACTTTAGTTATATTATAAAGAGACAAAAAACATCGATTTCATTACATAAATATAAAAAATAAATATTCAAACATTATTACAGAAATGTTCAATCGTTACCTAAAAGAGAAATGCTTCCCATCACCTTGGAAAACTTTGTCAGTCTTCCTAGTATTTAAAAATACTGGAGATCTGTCTTCTGCATCTCAGTACAGATCAACTAGTCTCCTGTGTGTCATGAGTAAATTGCTTGAATCTGTGATAAATCAACTTGTCAACCACGTCAGCAAAAACAACCTACTCAGTGACAAGCAATATGGATTTCTTCCTGCAAAATCAACAGCTGAAATGCTGACTGTAATATCACACAGGATCAGCAAATCTGTTGACGGGAAGCTTCACTTCTCGAGCAATAGCTCTTCACATATCAAAGGCCTTTGATAGACTTTGGCATAAAGGTTTACTTCACAAGCTTGTTAGCTATGGAATATCTGGAAATGTCTTCTCAACCATAAAATCCTTTCCCTTTGATAGGTTTTTAAATGTAGTCGTTGATTGGCAGAAGTCTCATGCACATAGTATCAATGCTGACATGCCTCAATGGTCCATTCTGGGCCCAACCCTCATCCTTATCTTCATCAATGATCTCCCAAATTACATTCTAAGATCATTTGTTGACATTTATGCCGACGACACAACCATCTATGGCAACCCTTCAAAGAGCATTGATGATCAGGATCTTTCTGATTCTCTCTCTTCTGACCTGGAATGAGGAAAAATGTGGCTGGTTACTTTTTATACATCTACAACCAAGCTTCTCTCCTTTCGCCACCAACGCTCTGATCTTCACTTTGCCCCAGTTGAAATAAATGACTCTCTCCTTGAAGAAGCCCCCTACTTTGATAAACTTCTGCGACTAACCTTCATTCAAGATCTAAAATGGAAGACTTGCATCAAATCTGTTGCCAAGGTTGCTGGAAAAATGGTTGGATCATTCTACCACTCCAGAAGGTATCTCACTCCTGACACACTCCTCTACTTGTATGAGTCAAATACGTCTTAAGATGGGGTACTGTTGCCACATCTGGGGAGGTGCTACTTGAAGCACCCTTTCCTACCTTGACAGAATGCAGAATCGACTTTGAAATCTGGTGGGGCATGCCCTCTTCTCTTCCCTGCCGCTTCTTTCTCGCAGAAGAAACGTTGCTAGTCATTCTATACTCTATCGTTATTTTTATGGTAAATGCTTACCTGAGCCCCAATCTATTGCCCCCCCCCCCCCGCCTGTAAAACTTTCACAACAAAAACTCGTAACTGTAAATAATTAACTTACCTCTCTTTGTATATCTAAAACTGAACAGAATTCAAAAATTCAACATCAACAAATATTAATTATCCTTGTGTACATATCTTTCAGAAATTTATTGTCCATAATTCGATCTTCAGCACAAAAAATCCTTTATCAATTCGTTACAGGCGAAATTAACAATGGAATTTTTAAATAATCACAAACACATAAAACAACAAAATCCAGAAACCTTATTTTTGGCAGGATAAAATAATTGGATTAAAAAGTCAAATGTATATATTGAAAAAAAAAGATGGATTCATTCTTCAAAGAAGGTAGATAAAAAAGTTTTATCTATATAAATTATTGACAATAGATTTCTGAAACATGTACACAAGGTTAAATAATATTTGTTGCTGTTGTGTAAAATTTTTCGGAGCATAATTATAAAATATTGATTATGTCATAAATTTTGTATTCTACTGAGTTATATATATAAATATATATATATAATAAAAAATTATGTTGAGTGGCTGCAGAAATGCAAGTAGCCTTATGAAATCTAGGATCGAAATGCGATTGCATTTGTGTCACCACTAACTATTCTTCCGTATTAATAGTATTATTATTTCTTACTCACTAGGAGTTGTTACATGAGCCATTACCAGTAATCTTCTCTGGAGTCTGAGTAAATAGTCTCCCCAGATTTCTAGTATTCTCCACTTCCTTCCATCACTATTGAAACTCACTTGATGTTTACAATTGAGCTCTCACTGATAACGGCCATTGGTTTTCTCTAGAATTTGAGTCATAAGATGTCTCCTCGGTATTTTACTACCCTCTATACTCTTCCAGTATTTTGCATACCCTTCTAGTTGCGCTATGAATGGTTCTATTTCTCCTTGGACTTTCAAATCTTCCCAGCCCCTACAGTCACTTTTTGTGAACCTATGTTGGCACCACAGCGTTTTTTTTAGGGGAGGAAATTATAATTAAGCTCTGTATTGAACCTTATTAAAATAAATGCTGGAAAATATCCCCAAAATATGTTTTAGTAAATATATATACATGTAATGGATAATAGAAATTCATAAGAGTTAGGGCGAATGTATATTCCTAAAAAAAATTTAAACCATTACACTATTTCGAAAATATACACTGCCGCCACCACCCTCACAACCCCTCTCACTATCTTGTAGCCTGTAACATCACAATTTGGATTTTTCACTCCTACCCTAGCACCAATATATGTATAAATATTGACTCTTTTACTTTATCATGTATTCTTCATAAAGTCTGCACTTGGACAAAATATTGAATCAAGTCATGTTCTTGTGTTAATCTATTTTTGTTCTTATTAGTTTGACTTTTTGCTTATATCCTTTTTCCAATGTATATTTTTATTATAATATAAATATATTCATAAATATCCATCCTAGGATGGATTCATAATATTGAGGCACCTTTTGTCTTTTTAATAACTGGAAGAAGTCAACTCTCAACAAGGGTGAAAAAGTGTGAAAAATAGAACTAGCATACCAACATTTGGGCTTAGGAAAAAAAAATTGAGAATCACCATATTTTGTGTCTTTTGACAATGGTTTAAATCTCATTAAACATTTTCAGTGTGAGTGGATGCATGTATGTTTCCCCAGGTATCCATTTAATGATTTCAAGAGATTTGACCCTCAAATACATCAATCAAAAACGTACTGCTCTAGTGAAAACTGCTTGAAAAAAAAACGATTAGAATACATTAAATAGATTGAAATTTGATCAATTTTGAGAATAAACATCATCTTGAATAATTTGGCTTTGATTTTAACTCCATAAAATTTCAGCTGTGGGTTCAGCATACTCTGTTCAAATTCTGCCAAAGCCATTAAATAACTTTCACTAATTGTTTTTTTAAAAGGTTGCAATCAGGTGATTTTCTAATACAAGGCACACCATGCATCCATACAATAATCACTTGCCTGGTGGAAAGACTGGATCCTGTTCTTCACAATGATCAAATTAATCTGTGGTTATCAATGTGACAAGAGAGTCCATCCTCCTTCTCCTCCTCCTCACTCACTAGGAGATCTCACACAAGTCATCATCAGTGATCATTCACTGATAATAACCAGTGATGGCCCTGGAGTCTGAGTGACAACAAGCCTCCCCAGAGTTCTAGCATTCTCTGCCTCTTTCGATAACCATTGCAAATGATTTTGCGTTATCGCAACAGCCACTTACCATTGATTTCTCGCTGGCAACGATTATTGGTTTTCTCTTGATTTGGGTGGCAATAAATATCCCCAAAGTCCCAGTACTCTCGGCACCCTTCCAGTGGAGGTCTGGTTAGAACTCTTCTTCCTTGATATTTCCGTCCTCCTTGAGCTTTCACAACTATTTTATGTGGTGTCAGCCAAGGCTGGTGTCATAACATTGTTGTTGGGGTTTTGAGGGGGAGGAGGGGGGACGTTTATGAAATTTCTTGCCATTCCAATTTCTTTGGGTTTATGTGGTGATGTTCTTTCTAAGTTTTTGTTTCATTCCTATTGCAACTTCCATGTGACTGATTAGTGTTCGCAGTTTATTGGATTGGTTTCCTTAATATTACAACTGTTTTCATCATTGATGTCCATTGTATAGTCGCAGTCTTCCCTTTGATTCAAATTCCTCTTCGTCTTTTTTCTAGTTTTTTGGGTACTTCCTAGTGCTCCTATAATTATTGGTATTATATTGACTTTCTTCATGTTCCATATCCCTTTTAGTTCTCAGGCAAGTTCCGTGTATTTGTTTCATTTTTCTTTCTTCTTGATCTTCACCCTGTAAACTGCTGGGATGTCAAAATCTAAGATTTGACAGGTTTTCTCTTTGTTGACTATTATGACATCCAATCTCCTTGCTTGGATGAGTTTATCTGTTTGAACCTCCATGTCCCAGAGGATTTTGTGATTTTCGTTTTCCAGTACTGTCTCTGGTTTGTGTCTGTACTATTTGTCTGCATGTTCAAACTGCAATCTTTTGCATAGTTCCCAGTGTACTGTCTTATCCACACAGTCGTGTCTGTACTGGTATTCTTTTAGGGCTAGTTTGCTGTAATCACTTATGAGATTTACCATTTTGTCTCTTTGTCCACAGAGTCTGCATTTACTGTTTTCCTAAGTTTTGCCTTGATATAATTAGTTTTAATTGCATTGTTTTGTGCAGCTGTCAGTAGCAATTCCATTGCTCTGTTTAGGTGTCCTTTTCATAGCCATTCCCAGATGTTTTCGTGAACCTCTTCTCTTGTCATTCTTATGAATCGTCTATGTAGCTGTTAGTCTTCTCACTTTTCTTTTCTCGTTTCTCTGTCATGTTTATGTTGACAGTATCTGTTGTTGCAGTGATCAGTCTTTCTGTTTTCTGGGTTATGTATTTTTCCAATTCATTTTTATATCATTCACAGTCTTTTATACTTACGAGTTCTCTTCCCCCTTCTCTCTTTTTGAGTCAGTATCATCCTTCGGACATAGTGCATTGTTCATAGTCATTAATTTTTGTAGTCTTCTGGTCAAGATGCCTAGGTTCTTCTTTTGTCCAGCATATGAATGGACCAGAATATCTTACAAGTGATACTGCCCAGGTGTTGATTCCTTTTATTAGATTCCTATTATATAATTTAGTTTCTAAAATGCTCTTGTTCTTCTCAGGTATTCTTTTCCAATCTTCTATTTCATTTCTGTTGATTTGATGATGTCTGCTTCCAGAACTCCCAAGCATTTATGAATCATGTTCGGCAAATGCCCTCATGTCCTCTTGGTTGGGAAATTCCATACCCTCCACAGTCTCCAGTTTTCCCTTTTAATCTCTAGCTGTGAACACTTTTCCATTCCGAATTCCATTTGAATATCCTGGCTGAATATTCTGGTCATGTTTATCAGCTTTTCCATTTTCAAATAGCTTCAGGTCGTGAATATACATGAGGTGCTTTTTTTTAATGTGTCTATAAACTTGTATCCAGCATCACATTTCCTGAGTATGTTGTTGAGTGGCATCATGGCTATGATAAACAGTAGCGATGATAAAGAGTCTCCTTGGAAAGTGCGTCTCTGTATTCTTATTACAGTCAAGTATTATCTTCCAGCTGTTAGTTCCAGTCTCCATGGTCACCATTCTGGTACGTCTGATTTTTGGATACATCTTTTCAGGTTCTGCGTTAACCTTTCATGTAGGGTCTTGAATTTTTCAAACCAGTATGCATGTATTCCATCATGGCCTGGTGCTTTTCAATTTGCCATTTTTTTAGAGTTGTCTATAGCTTTTCTTAAATAATTTCGGTTTTTGTTCCTTCTTCAATTTTCTGAAGTTTTTCTTTGATGTTTTTCAGCTATTCGGTATTTCTGCCGTGGTCTTGTCGTTTCCCCCATATCTTGCATCAGAAGTGTTTTATTTCTGTTGGGTCTGGTTGTTCTATTCTTGTTCTTCTTCCATTTACATTTTGATAAAACTGGCTTTCATTTTTTTCAAAAGTCCTATTTTGTTTGTTCTGTTCAAATTTGTATCTGTATCATCTAAGTCTGCCTTCTTTTTCTGTTATTTTTTTGTTTCAGTTCTTCATGTTTTTGATTTAGTCTTTCTTCTTTGTGAGTCATATTTCCTCTCTTTCATCATATTTATGGATTTAACTTCTTTTTGAAGTTTGTTGGTCTGGGTTTCAAGTCTTTTGGTGAAGTTAATGAAAGCTATCGATGTTCTTCATCTTTCGGGGCTGGGGGTTGACGATGTGAATTAGATATGTTTCTATCGGACAGGTTTCTGGACACTCATGGAAAAGGATGACAAAAACAACATTTTCACTAAATATATATTTTATTACTCTTAGCAAAGGATCTATTTGTTTTTTTTTATCTAAGAATTGCTTCTGACTATTTTCAGAAGAGCATGAAGGGTTCTAATTTCCCCTATTTATCCGGACTTTACATGATGATTCGTCACTTCTAAGTTTTAAACTGCAACTGTTCTTAACGCCAAATCCTTTTATATCACATGATTAAATTAATCAATCCGATATGGACCTTATATCAGGTGATAGGTGAATCTGGGGGTCAAACCTTGTAAATCATACCTATGCAAATCTTGGCAAATCATTCTACACTTAACTTCAAAAGCAGATTACTGAAAACGAAAAAGACAAGAAGAAAATTACCTGTGTTCCTTCCTTTCTTCCTTTTTGTGTTATATACCCTGACAGAGAGTATGTTGTTGCCTGATGCTGTTTCCTGTAAGCTAGTGTTGAAGTTGCTGTCTGGATATTTTTATCTTGGACAACTGGTACACTTGTGAAGAGAGCACCAATTTTAACTTCAAATATACTTTATTTAACTAAACTATTTTGATCTCCACTTCTTTATCTAAGAGTTGCTTCTGACTATGTTCAGAGAAAGTATCAGGGCTCTAAAACTCTTATATCTGTGGATGTCACATTCCATGTTTCTTCATTAAAGTCTCACCAGAAACTGAAATCCTACTTCAAACATTTTCTCTGTCACATGATAGATTAACTAATCAGACATCTTCCTTTGTATGTAGGGTATCAAGTGATCTTAAAGGTGATCACCAGTCAAATGATTCAATCTACACTTAACTCTCAATGTGCTTTATATTCTCTTCTACCATCACCATTTATTACTTACCCTTGCATTCTCCCTCTCCTCTGAGCCACACTAATTAAGAAAAAAGCAAAAATGCTAAAAGCCATGACCTAATTTCAGTGCAGAATACTCTACAGTAAATACATACAGTTTGTAAAAAAAAAATTAATTCTTTTCTGAAATGATAATTTATTTCTTGTTTTGTTCTTTTCTTTTTTCAGATCAGTATAGTTCCCACTACTCCCTGGCCCATACTCCATGGACCAACCAGGACACATATATGAAGCACATGAAACAGAGATTCTCTTGCCCAGTCGAGAGAAACGTATCCACCAGATGTGTGCACAAACCAAATGTTGGGAAAATTCCTGAAGGTGGTTCAAAATGGACAGGCATGAAACCATCCAAGCCCTGGACTTTACCCGAAACCAGGAGAACTGGGTCAAATGCACAACAGGCAATAACAGAAGCAGACCTTAACTATTCAGGTCAGGTCGACTGTCTTGTACAATTACCACTTTCAAAATATTATGTTCTGGAACAAAACGTGGAACAATCTTCACAGCAAATTGCACATCCTGAACCCCGTGGAGGCACTGATATCGGCCCTCAAATGTCCCTCCCAAAATACTATATTCTTGAATCCAACTTAGAAGCTCAGTCGTCATCAATACCAATGGCAACAGCAGCATCTCATTCTGATAATTCAGAAATGTCTGAACAGCAAGTCGCATTATCTTTACCAAAATATTACATCTTAGAATCAGAAACACAAAACAATGCGCAAGCGTCACATTCACACGATTCTGACCAAACAGTATAACACCTGCCAGAGTTGATAGACTAAGGTACAGTTAACATTAACAAGGCAAGAACTAAGTTTATACATATTAAAGCAATGGGGAAAATATGACACTATACAGGCATTACAATAAACCAAACCAGAGTTAAACTTCAGTCGCTTGATATTGTGAATACGGATCTTCTTATAAAATCAGAATTGTTTTAACGTAAACAAAGCAAGAAAACATACTCTTTTCTTAAACTATGATTATCGACCTTAATTTTTGTTTATTTCTGGCTAACATTTCATTCATCTTAATTTCATCTACTTTTTATGGTGACTATTTGGGCCGCTATTTTGAAGTTGTTAATGCAGATTGAAGGGCAGAAATAAAGAATAAGATTTACAGCCAGACTTTAACTTGCATTGTTTTGAATGCTTGTTTTAGCATGACAGCTGCTGCACACTGTTAGAAAACAAGGGTCACGGAAGATTTAATCGTATTATATAAACTTATTTCTTATTTTCCACTGTTATCTGATATGTTTTTTTTTGTTGTTGTTTATATATGCAAGGTATCTGACGGTCTGAGTAGTTGTAATAAAAAGCATCTGAAATTAGGAAGTAGGAAAGATTAATAATAATTTATAATGATTCATTATTTAATGAGAAAAATAAAAGATATTATTTTCTACTTAGTTTCACAATTACATAAACACACATATACATATATATATATATATATATATATATATATATATATATATATATATATATATATAATGATGCATTATGGGTTATTATACTAGGTAATAAGTTGGTATATATCTGTTCCAATAGTATTAATAGCACTGGTATATATGTTTTTGTGGTTTACATCGACACACCTAGATTTTAATCTATATGACCTTTTCAGAGACACTGCCCTGTTAAGGTAGTGACTGAGGAGGTTACATAGACTGAAACCTCATTTTGTCAATGTAAGCACAAAAAAGAAATTATATATATATAAATATATATATATATATATATATATATTATATATACATACACAGTTAAGGATAACATTATTAGCTCTCCTATTATTTTTTTTAAATCCTTTCCCAAGTGCTATTGAACGGAGCAAGGAATCTATAATATGCCATTTCTAAATATATTAGTTTTATTTTGGGATCTTGCATTATTTTACTTAGCACTCTGATCAAAATGAACAAAACTAAATAAATATTAAAGTCAAAATAATTAGCCTCCGTCCCCATCTCTGATGTTAATATTTAATGCTGTATCATTTTTGCTGAATAACATCCTCTGCTGCGATTTAGAGTTGTTTTCAACAAGTTATAGACATGTCTCCCGAGGAATCTCAACCCATTCTTATTCGGAAAATCTTTCAAGCTCCTCAGATTTGAAGGTCTTACGTATGGACCAAGTCTTCCGTTCAGCTCACAGGTTTTCTGTAAGGTTCAAGCCAAGGCTTTGAGCAGGTCAGACAATAACATTAATGATGAACTCCTGGAGATATATTTTCACGTATGTGTCATATGCTTCTGATCATTGTCGTGTTGGAAGGAAAAATGATAACCATGAACAAGATTTGCTGTTCACTGCTTCAGTTTTTCTTTCAAAATCATCTCATATTCTTTGTTCTTCATACTTTCTGCTCTCATAAGATTACTCAGTTTCAGATACAATGTCTGGTGCTACCAGATCAGGCTGTCTGAAGATATCGGCTTCCTACCCAAAATACACCACATATTGATGTTATTGTTTTTTTTTCTTTCCCTTTACAAAACTCAATCATGTTCTGCAAAGCCAAGAACAAAAACAACAATTTTCCTCTACAAAACAACCAAAGCAAACACCATGAATAAATATTTAGAGATATAAAGAACTTGAAGCATAAAAAACTTTTACCAAAGTGACTGGATTCGGCATTAAATACCCCAAAATGGGTTGATATGCCGTAAAACAAAACAATCAAACCAAACACAATGAAGCATATTCAAGCACTATACCTCTGCCACAGTTTCATTATGGCAATTGTGGTTTCTATAGACAAAGAGCTCTAGTTTTGTCTTATCTGAACAAATAACAGTTTTGTCTTATCTGAACAAATAACAGTTGTATCTTATCTGAACAAATAACAGTTGTATCTTATCTGAACAAATAACAGTTTTATCTTATCTGAACAAATAACAGTTTTTTCTTATCTGAACAAATAACAGTTGTATCTTATCTGAACAAATAACAGTTTTCTAACATGCATCGTTTTTCGCTAGGTTATCTTCATCATACATCAGTCTGGTTTGAAAGTGTCACTTCTGTTGAATTTTAGTTTTTCATTATTTTTTACCTTGCAATCAATTCTTGTGTAAAATTCCAACGATTGTCTTTGTGGAGATTTCAATTTAAAACATGGCTAAGTTCTTCACAATAGTCTTGGCAGTTTTTCTAAGATCTTTCTTTATACGCATTTTAATTAGTTTTATTTCAAGAGGCGTTGAAGTATTTTACTTCTGACCTCTGTGTAGATCTTTGTAAAATTGTTTATGATTCTTCTTCTGCCAATTCTCGGCGATTAGAAATACTTTGGTGACTTTGTGTCAGCTTCTACATCGTAAACATTACCAATTCTTTTTCTGATGTCTAAAGAAATTTATTTTGCTTTTAGCGTGACACTTTCACAAATGATAGCTCAGACTCTTACTTCAATTGTTATACTATGTGGATAAAGATGCATCTCGATTCACAATCTTAAAAGGCATGAGTAATTTAAAACAAATTAATAGACAACAGTAGTTTGATCTATGTATTCAAAATGAGTCCTTTATGGAGAGCTACTAATACTGACTCTGCTAGATTTGGGTTTATTTGAAATAAATCTATTATTTTGTGCAACTAAATAGACATTTACTCTTTATAGAGAAGGCTAGGATTTTTAGTCTCTTTATAAAAAAATTCCTTGTTTTGTTAAAAAGCAATTGGGAAATTCTTTTAAAAATAAACACTATTTGGGAGGGAAAGAGGTTAGTCTGTCCATAACTATATTTAGTGTATGTATAGTTCGACAGCAATCTTTCATGTTTTTGTGTCTTATTAAAAACACAGATTCTTGTCATTTTTGTCATTAAATTTCGTAAAGTTTTAAAATAAACACATTAATATATTAGTTCTTTAATAATAATAATAATAATAATAATATATATTATATATATATAATATGGATGGCTCCAAGATAAAAAGATGACTTATAGTCTTTAATAAAAAAAAATAATACTAAATGCATACTTAGAAACGCATTTACACACACACACACACCCACTATATATATATATATATATATATATATATATATATATATATATATATAAAGTAAACATCCACAGGATAAAAATCCAAAGAATTTCAACCGGGCCTTTAGAGTGCTCAATATCAAATTGAGCTTTCATATATATGATTATTGTTATTTATACTGGCATGTCGATATTATCGATCAACAGCTGTTAGAAACCTAGATCTCATAAGGCAGAATGAAAATCTGATCCTTCCCTTAGGTCATATTTGGAAAGATATATATATATATATATATATATATATATATATATATATATATTATATAATGTAAAATCTATATTATATTAATATATATGTATTTTATGTGTGCTTATCAGATAAAGAGTAGCAACACAATGTATATTAGAGAGTAATAATGGATGAGGAAATTGTATAGTTTGTTGAGAGATCAATAAGTCAAAATTGGTGAACTGAAGTACTATCTCGTTTCTGAAGAAATTAGATCACCCAATAAATTATTCATTTGTTAAATCTCAATCATATTTTATCAATTGTACCAAAGGCAAATAAAATAATTGATTGGATGATTAGGAATGTAATTTCAACAGAATAAATAAGACTAATAGATGAACATACAAAAATCTGTCCGGCCTTCGTGCTAGAAGCAAAGTGTAGTATCTGTTTTGTTCTCAGTCAGAGGAGGAGAAATCCTTCTAGATTAAGGCAATTGTTTTTTTTTTGTCATAATCCAGAGTGTCCCTTCTTGGGGAGTTGGATATCCCCCTATATAAAAAAACGACCTTGTGTGTTAACTCTGTTCTCGTGGGGACCTTATATAGAATATTGCACTCAATCCTTGACACCAGTCATATGAGAATTGAGACATAATATTAAAATTAGAAGGTGTTAACAATTGACTAAACTCATACAAGGAATAACAGATTATAATTTAAAAAATAGGTTGCAATCCTTAGGTTTAACTACTTTATTTGGAAAAAGAATGGAGAGATTTAATTGAGACCTTTTAAAATAATTTGTGAGATTTCTAAATACGAAACACATTTTTTTTTATATCTTTCCTCATTCTGGTAATTTATTGTCAAGAAATATTTCAAAATTAAATCTACCACCCGATTCTATTTATTTTCTAATAGAGTAATATATTTTTGGAAAAAATTACCGAATCAGTTAAAAAAAATAGCGCCGGTGTACAATATCTAAAGAGTAAACTCAATGAATTCAGAAATAATGGTTAAATAATAAATACACAATAACATTTTTGGGTATATATGATGAAATAGTTAATAGAATTTGATATATATATTTTTTTGTTATGTATTGGGTGAGATTTTAGATATTTTTATGTATACATCTGTCTATATAAAAATTATATATATATATATATATATATATATATATATATATATATATATATATTAATCTATCGTGAAAAAAAAATATATATACACACATATATATATATATTAATCTATCGTGAAAAAATATATATATATAAACATATATATATATATATTAATCTATCGTGAATATATATATATATATACACATATATATATATATATATTAATCTATCGTGAATATATATATATATATATATTAATCTATCGTGAATATATATATATATATATATATATATATTAATCTATCGTCAATATATATATATATATATATATATATTAATCTATCGTCAATATATATATATATATATATATTAATCTATCATGAATATATATATATATATACACACATATATATATATATTAATCTATCGTGAATATATATATATATATATATATATATATATATTAATCTATCGTGAATATATATATATATATATATATATATTAATCTATCGTGAATATATATATATATATTAATCTATCGTGAATATATATATATATATTAATCTATCGTGAATATATATATAAGAAAGAGAAAAATATAGTAAAAGCAGATTCCAACGGCAATATCTTTATTTTCCAGCAAAGAGATTCATTTTAACAGCTGTTTCTTCAATTGTCCAGACAATCAAGGTTTTCGACCATAACTTGAATCTTCTAGGACAATGAATCATCAGAAAAATAGTTAAAAAACTTGAAAGCTTACTTTTAGATCAATTTTTTGCCCCAAACATGTGTGTTTATCCCAATATATACATTTTTTTCATTAGAAGTTTAAATAGGATTGCTGATTAAAATAAAATATGCTCAAAAGGGTATAATAAATAAACCGATAACGGATTGAACGGTTGAAATATACAGATTATCAATGATTCATATGGTTTCCTTTAAACTTTATTACCTTTGTATAAGTTAGATTTGATAAAATTCGTACAATTCTAGAATTTTCTTGAAAGTATACTACTGCTACTAATTCTATTTATCTTCCTCCCACAAGGCAAGATGTGACACAAGGTCGGGAAAGTGGGAAAAAACCAGCACTCGAGAATTTGAGCACTCTGGTTTTTTAAAAATTGCCTGGGCAGCCCCGTCGGCATTCCCCGGTAGAGGCGCCTCAGGCGATTAGCAATAAACTAACCCCCTCTTAAAGGGTGAGAAGGCAAAGCCTGGGAGGGTGCACCTCCTAGAACTGCACAGGACGGACAACTGATAGACCGGCGTAAATCCAGACCCGAAGGCCCGGACAATACCGGTCTATAGGGTGGGGTAACCCCCCCCCCCGGCTGAACTACTACTACTAATATTAGTATTAGAACTACTACTACTAATATTAGTATAATAATAATAATAATAATAATAATAATTTTTCCTACTTTAAATGAGAAGTCAGCCAAGTATATAAAAGCTCTATATATGGATTTCCTTGGAAAGAAGACCAACAAAGTTAACTAACATTTCCACTTATCAAAGAAAATATGACTTTTCACTATTAACTTGGCTATTCATTAATAAATATCTGAATAAGTGAAAACAGTGAATTAATCCAGAGGCAAAGACAAGAACACATGACTAGGTAGGACGGGTGGTTCACTGAAAATTGCAAAAGTGTTTCAAATGCACAGACCAATGGTAAGTGCACAGGTCAAAATCTGTTCTTGATAATGAAACAGATCAAGTCCCTATGGGATCTTGAAGCACAAATGGATTACCCAATCTTGCCGAGACAGCTATAGTTATAATGAACAATAAGACAGCATTCCTCATTATCGAGTTTACTGTTCTGATAGAACAGATACTGAATTTAAAAACGAATGCCGACAATGGAAAACTATTTTGACTTTATACCAGAAACTACAAACAAAAAACTAATAACAGGTATTTTTAACCTGCATCTGTTCGATCTAGTAATGAAAATACTGTTTCAATCTTAAGCATGATAAACCAACAGGACTGAAGTACGGACGGACAGAACCTCCTACAGATAACTGGACGCATCTAAAAATTGCATTTAAAACTTAAAAATGACAGACTAATGGAAATGCTATTTCAAACTTAAGCGTGGCAGTCTGACTGACAGACAGAGCCTGTTATAGGGATGCTTGGATGCATCTAAAATAAGATGCGTCCTTTCAATCTGCACGTTCAACGATGCAAGTGCTATTTCAAACCAAAGTGTGACAGACCAATCGACTAACAGACACAGCTTCCCAGAAAGATGCAAGGAGACATAATATATATATATATATATATATATATATATATATATATATATATAAAAAGTCCTGAAGAGTCTATCAGAGAGACTTCAAAACTGGAGATCCTGGAAAGTATTTAGACCACCCAGATGAAAGCATTATTTTGAAATCAACCTGAATACCGAAGAGAATACTGGAGCATTGAAGATACTTGTTGTCACCTGAGCTCCACTGAAGCTACACTCTATCAAAGACAGTGCTGATGTGAAAAGTAAATAATACAAAACTAAAGAAATATATATTAAATCTTTGAGAAAAATTTATTTCTAACAAAAATATATATTAGAAAGTTTCAAGATGAGAGAGAAAGAGAGCGAGAGAGAGAAAGAAAATGCTGCATCTTCACTTTCACTCCTCATCACTTTCTTCCTCTCCCTCAATGCTGCTGCTAACAACAACAGCTGCAGCAGCATCAATACCAGTGTCTACATCTGGATATATATACATCTCATCTCAGGATGGATTGTCGTGGATTTAACAGCACAGGTAAGTTAGTTATTGATGTTTTTGCCATTTCGAGAGCATCTGTTTAACTTTATGCATTCAATTAATGTAGGTGTGGGGGGGCAAGATTTTACTGTTTTTACTTTTTAAAACTTTTTCTGCATTTTTTTTCTTATTTCATATAATTTCCAAATTTTGGGCAATTTTTTTCAATATGTGCATTTTCTCTCTAAGCATAATTTTCTCCACTCTTAGATTTTCAAGAACAGCTGCTAAAAACTTGGGTGGGGGGTATATCTTATCCCTATTTTGAATAATCCCTTTTAAGAACCTGTTGTATGGAATTGAAAAGATTTTTTTAATTAATTTTAGATAAAAAAACTCCCATAAAAAAAGAGACAAAGGAAAACTTTTTTAAAAAGCTTCAAAGAATGAATCCTTTAATAGAAAATGTTTTAAATTTTTATATATATATATATATTATATTTATTTTTTATTTCGTTAAATTAGTGTTTTAAAAGTGTATATAATTTTATCTATTTTGAAATTTCCATCTGTAAAGATAAGTGATTAAGTTTGGAAAATGAAAATTAACTTTTATTTCTCAATTTAAGTTTGACAAATTTTCTTTTAATGTAAAATCAACGTTAATTATTAGCTTTTTAAAAAAAAAAATTACATGCAAGTATATTTTTGTAGCATAATTGTGATTACGTGTAACATTTCTGTTATTAATATAACTACTAGTAAAATAATTTTGTGTTTTAATTAAAAAAACTACACTTTTCAGAAACACCAGATTGAACTAAAAATATAAACTGTAGTAATTTACACCAAATTAAATAAGGAAATAAAACGACGTACACGTATTTAGCAGATTAAAAAAAAAGTGATTAAGTTTTTAAAAACATTAGTTAGACTCAGACAAAAGTTTCATTAAACGTTTTTCGGATGTTTTTATTTTAATTCTTTTTGGTTTTATTTTTAGGTTTTGTTTTTTTAAACTTTAATAAAAACAACAAATAATAAAACAATAAACAACAATTTTACAAAAGCTACAGGTGCATGAATAAAATTGTTGAAAATATTATCATTATTAAATACGTTCTATTGCTTCTCTTCTAGAATGTTAATTTAAATTTGGTTTATTGTTTAGAAAGTTTACTATTCATCTTAGAAAATAAAAAAATATCGAAAAAAGAAACATGAAAGTTGTTAACCGTTTCTTGAATATATGCACGAACATTTTTTGCGTTTCTTCACTGAACCAGGAAAGCCAAAAAAAGAAACTAGTTTTGTTTTTTAATCTGTAACAAATTTAGAGGAAAAAATGTTTACTTCAATATTGACAGAAAGGAATGAGTTAACTTTGATTTAATTTTATAACCTATAGATTAGATTCAATTTTCCAATTTATGTATCATTTGTGTTTGTTATAAGTTTTAGCTCAAAATCTTTTTTTCTTCTATATTATAAATATGTTTTTTCGTACATTTGTTTATTTCTCTAAAAATGTCATGTTGTCTTTTATTTTTTTTGTTAATTTTTCACGTGAGATCGAAATATAAAAGTTTAGTCCATTGGATAAATATGTGATCCGATTTGATCGCATTTTATGTTGTAAACAGATTTTGATATTATATTTTATTTTAGGGTGGAGCACTCAATTTCTGAAAAATGATTAAAGGCGTAATTAAACAGTTTTCTTCTAAGAATTAATAAAGATTTTTTAAAAAGTTATAAACGATCCTTATTGAATGTTATCGTTTAAATATTTGACTTATTTAATTTTGTATGAGGAACCGACATCTTAAATGAACAGCCGGTTAAAGTAGGTACATTATATTCATTAAATTTTATTTTCAGTGTAAAATGTTAATAAACTTTTTAAAATATGATATGCAATATATTTTACAATATTGCAAAGAAAATGTATACCAATAAAATAAAAAGTACTTTTCTTATATATATTTCAGAAAAGTTTTTGGGACTAAAAAAAATTAGTTTTCTTTTTCACACACATACATAGGTATTCCCTCTCTCTTATATATATATATTGGTAAATTATTCGTTTCCTAGCCAAAATGGCGGACAATGAATCGACTGCTTTTTTCTGATTTCTTTCCGATCTCACAAATGAGTAAGTAAATCCCAAATAATAAATTGTTTTGGACTAATTACCCAGCTGTATTTCCTTTAAGATAATTTAAGGTAAATTTGAAATTAGTCCAAAGCAATGTATTTGGGTTTACTTACTCATTTGCGAGGTCGAAAAAAAAGGCAGCCGATTCATTGTCCACCATTTTGGTTGGAAAACGACTAATTTGCCAATATATTTTATAGGTATTAAAAAATTTTAAAAAAATGTTATCATAATCACAAACAAACGTGACACAAGTTAAACAAACAAATATATGAAAAAGAAAGAAAAAACAGTTTTAGTTTTATATGGTTTGCTTTATTTCCTTTTTGTTTATTAAACTTTTAGCAATAATAAATAATTTAAATCTTACTTTGTCTGTGTTTTATGGGTAGAATATATAGTAGAGTATATAGCTTATCTATCCGGTTTTAAATGTCCGTATGTTGAATCGTCTGTTTAAATGTATTACGCTACATGATGAGAGACTCAAATTTTTATTTTCCGCCGAACATACATTTTGTTTTTGTTTGGGAACATTAAGCGTCGTGATGAAAGAGTCAGCATGTTTTTGATTTTAGTTTTATGTGGGTAAACTGAACATATGGAAACCGATGGCTATAAAAAAGGAAACTAAAGTTTCACGTGCGTTCCGTTTCAACAGAAAAAAAAAGGGAAAAGCAAAGATAACACAGTTTGTATACTTGACGCAAAATAAATTGGCTTGTGACGTGGGGGATAAATGATAAAAATAAAATCTTTAAAACAAATAACAGCACACTGTTATTTGTTTAGAATCAGAGATCAAATAATGCATAAATTGCTATCATTTTGTTTTTATACGACAGGTGCGCGTCCGAAGAATTGATGTTCTCCTTTTGGTTTATGTGAACAGTGAACACAAACGAAACAATAACAAATTGACTGGCCAGACATTACTTTCTAATCGACAGTTTAAAGGCTTCCAAATCACTTTCGAATTCCGAACGTTCACGAAGTAAACACATACCGGACACTTTTGGGCGATTAATAAATGCCAAATGGAGTGAAATATGCCCGACTTGTGCGTAATCTTTCTAAAGTCGAAAGTTATTATTCTGCCGAAAAGAAAGTAATTTCTGGCTTGAAATAAAGTTTAAAGACAAAAGTCAAGTATCATGGTTCGTTTACGCTCTCTCTAAAACCAAAGGGAAACATGAATTCCCTCACGCGCCCCCATAGTATTAAAGAACCGCTGTTTTTGTGAAACCATATGGTCGGTACTTGGTCGATAACAATAACCCAATCGTACAGTGAAAAAGTGATTATTCTTTCTTTTCTTTTTTTTTTTTTTTTTTTTGGCGTTCGTTTTTCATTTTTACATTTTAAAAAACTAATGAAAAATGTGTTAAACCATATGCATTTTTTTTCTCTCGCCTATGTTCATCTACCCACGCATACAAAATGAAAACCAAATAAATAAAAGTAAACTTAAAATATTTTTTTTTTAGTTCTAACCCGCGTGTAAGAAAGGTGGAGTGGCGGTGAATTGTTTGTTATGTTCGGTATTGTCGAGACATCCCATGACGATATAAAAATCGAACATCTGGATATGTTAAAAGCATGTTTTATGCATTAGAAAGCGGCTGATTAGTTGGGTTTAGTATAGCTAGAAGTAAATCTAAGCGTAGAGACCCGTTTTAGCTATCGTTAAGCGGTCTGCAAGACGGTAGAACAGTTGCCGACAAAACAAAATCCTAAACATATGTCAAAAGGTGAAAATGGTGACGTTTGAATAACCAAGTGAAAGGGGGATAACTCTGTGTTTAACCAATTGATGCAGAAACTCTGAGCTAAACAAAACGTGAGCAAATATATAAGAATTCTGTTATTTTTAACAATGTTTGATTAAATATTTAAAAAATGCTGCCTAAATAAACACACACACTATATATATATATATATATATATATATATATATATATATATATATATATATATAAAATAAATATTAATTATTTATTACCTACAGACATCGATGTTTCATGCTAACGCAATCTTCAGTGCAGGAAATTAATTCTCAACGGTCGGCGGGCTCGAACTCCGATCAAGTCAAGGGCGTTAACCCCTCGGCCATAGGGAATTAGCTAACATTTAAAGAGAAATTTAACTTTTGTAAATAGCGAGTCGGCGGCTAATTTACACGAGCAGTGAAAGTGATCAACAAACTGTGTTTGGATCTTGCATGAAGCTATTTGTACTGCTTGTTATTAAAATCACTCAGAGTGCCCAGCCTTTAGTAAAGGGGGCTTATAATAATATTTATAAAATAAATATTAATTATTTATTACCTACAGACATCGATGTTTCATTCTAACGCAATCTTCAGTGCAGGAAGTTAATTCTCAACGGTCGGCGTAAATTTCGCGTACAACAAAATCGTAGGATAAATTTCAGAGGAAACATTTTTTTAAATCAATGAAACGGGCGGGTGGAAAAAAAAAGAAAATTGCTAAAATTTTCCTTAAGGCCGTATCGTCTGACCCTCTAAGAGGAAACGTCAGAATGATAAATTAAAAACTAAGAAAATCGAATGAGATATGAAGGGAAAAACATTTTTGTTTCAGTTGGAGAAAACGATTGAGAGAAATAAAAAAAGAAAAGTAAATCTCTCAACGTTATGGTGGATTTGAATCATTAAAGATCGCCAACTGATGCTTATATTATACATAGGTGCATACACTCTTATATGTGTTACCTACGCTTTGTCAGATATATTTCATATATATCAGAAAAAAGTATATATTTTTAACACCTACGTATTTTCCGGATTTGATGTTTAAATATTTTTTTTAGATAGTGAATTATTTTTTTTTTAGTAATTAGTTTTACAGACATTTTTCTTTAATTTTTTTTGTGAATAAAAAATTTATTTTAAAAAGTTTGTTTTTAATTTTTAGGAGTTACGGTCGACGCTTGGACAGTGTCTGTTATCCTGTATATATTTATGTGTTCAAAATACAAGCATGCCACATGAAAGACCAAGCAACAACTCGTAGACAATATAGAATTCAAAAAGACATTGTTTGTGAACCCAACTGGGTTCACTATTAAGTTGTGTCAATTGAGAATGTATATAAGAAAGTCTGTAAATGATGTTTGTTATCAAAATTGAGTTCACAAAGTCTGAGTAGCATTCATAAAATATGATGGTCAAACCCTTGCCTGCTGATGTTTGCGTTTTTGGTTACTTTGGACGGTTTTCACCTGCTACTGTTCACTCAGCTGATTGCCGATTTGACTCCGGAGTGAAGTGATGGATCCACGTTTCATCCATTGTCACATATTGATTCAAAAACTCATTTTTGTTTCGTTGAAACAGTTTCAAACAATGCTCTGAATCGACGACGTGTTGTTGTTTTTGATTGACTGTGAGCAAATGCGGCACCCACTTTGAACACAGCTTTCGCAATGACAAATGTTGGTGAATACACTGTCTTCTGATATCTTCAACTGCTTTCTCACGCAACTTCAATTTATGATCAGCCAAAACGAGTTTGTGGACTTTATAAAAATATTTTCTGGGACAACTGATAAATTTAGGTGACCTGAGCATTCAGTATCATTTTTTATGTGTACGGCCATGTTTAAAGTCAGCTTCTTAAACATTGTTTCCAACAGATCAGAGTCCGACCAGAACTTAATAAGCCATTCATTTGCTTGAACAGTATTTTTCTCATGAATGCAATAATTTCTATTTTTCCGTTGTTTTGAAAATTTGCAACAGTAGCTTCACTTAAATAACTGTAATTTGTAAACTAATAATCCGATTGGGCTCAAATTTTGACGCATGCGATTTGAAAACAAACGATTTATAAAAAATATATGTAATAATAACAACAAATAAAATATTATGGTAAACATTATTTCAGTATTTAAAAAGTTAAGGGAGACAAAAATTAAAGTATAGTCATCCATAAACTTACTGTGTCGTTGTATCACAGCTCTTTAGTGTGGCTAGACAGGCAAGTACTTCAAGCTGAAATCAAAACCAAACATTTTGTTAACAGTCAGACTTCTTGCCCATTACACTATCAGCACAAGCCATGAAATAAGCTAAATACTGCCTGGATCATTCCACCGCAGGGATCTAAAGCTTCTATCTGACAGGATCCGCATTTTCCCTGGTGCTACCAGATCAGGCTGTCTGAAGATATCGGCTTCCTGACCCAAAATGCACCAAACATTGATGTTTTATTGTTTTTTTCCCTTTCCCTTTGCAAAACTCAATCATGTTCTGCAAAATCCCAAACAAAAAACAACAATTTCCCTCCCTCCCCCTCCTTTCACTCAACCAAATACCATGAATAATTATTTGAAGATATAAAGAACTTGAAGCATAAAAACTTTTACCAAAATTCGGCATTAAATAACCTGAAAAGTGTTGATATGCCGTAAAACAAAACAACCCAACTAAACCAAGCACCATGAATAAATACTTGAACATTTAAAGAGCTTAAAGCATAAAAACCTTTCACTATACTACAACTAATGTTTTGGCATTAAATGATCCATAAGAGGTTGATAGGCCGTAAAACAAGCCAAACAACCAATCACTAACATTTGCTCAGCAACTGAGTATTCAACTTCAAATCCTTTTTCTCTCACATAACCAAACTAACCAATCAGAATCGATTCTGTATGCGGGTTACAACTGACCTAAAATCATACGTAATTATTCAATACACCCCCAAAATAATAGTTACATGTAACTTTAAAAGCATATTATTCCAATCAATACGTAGCATCATGGTTGCAATCTCAATCACTATAGTTGTATTTTGTTTGTTCCTTATTTATTTTTATTTTTTTTAATTATAGCTCTGGCCAAGTTCACCAAATTTATATACTAATCAATCTTTTCTCCTTTTTCCTCCACTATAAAACTGAAAGAAGTTGTCTGCCATCTTATTTAAACTCATTAGTCTATGTTGTTCTTTGTATCCGCTAGTTCATATATATTTCCAAGAAACCAAATTCTAAATATCTAAGTTCAAATTGTTTTAATCCAAATGCTAAGATTTAGCTTAAAAAAAAAAAAAAAGATGGAAATAAGTGACTAATAAATAAAAATTATAATTGAATATTACATTAAAAAATCCTAATATTTTTATGTACATTCAGTTATTTATTTGCTTTTAATAAATTTATTTCTATTTATATATATTTTTCAGATGCAGAGGAGATTCTACCTGACATTGCTCCGGATGGATGTTAGATTCCTGTATTATAACAGACCTATCAAGGAACATGTTAATATTATTGTTCATAATACTGCTGGTCCAACAAATGTGTCTGTGTGTGGACCTCACCTATACTGTAGAAGAAGGCAGAAGGCCTGGTACCTATGTGGGTGACATTGCGGCTGATTCACATTTGCTGGACAGTGTCACATCACAAGACCGCAACCAGATTACATTTAGTCAGCTACCAACTAACCAGGCTGATAATTCCGAGCTCTTTTCCGTTTCCAAAACGACTGGGAAGCTTTACACAGTCGACACTGTGGACACCGAATTGATGTGTACATTCAATAAAGAATGTTTCAAAATAGTTGAAGTGGCTGTACAGAAGGGGACTTCGTTCATCAAGGTGTTGGAAATCAAAGTGAAGCTGAAAGATGTCAACGATAACCAACCAAAGTTTCCCGTGACGCAAGTCAACATAGAGTTTTCAGAGAGAGACAGTAAGGGCACAAAGATCTTAATACCAAATGCTATCGACAATGATATAGGGGATGGCAATTCTCAAATCACGTATGAGCTGAAGAAGAAAAGAAACGAACCGTTTATATTGTCGATTTCAAAAAGTATCGATGGGACATCAAAGCTTTTTATTAACTTAGAAGAGAAACTCGACAGAGAAGAGAAGGACACTTATTTGATTCAAGTGGTTGCAAAAGATGGTGGCTCACCAACCAGGCAAAGTATTTTGGATGTACATATTGTTGTTACAGATGTTAATGATAACAGTCCAGAATTTTCCCAAAAGGTTTACAATGTTTCTATAAAGAACGAACCAAGTGAAACATCAGCAATCATCATCCTCTCGGCCAATGATTTAGATTCTGGATTATACGGAAGGATAACATATAACTTCAGTGCAAAAACTTCAGATATTGTCAAGACACACTTTAAATTAAATAAAGTGACTGGAGAGATATTTTTGAATAAAAGGTTTACATTAGGAAAGGAGTTAACGAATAAGTTGTACGTGGAAGCAAAAGATGGTGGTGATCCTCGACTGAGCTCTATAGCTTTGGTGCTAGTTAATGTGATCAATCAGCAGAACACTGCTCCAATAATAGATGTGAATTTTGTCTTAGGTTCATTGAGCTTTCCGGAAAACATTGAAGTAGATAGTTTTATAGCTTATGTAAGAGTCACTGACCATGATGCCGGACAAAATGGTGAAGTTAGCTGTGTATTGTATCATGATAAATTTCAGCTACAGAGTTATGGCATAAAACGGTATAAAGTACTTCTGAAGAAGCCACTTGACCGAGAGATTGCTGAATATCATGATATTACAATTACATGTCAAGACAAAGGAACCCCTCGACTTCATAGCGAAAGTAAATTCATTATCCATGTAAAGGATGTCAATGATGTACAGCCACAATTCTCCAGAAAGATCTACAAGTTTAGTATAAATGAAAATGAGAAGGCCAAGTTTCCTGTTGGTTACACCAATGCCACTGACCCTGATCTTGGGCCTGGTGGGAAACTAACTTATTCGCTCATCTCAGACAACAAATATTTTCTACCTTTCCAAATTTCAGACAGTGGACTGATAACAACAGTTATGTCATTGGACCATGAATTTCAAGACATCTACGAGTTTCAAATTTTGGTAAAAGATAATGGAAAGCCCCCGCTCAATAACACTGTCAATGTCAACGTTGAAGTTCGAGATGAAAACGATAATGCCCCATATTTCACTTTTCCCAGCATCAATCCATACACAATGGATGCTGTTTACTATCCACATCACACGATCAACATCACAGTTATTAGGGCCTTGGATAGAGATAGCCGAGAAAATGCTTTCCTCAAATACGAAATAACTTCAGGCAATGACAAGCAGTTGTTTGTGATCAATCAGTACACTGGCTTGCTCTCTTTCACTCGCGTAGTTACTCAGTATGATGCAAAAACATACGAGCTTGAGTTTGTAGTCAGGGACAGTGGCAGTCCGGTTTTGTCTGCAACAACCACAGTAATTTTAATCATAACAGTTAGCAACAAGACTTCAATTTTACAAGTTCCACCGAAAGAAGAAGCTGAGGAGAACATACAATTTGATTTTTTAATAGCTATCGTGTCTGTAGCTGTGACTGTGTCTGTGGTCATTACAGCTATTATTTCAATATGTTACATAAGGTACAATGACCAGAGAAAGGACTCACAGAGAAGTAAGACCAATTCTTCGACCAAATGTGAACAGAGACAATTAATGTGTCCTTCCTACCTTGCTGCCTCTTGTACGGATGTTCCCATAGTTGGCAGCATGGATCGTCGCTTGGAAAGAACCAGGAGTTCCCAAGGCACTAATTCCAGAGGTGGCACTCACAAAGAAAACATGGATACTGTTCAAAAAGGAATCGCATCTGGATTAGATTTCCACACAGCTTCAGAAGTTATATATCAGGTAAGTGAAATTAATTTCTTTGATATTTTATTGAGTATCGGAACGAAAAGAAAACTGCAACATCTTGAAGAATGTGAATTTTGATTGTGTATGCATGCTAGGGCATACTAGTAACCATTCTGTTAACATTTTCCCAATCTTCAGTGATATTGTGATGAAGAAATATTCATACCAATACCACATATGTCTACATGAAGATCCGGTGTCACCGACCTCTGAACTCCTGACCAATCAGGGAAGTGAGGAGCCCTTGAAGGGATTGTTTCATTCGCACTTTAATTAGTTTTAGTTATTATCCCTTTAGTTATTGTTGGAAAAATAACTAAAGTCGTATTTAACAGCAACAAGATATAAAAAAAGAAACATTCCTGCATGTGTGGTTAATCTCTTTAAATAATTGCTATGTTGAATTTGAAACGTTTTGTTCTTTACAAAAGATATAACTTATTGAATAAATGCTGAACATAGCTTTAAAATTGGACAATTTACTGATTTTTGATGATGAAAAAATTAACACGTTGGTTTGTTTACAAAAGATAGTAACCTTGTAGTTCTTTAGAACATGAAAACCTGGAAATGCAAGTTTTTTGCTTTTTAAAAAATCTTATAAAAGCTCTCATTGAATGGAACATAGTCTATATGAGACATTTAGCAATCTGTGTGTGTATATATATATATATATATATATATATATATATATATATTTCAATAAAATATATAAATAAACGTCAGGAGTTCAATCCTGGGGTTGGTGAGCTCGCTATCTCTAGCCATACTGATGAATTTTGAAAATACGAAATAGCTGTCTGTGGATAAATATATTCTCTCTCTTTGTGTGTATGTGTGTATATATATATATATATATATATATATATATATATATATATATATATATATATAATTTTTTTGTAGAATTTGGAATATTCGGATTGCTGTTCTCATCTTGGGATGAAAACAGTAGTCTGAATATTCCAAATCCTACAAATTGTCAACCCTCATCTAAAAAATTCCTAAACATAAATTCTTTTATTTATACAAACAAAAGAATTTATACTATAATACAGCTTCGGTGTTTATACAACAGTACTCAATAACAACTAGAGTTTCATTGGATTAACATCTAAGAAGCATCAATACGATCACTATATATATATATATATATATTTATGTAATTATTTTTATTGGTGATTGCAGCGTTTATTGTTTTTTTTTGCTTACTATTATTTCGATTGTCTCAAGTGATTACGATGCAGAAAATTGCAGACGTATTTTTCGTACATAAAAGTAATCCATGTACACATGTTTCTGGCTCACAGCCGTCATCAGCATGGCTAACTTAGACAAGGATCGAACGTTCGATATTGATGTCTATAGTCCAGCGTATTTACCATTGAACCAAGACGCCCTGTCTAGGAATATGTACGATTTTTATCACCTAAATATTTAATGTATTTTTATGTAATTATTTTTATTGGTGATTGCAGCGTTTGCTGTTTTTTGCTTACTATTATTTCGATTGTCTAACTTCCTGCGTCATTCAGATGTAGAAAATTGCATTATTAGTCGCCCTTAACTTTATAGGATGTATTTTTCGTTAATATATTTTTTTTTTATTAATATATAATGATCGTTGCTAATTAGCTTTATTAATTTATAAAATAAAATAAAGTATTTTCAAAATGTTTTGGAAACGATTGTACGCCATACTCGACTCGATGTTCTAATTCTTGGAACAATTGTAATGTTTTAATGCATCGAATCTCTATATATATATGCTCTGAATTTTGTAATAAATCTTCATTGAGCTTGTATTTGGAAATTTTCGGATACTGTAAGGAGTAAAAAATTGAAAACATATTTTCCTTATAAAAATCCCAAAACACACATATATATATATATATATATATATATATATATATATATATATATATATATATATATATATATATATAGATATATGCTCCCTTCTGAGTGGAGCACTGGTGGAGGAAATGATGGTTTCCACTTTAACATAAAGCAAGATTCTTCCATAAAAGGAATTGAATCTTCTAGGGTTGCAATATCATTTTAGAAGGAATATAATAGCACGTCTGAGTGTCACAATCAATAGTGACAAATATCTTGTGTTCAAATCCTGGAGTTGGTGAGCTCGCTATCTCTAGCCACATTGAGTTTTGAAAAGATGAAACAGCTGTCTGTGGATGAGTATACTTTCTCTCTCATATATATATATATATATATATATATATATACATAGTATAAATTCTTTTATTTATACAAACATTATTGGCTACATATGTGCATACATGTTTCAGCTGCCATTTCTTTCGAAATACAGCTCCTGCAGGCAACGTAAAAATTGAAAATGCCATGGCCAGTAATTCAAAAGAAATGTCATCTGAAACATGTATGCACATATGTAACCAATAATGTTTGTATGAATAAAAGAATTTATACTATAATACAGCTCTGCTTCTTATTGAGCACTATTGTATAAACACCGGAGTTTCATTGGATTAATAGAAAGTTGACCTTGGGTTCACTTTTGGCAGCCTCGTAAATCTCGCTTCCCTTAATTTGTCCTTTAGTTCTCATATTCCATGAGCGATGTTTCTGACAAAGGGGGAAGAATTGCTGTTTTCTGTGTTGGAATCTATCCATCTAACACTTATCGTTGGCTAGTTTTTGACCTTGAAGTACTATTTTTTTTTTTTTTAGTTTATACATCAAGTGACTTAATACCTTGTCTGGAGCGATTTCCATAAAAAAACATCTAGGAAACATCAATACAATCATTATATATATATATATATATATATATATATATATATATATATAATGGGAATAGAAGGATGAAGGTAATCCGACGTGATGGTAAAATGAAAAAGGAAAACCAAAAACTGGATGTTTTTTTATGTGTACATCAACGTTTCGTCTTTATTTATAAGACTTCATCAGGATGATGATATAGGGAAAAGATATCATGCAAGCACGGATACATGTAGGGTAGACATGTTGGGAAGAAAAATAAAATAAAATGAAAAATAGAGGCAGCGTCTAGCAGGACGTCCGTACTTGTTAGAGAATGAATCTCGACCACAGCCATCTGGTCAAACACCCCCTCCCCCTTTTCCTCCAATCTCTCTCTGCCATCCATTTTACCCCTGCTCATCCCCCACCTCTTTCTCTCATCGCCAGCCACAGTAGTCCTTGCTCCCTCCACCCTTCCCCTTTTTTCTCCCACTCATTTTTCATT
>OY744525.1:65165632-65220632 GCA_963556195.1 Sepiola atlantica | reverse complement strand
TATATGTGTGTATATATATATATTTATGTGTATATGTATATATATGTGTGTATATATATATATTTATGTGTATATGTATATATATATGTGTATATATATTTATGTGTATATGTATATATATATATGTATATATATATTTATGTGTATATGTATATATATATATGTATATATATATATATATATATATATATGTACACTTAGGCAGCAAGTCATTATCTAAGCAAGCGGTGTTGAACATCACGGAACTTTTGCGTTTTTATATCTTCATTGTGAGGTTCTCAAACCATCGAGCTATCATTCTGGTTTCAGGTGGCAATCTGTATAGTACTTCTTCGATAGTTCTTAATTCGGCCATTACTTCGAATACATGACATCAACATATAAAAGACCCACAAATAACAATCCGAGCCTCCTCAACTATCATAGTGAATGTCCACAAAAATATAAAATAGCACTTACTATATCCTCATCCAAGGAAATATTTTATAAAGAATTAACTAATATTAAACAAACATTAATTAACAACTTCCACAATAAAATAGTCGACCAACAAATAAAATCATATATAAACTCCATACACAACAAAAGTAAAAATGAAACCCATAACAAAACAGACACGATCAACCTCTTTTACAAAAACTAGACGCACCCTAACTACAAACTCGACGAAAAAGCAATACTTCACATAATAAAACGATACACTAAACCTAACAACCAACAAAATATAGATCAAACTAATAATTTACTATACAAAATTTAAAACAAATAACCTAATTATTAAAAATAACACTGTCAATACAACTCTCAGCCAAACTAATGTTATATACATGTTCTCATGCCCTTTTAAGGAATGTCTCCCTACAACCCAAACAGAACAAATACATAACACCTATATTGGCCACACTACAACAACTCTCTCTCAACGCCTAACTTACCATTTATCCGATACCAGCGCCATCCAACGTCACATTACTACACATAACAAAAGACTACAGTCGGCCGATATACGGAAAATATTAACATTTAACACCAAAATAATACACAAAAATAACTGCATAAACAGACTTAAAATACTAGAAGCAATATTCATTAAAACTAAACATCCTAATATTAACAAAATAGCTTTCAACACAGGTACTAACATATTAAAAGTATTCCATAATTAAATGAAAATTAAGTTAAAAAAAATAAAAATAAAAAATAAATAAATAATAATAATAATAGGAATAAATAATAATACATAAATAAATAATAGCAAAAATAAGAATCAATAAAATAAATAAATAAACAATAAAACCAAACACACAAACGATAGAATAAAATGAACTCAACCACACACCCTCTTCTTTCTTTTTCTTTCGCCCTTAACGATACCTATAAAACATTAACTCAAGTCTTCTTATTTTAAACCCTTATCCTGAAGACGACTACGAAAGTCGAAAGCGCTCGAAAAAATGGCCCAATTAAGAACTATCGGAGAAGTACTATATGGATTGCCACCTGAAACCAGAAGGATAGCTCGACGGTTTAAGAACCTCACGAGGAAGATATACAAACGCGAAAGTTCCGTGATGTTCAACAACGCTTGCTTAGATATATATATATATATATATATATATATATATATATATATATATGTATATGTATATATTTGTGTATATGTATATATGTATATATATGTATATATTTGTATATATGTATATGTATATATTTGTATGTATGTATATATATATGTATATGTATATATGTATGTATGTATGTATATGTATATATTTGTATGTATGTATATATTTGTATGTATGTATATATATATGTATATGTATATATTTGTATGTATGTATATATATATGTATATATTTGTATGTATGTATATATGTATACGTATATGCTATAAATATGTTTTGTTAAATATTAAAGTGTTTTTTACCTACAAACGATATATATATATATATATATATATATATATATATATATATATTACCAACAGTATTTATGAGTGAATCTAAACTGTGTTAAATGAACCATCGGTCTCTCATCCTGTCATCAGATAATATGAATGACATCCTCTGTCCAATATAACAGGATAAGATAATTAACAGATTATTTTAAGCCCACTTAAGGGTTAAGTGTCATAACAGATGTAATATAATCCGTGCCTAAAGGAATAATGCTCCTAGACTCATAATGTTAGCTGTAGCGTTAATATACTTATACTTTCTGAAAAGCAGAAATAAAACTATTCAAGAGCATAGCAATACATTTTTTTCTAACATTTTTGTTTAAATTCATATAAAGTAGCCCTGTTGAGATTAGTATTTATGCAGATTATATCATACTGGGATAAATGTGGGTTAGGGTTATTGAATGGATGAAAATAAAGATAAATGTGTGTGTGTGTGTATATATATATATATATATATTGCCGCAATGTAGCTTCCTTGTGCCTGTTATACGTACTTCAATGGATTGTGCTCTGATGAGCTTGCTGCTCTGGTACCCCCACGACGTAAATTCACTAGACTAACCCGAGAATCTGCCAAATCCCATCCATACACTGTGGAGGTCCCCAGATGCCGAAGAGCTTTCTACTCCAAAAGTGTCTTTCCTCGTGCTGTTGGACTCTGAAACTCCCTCCCTGCTCCCTGGTTTCTTGACGTTACTGACATGCAGAAATTTAAAACTAATGTAAACAGACATCTCGCTGCGCAGCTCATAATTTAGGTTAAGATGCAGAAAACTGCATTATTAGTCGCCCTAAAACTCAAGGATGTATTTTTCGTTAATATATATATATTAATTTTATACATATATAAAAGTAATCCATGGACACGTGTTTCTGGCTCACAGCCGTCATCAGCATGGCTAACTTACACAGAGATCGAACACTCGATGTTGATGTCTATAGTCCAGTGTTCTACCACTAGGCCAAGACGCTCTCTGTAGAAATATGTACGATTTTTATCACCCAAATATTTAATGTATTTCTATGTAATTATTTTTATAGGTGATTTTCAGCTCGTTGTTATTAGGCTTACTATTATTTCAATTGTTTCACTTCCTAAGTGATTAAGATGCAGAAAAACTGCATTATTAGTCGCCCTAAAACTCAAAGACGTATTTTTCGTTAATATATATATATATTTATTTTATACGTACATAAAAGTAATCCAGTGGTAGAACGCTGGACTAAAAAAAATGGGGGGGGGGGTAAAAAAAATTTGGGGTGGTGTCGAAATTGTTTTTTTCTTTATGTTTAACTAAAAATATTCTTGGACGGAAACAAAGAAAATCAATGTCTAACCACCCAAGAAATATGACTGGGACTCCATCGGTTTACGGGTAAGCGTTCATTTCTGATGCGGCAGCCTAGCAAAAATATGCGACCGGAGGGAGCATATATTGTAATATTTTTGCAAAATTAGTTACCAAATACAATCAAGACATGATGGTCGCATTTGAATGCTATATTGTTGATAACAAACAATTCTAATTTCATCAGGAGAGCTTCGTTAACTTTTAGTCTTTTTTTGCAATTACATTTTTGTCTTGTTTACAAGAATGTATATAATTTTGTGTTAAGATGTGTTATCTATATTTATATATCTTCGAATAGTTCTTTCATCTGTTAAATGATTGGTCATTTGCCCGGATAAAATTGCCTCTGTGGTAACAGTTTTTAAAGGACTCTGGCAAAATAACTAACCTGCAAAATTATCGACCCCCCCCCCCTCCCCCGATAAGTCCCTTCCTGCTCTTCGTTAAAATTTCTGAATCATTAATCAATCTAGCGATAGTTCACCACCTTGTAAATGCTAAACTTCTCTCTGACTAACAGTATGGATTTAAGCAATCCTGTTCTACTGTGGATATCCTAATAGTCATATCTGAATCTATATGCTGCAGACTGAATAATTTAGGTGAAGCTAGGGCAGTAGCTCTAGATATCTCCAAGGCCTTTGATAAGGTCTGGCATGAAGATCTTCTCAGGAAAATCAACTTGTATTACTAAAAAAATATTTGATATTAGGGGTGGGATGTAATGGGTGAAAATTTCAGATTCATGCGAGTAGTATTTTTTGTGTTCATTTATACATAAATAACACTAAACAATCAAACATTTTAAAAATTTTGCAAAATTCAGAAGGTGCAGGCCACTAGTTTTTGGCTATTTTACATTCATGAAAACCCTTTCACAGCCTGAAAATGGTCCTAAATTAAAGTACTATATCAGATTTAACCATCTATATCCATTCATAGCTTTTGAGGATGTTTTAGGACCTGCAATGTCGCATGAAACCACTTTTTCACCGAAAAATGATGGATTTTGAGTCCCATGGAGTCCTAACGGCTATTTATGGCCTGCACCTTCTGAATTTTGCAAAATTTTCAAAATGTTTGATTGTTTAGTGTTATTTATGTATAAATGAACACAAAAAAATACTACTCGCATGAATCTGAAATTTTCACCCATTACGTCCCACCCCTATTAATATAATCAGATCTTTTTCAGCTAAAATGAAGATTCAGGTTGCTCTCGATGGCTGTACATCCAAATTACACCACATCAATGCAGGTGTGTCCCTTAGATGGATACTTGGATCTATATTATTCCTAATCTTCATAAACGACCTTCCCAATGCAATCACGTCTGAGATGGGTGCATTTGCTGATGACACCATACTCTATTCCCAGCAGGACGACAAATCGAATGCCCATACATGCAAGGCAATAGCTGAACTTTTGGAAAATTAATTCCAGTCTGTAATAGAATGAGGCCAAAAATCAATGGTTACATTAAATGCTACCAAAACAAAACTCCTTTCCTTTAACAACTATAAGAAATCTTTCCAACCACCGATTGTCATGGCTGATAGCACCCTTCCCGAGAGTCCAACATTTAAACTCACGCACTGTCTGCCAAGTTCCAACCCCTGTCACATCGCTGCAGTGTTGCATCCCTGTGCTTGTTTTACAAGTAATTCCACAGAATGTGCCCCAATAAACTTACTTGATCCCTGAATATCGGAAGATTTTCTACATTAATAGTTTCTTTTCTCGAACCGCTTGCCTTTGGAATTCCCTCCCTGCTACCCGTTTTCCCCAAAGTACCAACATGCAAAATTTTAAATGTAATGTGCACAAACATCTTATTGCCTAACTCCCCACCCAGGTTGTCCCCCTATAACTCTGGTCCCTTATGCTTCAGTGGCAATATATGCCTTGTTTGGTACAGTTGTGGTGTGTACACTGTAACTAATAATGTTGTTGTTAGAAGTGCAATTCCCTAATAAAGATGTAAATTGGTAGATGACATTGTGAAATAGCCATAACTGCTAGGGCGAGTGTAAATAAAAACATTGAAACATCAACTGGAAAGTTTCTTCATTTCATCAGTAAGAAAAAAAAATCCCTTAGATCCTCTTTGCTCTGTAAAAAGATGCATTTTCATCCTGAAAAATGATTTTTTTTTTTTTTTACCATAAAACATTTTCTATTGATGAAATTAGAAAAGTATACAAATGCTGTTAATAATAGGTAATTAACTAACAACTGGATATTACAAAGTCCATATTTAAAAATCTTCTCAGTCGATATTTAATGTTAATTTAAGCGTTCCCATGCTCACCCTCAGTTCTGGATCCAAGTTGCATGTCTGCCAGGCTTGTTATAAGGTATCGCCTTGGATTAAAAGTATTGACAATAAACAGGATTATTTTAAAATATGAATACTTGCAGGGTAAAAAATGCTTTTATTTCTGCATCACAATGCTAGAGACTGATTAATGTTCCAATATAATTTTGGCTGAATGACAAACATTTTGAAATCTAGGCCACGAAGTAAGGATTATTGATCAATTTAATAAGGGCAATAAAGCAAACCCATTTAACATTCAGACTGTCTGTTCCCCACTGTCAGAATCCTATTTGACCTATATTGTGCCGAGGAGGAACCTTTCTTCAATATAATACGCCAGGCTCTCATCTCACTCCAAATAACTCGGGATAGCTCCTATGATCTGCTTATCTTCTTCCTAAGACTAGTCACTAAGAATCAGAATGTAACAGAGTGGCTTGAAAATGACACTTGTGATGTGAAGTTGTAGCTGTTATTGTTATTTTATTGATCTATTTTTTATCATCGTTTTTTTTACGTTCTTTCATTTGATCATTTTCTTTTTTTGGTGAACATTTTTTCATTATAGTTTATAGTATGTTTATAAATCATAATATGTTCAATGCATCAGCAGAAAAATAATGGTTTATTTTCTAAAACCGCATTCTCTATGTCAAAATTACAAATATTTTTTTTTTTTTTCAAATAAAATTGGTATGGTTTCTCATGAAGTTTATATAGAGCAAAACATGTCAGGATACATTTTTGTACTTTTTATTATTTTTATTATGTAAGAAATATTCAATTTCATTAACTTAGTATAATATTTTTTTGTTTTTATTGTAAACAAAAACGCTGATGAATGGTTTTTGACGTTTGCTGTTAATGTTCATGTATTCTCAGAATAATAAAAATAACTATAAATAAAAAGTTTTTCTTAGAACGAAACATTTTATTTTTGCGCATTACATTTGTAATAAGTAAAATAAGTTATTAATCAGCTATTTTAAAGAATTCTAACTATCTAAGAGTCAGCCATTTTTCATTCAGTTTGTTCAGCAACTTTATGATATTTTTTTTTGATTGTTATGCTTTTATTTATCTTTTATCAAGGTGGAATGTTTTGACTAAGTAATTTTTTATTTCTTTTAGCTTAGATGGAGAAAAATAGGTAATGCATAGTTATTTCAAGAGTGTTTCTCATTGCGCAAGAGATGTTTAAATCGGTCACATGGTATGCTTTTTAAGGCATATGCTAGAACATTATATATGTGAAGAATTCCAGTTTTCATTTAATTGTATAGAATTAAGTTTGCCGTTTAATCATAACATTATCCAATGCACTATTTTATTATAATGCATTAAGTTCTACAAAATCACAGACATTAGTTCATTCTTTTATTTTTGTAGAACAAATAAGATGCTGGGTAAAATGTTGTATGAATTCCTTAGAAACAATCAAGTCCTTTGAAATCTCTCTTTTAAAGAAAGTTGAAAAATATAAAATTTTATTTTTAGATTATTCGGACTACTAATCTCATCTTGTTTGTTATATTCACAACATTTCGTCCAGTGTAACCTCTGACCTTCTTTTGGTGTATCTTTAAGAACTTGAGAATCTTTGTCGAACTCAGGATTTTGAATTGAACTCCTTATTGAATGCACGGGGTAGAAGTGTTAATTTATGTTATTCTTAGTTATTATAACCTGTAGTAAAGATTGAACCTTCAACCTTAAAAAAAAACTATTACTTAGAAATGATTGTTAACCAATGCTTTTAACTGTTACACCATGGGCCCATCTGGATAATTCTAGTATGAATTTTGGGAATCTTAATCTTATCTTTTTTTTTATTATTATTTAAAAAAAAAAAAATTTTTTTTTAAACTGTATTCTGCGGCTACGGTAATAAAATGACATCCCGTAGCTGCAATCAGTCCTCCATGCTAGTCCCAGACCATCTGGCCTTGTCATGCGCAAGTTGTCGTAGGCAATGAAGTTATTTCGCTGTACGTAGTGGTCCTAGTACCGCCTGCTTGAGGTCAGCACGTAGTGTTCCCAGCAGATTTGTGCAGTGCCGTCCTAATCTTATCTAGATGTGTAGTATTTTACTTATTACTATAGGATTTTTTTATTGCCATTAATGATGTTCTATTGCAATATGAATAACAAATTTAAAAAATAGTGATTCTATAAGAAGTTGCATAACTTGCTTTTTAATATTCTTGTAGCGTCGTCTTTGGCTTTCTTACAGCACCAATAAACAGTCTGTAACGTAGCCCCTTATCTCGTTTAAGGGGTCATAGCTCCAAATATAAAGTTTGTAATTTAGATGTAGCTTCAACTCTTTGTTATTGTAATGTTGATTCAAATGTTTATATATGATGTTGCTCTTATCTTCTTAAGGGAAATAATATATATAATATGGCTTCAAATGTTTATAGTGTTACATTGCTTCTTATCTTAAATGTTTGTTATTAAGGTTCCAAATAGTTGTGGGTTTTGTGGTTTCTTATGGTCATGGTGTTATGTTAGTATTACCATTCTATTAAGGGGGTTTACTTGTAACTTACCAAGATGCCACATCACATAAAACTGAAAATCTAGACTTACTTGGTTTCTTTGGCCGGTGGATTAGTCTAGCATTTCGAGAAGTATTTTCTTTCCTAGGTTTGATCACAAATGAAGACTCTAAAATGCCTGATCTGAATATCAAGCAAAATAATGATTTGGTAGAACCTGAAATAATCTTTGTTGAAGTAACTATTCATGCAGTGAATATTGTTGTAGGGGTTATTTATAAGTTTCCGCTTATCCCTCCAAATCTATTTTTGCCGCCATTTACGAAAATTTGTTTTATCACTTCAAACTACTAACATTGTCTCATACTTTTCATAATTTCAGATCGGGCATGCTTTTATACTCGAATCTCATTAGCATTGCTACCCAGAGTTGCACATTTATTATAATAAAAAATAACAAAAGTAATGTACAAATTCAGTATTAAGACATTTTCCACCAATTTATTTAAATATATTGTCTGCATATCATATCAAATTACCATGGCTGCCAATGAGGGCATAACATTTTGTCTAACTCAAACAACAACAAAAGAATACCAGCAGGGACTTGTGAAAATTTCATGCTGGCTTACTGTTGTGGCCCTGTTAAAGGGACCGAAATGAAGACACAAACACGGTATAAAGTAGAAACAAGTGTATTAAGAAAATAGAGTACAGAGGGAAGAAATATGCGCCTGGTAAGTAGAGTTTGATTATCTTACTGGATTCCGGCGAGAGTTAATTGCCGTTGGCATTTATTGAGCAAAGAGGAAGAGTCCATGTTGTACATCGGTAAGTCACCATAACACTTACCTACTGTCTTCTCTTTCTTTTTATCATAAAAATACATCTCAGTAAAATATTTTTTTAATAAAACGAACCGTTTAGCATTTTGATTTATTTATGTGTAGCATGATCAGACAGATAAACGGATAATTTAGCATAAATTACTAACAGTTTCAAAACGATAAAAAAATTTAAAATGTCAAAATGATTATTCAAACGTAATTTTTGTAGAAATTTTGGCTAAAATAGTAAGGATTTTGTAAACAAAATGGAATCTCAATAAGAAAGATAATATTCAGAATGTTATGTGGAAAATAAATCAGATTTTCAGGTTAGATATAAATAATTGATATCCACAAAAATATAGAATGGAGATTAAAACAGAGAATGTGTTTGAGGTCATTGTGACGTAAACGATATAGTTAAATAGACAGAGAGTCAGAGAACTGATAGAACAGAAGACAGAATTCAAAGTGGAGTGAACTGTTTTGCAAGCTTTCGTCAGGTCCACAAAAACCTGATAGAGGGCTACCTATTGTTCGATGCACTGTTTTTGAAGTTGTCAGGCAGAAAAGATCATATCAATGCTGCCACGACTGGATCTAAAGCTGCTCTGGAATTCTAGGATAACCATGTGACACACCCACATAGTGAGCCGGTTAAGTAAGAGCTTATCGCCTGCTTCAAGAAGGCTTATACCTTGATAATTTCTACAAGCCGACCATGCTACTCTTCCTTTGTATGAAGAAATCAGAATCGCGTTCATCCAGTCCAGAAGTACAGTTGTATCCATCCATACATAAGATATCAAATGATGAACTTCTGATGCGATTTTGTCACCCCAAAAGGGAGAACCTCAACAAGGATGCCATGAAGGCCAGGTGCCTTACTGATATTTATTTCCATTAATTGTATTACACATTTTAGAGACGGTAGGGTGGTCTATAATCACATGATTGATATATATATATATATATATATATATATATATATATATATATATATATATATATATATATATGAAAATTATAATATAGTTATCCACAGACACGTGTTTCGTCATTACTGGAGCTCATCAGCGTGGCTGAGTATGACAGAATTCTAACCTTGATCACGTATGTATATATATATATATATATATATATATATATATATCTTAATTTCCCTTAATTATGTGACAGTTTTCGTTGGCCGAGTGGATATGGCGACTGTTTGCAGATTCTAAGCTGACTCTGTGAACCGGGTTCGCGCCTCCCGACCGTCTGAAATTGTTACTATCCTGCACTGATGAGAGCAATAAGCTTAATTTAATATTCATTTATAAATAAATATATATATATATATATATATATATATATATATATATATATATGTGTGTGTGTGTGTGTCATCCACATCAGTTGTTTCACTGTATAACGAATCTTCAGTCATCACACTCCCCATGAAAGAAAAGGAAACTAGAATGTTTCCATTATTTCCCTGACTGAAAAGCTCAACCCACGAGTGGGGAGCAAATAGTTATCATTTTGCCATATTTATTTCCACATTGTTAAATACCTGAGTAGAGCTTGGTAGCTATATGTAAATATGCTTATGGCAATATATATATATATATATATATATATATATATATATATATATATATATATATAATCGAGCACACCGTTGCGGTTTAATCCTACTAATCTTAAAAATATATATATATATATATATATAGTAATCCAACAAAAGATATAATAGTCTTATAATTAGTGAAACATCCGGATAAAAACTGAAGCTCAATATACTCGATAGAGCATTAATATCATAATATAAAATGAAATAATAAAATAAGGTAAACTTGATTGGCACCTTATTTTATTATTTCATTTTATATTATGATATATATATATATATATATATATATATATATATATATATATATATATATATATTCAAAAGGGGTTTGAAACCCTTAATGAAAATTCAGATACTTATGATTTTTGTGAAATTTTAACAATAGGTATTAGGAATGAATTAATAAGTATTCCACAAATTTCAGTTTTTTTGAAGTATTTTAAAGTGTTTTTAGAGGGCATAATATGGGCACAACCTCCCATTTAAAAATTCAAATAATTCAGATTTGCATCAAATTTGATCCGTAGTCATTAGACACATATTAAGCAAGATTTAATGAATTTTAATTTCTTCTTAAGACTCCTTAAGCTTAAGCCTTAAATTTGAGATATTTTCTAGAATCATGTAATGGATGTTGATTAAAATTAGAATAAAGATTCTACACATAAGGTTTAGTATCATTATATACTGATTCTAATATTTGTAAGGGAACATAAAAATGGTGCAAAACTGTGCTGTTCGGGGAATTAATTTTGTTCGTTCTGGGACGGGTATTCTTCTAGTATATATATATATATATATATATATATATAACAATACCACATTTCCTCAAATGAAACAACGCTCTTTCAAATCGAAAGACATGGATTTACATATCTGATGAAAGCGTACCCCCGCTTGAAACGCATTATATAAAATTATAAAATGATAAAATAACAAAATAATAAATAAATGTTGAAAAAAACATTTTACAAATGTTGGTAGCCTTACTTCTTTACATATATATATATATATATATATATATATATATATATATATATATATATATATATATATATATATATATAGTGTGTCAGGTTGTATATGAAAAGAAATCAAAAAAGTGCTCGATCATATAAGAGAGCTAATATAATTTATTTAGATACTGTATATTACATATTTCAGCAATGTACCGCGGTTTCATCCAAAAGGGCAGGTTTAGACATCTTTAGTAAATCTCCGTGCCCAGTGGAATCATCGGCAAGCTGAAACGATTGTAGTCACGCCTGACAGGGAATGGCGTCAACAATATTATAATCAGAGTCCGGCTGCTAAAGTCGGGATATATATATATATATATATATATATATATATATATAGTACATGTATTGTATTAGTTTCTGTAATCCATCCATTTCCTGAAAAATTCTTGGTCTGATGAGGTTGACTTTCTGGGAAAAGTGCAACCGAAACATGTATGCACATATGTAACCAATAATGTTTGTATAAATAAAAATGTATACTTTATATATATATATATATATATATATATATATATATATATATATATATATATATATATATATATATATATCTCGACTTTAGCAGCCGGACTCTGATTATAATATTTCCTGGAATACTCCGCCCTTCCACATTTAATGTCATTCCATTTTGCGATTTTGCTTTAAATGCGGAATTGGTCTAGGAAAACAATTATATATTTCCTGTAAGGCTGCTTCTCTCTTTCTTACGCATCAGTGAAATTACTAAGAACATTTTTCCCCTTCCTCATATCATATATATTTATACACTTCAATGTCCAGTGCTGTTGGTATAATCCCAACTATACTCTTTCTTATATTACACCCCCTATTTCCTTATTATTCCTGTTTCTTTCCCCCATAAGAGTTTTTTTCTTCCCTAAAAATTATCCTTGTCCATATCTTCCTTTATACTCTTCCTCCTACCCTCTTACCCTGCACATCCTCTTGCAAGATGTTTTCTTAAAAAAGCCTCGGTAAAAAAAAACTTGATCCTCTTCAACCTTTATTTTCTAATTTTATTTTATTTTTATTTTTTTAATTTTGTTTTTATTTCATTTCTTTATTTTTATTTCATTTCTTTATTTTTTATTTTTTTTATTTTATTCTTATTCATTTTTTATTAATTTTTCATTAATTTTATTTCTATTTTTATTTCTAATCTTATTTTTTATTGTTTTCACTGTACAAAAGAATTTTTAATTTTAATTAATTTTTTGCGCAAATTTGATAGGGTAAATCTTTGGAAAGTTTTGTGTTATTTTTTTTATATGTACCGGTGATTTGTTTATAGGTATCATTGTGTTTTTCCCCCTCCTATGATACCAACATATCCACCGGTGATTCTTTTTGTCAGTGGATGTTTCTCTAGAACGAGTTTTTTTGCTTTTTCTTTGATTTTCTGTAAGGTGTGTTGCTCTAGGCGCTAATGAAGAGACGCTTTGGACTAGCTTTATCAAATTATAAAATAAAATAAAGTATTTCCAAACTGTTTTGGAAACGATCGTACTCCATAATGGACTTGATGTTCTAATTCTTGGAACAATAGTAATGTTTTAATTCATTAAATGTTTTTTTGTTTCATTTTACTTCAGTCGAAGTTGTCAGAAATCAAGGGGCCCCTTCCTGGGGCTCGCACTTGATCTCTATATCAGATACATAGATATTCGAATATTCCATAAATGTTCTTCTTTACCTGTCAAACGTTGAGTTAGCAAAGAAGTAAAGAATATTAATTTTCCTCTCCCCAATTGACCCGTGAACTATGTTATAGTATATCTTTCTTGTGGTCTCTTGGTCTTACCGAATTCCAGGACAAGAATTCATCTAGCCTGGTGGAGTATTCAGCTAAGAACAGTTACTTGAGGTAACATTACTTGAAAAAGGCGCACCATTCCTCCTATCAGCCAGTGTATAGCCACGTCGAGGGGATCTTATTTGGGCTTTGAATACTATGTTATTTCGAATATTTGGTCAGGGTTTACTTGTAGGGTGAAGTATGCTCATGTCAGGTTTTCATGACAAACCCTTTCACAGAGAGACCAAAGACACTCTCTCATCTTCTTCTCTTATATAAAGGGCAGTTGTCTGTATGTTTGTTTGTATGTGAAGCTACTCCTCAAAAACTATTCGGCAAACTGTCAACAAGTTGATATCTTTAGGACCGGACAACACCTGGGAGCATAATATCTCAAAATTACAAAAAAAAAAAAAATGTCCCCGGGGGTCAACGGGGCCAGTTTTCGGGGGCGGGTCTGGTTTCTTTTAACTTTTTCAATGTTATTTACTGGTGATTTTGAAATCAGCCAATGTATTCATGTAACAACTTGATAAAAATGCCGGTTGTATCAAGTCATCCCATAACTTCTGTCCGGATGTATCAATAACAGTGAAACAAGGGTTGCTCAATCACATCCGCACCTAGCAACCTAAACATATCTTTTAAAATAAAAATAGTTCTTTGGAGGGAGGTGGGGAGAATGTTTGGGACGCGGGTGGTGGATGGGGGGATTTTTGGGAGGCGGGTGGTGGGGTGGCGGGTGGATTATCAATATCTTCATCCTGCGGGGGTGCTTATATATATTGTATAAGCACCCGGAGGCTTCTGAAGTATATGGACCTGGGCGGGGGGTTCTTCTGCAGTATAGGAACCATGAGGGGGGGGGGAAGGCGAGGCGCTTCTACAGTATAGGACCCAAGGGCTGCTGCAGTATAGGAACCAGGGGTGCTTCTACAATATAAGACCCGGATGCTTCTGCAGAATAGGGACCATGGGTGCTTATGCAGTATAGGGACCAGGGCTGCTTCTACAGTATAGGGACCAGGGGTGCGGCCAAAGTATAAGACCCAGCACCGGGGGTGCTTCTACAATATAGGACCCGAATGCTTTTACAGAATAGGGACCATGGGTGCTGATGCAGTATAGGCACCGGGGGTGCTTCTACAGTATAGGATCCAGAGGCTTCTGCAGTACAGGGACGGGGGGGGGGTGCTTCTGCAGTATAGCCACCGGGGCGCTTCTACAGTATAGGACCCAGCACCGGGGGGTTTCTACAGTATAGGACCCAGCACCAGGGGGTGGGGGGCTTCGTCAATTTAGGATCCAGAGGCTTCGGCGTTGTCCGGGAGAAAAGTGCTAAATGTCCTAGATAGAGCTACTGTAGTGGTTCTCTTCGGACTATTGTGCAGAAGAAAAGGAGGAGGGGATCAATAAGAGTGATTTTAGTAGTGCTCTGGAGGCCGTCTTGATTTTCTAAATACTCGGCGTTGTCCGGGAGAAAAGTGCTCAATATCCTATTTTGCTTGCGGAGAGGAGGAGGGAGAGCCCCAGGCAACGCCGGGTACCCCTGCTAGTATATATATGAGGGAAAGTAGGAGCATGTGTATTTTGTGAATGTTCAGTTTTCTATGTAGCATATTCCGCTTGATCGTTTTTTTTATTAAAACATTTTTTTCCATTTTAAATTGCTTCCAAAATTGTTATTGTTCAGTATTGATCAAAATTGAACTATTTTTCCATTGCTACAACGGATAAAGGAAAATATTAAATCGTCCTGAAATTAAAAACAAATCGGAAAAATTATTTGGTAATTTTAGATTCACAATTAAAAAAATCAATCAAAAGAGTCAACATTTGTTTCTTTTGTTTTTCTTGGAATAAACAGCTTGTAACTGTTTTATTTTTATTTTTTTATCATCATTTTTTGTATTTTGTTGATTATTGGTGTTTAGAACTCCTATTTACTTGCCTCTTCACAAAGGTTTATGTGGGAGAAAATTCAGCTCCCCAAAAAGGAGCACACTGAATGGGAATAAAAATACCTGTATCGTGTCTTGTTGATACTTGCTCATGAATGAGGCCGATAGGCAAAAAAAGCAAAAGGATGGCTTTTTGAGGTCAACACATACTACACTTCGATCTTAGTCGAAAGGCTAGATATAAAATAAATGTTTAGAGTCTATGATCTATAATGTCTGGTCTTTTGAGATGGGCATTTCAAACAGATTTATTGTAATATTAAAATCATTAAAATTTTAATTTAGTTCCAGATCCGGGCATTTAATACAAATTGTATCACTCCCAAAATCCTGGCACCTTAAATTTTTGTCCACAAAAATCACCATAAGTCATTAAATTAAGACTTGGGCTTCAATCATATTGAAATCGGGCTTGCTTATTATTTTTTGAAGGCTGACGACCATGGTTTTCTCTCGGCACCTTCTTCGCTACAAATACTCCTGATGTCCTCATCACAAAATGTGTAACTGGGTGCGGGCCTCTTTATGTGGCTGGTGTTTCAGAATAGGAGAGCTGTGGCTTCTTCCTCCAATAACTTATATCCAAGACTGTCATCCATCCGGTGGTCTATTATCATTGTCTAATGATACCGACATTGGCTTGTCCAGCTGTTCAACTTTTTCTGATGAGTCATTGAATGGTACTGAGTGGCATGTGTCCTGTAAAATGAAACAAGTGCTTTACATGTTGAGGGATTTCATCAACCAGCACTGAGTGTGAACTGCTGATTCTGGTCACCCGATCTATTCTGAACTTACAGATACACCCATGTAGGAGTCTGATCAACACAGCATCCCACACTCGGTATTGTCTGATCGCATCTTGTGCTTTGGGTCTTGCTGCCTTTTAGCATAATATTATACCGATAAACTGCCTTTAGTATAGAACATTGTTTCCTAGTCACAATAATTTTCAAACTCCTGTGGCTTTTCTTGACTATACCGTTTCCTGCCAGTTTGTAAGCACACCGGAATTGGAGCCATACAACTAAGTCTTGATGGAGCTGCTGAAAATGTTGACTGGTAAATGTGGTGCCAGTGTCAATAAGGATCCCAACACGTTAGCCACTCATGAAATATGGATTCCAGCTGGCATATAAGTCTTGTTGGCCACCAGATTGCAAATTGAAAAAGATCGCAATCAATGAGTGTAAGATGAGCACCACTGTGATGAGTGATGTTCCAATTTTCCTCAACATCAAACCTCCCCTCTCCCAGGCTCAGAATCAATTGACAGACATGGCTCACACGTTTTCTCTGCCATTTGTACATCAGCTTTTGAAACAGTTGGGTCCATTTATATGGCAAAATACCATGTGTTTCATTCCAGGCTGTCCACTCTGTTGATGCATATGTACAATTTGCTGAATGTTAAGCTGATGTGGAGAAGCAGCACAATTATCCTGAGTGGACTTAACTTTTGTTTTTACTCTGCTCAGCAACTTCTGTGATATTCCTGTTAGTTGGTCAGCCCTGTTGTCATTTGACTTGACTAGTACTACATCTACTAAAAGCCCATACTCATTAACCGGGTCTACAAGCATGCTGAGGCATCTTTATGGCAGCATTTGGCTGGCTGCTTTGGTGGTTAGCTGTGCCTTCCCTCTCAAGTTGTCCGATATCCATCAATAAGCGCAGACTGAATCTATCCTGATATGTTGCACATTATTTGCTGGGTGCAACCAACTCACATTTCCTATGACTGATCGATGATCAGCTTCTAGCGTGCCATCAGTGACAAGTGCGCTTATGTCTACCTAAACTGTAAATTCCTCCTCAGTCTTTCCATCCTCTCAGACCATTACACCTATTTTCTGTGATACCAACCAATATTGGTGCCACCACCTTCTTTTTAGGGGGGGGGAGTGCGATCTTAGATTATAAAATGTTTCTTATATATCTATCCAAGCTGTACCAGTTCCTTTGGTTTCATCTTCGTATTTTCCATCTATATTTATAATTGTGTTTACAAAGTGCTATTTTATTTCAACTTATCTGTGATTGGTCAGCATCACCTGACTATGTGTGTTGTTTGCCTCACTATGACTTTTCTTAATACTTCACCTGTTTTCACCAATGCCGTGGATTGGATTGTATGGTGTCAAATCTTCCTTTGATTCAAATTTCTTCTAGTCTTTTTTTCCAGGTCTTTCAGAACTGTTCCTTGTGCTCCTACAATTATTAGTATTACTTTTATTCATATTCCCTTCAACTCTCTGGCAAATTCCATCTATTTACTTAGTTTTTCTGTCTCTTTCGGCTTCACTGTGTGACCTGCTTGGATAGCGAAATCTACTATTGTGAAGATTTTTTAATTATTTCTTGTTGACTATTATCATGTCCAGTCTTTTTGCTCGAATGAGTTTGTCTGTTTGTATTTTCATACCCCACAAGATTTTATGCCTTTTATTTTTCAATACTCGTTCCAGTTTGTGCCTTTATTATTTGTGTATATATTCAAAGTGCAATCGTTTCCACAGTTCCTAGTGAATTATCTTCCTAGCCAAGCCATGTTTATTTTTGGATTCCTTTTAAGGCAGCTTGCTGCATTCAGTTATGATGTAGTTTACCATTTCATCTATTTGTCCACAGAGTCTACATTTGCTGTTTCGTTGGGTTTTCTCTATATTGGCCTTTATATAGTTGATTCTGATTGCATTGTTTTATGCAGCAGTCGATAGCGATTCTGTTTCTCTTTTCAAATCCTTTTTCCGTAGCCATGACCCTGTTTTCTCGTGCGCCATTTCTTTAGTTCGTCTAATAAATAGTTTATGTAGTCGTTTTTCTTCAAATTTTTCTTTTCTTACCTTTTTGTTTCCTGTTTCCATATTGTTCACTTTTTATTATTATTATTTTACTCACTAGGAGTTTCCATACAAGTCATTATCAATGATTGCTCACTGACAATAAGCAGTGGTGTTCTCCTGGAGTCCGAGTGACAAGTCTCCTCAGATTTCCAGCACTCTGCACCTCTTTCGATAAACTTTTCAAATTATTTTGCATTATTGCAACAGCCGTTTACTATCAATTTCTTGCTAGCAACGATCGTTGGTCTTCTCTGGAATTTTTTTTTTTATTACAAACGAGTCACCACTTATCAAGGTCCAAAGGCCACTCGAGGATAAGGGTTAGATAGTTGGACAGGTAGACAGTGAGACACCAAGGGGATTTGTAACACTGGTTGTAAGTGGTCAGAAATTGATTATTTAAGAAGACAGCTCAAGAAGAATTTGTTTACATTTGACTTGAAAACGGCAATGTTATAGTCAGCCGGGAAGCAGCACCATAGTAATGTGTTCCACAGACGGGCAGTTCTAGGAAAGAAACTTTGCTCATAGAAGTTTTGCTTAGTTCTAGGTACACAGAGAGAGAAATGGAATTTATTGGCAGTGGTTGTAGCTAGACGTGTTTTTGTTGTGAATGTTTTACAGGGGAACCATAGATTGAAGCTCGGTTGAACACCTGCCATGAAAATAATGATAGAGTAGAGAAAGACTAGCAACATCTTTTCTGTAGGGTGGAGAAGAGGAGTTCACCCACTAGATTTCAAAGTCGGTTTTGTAGTCTGTCAAGGCAGGGAAGGGTGCTCTAAGCCCCCCCCCCTCTCAGATGTTGCAGCAGTACTTCATCTTAGGATGCACCTGACTCTTATACAGGTAGGAGTAAGGTACTTTCTGGAGCAGTAGAATGATCCAACGATTTTTCAGTGACCTTAGCAACAGATTTGATATAAGTCTTCCATTTCAGGTCTGCAGTGAAAGTCAGTCCTATGAGCTTATCAAAAAAGTGGGGTTTATTTAAACTGAGGCAAAGTGAGGATCAGAGTGTTGGTGGTGAAAGGAGAGAAGCTTGGTTTTAGACACATTAAAAGTAACCAGCCACCTTTATTCCTCATTGCACGACGTGCTCCAGGTTGGAAGAGAGAGGTTCAGAAAGATCTTGATCATTAATGCTCTTCAAAGTGTTACCATAGATGGTTGTGTTATCTGCATAATTGTTGACGAATGATCTTAGAATGTAATTTGGGAGATCATTGATGAAGATCAGGAAGAAGGTTGGGCCCAGAATGGATCCCCGAGGCATGCCAGCATTGATACTATGAGGTTCAGACTTCTGCCCATCAACGCCTACTTTTATGAACCTATCAAAGAGAAAAGATTTGATGGTTGAAAGAACATTTCCAGATATTTCATAGCTAGAAATCTTGTGAAGTAGACCATTATGCCAAACCCTATAAAAAGCCTTTGATATGTCAAGAGCTATTGCTCTAGAAAAAAAAAATCCCCATTAATAGATTCACTGATCCTGTGTGATATTACAGTTAGCACATCAGTTGTTGATTTTGCAGGATGAAATCCATATTGCTTGTCACTGAATAGGCTGTTTTTGCTGAGGTGATTGACGGCTTCTTGATTTATCACAGATTCAAGCAACTTACTCACCACGCACATGAGATTAATCTGTACTGAGATGCAGAAGACTGATCTCCAGTATTTTTAGATACTGGGCAGACTGACAAAGTTTTCTAAGGTGTTGGGAAGCATTTCTTCTTTAAGCAACGATTGAACAGCTTTGTAAGATTGGGAGCTAGTTCTGGTTGCAGCTTTTTAAGCACTATGATTAGAATGTTGTCCAGGCTGATTCTTTTGCTGGCATCAAGGTTCTTGATAAGTTTGGTAACATCCCGCACAAATATATAGATGTCGCTCAGAGAATTTTCAGTCATAGGAGAAAATTGAGGTAGTTGGCAGCCCTGATCAGAAAGGGTGGAGTTTGGTGCAATAGTTCTTAGCAAAATGTGTGGCTTTATCGGATGCTGAGGAAATCACCTCTGGCTCATTGATTGGTTTGATAGAGTTCACGCATCTGTTGAGGATCCTGTTTGTTATTCGCCAAAACTCGTGGGAACCAAACCTCTGCTCAGCTACTCTAGACTTAACGGATTGGACATATGACTCTCTCACGTTTTCTATAACCATTTTGCAGTGGTTGCGGGCAATCCTAAAAGTTGCTTTGCTTTCAGAACATCTATTTCGTTGAAAGCAATTGAAATAGTGGTTTCTGTGAGCAATGGCAGCGACACATTCTGGGGTGTACCATGGCTGACAGTTTGGTTTCTGTTGGAATTTCTTGGAGGGTATACCAACGATTAACCAATCAGTTAAATCGGATATGGTACACGCCTCATTCTTTTCAAACATAGAATGCAGAGGAGTTTCTGATTTGAGTGACAATAAGCCTCCCCAAGATTCCAGTACTCTCGTATCCTTCCACTGGAAGTCTGGTTTGTGCCCTTCATCTTCGATCATCCATCCTCCTTGACATTTCACAACAATTTTGTGTGGTATCATCCGAGGCTGGTGCCACCGCATGTGTGTGTTGTTGTTTTTTGCCCCCCCCCCCTTCCATTTATCTATGGCTGGTAAGCTTTAGTTGGTTATGTGGGTTGGTTTCTGCATTCAAGGACTTTCCTTCATATTGAGTCTGTTTTCATCATTGCCATTCGTTGTATGATTCCAATCTTCCCTTTAATTCCAATCTTCCCTTTAATTCCAATTTCTCCTAGTCTCTTTTCCAGGTTTTTGGGGCTCTACCTAGTGCTCCTACAATTATTAGTATTACAGTGATTTTCTTCATATTCCATATTTCTTTCAGTTCTCTGGCATCTTTCATGATTCTTATTTTGTATTATTATTATTTCTTGATCACTAAGAGTCTTTACCAGTGACTGCTCACTGGTAAAAACAGGCGTTTTTTTTAAATCCGAGTGACAACAAGTCTCCCCAGGTTTCCAGTACTCTCCACTTCTTTCGATGATCATTAGAATTCGCTTTGCATTCTTGCATGAAATGTGTACCACTGAGTTGTCACTGATAGCAGCCAATGTCTTTCTCTGGAATTTGAGTTACAATAAGTTTCCTCACGATTAGTCTTTTCATCCTTTCATGGCCATTTCTGCGCTATCGACCTATGTTGTCGTCACCACCACGTTTTGGGGGCGTGGGGTGAGGGAAGTAGCAGATTATAGGATTTTTCTTATATATCTATCCAGGATTTATTAATAATATTATAACAATAAAAAACCTATTTCTTTTCCAATTTATGGATAAAACATTAATTTTTTTTTTTTTGAAAAATGCAACTCTTTCGCCATTTTAAATTTAAACTTTAAAAATGAAGTCCCAAGTTTTCAATTTTGGGGACAATAAAATATTTTTGTTTTAAAATATTCTTAAAAAATACTTCCATTCTAATCCTTAATGTAAAAATAACTTCTGTTGAGACAGTGTGTAATTCTCAGAAAAAAAAACTGTTCATGAGACAAGCAGGTTGTGTGTCTTTTGATATGAACCTGCAAAAACGGATGATAAATTATACTTCTAGGCTAAGAGGAAACTGAAGAAAATGAACTTCCTCTCTGATATTTTTTGTCAACTATTCCTCTGTCATGATTTGCTATCAGATGTTTGTGGGTAGAATTAACCATTTAGTTTTAAATCGGCTTTTTTATTGCAAATAAGAAAGAAACTGTTGTAATTACTTTGTTTTCATATTGACAGAATAATTGTAATATGCATGGTATGTTTTTAACTAAAGACTAATAATATTTAAAACGACTATTATGTATTTAATCTTCCATTTAATTTAGTATCTGAAACTATGATATTTTTACATGACATCATATTTGCAAAATATTCATCCACTGCTCCAGGTACATCACTACCTTCATTAGTTTTAATGAATTGTCTTGAATCACTATCCATTTTGATGCTAGAATAAAAAGGCTTGAGGTCATAATCAAATGAAATCTTTGTCAGACACATCAAGGCAACCATTGCTATCACTATCTTTCACCCTATCAATTGTTTTCAAAGAAAAAAAAAATGAACTTTAGGTTTAAAAAAGTAAAGTAAAATAAATAATAAATATAAAACATAGAAATATGTACATATGTAAACGTTTGAACTGTGAGATAATGTATAATAGAGTTGTCTTTCCTTATTTGACTCAGGCTCATTTATTTCCCCCTAAGTTTCAATCAATGGTTACATTGCTTAATCTGATGAGAAATTTTAAAGGTGGTGTATCATGTGTGGTGCTGGGGAACCATAAATTGCAGTTTTGCTTTTCACTTTTCAAAACTGCTGCATACTGACCAATTGATTATTACCTAAAAATGAAAAAGCTTTATTTGTTCATACCTCCCCTCCCCAACAAAATACATTGCCATTTCTGATCCCCCCCCACCCCTTCAATGAAAAAATATAAGTAAATAAAAAAAGTTACTACACTAAGGTGTATGTTCATTATCACTTGCAAAGTAAGCAAGATATATAGTCTTCTTCTTCTCGTATCCATGTACAAAGCTATTCAGCTTATATAACGTCCAGCTAGTGCTTGCTACATTGCTGTCCCTTAATGTTGTAAAGTGCTAGACCCTTTGCTGGGCAGGGTCCGCCCAACAGAGGGTATCGAAGGAGGTGCTCCATGGTCTAAGGTTCTGTGCCACAGTCTCATGTGGTTGGGCCACTAAGATAGCCCCATCTGCTTCGGGCCTCCCTGAAACGGCTAACACCTAAGCGGAGTCGGTTCAGGCACTTCCATTTTGCCCAGTTGTAATATCCTGGTGGGAGGGTTTCGGCAGGGGGGGGGGGTGAGCATAATCGAGCTGTGTGGGTGGTTGGATGGCTTTTCCTTCCACATTTTAAGGCGGGCTTCAGATTGTGTTGTCTCCAGTGGAGGCGTGCTGATCAGGAAACTTCTCCGTGATTTTAGTCGACTGAGGGAAGATACATGGGCATGTAGGGGGTGCATCTCATCTGTGATTTGCCTGCACTGCTCTATCCTGCTGGCTACCGCTCTTCTGATGACTGGAGAGGCGATACCTTCCAGAATGTACAGGTCGTTGATGTTAGTGGGCTTCAGGCACCCAGTGATACATCTGCAGCTCTTGTTAAGAGCAAGGTCCGGTTTTTTAGCATGGGTGGATCTTTCCAACACTGGGCTGGCATATTCTGCAGTAGAGAAGCTGATGGCAAGGGCTGTGGCACATAGTGCCTTGGGACATGCACCCCATCTGGTGTTAGTGAGTTTGTGCAGGATGTAATTGTGGATGCTCACATTTTCGTTTGTCTTCATGATGTGGGTTTTGAATGTAAGACATCTGTCGAGTGTGACTCCGAGGTAGACAGGGTGCTCAGAGTGTGACAGTGGTGTCCCACACCAATACACATTCAGTTGGCGCTTAGCTTCCTTGTTTCTCAGGTGGAAAGAGCATACTTGTGTTTTTTGCTGGGTTGGCACGTAGATGGTTCTCTGCATAGTGGGTTGTTAATCCTGAGAGGGCGTCGTTGAGCGTTTCCTCAATACTAATGAAGTCTGTATCTTGGGTGGTAATGCACAAGTCATCTGCACATGCAAAACGACGGGTGACATCATCTCTGGGTTGGTCGTTTCTATAGATGTTATACTGAAGTATGGCAGTCACACTGCCTTGTGGAATGCCATTCTTCTAAATGCACCATCTGCTGCGTTTTCTGCCTAATTCGACATAGAATCTGCGCTTCTGCAGCATGGCTTCCATTAGCTCTGTTAGGTCGGTGTCTTTTGTGATCTCCAGGATCTTACATAGAAGTCGTCTGTGGGTGACTGTATCGTAGGCAGCAGACAAGTCCATGAAAACAGCACCGGTAATCTGTCCTCTCTCAAATCCATCCTGAATGTGTTGAGTGAGGTTGATAAGTTGGCTGGTTGTCGCTTTGCCTAGACAGAACCCTGTTTGCTTTTGGATGATCTTCTCATCTATGGATGGTGCAATCCTGTTCAGTATCAGGCGCTCAAACAGCTTCTATGTATGACATAGAAGTGAGATTGGCCGGAAACTTTTAGGATCTGACAGGTCCTTCCCAGGTTTCAGGAGTGCTAGTACATGTGCCTTGAGCCAGATGTTTGGAAGCTTATGTGTAGCTATATTATTGAATAGGTTGAGGAGTCATTCCTTTGTTTGTTCTCCAAAGTACTTGATCTGCTCTGTTGCGATGTTATCCGGACCAACTGCTTTCCCTCATTTCAAACTATGTATTCCTGTTTCTAGTTCAGTCATAGTGAAAGGTCTTGTGAAGCCTGGATTTGTATGGTACGTTTTTCGATCTAGTTTGTCTTTTTATTGTTCTTTCTTAGGGCCTTTTCCGTTCAGCAACAGTTGGTGGACAACTATATATATATATATATATGATATTTATAAATAAATATTGAATTATTAATGCCTACAGATGCTAGCGTTTCAAGCTTATTGCTCTCATCATTGCAGGAAAGTAACAATTTCAGACGGTCGGGAGGCGCGAACCCGGTTCACAGAGTCAGTCTAGAATCTGCAAGCAGTCGCCATATCCACTCGGCCAACGGAAACTGTAACGTAATTCAGGGAAATTAAGATCTATATGTACCTAGAAGCGGGCACAGATAGAAGACTAGTCGAGAGTGTTCGACAAACGTATTCGGAACTTTGCATTAGAGCTTTTTGACAGTCTATTTTTAATATCCCCGAGAGTGCTCAACTTTAATTTCTTAAAGGGGCTTAGTATAATATTTATAAATAAATATTGAATTATTAATACCTACAGACGCTAGCGTTTCAAGCTTATTGCTCTCATCAGTGCAGGAAAGTAACAATTTCAGACGGTGCTCAACTTTAATTTCTTAAAGGGGCTTATGTAGTCACATTCTCTAAGGCAGTTAACAAGAATTGATATTGCTAAGTAGTTAATGCCTTAAGTGTGACGAACCGACAATGATGCTATTTCAAACTTCAGCATGACAGATTGATGAAAATGCTATTCCAAACCTAAAATGCTATTTATTTCAGACTTAAGTGTGACAGACTGACGAAAATGTTATTTCAAACTTAAGCATGACAAACCAAATAAAATGCTATTTTAAACCTAAAGCCTACCATTGGAGTACAGGGGGGGGGGGAGCTGGTGCTGGTATGATTGCAGGAGTTAGTAGTAGATGAACTAAGTTCAGGGAACTTTTGTCATTACTAACCAGCAAAGCGTTACTCCTGTTGACCAAGAGAAAAGTCTCTCAGGCATGTGTACGCAGTGTGATGATGTATGGAAGTAAAACCTGGCCAGTGAGGGTTGAGGGCATGTGTTCCATGGAGATAAATAATATGAGAATGATACGATGGATGTGTAATGTGAGTCTTAAAAACAGGCTTAGATCTGATAACTTCAAAAGAAGATTAAATCTGGACAGTATAAGGAGTTGTGTACAGAACGGGGGCTTTGTTGGTTTTGTTATATTGAAATAATGGATGAGAGTTCTTTGGTTAGGAGATGTAGAACAGTTGAAGTAATGGGGTCAATTGGCAGAGGAAAGTCAAGGAAAACATGGGAGGAAGTGATAAGTATGGATTTGAGCGAAATACCTTGTCATAGATAGGTTAGTTTGGAAATCAAACATTTAACACATGCCAGTATGTAAAACAGGCGTGAAACCAATATGATGATGATGATGATGATGATGATGATGATGGCAGACCGACCAACAAAGCCTCTCATAGAGATGTAAGGACGCATTTACAAATCACGTTGTTTACTCATTAAAACTTGTATATCAGCTTTTATTCATACTATGTTCCTTTTGATTATCTGTCCATTCTCTTCTTTAATTTTATTGCAGGAAATTGGATCTGGAGGGAAGAGAGGCAAAAAGACAGCTCCAATGTATCCTGATTGTCACAGGGTTATATCTATGCTTACCTCACACACTGAAAGTGTTGAAGGATGGAACAGTACAAACACAACACACAGTGCAGAATCTCAAGGTATGTATAAGGTTTCTTTTAAGTCAAATGAAAACGTGACAGAATGTTAAACATTGTTATCTAATATGTTTTTCTTTTTCTCTTTTTTCAATAATTCATTGAGAAATGTGATTACCAGAAACGAAAATATCAACAATATGTTTGCCATTGATATATATTAAAACAACACAATTTACTGAAATTGTCAATCATTATTTTAAACCTGATTTGACCCCCTCCCATCTGGTCATCTTTGATTTCTCTTTGACATTGGACTTGAGCCATTGATTAAAACGAAAATCTTATGAAAATCGCCAATAAACATGAAGTTTGATATAAAAAAACATCCACTAAACATAGTTTTAGCACTTATTCCAATGAAAATGATGCATTTATTTAAATTTTCAAAGGGGTTAATAATACTCAAACTGAGTCGGAAACTTTATACACATATAGTAATAAATGCAAGAATCCAGATTCTCAAATACTTGGAACCAGTTTCTATCGAGGGAAACCTGTTTAAATAGAACTTGCATAACTGAAGTTATGAGTTTAGAAAACTTTTAATTTTGATAAGTTTCAATTAGAGGGTTAAAAATGATTCAAATGTTCTTAAATTTTGAAAACGTGTATTATTTTTTGTCATTTACTTATGTTTTGAATCTTATGAAACTAAGATGTTAAAAATGTATCAGTGGTCAGGTTTAGTGCACACTCGGAGACCCCTTTATGAGAAAAAAAGGTGAACATTAATTCTGACAATGTACATAGGTAAGGGATCAATTTGACGAATGTTAGGTCTAACAGCTTAACAGTTTTTTTTTGTTTCGACTAACTACTTTTCGGGTATATTAGATCTAGTAATTTGAAAACAATTTCTTATTCATTTAGATTAATGCACTTATTACAAAGATCAAAGTATGTCACAGTACCATGCCCACATCTTGGGTTATAATACTGATACCCCTTGGGTTATCATTTATAAACACACACAAATATATATTTAATTAGCATTTCTTTACATTTTACAATTATATATAGCACATAAGTTGAAAAACTGGAGCCATAAAGAATTTATAAAACAACAGAGAAAACACCAATAACATTGGGAATTAGGAATGGAACAATTGAACACAACTCTTTTTTTAGATTCCGTTCTCAACAGCTGCTTATGAGACATGGCTCATCTGCTGAATAGTCGTTAAAGATTACTATGACAGCACTGATATGCAGTATATTTGAAAATCAACTCTGGAAATAGTTTTAACCTCTCAAAATATTAGGATGAATGTGATAAAAAGATATGAAAAATAAATATATACTAACGGTAACATACTATCCTCTTGCCTTTTATTCTTCTCTCTCTATTTTTATATTTTGTATTTGCTGTCTGCATGCATTTTAATAGCATTCCATACAATAATTTATACAATGCATGCAATGCTTCAAGCAAACTAGATGATTCTTATATCTCTTCTATGTATAAAAAAGTCACTGTTTGTTTGTGTGTTATAGAAATCAATCAGTTTCAATAAAGGTTAAAATTTTCAAGGAATCTAAGGACACCATTGAAATTTCCCTCCAATTCTATCTGGAGTCACTAGGTCCACAAATTTTAGAATCTATACTTCTGTGTTATTTACTTATAGTTTATATCTGGTAAACATATTTCCAGTGGGGTTCCATGTGCTCTCATTGACCTTTTTTAAGACATAAAATAAATATGGCCCACTTGTTCTAAATCTGCATAGGTAGTGAATAATTTCTTCAAAATTTCATGTTCTTAGGTTTAATAGTCTAACAGCAGTCTTTGTTTGTGTTAGCTAATTATTTTTAGGCTATTAGTGCTAGGAACTTGAAATTTGGTAAGAAACTCTTGTAGACATTTTTTTATGTTGTATTTTAATGAGATAAACTTCTTAAAAAGCCAAAAGTTGTCTAAGTATTATGAACACGTCCATAAAGTAGTTTGTTATGTAGGCATATATTTTGTAAATATATAGTCTATAAATGATAGATTCAATTTAATCCATAAATGGAACTATGGCAGATATTATGCCTTCGGGGCAGAATAAACCTTGCAACTCAGATGTGACTCCACACTCTTTAAAGCTCTGAAATTGGAATGTCACAACCGGATGTAGTTCCATGCTATTCCAAAAAACGACAAGTTATCTTAAAACCAAATTCATTTGCTATTAACAAGCTAGTCAGTTTTACAGACCCAAAAATGATTGATACACTGTAAAAGCAATCATCATCATCATCATCATCATCAAGCTCTTAAACGCTGACCCTCAGGATCGACAAAAATGGAGATCTGCATTGAGGACTGCTATGTGTGCAGCTAACCAGCTGTCTGGAGGGGGGGGGGGGGTTCCACTGGTGTGGATGTTGTTCCAAATCCTGCATAATAATCAAAAGACCGATGATGATGATTGCTTTTACAGTATATCAACCATTTTGAAGTTATTTAATGCGGAGTCCAGTCATTTTGACAAAAGTTATGCTTCGAGTTCTTAATATCTTCAAATGTTTATTTTTGGTGTAAATTTCTGTTCAGTTTGATTATTGTGTTTCAGTTCGTTGTTCGTTGTGGCATGTTAACCCTTGTTAGGTCATCTTTTGCCCAAAACTATGTGTATGTTATGTATATAAATTGTTTGTAGATTCATTTGTTTTGAAGGCATACATTTTCTAAATAAATAGTCTGTAAATGATACATTCTATTAAACCTATAGATAAAACCCGGACAGGTACTTCCATTTCGGGTCAGAATGAACCTAGGAGTAATGACAACTAAAGAGAACCCACCACTGGATCTGATTTAACATTATATCCAAAATCTTTATAAACTTGTTTTAGGAGTATTAAGATATATTAAAATACTAAATCCAGAATCTAATAGACTGACAAAAAAATATTGTGGGTGTATATTGTTCTTAAAACAAAGTATAATAAATAAACCTAAGACTCATGCGTGATGTTGCTAGTCTCAGTCTTTTCTATAAATACTATTATGGCACATGTTCTTCAGAATTGCCTGATCTATTCCCTACTTCTTTTGTTCCAGCTCGTTTGACTCGTTGGTCTAGTGGTCTCCATCAATTCGCTGTTTTGATACCTCATTGTAATACAGCTTCTTATTCCAGTAGCTTCTTTCCAAGAACAGCAGGCTTGTGAAACTCTCTTCCTGTTGACTGTTTTCCTCCTAGCTATAGCCTTGGTCTTTTCAAGACTAAGGCCAATAGGCATCTCCTGTCTTTGCGATAATAATGTTTCGTTCTTGTTAGCTCCTTACATCAAATGGCTTCATGTGTTGTCTGGAGCGATTTCCATAAAAAAAATACTTTTACAAAGATGTAATTTGCGAACATTGGAAATTTAATTTGATAAAAGGTATCTTATTTATTAGAAAGAGAATCCATATTAGAGGTAGCATTTTTTCCTTGTTAAAAAGAACATCTTAAAATGTTGCCATCTGGCCTAAAAAAATGACAATTAGTATTTTTTTCGAGAGACTTTTTGACAGTCAGTTTCTTTCTGCCTTGTAATCAACAATACATACGTTGTTCCTATGAGTCTGTGGTAAATGTTCGATGCTGTTCTTAAGTTAATCTGTCTTCAAATTCAAATATTTCAGATTTGCATTAATCTATAATCATTAGACACCAATTAAGCAAGAGTCCCTGAATTTCAATTTCTTTTTAAACCCCTTAAGCTTAACCCTTAAATTTCAGACATTTTTCTAGAATCAAAATCATGTAGTGGTTTTTGCTCAAAATTGGAATAAGGATTCTAGACATCAGGTTTAATAGCATTATATCTTGGTTTTAATCGTCATAAAGGGACATAAAAGTGGTGCAAAACTGTTCTGTTTGGGGAATTAATTTTATCTGTTGAATTTTCAAATGGGAGGTTGTGCACATATTATACCCCTTAAAAAAACTTTTAAAATACTTCAAAGAAACTGAAATTTGGGGAATATTCATTAATTGATGTCTATTGTTAAAATTTCACAAAAATCGGAGATATCTGAATTTTCACGAGTGGTTTCCACCCTCTATTGCCAAGCTTTGCATAAATCTAAAATAAATATAACCCACACTTTTACCCCTTACACCTAATTAGTTTAGGAATGGATCCTGTGCATACAGATGTATTAACATATATGCATACTTAACTTTATATAGATAGAGATATGAAGCTAAGAGCAAGAGATGTCAAATCAGTCAGCCAGCCGATAGAGATAGAAGGAATGTTGATGATGTAACAAATGCAGAAAGAGGGAAACTCGCTATGTAGTGTCAGCCTTGTGTGTGAGCAAACGGGAGAAGAGGGTAAATGTTAATGAAGCTCAAAATAGGATTTTTTTTTTTTTAATTCCTAAAGGAAATGCTAGTTAATGCTATTAGATTTTTCATTTCAATAAATATTCGATTTATCGTGTATATAAAATAATTCAATGTGTAATTATCAGAGCATGACACATACACAGACACACACGAAGTTGTTGCATAATTTTTATTAATATAGACTATTAGACTAAGGGTTTATACCCGGCGTTGGCCAGGTTGAGATCAAATAAAATATTAAACAGATTAAATATATCAAGGGGTATATCAGCACTTGCAGAGACCTAAGGCTGGACAGCAAAAAGAAAGCTGGGCGCCCTAGGAAGACATGGAAAGAAACCATCAGGCAAGACCGTAAACAGCGGCAAATGAACAGAGTCAATCCCCACAATCGTGATCACTGGAGACTTAGCATAAGGACAGCCAGAAAGCATCAAACCTCTTGTTGAACATAGATGATAAACCTGGATAGTGAGTGAGTGAAGTAGTAAGTTAAATTAAAATATATAATAGATTTTATCGACATCCGGGCATCATTGGTCATTATAGTAAGTTTGTTTTAAGAGCAAGGAAAAAGGAGACAAACACAGAACGAAATCGAAAAAAATTGTAATTTTCAAAATTACAATAATGATAAATGAAAATACTTATTTGTTTGTCGTCGTCGCTCTGTCTTAGTCCGGCATGCACATATGTTGATTATTTGTAAGGCCGGAAATATCATCTGGATTTTACAGAAAGTTGTGTGTTTCTGGTGCATATATACATTTTGGGGGGGCTTACATCGACAAGTTGAGGTTTATGCAACCTATCCAGAGACATTGCCCTATTCAACTGATTACTATTTTGGAGTGTGTTTATGTGAGGGTAGGGAGTGGTAGTTGGGATTTTAGGATTGATAAGCTATGTGTCATGGGGCTAGATTAATGCACATGTGCAGTAATAATTTTTTTTGTTTGTTTTGTTTTTTAATATGTTGTTACTGTTAAAAGTGGTTCTATATAATTTTATATGACTACATTTTAAGTAAGGGGTCAAAAAATAAAATTAAGGAGGCAAGAAGGTAGTGCCAGTTTGTTTCTCACTATCACATTTAATGGCTTCGTGTAAAATAAATTCTGATGATACTCCTAAAAATGAATCTGTTTTGCTTCAATATTTTGAAAAAAATTTTTTATTACAAATTGATAAGTGAATTTTCTAATTTTAACCTCCTACTTATCCATGAATGAGGGAAAACAATGATTTGGTTCTGTGAACTTTTCTCATTTTTGTAAGCGATTCACAAGGATGGATGGAAACTAATTGAACCCTATCGCTGATGTATATGTGATTACAACTTGCCATATTTGGTATCAAATTGACTGTCATCATCATCATCATCATCATCATCAACCGGTTTATTTGTTGAATCAAGCCACAATTAATCCTCTGATGAGGGTGGGGCCTGATTGTCTAGTCTCGAAATCTAAGTCTTCCTCTCCACTCCTGTCTTTGGCAAGGTTTGATGGAATCCATACCCATGGCCTTCCTATCACGTTTGACTACGTCCTCCCAAGTCAACTTGGGTCTGCCAGTGGTGATGTTCTCTGCTGGCACATTCAACTTTCGGACTTTAGCAATCCAGCCATCGCTACGCTCAATGTGACCCAACCAACGCAGTCTGTTCTTCCGCATGATGTCCGTAAGGCTTTTCAAGTCGACCTGTGAGAGCAGGGATTCAAAAGAAACGTACTGTTCAGGCCTCACCAAACAGATCCATCTGACCATTGCCCTGTCATTACGGTGCAGCTTCTTTAGTATGCCAGCAGAGACAGCCCAAGTTTCTGTAAACAATGTGAATGTGTAGTAATTAAGATGCTAGCTGGAAACGAACACACTTTGCATCAACTTATGAATAGCATTACTGAGTTTTAAAATGTCATGTTAAAATAGGAATAAGGCAATCAGTCATAGCACACCAGTTTCTAAACAAGCAGTGCAGTCCTTAAGTGAATTTGCTTGTCTCAAGTTCAGGTATTAGTAATATTTTGGAGCTTTCCTTCTCCTAGACTACTTACCTCAGTGACGCTACTGTTAAGTTGAGGCAGCGTGTTCAATTCCAGCCAGTGTGTTGGTCGCTACAAATAACTATTATTATTTTAATGTAAAAAGAAAGAAAAAAAAAAACCCTTGATTTTTATCAAAAGTTTATGAAACATATTTTATTGTAAAGTTTCTCTTCAATTTTTTTTTTTTTTTTTTTTAGATCAATACTCTTCTCATTATTCATTGGCCCATACACCTTGGATTGTTGATCAGAACGTCTGCATAAAACCCATGAAGCAAAGATTCTCCTGCCCTGTTGACACCAGAATGTCACCCAGATGCTTACACAAATCAAATAATAACAGTGATGCCATCGACAGCAGCAGACCGTGGCCAGGCTTGAAGCCTTCCAAACCATGGACTTTACCAGAAAGTAGGAGACCTGTTTTTGACTTCCCACCATTGCCAACAACATCGACAGTGGTAGCAACAGCAACAAAGACACTGGCTCAGGTTGATTACCATCGGAATGTTGACCAATTAATGCAATTACCTCTTCCAAAGTATTATGTTCTGGAACAGCCAAGCCTGGAGATTTCCCAACAGATTCAATGCCTTGATTCTCCTGGAGAAATTGAACAGGCGTTGCAGTTGCCACTTCCGAAATACTATGTTCTAGAATCCGGCATGCAGACCCCACCGTCTATACTGCATTCAGATGACTCTGAAGAGGTGGAACACTTGGGTGACATTGTCCAGTTACCATTGCCTAAATATTACGTCCTAGAACCAGACTCACAAAACCGTCCTCAGGTATCGCATACGAATCTCTGACCCTTCACAGAATGATAGCCATAGCATTGTGAATCATGCTATTTGCTCGCAGTACATATTTGATCATTAGCAATTAATGATTTTATAGCGCTGCCTCCTCTGGGGAATAGAAGTTATGAATTCTTAACATCTTTTTGCACTCAAAGTACTGATTCATTCTACTTAAAGTTCAGCTTTGGGAAACTGGTGCCAATAGGAAGTCTGTTGGAGGTCAGGTGTTGCAAGGGAAAAATCACAATTACTTTTAGTCAAAAAAAATTAAGTATATAAAGAAATGCAGAATATTTGTACTTTTTTAAATCTTGATATATTTCCAGCTTTATAAAATTTATGTTATCCGAAAAAATAAAAAAACATTGTTAATTAATTCAGACAAAAAAAAATGGGAGGGAAAAGAAGACATTGATTCCTTTGAGAAGCACACCGATAATCTCGATTTTACATATATTTCAAATATTTGTTGTTTTTTTGTTTTTTTTAATTTCTACCTTGATGTCTTAAACAGTTTAAAACATATTTTGCTCAAAAAAAAAAAAAATTCACAAATCATTGATGTTAAAAAAATGTGTAAGTTTCTTCTACAGAAATTTGAAATTATTTTTTCTTGTTTGAGGAGCTGTTCCTCTGATGGACCTTCATCTGCATATAACATAAGACTGAGAAACGCATCTATATAAAAAGAGATATGAAATAAACTTTGAGCGTTGCTAAATGCACATCGAGCTCACTATTCGGAAATATTCCTTTTAATATATACTTATATCTTAATATAATTTGATATTGAACAAGGAATTCTGCAAGGATTGAACCCGAAATCAAACTTTATATAACAATAATAAATAATCAAAAAGGAGCTTATCTTTACACTTTAATTATTTATTATTGTTATAAAGATCTATCTGAAAGGATATTGAGCCCTTTGTATATGCAAGATCTGTGTTTTTGTAAATCTCTGTTCTAAGAAGTTGATTTTTCATCTTATTGAGATATATACATACATAGAACGTGTGTATGTGCATATATAAACACACATAATGTGTGTGTATGTGTATATATTGATTGCTCCTATGGTCATTGGAATGCAACTATAATATATATGTACATTATATATATATATATATATATATATATATATATATATATATGTGTGTGTGTGTGTGTATACATGCGCATACAATGTGTGTAAATATTGTTCAGGCCAAAATATAGGTTACCATTTTATGGAGTGATCAATCAATGCCGACATGACTCAGCATAGATGAGAAATAAGTAGACTAATAAATGCATTGGTATGCTGTACTATGAGAGTCAGTCTGGGATAGCAAATATATATATATATATATATATACATACACACACATACATACATACATACATACATACATGTGCACACAGACACACACAGACATAAAATATGTTTGGTTGAATCACTGTATAGTAGACTTTCGGTTTTATGCATTTAGCTTTACGTTTCCAAATGAAGAAAATGTTAAGTCTCCCAAAGAAAGAAGAGGAGAAGGTTGTGTCTTACACCATCGTCCCACCCTTCTCCTCTCCTCGCACCGACTAATGCTGCAGTCAATTGACAACATCAGCAGCAGCAGCAGTCTACATCAGGATGTACATCTCAGTACGGACTGCTTTGGATTTTATGGCACAGGTGAGTTGGTGTTTTTATCAGTCTGTCTGTCTCGTGTTTAACATAACTTGTCTGGTGTGAGTCTAAGGAATATTTTCAAAAACAGCCCCTCCCCAACTCAACCTCTCCCCTTGTCGGCTGTCCCCCTGACCCATTACACTTTTTTTTTTTAAATTTCTCTTTTTTTTGTTTTGTTTTGTTTTGTTTTGTGTATACATTCACAGAAATTCACTTGTTGATTTTAAGGTTTTAATTAATACCTGACATTTTAGGTAGATAAATATATACCCCTCCTCCCAAACCTTACATTTATGATTGTCCTGAAGCTATATATATATATATATATATATATATATATGTATGATCTGTCTAAAAGGTGATATAATTATTTATTATTAAAATGTTTAATTATAATGTTTTACTTTGTAATAATCATGGATTTAATTAAACATTAAACATTGTAAATTTCCTTTTTTTCCCTTTTTTTTTCTTCCAAGGCATCTTATTTTGAATATTGAAAAAAAAAAAGCTCTTGAAAAGAAAAAAAATAGATGAGCTTGATTCTTCCTGTAGTCTTTTTAATTTTATTAATTCAGAATTAAATATTTTTGTTGGATTATTCCCTTTCTCTTTTTTGTGTGTATCCAATGTGGTGTTTGTTTTAAGCATATATATATATATATATATATATATATATATATATATATATATATAAAAATTATTTACACGTTAACATTTGTTAAGTTTGTATGTGTTCAAAATCCTTAACAATCAATTTGCCATTGATATACTGTCAATTTAATTCTAGTTTCAGTTCAAACATCATTCTTTAAAGTCTTTTATCTCAGTCTCATCTTCTGGCACATGACCATTCTAGTCTGCTTTCTGTCTGCCTACTTTTCTCTTGTTGGAAGTAACTTTTACCTAACTTTTTCAACGTTATGTCCCCTTTTTCTTCCTTCCCTACTTTCATTCAACGGGATCTGAAGTTATTTAACAACCCCTTTTGTTTGTTTTTCTTTCTATATTTTTTCCCACCTCAGAACGATTTTCATTTACGAATATCAGTATTGAAGAATTTTTCAGTTGGATAAGGCATTCTGACTGTCGATATTTTAATTTGATGTAGTCTGCTTTGGCTGCAGCTTGGTTAATAGACAATAATGTCACTGGAATGAGACAGAAATAGTAGATGTTCACAATATCACATGTGTATGCATGTGTGGACACATAAATATATGCATATATATATATATATATATATATATATATATATTATAAGATAATATATTATGTGTATATTTTTGTTTCAGTATTTACTTCAACAATGCTCACTATTTGAGTAAATCTACATAATAATATAAAGATTAGCCTGACGAATTTCTTAAGGGAATGGAACACAGACGTTTCTGTGTCGCTTACTTGTCATAGTTATCATTTTATATATAGTCTTAATATTGATGTCAGTGTTTTACATTGTACCTAGCATCTTTTTCATTACATACTTATGACAAGTGAGCTACATAAAAACGGATAAGTATATTTTTATACAACAACTAAACTCTACTTAAGTATTGAGCAGTTTTTAAGTAAATAATGTAACAAAAAAATATATACATAATATATATACACTTATATTATAAAATAATATATCAAACAAATATATATAATTTAATGCTATTTAATATATTTCCCTTCTTTCATTTTTATGGTGGTCTTTGATAAACCCATTGAATGATGATTTTTATGAAATTTATACTGTTTTCTTTTTTAAATTTATAGTTTGCAAACTGTCTACTACTAAAAAGTATGTGCAACAAATAGAACCACATTTTTATTTTCCTAATAAATGAGTATTGTGTGATTTTTCTGTTTATCATAATGAATAATATTCTGTGATAGGTATGAACAATTATGTACCGTTTGAACAAAAAAAAAAAATGTCTATTTCTTAACATTCCACTCAGTTTATCTTACCTTACCAGTCTTTGGATTCTGCTTGGTTCTTTATTTTGAAACATTTAAATTTAATTTCTTTTTTTTCCCCTTCTTTTTGCTCTCATTCTTTTTATTTTATTCTATTTTTTTAGCTTACATTTCTTTAATTTATTCAAACATAAAATTAATATCTCTACAGACATTTTCAAAACTGCTTAAAAGTAATGGCTTCTTTTAGAAAAGTTCTTTCTACAGTGATTCTTCCACTTTTATTTTTCGGTAAATTCTTTAAAACAAAGACATGGAAAATTCTTTGGAACAAAAAAGTTGTTTTATTTTTATTTATTTTTTTAAATGGATTGAAAGATTTTCTTTCTTATTTTTATTTTGCGGCATTTTTTATTGGTATTGGTATTAGTTTGACCGATATAATTGCTAAAGTTAGATGAAGCTGATTTAGGAAACCTATTTTTCCGTCACAATTTCTCAAATGAATAATATTTCTTCCCAGTCATGATACAAAGATATAATTAATTATTGCACATACTTCTCTGATTATTTAAACTTGTAGAGTTCCAGTTAACTACATTTCTTAAATATTGACTTTTATGTTTGTAACTTTTTAAATTCTTATATACTTTAAACCTGTGAATGTGTATATATATATATATATATATATATATGTGCGTGTGTGAATGTGTATATATATATATATGTGAATGTGTATATATATATATATATATATATATATGTGAATGTGTATATATATATATATGTGTGTGAATGTGTGTGTATATATATGCTTGTGTGTGTGAATGTGTATATATATATATATATATATATATATGTGTGTGTGTGTGAATGTGTGTATATATATATATATATATAGAGAGAGAGAGAGAGAGATATGTGTGTGTGTGCTTCAAGATGTAGGTACTGCGTATATATGTTTCTATGTGTGTGTATAAATTATATATATTCTATGAAATATTAGCACCAGTACCTTTTTAATAAAGATAATATTGTTGAATATATTTGTTAATCACATAGTCATGTCTTTTTTTTTTTAAATTTGATTCAGACATGGTAATTTGTAATAAAGTTTCTATTTTTAACTTCCTCTGTTTAATGTATTTAATCGACACAGACGAATTGACGTTTATCATTGTCGTTTCTTAAACGTTGTAAACCAGCCACTGTAAGCACGCGCCGCGCAGATGTGTTTTAATGTCTGAGTCTGATAGCAAATCAAACACACAGTTCCTATTGTCTGTTTGCATCTGTCTCGGTGCCCATGTGATTCTCTCTGTTTGGCGTGGCGTTTTATAGAAATGAGGCAATCTGTTGCCGAGTTAAAATAAAAATTCTAGTGACGTATCTGTAAGTTCATGAACGAAAATTAGTTAGTTGAAAAATGTTTTCGCTGATAACACTGGGCAAATAAAGACAATAAAACTATTTTATTTATTTATTTATTTTTAAATTTCACAATAAACTATTTTCTTGCTTTTACCTCTCTCTCTCTCTCTCTCTCTCTCCATCGATCTCTCTTTCTCTCTCTCTCTCTCTCCATCGATCTCTCTTTCTCTCTCTTCATCTTTCTTGTTCTCATTCTCTCTGTCTTTTTTCTACTTTCTTTATGCTGGATAGATAAACAGGTTATTATTTATCTATATATAGGAATTATTTAAATAATTGTTTGTTCACATACACACAACAATAATAAATTAAAAGAGATTTATAGAAAAATGAAGATGCCAGAAAGAAAAAGATAGTCAGTTTCTCTCTCTCTTTCTCTCTCTCTATCCCTCTCTCTCTTCCCTTATTTCTCTTTATTTTTAAAATTTGATTGTATCTTTTTTCACTTTCTATCTTTTTTCATCAAAAGTTATAAACATATTATTTACTTATATATATATAAGAATTTGTTAATTAATTAAAAGCTCCTGTATGTGTTATATATATATAAAAAACAATCCATCTCTTTTTGATATACTTTCTGACCCCTACCCTCCTTTCTTGATAGAAACAAAAAAATATTTAAGCATTTATAATAACGTGTTAATAAAATGTTATGATTGTTTTTTTTGTTTTTTTTTAATCAAAACCCTTCCTTTCTCCCCCCTCTCTCTCTATATTTTTTTCTTTCTTTAATTCTACTTTTACTATTCTCTTAAGTTTCTGTCTTCTTTATATTTGATATAAACTACTTATTTTTAAGCAGGCATAAGTATTTCAATGATTTATAGCTTTTAATTATATTATACAAAAAAAAAAATGATTATAAAAATAATTTGAAAATGTCCTTTCCTTTTTTCATTTCTCCTTTTCCTTTTCTTTTTTCATTTCTCTCCTCTTTCTTTTTCTTTTTTCATTTCTCTCCTCTTTCTTTCATCTACACTCTATTGGCGATTATCTCTCTCTATATATATATATCTATATATATATAGAGAGAGAGAGAGAGAGAGAGACAGAGAGAGTATTGAGTATTTTTGGATTCAATGCACACTCGTTACCATACCCACACACACATATATATATATATATATATATATATATATATATATATATATATATAATGTGTGTGTGCATGAAAATATTTTCTCGTTCTTATCTTCTTTGTCTTTCTAATTTTCTTTCTTTATTTTTTTCACTTTTCTTCACTCTCTCTTTCTTTTCAGCCCCCCTCTCTCTCTCCCTCTCATACCTTCTTTACCTTTATTATTGACATATAAAAAAATCTGTTATTCCTAGATTTGTTATAAAAACTCATTTTCTTTCTCCATCGTTCTTAATTCTTTTTTTCATATTCTCTTCCTCCATTCTTTCTTTCCTTTTTGTCCCGTGTTAAAAACGCATTTAAAATCGAGTTTTTAAACGGTACAATTTCCAAGTGGTGGCGTGACTTCATAAAGTGAAATTAAATCCAACAAGTTATTATACAGATAAAATTATCTAAAATATGAGTTTTCCATAATCAAAATAACACCATATTATTATTAGTAGTAGACTTATTTAGAACTGTGTCATCTCAAATGTGCATTGTCCATAAATAAGACATGTTTTTTTTGTGTGTGATTTATAATGACTTGGTCTGTAAAAAAAAAATACATAATTTATTTTCCGTTTTGTAATTCAACCAATATGAGAATGAAAAGCAATTATTCTAGCATAAAAAGAAACACATAAATAAGGTTTAAATTTTTGTGATTTCCAAAGTATTTTCTCTTGTTTTTTTTTTTGTTTTGTTTTTTTCTCTTCCATTGATAATGATGTTGCTTCAGACTGGACACAGAATTACTAGCACTTCAAACACATAAAGTAATTGCAGACATTCTCAGTTTCACGCTCTTCCTCTCTCTCTCTATATATATATCTATCTATCTATCTATCTCTATCTCTCTCTTTCTCTTTCTCTCTCTTGCACTCTCCTTTAGACAGTCTACACCTTGCACTCTCTTATAGTCTTTCTCCTTCTCTTTCACTCACCCTTAGTTTCTTTTCTGCACACAAACACACATACATCCTGGAAGAGGGACACGCACACACTATACATGCTAAGCTGTAAAATAAAATCAATTGATATATAGGTTGTTCTCAGTGCTGAAGAAAAGTGGTGTTGTGTCTGCCAGCTGAAGATTTGCATACAGCTGACTGTCTCGCACTGTGGAACCAATTGATTCAGACCAAAAAAAAAAAGAAAAAGAGATATTAAGATTCTTTTACTCTAATTTCAAAATGAAAATCAAATCAAATCGGTTTTGGAGGAAAGAAGTCACAGAAGAGTGTGAAGAATGTTAATTTTTAGAAATCATTGGATTTTACAGGCAAATTTTTCATCTTTCTATTTTATTCCTTTTTTTCTTTTTCTTTATTGCTGCTGACTCTTACTGGCCTCTTTCTTGAGAGTCCTGTCTACCCTATTAATTCACTCATAACTATGCAGAGGAGGGAATGATTCATATTGTTCCAAAGGGAATAAGAGAAAGTGACATACTTTATGCAAGTACCATAGTTACTATCTATTTTAATTGGTCTCCTTCTCTCTCCAGAGACAACGGATAGCCTCTGAGAGAGTGTTAGCATGATGAGCAGTTTATAGTTGGTACTTATGCAGTTTACGAACCGGGCTAAAATAATAACGTTATAATTTAGAAACCCATTCTTAACATAGGGAGGTGGGGGAGGGGGCGATTAACACTTCTGTACTTTCACTTCACAATTTAATAAACCAAAGATAACATAAAAATTGAATTTAACTTGAAAATCCTATCTAAAAATAGCCAGGTCTGTAAACTGCATAAGCACCTTATAATTAAGCAAGGATGGTGTAATTTCTAACCGCACTTTCTCTCACCTCCCATTGCTTAAATCTAGTGACAAGGAGGGTTTTAAGATGATTAGAAGCAATACTGATATAAATTGGGAAGAACTGGTGTTATTTCAGAGTTTACCTTCTAGACTAGTTGCTCTACCAAGGTTTGAGAGTCTAGTCTACCCTATTATTTTACCAATGGTTAAGATGAGGAGAGAAGGATATACAACTTCCCAAGGATATTAGAGAAAGTGACTTTACAGTCCTCTCCAAACTTTAAACAGCCCTTGGTATTCCCAAACAGTCACCCATCCAAGTATTGACAATGCTCAACGTTGCTCAACGTTGCTTAACTTTGGCAATTCGATGAGTACCAGTGTCTCAATGTAATATAGTCGTAAATGCTGACTTTATTGTTTTATAAATCATGATGTGGATCCTTGTAAATTTCTTTCATAATTATGCTCACGTGCCTGAACACAAAGAGTACTATTTGTTTTTGATCTTCCCAATAACTCTATGACTATATACGCTCTATCTTTCTGTAACGTGGATGTGTTGAGAGCAATACTCATAATCATGTGCATAATTATTCAAACAACTCTAAATACTTATCGCTGACTTTTAAATAAAGCAAAACGATTATTTTTCGCTCTTTCTGTCTCTACCTAGAATGATATTTTTTTTTTTTTTTTTGCACTGGACATACATAGGGTCTAAATATGATCTTTTCGAACTGAACACTATATAAACTTTCATTTTTAACCAATTGCACCAGAGAACTTTTAACTTTCATATAATATAAATAACAACAAGACTACCCGTTAAAATACCATTATCAATTTTAAACTTTTCACTATTATAATATTAATAATATTGATTCAGAAACCCCCCCCCCAAAAAAAAAACAAAAAAAAAACAAATTTAAGATTCCTTTACTCTAATTTCAAAATGAAAATCAAATCAAATCGGTTTTGGAGAAAAGAAGTGGCAGAAGATATATATATATATATATATATATATATATATATATATATATATATATATATATATATATATGAAGAAGAATGGAAAGGAATTAGAGAAGCAAAAGCCAAATCATAATTCAATTCAATTGCTCAGAGCAAGGTATATTCCGCAAAAAAAGGCAATTTATTCAAGTTAAATTTTCCTTAAGCCAGGCTTTTCAAAGTACACCACTTTATATATATATATATATATATATATATATATATATATATATATATATATAATAGCAGTTGGTGTTTCTGTATATTTATTTATATGCTAGCAATTTTTTTCCTAACAGTTACTTTTTCAAAGAATGTTGCTTGTCCTCTTCACACTCGCCAATTAAAGCATTTGGGAAAGGGACAGGTAAGTGATTAATTATTTTTTATCAAACTGGGCAATATATATATATATATATATATATATATATATATTTGCAGATGGATTTAAGCAACACCAGTCTTGCTCTGCATTGTTTCCAGTCGTCCTGGACTTATCCTTGTCGCTGGACTAAAGGACTGCTGGTTTATGGGAGGTGCGTTTAGAGATTGTGCAACCCTTTTTTTTTTTTCACTATAGACTCTCCATACAGACATCCTTACAGGGAGTATCCAGTGTCTTTCGAAACTGGAAGCAGGCCAAGGATACTGAGATACAATATTAAGGGGACAAAAACTAAAACTAAGGAGACCTCCAAAGCTCTGCTGAAAACATCACTTTCCCTTCGCACACATACATAGTCAATATTCAAACATAAGATATGGTCATGTAAATAAACTCATCATCATTATCAACAGCAGCTAGGTTCACTTTGAAAATAACCAGTACTTTTTTTTTTTTCGTTATAATTATAGGTGCATGGTACGATGATATGCTAAGTCTTTAAGCTGCCGAACGACAAATTCTGCCCCCCCCCCAAAAAAAAAGAAAAGAACAATACAAATAATGAATATGAATGTTCTAAATATTGAACTTGTAATCTGTATTCTATTTGTTGATAATAACTGTTTTCTATTCTCCAAATTATTTGATTGTAGAGCAACAAACAAATTATAAGATTTAATATACAGACATTTAAAAAAAAAAAAAAACACCAACAGAAGAGCATATCAAGAATATTAATATACATACATGCATGTGTGTATATATATATATATGTATTAGCTGTCCCTACCCGGCGTTGTTCGGTATTCATTTTGATGTAATTTTGCTTTTTGTTATATTATAGCAAAATATATTTTCATATTCCATATTAGTAAACCGAATTTAATTTTGTGTTGTCGCCTTTTGGGTGTTGTCACAAGTTTTTATCGGATTTTACAGTGTTGAATAACTTAAGTGACTGAAATAGGATGAAACTAAAAAGTATCAATAAAAAAAAAATATTTGTCATTACTTGATATTAAAACTTTGCAAGTTACCAAATATTTTTGTTAAAAGGAAATTAATAATTTTCTTGTTGTCTATGACATTTTTGGTCGATAATTCCCCGTTTTTGGAATGTAGGCTCTTTGTTGGCACACACACACGTGTATATATATATATATATATATATATATACATACACGTGTGTGTATGGAAAGAGAGAATGACCAGAAAGCAGCTAATTTTATGATATTGTCTTTTTAATTTTTAAATATTTAACTGATCTTGCATTCTTTTTTTTAATTCAAACAATTTAACCTAAGCTCAATGGGCAAACCAACGGGTCACATATTTCTTAGCATATATATATATATATATATATATATATATATATATGCTGAGAAATATGACATATATATATATATATATATATATATATATATATATATATATATATATATATATATATATATATATAATAAAAGTTTTAAAAAGGTTTAAGGCAATGCAAAGTTCCGGATCACTAACTTTGCATTGCCTTAAACCTTTTTAAAACTTTTATTATTACTCCCAGCAATGCTTCAAGCAAACTACCAATTTCTACTAATATATTAGTAGAAATTGGTAGTTTGCTTGAAGCATTGCTGGGAGTAATAATAAAAGTTTTAAAAAGGTTTAAGGCAATGCAAAGTTAGTGATCCGGAACTTTGCATTGCCTTAAAACTTTTATTATATATATATATATAGAGAGAGAGATTTCGACGTATGAAGTTGTTGGAACCTCATACGTCGAAATCGACGGGAGAGTCCATCACCATCATATATAGATAGATAGATAGTATAAAATGTACTTATGGCAAGTATATGTACATTATATAATATCAAAAGTATATATATATATACTTAAACTGAATAAATATATATATATATAGTAGAAATTGGTAGTTTGCTTGAAGCATTACTGGGAGTAATAATGAAAGTTTTAAAAAGGTTTAAGAAAATGCAAAGTTAGTAATCCGGAACTTTGCATTGCCTTAAACCTTTTTAAAACTTTTATTATATATATATATATATATATATATATATATATATATCATATTGAAGTTGAGTTAATCAACGTTTGTCTTCCTAAGGTTTTTTCCGGTATATTTTAGTCAAACAAAATACATGTTACAATATTCCTCAGTGTTTGCATTGAGTTATGTCTGGATAAACTTCCATTTTAATTGTTTTAATTAACAACAATTTGCTATTAACTTAACAAGAGACTCATCTCTTACCAACTTTCTATCTATCACTCTCACTATCTCTAACTGTATGCTGATTAACTACCACTTTTTACACAGTGTCTATCACTTTCGCTTCCATCACTCTCTCTCTCTCCCTCAGTGTTTACTAAAAGTCGATGATAAATAAAGTAAAGATTAGAATTGTCCATTATAAAAAATGGGAATATTACTATAAGTAGAAATATTATTTAATCCGTAGCGAGAGAGAGAGAGAGAGAGAGAGAGAGAGAGAGAGAGAGAGAGAGAGACTAATTGTAGATTCTTTAATTTTATTTATTTATTTAGCTGGCTTTGCAAACTCACTTTTTTTTTTTTACCTGATTCAAACAATTTAACCCAAACTCAACGGGTGACCCAACAGAACACTTTTTTTCTAGTATATGTATATACACTGGTATGTATGTGTGTATATATATATATATATATATATATATATATATATATATATATATATTAGTAATCCAAGTAGGGTAAAAATCCAAAGGGAATCAAACCGGGCTTATGAAAAAGTGCTCAATAAAAATATAGAGCTGTATCATGAATTTTTTATTCAAACATGTACAGAGTCTGCTACACTGGCATGTCGATGTTATCGATCTACAGCTATCAAGAGCTGAGGTTTCGTCAGGCAGAGGGGTTTTTTTGTGATCCAACCCTTTCGGTGAATTCCAGGAACAAACCGAAAGGGTTGGATCACAAAAAAAAAACCCTCTGCCTGATGAGACCTCAGCTCTTGATAGGTGTAGATCGATAACATCGACATGCCAGTGTAGCAGACTCTGTACATGTTTGAATAAAAAATTCATAATAAATATATATATATATATATATATATATATATATATATATATATATATGAGTCAGATATAATGATACTTCTAAATGAGAGAACAAGAAAGAAAAAGTATTTTTATTAAGCTTAGACTAAAATCTAATGAGCACCTGCACGTAAAAATGGAAGCACCGACTTATTTTCTTTGCAGATCTATTTTGATGCTGCATTAATTGCTAAGAAGGATTCAAGTAAGTACAGTGATAAACAAGTACATACATACAGAGGGAGAGAGGAAGAGAGAGAGAGAGGAAGAGAGAGAGAGAGAGAGAGGAAGAGAGAGAGAGAGAGAGAAGACCATCATGTAAGTGTGTTGGCCTCTTACTGATTGACACCACAGTTGTGTTGTACTTGTGTCCATATAGCATACACGCTATAAGTGTGTGTGTGTCTGTATGCTTGCTTGCTTCTGACTCGAGTCCATGTGACTTCGTTTCCTCACTGCCAACTCATTCATTCTCAGACCCAGCATCCTGTTAGCCTGTCACTGACACTTGCCAAGCTCATGTAGGCTGGTTTACTAAATGCTAAATCAAAAAAATTGATTAAAATTACTGTGGGCATTGTGACAGCTTTATTTTCTTCTCAGCTCGACTCTCCTCCAATGGACAACATCAATTTCCAAAAATTCTTTCCATCTATTTAAAAAATTTTTCCTTTGTGTGAGATTAAATAAACTGCCACACTTGTATTTTTATATACTTTCTATTGAGTATTTGTGTATTGTTTATTTATTATTATTACTAGATATACCTATCCGACGTTGCCCGGGAGTCTTTTTACTTTTATTTTTGTTTCAGATTTTCTTTTTTGTTTACCCAATTATTATTTTTTTAATAGGATTTTAAAAGTTGAATGCTAAATGTTATTATTACGGTGTCGTTTGGTCATTAAATTATTAATTGAACCAAATTGTTATATAGCTATAACTAATTTTCTTAAGACAAGGTTTTTTTTTTTTTTTTTTTTATATCTCCATAAAATATTTGGATGTAGATAGCTTCCAAAACTTTCAATCTCTTTAATACATGAGGATTTGCTAAGAATTTTAAAGTCAGAAATGGCTTTCTATTTTACAGTTTAAATGCTTTCAAAATTCTTTTGAAATTTCGAAGGGTCATAAAGTAATTCATTTTTTTTTGTCAACTATTAACAAAATATTGAAATGGCTGCCTTGTTTATGGATAAACCTAAAGCCACCATCCGCTCATGCATGGAGTATTATTGTCACATCTGGGCTGGTGTACCATCCACCAGTCTCTTCCTCTTAAACAAGGTCCAAGAAAGAGTATCTAATCTAATAGGTCCCTCACTATCCACCAAGCTTCAGCCCCTGTCCCATCGCCGCAATGTTGCATCCTTGTGCTTGTTTTACAAGTATTTCAATGGAATGTGCTCCGATGAACTTGCTGCTCTAGTGCCCCCTCGACGTAAATACACTAGACCAACCCAACAATCAGCTAAATCCCATCCATTCACTATGGAGGAACCCAGATGCTGGAGAGCCTTCTACTCCAATAGCTTCTTTCCTCGAACGGTCGGCTTTTTGGAACTCCATCCCTGCTCTCTGTTTCCCCGACGGTACCGACATGCAGAAATTTAAAACTAATGTGAACAAACATCTCGCTGCACAGCTCCCAAATTAGGATGACCCCCCTAAACTTTCACCCTAATTCTCAGTAGCCCCTTACGTCTACAGTGGCAACTTGTCTTGTTTGAGGTGAATTAAGTTAAAAAATAATATATATACATTATGATGGATTTAATTTTGTAATTAATCTATGTTTTTAAATAGGATTTATTTTTATATATGTTTTATTGTAGGCTATTGCATTCAATAGCTAATTGATTAATAGTAAATAAATAAAATAATAATGTGTAAGTCATGTAGATGTGAGAAACACAGACACACGAAAAGTCACACAAGTTTATTAATATAGAAATTATTCACTCACTCAATAGGAGTTATCACACCGGCCATTACCAGTAATTTCTCTCCGATGAAAAAAAAAACCAATGGCTTTCTTTGATGTCTGAGTGACAGTAAGTCTCCCTAGATTTTCAGTATTTTCTGTTTTATTTTATTGTTATTCTAATTCACTAGTTTTATTCACACCAACTGTTATCAGTGATATCTTTCTGATAACTCTCAGTGATTTACCCTGGAATCTGAGGGACAATGAAGATTCTCAATATTCCAGTCCTCTCTGTTTCATTTCCGTCAATGTCTGGAAAGTGCTATCCGTCCTTGATTTTGCCATTTTTCATGGTACCAACCGATGTTGGTGACACTATTTTTTTTTTTTTAGGGGGGGGGGGGTATGCTATAGTCTTTTTCTTACATCTACTCAAATTTTACTCAAATAGTCTCAGCTCTATTAGGGGAGGAGTCATCAATATATCCATCCATCCTTCTGCCTGTATTTGGTCCTCAGTGCCATTTAACTTCAGCTCAGCTGTGGTTGGTCAGTGTCATTTAGTGATGTAGGTTGGTTTCCACACTCTTGGATTTTTCTTAATATGACAGCAGTTTTATTAACTGCCATGCTTTTTTATATCAATTCTTCCTCTGATTCCAATTCTTTCTCATCATCTAATTTGTAAAGAAAAGTCAGTCGGATTCTCAAAATTAGAAAATCGTATGAGATATGTGTAAACAAAAGATTTTGAAAAATCAGTTAGAAATCTTCAATGATTCAAATCCACTGTAACGTTGAGAGATTTACCCTTTTTTTTTCTCTCACAATTGTTTTCTCCAACTGAAACAATTTTCCCCTCATCTCATTCGATTTTCTTAGTTTTTAATTTATCATTCTGACGTTTCCTCTTAGAGGGTCAGACGATAAGGCCTTAAGGAAAATTTGAGCAATTTTCTTTTTTTTTTTTCCACCCGCCCCTTTCATTGATTAAAATATGTTTCCTCAGAAATGTATCTTACTATTTTGTTGTACTCGACGTCTACTTTATATATATATATATATATATATATGAGAGAGAGAGAGAGAGAAGTCAACATATTCAAAAGTATGCGACCTGTTAAAATGCCCCGATTTTGATAAAATTTAGCATAAATCACAATTTTATCAGCACAGGTTTGCCTTTGAACCTTCTATAGGAAAGGTTCAAAGACAGACATCTTACAGGAGATCTTTCATAACCAGGATTTAAAGTTCAGGAAAATTTAAGAAAAAAAACAGCATAAACTGGTACTTCAACTAGTTGAACAAGAAAAGCATTTACTCCCTGCCCCTCCCTATTTGGCTGTGTTCAACTTAAAGCAGGGTGTTCAGTACCTTTCGATGATCAGGGAAGTTGTAAAATGTGATCTGATCCCTTTCGGTATTCTCCATGTGTATCAAGGATATACCTTAGTTTTGACAAAAAGGAGAAGGTATCCTTTGGAGGAGTAATCTATTGTAATTAAGCATGATTTTTTTTTTATTATTATGAACTCCGATTATGAATGGCAAGATCAAAATGAATGATTCAAAAATGAAAAAATATTCTGTTTACTATTTGACTATCCTTTGGAAATACATGAGATTACTCCAAAACGATAACTTATTTGATGAAGCTTATATTGTTTGATATACATTTGTTATTTGTTTAGTGTTCACAATAAGCAATAATATTTTTTTAAGTCATATATTTTTTTCATATCAATTTATTGTTGAATCTCTTTGTTTTATTTTTAAATTCCTTTTGTTATAAAACTTTTATTAATTTTTCAAATACGTTTATTGAATTTACTAGTCAACACTGCAGATGAGTAAATATATATGATAAATATGTAAATACCATGCCCCCCTGCTGAGTTGAAACCCTAGTTTTGATCTATTTTAGTCTTTTATGAAACCTTACCCCCCCCCCCCCATCCGTCACCATTTTTGCTAACACTACTAATCAATGGCAGTACCATTATCCTATTTTCAGAAATTTCCATGTAGCATTGATTCTGAATGTCTTGCTTGAGCAGACCACGTAGAATCCAAGCACATATTGAGTACATTTTACCAATAAACGTGCCAGTTGATGCTGACAAGAAAAACATGTATACACAAAATTCACACACTCATGATTATTCATTTATTTTTTCTAAACAGTTCTTGCCATGTAGAATTCTTTTTTCTTAATTAATGTATATAATAAAAGTGAGACTATTTAATAAGTATCCCTCTTTTTATGTTTCTCTCTCTCTCTCTCTCTCTCTCATATATATGCAAATTTAATTAAAGAGTATAGATGTTTTATGTCGATTCAATCTCTTGTAGATCTGTTTTAATCACCAAATAGGGTTCAGAGCCACTACCTTATTGAATAGAGTAGTGGCTCTGAAGAGGTCGCATAGATTGAAACCTCACCTTACAAAAAAACTCAAAGAAAACACATGCACACATGTGCGTTATATATCTATATATACATATATATATATATATATATATAAATGTGTGTGTGTGTGTGTGTGTGTATAATTCAGTGTTATAGGAGAAATAACAAGAATACTCAATTACTTGTGCAAGAGCATATATATTTTATTTCAATGGACACAATACATTATTTTGATCATCCATCGGTACCTTCGGTTTCACGGCAACACTAGAAACTCAACCCACAGGGTTAAAGACACCAAATGTGACTGATTCATCAGCCAGTATAATGATCATGAGTTTCCAGTGTTTCTGTGAAATCGAAAGTACTGATGTATGATTAAAATAGTGTATAGTGTCCATTGAAATAATACATATATATATATATATATATATATATATATATATATATATATATATATATAAGTCACGTTCAATTTATATTCCAATAACCATGGTTTTTATTTTTATTTTTTCTCGCATTTTCAAAAAACATAACATTCCTGTGAGATGTATATTTTATGACTCGTTTCTCTTGTGGTGTGCCAACCAAATATTATTATGTCAATTATCGGCTCTGCAACACCCCAAGATCATCAGTAAAATCCACAAAGAAGAAAAGTTCTCAATTTGAAAAGTTTTGAAACAAACCTACACAACACAGTGGGTCATTGTGGGCAAAAACAAAGATGACCAACTGTGTGGTGTAGGTTTTTTTCAAGACTTTTCAATTTTAGAACTTTTCTTCTTTGTAGATTTTACTGATGATCTTGGGGTGTTGCAGAGCCGATAATTGACATAATAATATTTGGTTGGCACACCACAAGAGAAACGAGTCATAAAATATACATCTCACAGGAATGTTATGTTTTTTGAAAATGCGAAAAAACAAATAATAAATAAATAAAAACCATGGTTATTGGAATATAAGTTGAACCTGACTTATTTATATATGCTCTGTTGTTACTGGATGCCAATCAGCGAGCTGAATTTTTTTGAAGAGAGTGCTAATTAAAAGGTACTGATAGTATATGCTAACACATATATCGTCATAATTCATATATATATATATATATATATATATATATATATATATATATATATATATATATATATATAATAATGGTAATAATCCAGGTGAAAAATATCCACAGGGTGGTAATCCAGAGAATTTTAACCGGGTTTATAAAAAGTGCTCAATATCAAAATAGAGCTTTATATATGATAATTTTATTTACACAGACATGTACAAAATCTGCGACACTGGCATGTCGATGTTATCGATCAACAGTTACTATAAACTGTGATCTCATCAGGCAGAGTTAGAATCTGCCCTGTTTGTTTCAGATTCTAGATTTTAGATTTTTTGTTTTTTTGTTTTTGTTTTTTAGATTTTTTAAGTTTTAATTTTTAATTTTTTAATTTTTTAACGGCCTTAATTTTTGAAATGTTAAATTTCTTTCCTTCTTCTTCTCTTTCTCTATCCCTCCACTTCATTCTCTCCAAATATGATCTGAGGTTAAGATCGGATTCTAACTCTGCCTGATGAGATCACAGTTTATAGTAACTGTTGATCGATAACATCGACATGCCAGTGTCGCAGATTTTGTACATGTCTGTGTAAATAAAATTATCATATATATATATATATATATATATATATATATATATATATATATATATATGTGTGTGTGTGTGTGAGTTTTCCACTGTTTTTATCACACACTAACACTGATAAAGACTACTGGTTGGTTTGTTTTTTTTTATAATAATAGTTTTCTTAAAACATATGTACAAATATTTTTATATTTTCTCTTTGTTTCATTTTAATCAGCCGAAGTTCTCAGAAATCAAGGAGCTCCTTCTTGGGGCTAACATTTGACCTCTATATGAGATACATAGATATTCGAATATTCTATTAAAATTCTCCTTTATTTCTCAAACGTTAAGTTAGTAAAGAAGTTAAGAACATTAATTTTCCTCTACCTAATTGACCAGTTAACTATGTTAAAGTACATCTTTCTTATGGTCTCTTGGTCTTACCGAATTCTAGGACAAGAATTCATCTAGTCTGGTGGAGTATCCAGCTACGTGGTGTTACTTGAGGTAACATCACTCGGAAAAGGTTCACTATTCCTCATATGAGCAAGTATATGGCCGTGCTGAGGGGATCTTATTAGTGCTGTGAATACTATGTTATTTTGAACATTTTGTAAGTTGAGGTATCCTCATGTCAGATTGTCCTGACAAACCCCTGTACAGAGAGACTGAAAACACTCAAGGAAAGTGTCTAGTAGGTAATTCAAACTCCCCATATATGTGTATGTGTGTGAATATTGAAATAATTTACATTTTTTTTTTTACTTTGCAGATAACGTGACTTCAACCAACATCTTTGCACTGGATGGATTTTACCTTAAACAGAACATGTTGGTACCCTTATATGCACTGTTGTCTGTCTTGCACAGATGCCTGTGTGTGGATCTTACCTACTATGTAGAAGAAGGGAGGAGCCCGGGTAGTTATGTAGGTGACATTTCTGCTGATTCACACCTGATGGACAGTGTTCCACCCCAAGACCGTAGTCTTATTACTTTCAGCCAGCTGCAAGTGAGATGGGCAGGCAGCTCCCAGCTGTTCAGCGTCAATAAAAAGACAGGCAAACTTTACACTGCCCACACATTAGATACGGAATCAATGTGCAAGCATAACAAGGAATGTTTCAAAATGGTAGAAGTTGCTGTTGAGATGGGGACGTCTTTCATGAAGATATTGGAAATTAAAGTAATTCTGAAAGATATCAATGACAACCCACCAGAATTTCCTGTTAAACAGGTAAGCATTCAGTTTGAAGAAGACGACAGCAGAGGAGTCCGACGCTCAATCCCTAATGCTGTTGATAAGGATATTGGTGTTGTCAATTCTCTGATCACCTATCATCTGAAAAAGAACACTAATGATCCATTCACTTTGTCCGTTTCAAAAAGTATTGACGGGACCTCCAAACTTTTTATCAATTTAGAAAAGAAGCTTGACAGAGAAGTTCAGGATAAATACATGGTTCAAGTCATCGCAAAAGATGGAGGTTCTCCGCCAAGGCAGAGCATTCTGGATGTTCACATATTTGTCACGGACGTGAATGACAACTCACCTATTTTTACTCAAAAAGTTTACAACGTCTCAATCAAGAACGAGCCGAGTGAAACATCTCCTGCTGTGGTCCTGTTAGCGAAAGACTTAGATAAAAATAGATATGGAAGGGTTACGTACCACTTCAGCACAAAAACACCCGAAGTCGCAAAATCACACTTTGATATAAACAAGATTACAGGAGAGATTTTCCTGCACAAAAAGTTTACATTAGGACGTGAACTGATGTACAAATTGTATGTTGAAGCAACAGACGGAGGTAAACCACCCCTTAGTTCCATTGCGATGGTTCTGGTTAATGTGATAAATGAACAGAACAATGCCCCAACAATAGATGTAAATTTTGTCTCGGAAACAACGGGAAACAAAGTTTCTATTCCGGAGAATATAAAGGTGAGTAGTTTTATTGCCTACGTCAGAGTTACAGATCATGACGTCGGACTAAACGGTGAAGTCAGTTGTGTTCTCCATCATGACAAATTCCAACTGCAGAGTTTGGGTCCTAAAAAATATAAAGTAATTCTTAAAAAGCCACTGGATCGAGAAGTCAAGGACTATCATGAGATTATTATAAGTTGCCAAGATAAAGGGACACCTCGTCTTCACAGTGAAAACAGATTTGAAATTCAGGTCATAGATGTGAATGACGTGCGACCACAATTTTCGAAAAAAATATATCGGTTTACTATAAATGAAAACCAGAACGCTAAATTTCCTGTCGGTTACATTAACGCCACAGATCCTGATCTTGGTCCTGGGGGGAAGCTAACCTACTCCCTCCTTTCGGATAACAAACATTTTCTACCGTTTCAAATTAATGACTATGGATTAATCTCGACCGTTATGTCTCTGGATCATGAATTCCAAGAAATCTATGAATTTCAGGTTTTTGTAAAAGACAATGGTAAACCTCCACTCAACAATTCTGTGGATGTCATTGTTGAATTGAGGGATGAAAATGATAACTCTCCCCACTTTACCTTCCCTAGTCTCAGCCCTTTTACAATGGAGTTTGTATATTACCCACATCATACAAAAAACATCACCGTTCTGAAGGCCACTGATGATGACAGCCGACAAAACGCCTTTCTTAGGTATGAAATAACACGAGGCAATGACAAACAGTTGTTCACAATAAACCCTTACACTGGTTTATTAAAATTCACTCGTGTGGTCAGTCAACAGGATGCTGGTTCATACGAATTAGACTTTGTCGTCAAAGACAGTGGTAGTCCTGTGCTCTCCGCTCGGACTACTCTGGTGCTGATACTGACGGTCAGCAACAAGACCTTTGTAATGCCTAACGTTATACACATGCAGGCTAATGAATCCGAAGAAAACATTCAACTGGACGTCCTGATAGCTATTGTATCTGTAGCCGTGTCAGTATCGGTGGTCATCACAGCTTTTATCTCAATCTGCTATATTCGGTATTACAACCGGAGGAAAGATACGCAGCAGAGAGAGGTGACTTACTCAAATAAATGTGAACAGAGGCAGTTGATGTGTCTGTCATACTTGACTGCTTCGTGTACTGATGTTCCCGTTATCGGGAAGGAACATATGAATATGTCAAGGAAGGGTTACCTGACGGATAGCAGAGGAGAGTTACAATGTGGAAACAAATTGGATATTAGACAAATTGGTCCAGCGTCAGGCATGGATCTCCAAG
>OY744525.1:65123132-65160632 GCA_963556195.1 Sepiola atlantica | reverse complement strand
CTGTCACTGCCCTTATTTTGTCCTTTAGTCCTTACATTTCATGAGTGATGTTTCTGACAAAGGGGGAAGAATTGCTGTTTTCTGGGTCGGAATCTATCCATATAACACTTATCGTTAGTTATTTTTTGAACTTGAAGTAGTATTTTTTTTTAGCTCCTTACATCAAGTGGTTTCATGCCTTGTCTGGAGCTATTTCTATGAAAAAAAAAATGGTTTAGAAAAAATAAAATCATAAAAAGAAACTACGGAAACGTCGATCATGTTTAGTATTAACTGAGGAAGGAAATACAGTCAAACGCTATAAATGTCATCTGATGAAAACAAAAGAAAACATTCACATAACAAAATAAATAGATTATGAAAATATATATTGTCACGATCTATAAACACACAGTATAAAACAACACAAGCATCTCAACTACAAAATTCAACATTCCAGAATGTTATAAGTACAAGAAGTGGATTACAAATAGTTCTCCCCAATAGATACAGCAAAAACAATGGAATCAAATAAATATTTCAAAAATTAAAAAAAGATGTTATATGTAAACACCACTCATCCTCGCGATCAGCATAAGCTGTGTATTGCCTCCCTTTATCTTCCTTTGATCACAGAAGCTCACAGTGGAACTCTCCGGTGTTTAGTCAATACTATTGTTCTTTACTTTAATAAACTCTACTGCTTGTTATACTTGGTATTTTCACGGTGGCTAAGTGGTTAATGACACGGACTGAGGACCTGAGTGTGCCGGGTTCAAATCCAATTCATTCGACAGAAACACTTTCATCAAAACCCACACCTGACCTTGTGTCTAACCTCTTGGAGAAGAGGGAAATAAAATACTTGGTATTTTCTTTCTTTCACTCTCTCTTTCTCTGTACTAATCATGAGCACCAATATAAATTTGAATTGCTAAAGAAAAATAATGATTTAAAAGCTATAAGAAAAATTTTGATACTTTGGAAATTTATGTAAGTTTTATTGAACATGCAAGGTCAGCTTCAGTGGTTTTGAATTTCATTCAACCACATTCACTATTATTTATTTCAATCAATGATCCCATTTCAACTTTTAATCAGATACAAAAAAGATGATATATATGTGTATAAAAATGCTTCCAATCTTACAGAATGTTTAAGAGGAATATACAGATTATTCTGTTAAATATTTCATCCGATCGACCTAAAGATTCCTCTTTACCATTATTTCTGAATTTATCAAGTTTATTCTTAAAATGTTCTACACTAGTGCTATTTTTTAGTTTGATTAGGTAATTTGTTAAGGAAGTGTTACCTGATGTATCGGAAAAAAATCTGATTGAGTGGTAGATTTATTTCTTGAAATCGTTCTTGGAATTAAATTTCCTGTGTGTGAAATGGGAGTGAAAGCTTTTATTCTTAAAAACCTATGTTAAATTAAGAATTTTTGTCTTAACTTTGGTAAAATCCTATTTTATTCGTGTAAATTATTTAGAGTGAAACTTGCTTTGCAAATATTTTGCATTCCACTGTGCTACACAATAGAATGGCTATTCCACTGAATACCGGAGGACTTCCCAGTTTGTAAAATCTCCCCCTTCTCTAAATATGACTAATCAAAAATAAAATATTAGACAAGACTAAATATTAAAATAATAAAATTAATTGGAAATAGAATTTATTTTGAAAACATAGTATGAACAGAATGAAATATTTATGTTTTATTAAAAAGCTATTCTGGTCAATTAAATAAAGGAAAATCGGACTTTACCATATATATATATATATATATATATATATATATATATATATATATAGTAGTCATCTATAGGCAGATTGTTTCTTCAGTGTGACTAGACAGGCAAGTGCTTTAAGCTGAGATTAAAACCCGGTTATTTTATCGACAGTCCGAGGAAGAGAAATCTTATTCTTCTTTTTCTATTTTATTAGTCTTGAGCAATGGTGGGGTCCATGATAATAGATTTTTGATTTCACTTATCACGATCATCGGCTTGGTTTGGGTGAAGGCCGGTTTTCTAGAGATCATTGTGTAGGGTGTCTGCCCATCTCATCATCGGCCTTCTTTACAGTCACTTCCTTGCAACTTCTAATTTAAAAGTGAGTTTTGCGGCGGTGTCCAAACCATCTGAGCCATCATTCACTCATATTACCATTGATCAGACCGATGTCGTAGCACCGTCAGATATTATCATTACAGATGTGATACAGCAGTGTTATTTTTTAGATCCAGCAGAGCATTTTGGTTCCCATAACAATGAATCTTAGCTCTGCCTTTCTCGTTGTCGGCAAGCATTCGGAGCTGTACAAAGCGACGAATTTCACAAAAGTCTGGTAGATTTTCGACTTTAGACAGTTGCTGATCTTGCAGTTACAGAGAATGCTATGGTGCACCATTTGAGCCATCTCGCATTGATGCATGCAGTGACTTCACCAACGATATTGCCATCATTGCTGAGCATCGAGCCGAGATACTTGAAGGTGTGCATTCATGGGAGATCCTGTCTGTTGACTTGGATGGTGCCATGTTCGTCTTTGTCGGTGGTTAAATACTCTGTCTTCTTAATGTTTAGACCAAATAGCGTCAGCTTAGACCTATTGTTTTAGGTCAGATTTACTCTTAGAGGCGAGCAGGACATCATCCACATACAAGAGTGTCCAGGGCATGGGCCAGTGAAGATCCTTGGTACTGGCATCCATGAAGAGCAACATGGAAAGGGCTGAGCCTTGGTGTAGAAGAGAAATCTTACTGTTCAAACAATATCAACTGTATAAGAATGCTCTATTTGTTTTATAGAGAGCTTTAAAATTATAGATCAATAAATGTCCTACATTATTTTCATGTATTTGTTAAAGGAAGATAATTACTACTACACTTTGGCATAACACATTTCATTTCATTTACTTGACAATGTATAAAAGGTCAAAATTGGTGTGTAAGTAAATAAAATGCTTACCTTTTCTTAGTAATTGACAATTTTTTGAGTTAATAGCATTGTTTCTGATGGTTTTATTCATCTTGCTCGCTACCATTTTCACAGCATTTCAACCATTGCACTCTCAAGTCTTTTCAGGTACTTTTTATCATAGTAATCTGGGAATTTTGAACTGAACCATATATTTAATCCACTGGAGTAGATATATTTCATTCTGTTCCATGCTTTTTAGATACCTAGTCTCAATTAATCTTTCTTAAGTTACTTCACTAGAGATTGAACTCATGACTTCTAGGTGGAATTCACTCTAGAATATCTCTTTACCAATGCCTGTGCGAGTAGGACAATCTAAGATGATTTGGGGGAAGGGTATGAACCGAGAATGTGTCCTATGATTTTTTTTTTTACCAATACTCATATAGCATGTTCTATGCTTATATTGTTATTAATAACTGCTTCCACAGAATGTGATCCAATGAAGTTACCGCACTTGTTGCACCGACTCAAGGTAGTTACACCTGATCCACCAGACTAGCAGCAAAATCTCACCCCTTCAGTGCAGAGGTCCCCAGGTGCCAGAGAACTTTCTACTCTAATAGCTTCTTTTCTCCGACCGTTTTCTTTTGAAATTGTCTCCCTGTTCCTCTGACTGTACCAACATGCATAAATGTAATATAAACAAACATCTTGCTTCAAAACTCTCCACTTAGAGTGCCCCCTATAACTCTGGGTTTTAATCACAGTAGCCTCTTGTGTCTCAGTGGTAATATTCCTTGTTATTATCAACATTATTATTTTTAATACTAGGATGATCTGACTTTTTTTTCTTAATTATTTGTTCCCATATTGTGTCGATTTCTATACTTGGTCATGCATTGATTATTTCAGTTTCCTGATCTTCCACAATTTATCCCTTTCTATTATTTCAACTAAATTCTAGGATGACTTTATATTTTGGAATTTTTGAGATGAGGATTGATAATTTGTATTATTTCGGTTATTCAGACTACTGTTCTCATCTTGGATGTCCGCAAGGACCTGTATTCCAATGGATAAAAATGCTAAATAATAATCAGTTCTAAATGACAGTCTTTTGAAGGTTGAAGGTTCAATCCTCAGTACAGGTGATACTAAGGATACAATTATGAATTACTTAAGACTTCTACCCAGTCATGGCTGATGGAACGAGAGCAATTTAACCCTGTGGATTAAATAAAGGGTTCTGTTCGAAATTCCATACAGATTCCTGAGTTTGAGACAATGCATCTGAAGAAGGTTTGAGGTCCCATTGACCGAAACGTTGTAAGAATAACTGTGGAGGATTTATGAACTTATATCATTTTGTTACCTATACTCCTATTGCATCTTCTATGCTAATATTGTTATTAATTAGTTATTACTCCCTCTGGTCAAAAACAGTTGATGCATACAGCCTTTCCCATTGGTCCCAAACCGTTGGTTCATACAAATTTTACCTTTGGTTAAGTTAAGTGTAGAGGAGGTGGGGGCTAAAAGTTTTACTCGCGCATATACTTTTAACGTTATAAGAATACATTATTGTTGTGGGGTACAAATCACCCCTATTGAAGAACTAATGGAAGCAACCATCTATAATAAATACCATGGTTGCAAAGACTCAAACAGAGGACATTCCTATTTATGTTTTACCGCATGGTAGGAATCCGGTCATCTCCTACCACATTTAGTGGCGTTACTGTATTGCTATGAATAAATACATTGTATATTTTAACCTGTCACAATTTGTGGTTGTTATTTTTGTGACCCCCTAGCACGGGTCTACAACAATTATATTGCATAATGTTCAAAGATTTGAAGATAAAGAGATACAAAAAACAAAGATAACAAATAAACGCTAAAAGAATTTATTGAGTACAAACTAGCTGACATTGGAATACTTTTAAAATTGAGATAAAAGTTGGGATTTTTCCGTTTCTTCAGTAGTGCTTGCAAGACTGCTGTCTATTCTGAGTTAGATAATTGATGCTTTGTATGCTTTTGTTTATCTTACCCAATATTTTCGGCTTTATTTTTCATATTTATCGATCCAAATTATTATCAATTTATTCAAAACTAAGACTTTTAAAATTATTTTAGATAATAGAATCAATTTAATATTTCAAATAAATGTAAATTCGTATCGATCAGCATAGTATGGTTTTTTAACCGGTTCAATCCTGTTGTTGGTATTGCTTCCCCAGAATCAGGTACTTAGAGGAGGTTGCCAACACCCTTCGAGAAAGTGATGCTAAACTTGATATGCCCTGGTTGTCAGTCCATGTTGGTATTCACTTCACCACAACTACCTCCGATTATTTCAAATATTTCTTATAGACAGCTGCTCATAAATATTTGAACAAGTACAAACTTTTTAATTGTTTAAAACTGACTGTTTGCAGACCTCAAAAGAATGCTCTACGGAAAGAGATTTGGCTCCAATGACAAAGTAATATCAGGAACTTATTTTTTAAGGCCAAAGGCAAATCGTTCTACAAGCAACCACCAAATTGTTAGAGAAGCGTTGGAATCAGTGTATCCCCCTTGTGATGAATGAATTCGAATTTTGCCTACAAATTGTTGTTTTATTAGTTAGGTACGGGACTTATTGAGTGATGTATTATAAACGATTCATTGAACACAAGTTGCTACTTTCAAATGTTGATAAATAGTTTAAACATATAGATAACATTGTAAAATTTAAAAACAAAAAACGTGAGCTTAATGCTATTGTTTATGTAATAAAATAGCCTGGTTCAGTTTTTGGTTTATTTTATTGCATATCAACACTAATGTGTTATTTAATATCAAAACAGAATGCTTATTTTAAACTTGAAAAAAAAAAAGCCGCCATTTTCCTCATAATGTAGAGCAGTGAGTGTTCATATCTTTTCTAAACTCAGAGCATTAGTGAATTTAATAGATGTGACTGTATTTGAACTTTCCAATTTCATAGTGTGTCGGTCACCATTACACATCTCACCCCTTCATTTTAAAAGTGTTTTTTTAAACACAAATAACAATAGAAAAATTGTTAAAATTTTCTTTGTGCATAAAAACGTTGGCATTTTAATTTCCCTTCATCTTCTTTATGAACAAATTTAATGTCCCTCGGTAGTTGAAAAATGGCATTCATCTTTCTTAGTTAAAAATGTAAGGAATGCAGTCTTACTTTTTAGAGCTAGCAGGAACTTGGAATTGATTCGTTGGAAGAAGTTAGGATCTGACAATATTTCCGAGATGAGTTATTGGTATTTTCAGTATTTGCATTTTCCTCATGTTGGTTGCTGCCATTCTCGTAATGTTTCAACTGTTGTTCTCTACAGTCTTTTTCGGGTACCTTCTATCATAGTCGATAACATACTGAGGATTTCAAAATGAATCCTTTATTTAATCTGAACCAATAAATTAACTGATACTAGATATTTAAAAGGTATGGAATGCAGAATTAGAGCAGTCTACCCCAGTAAATTAAATAAGTGATTCGGTTCAAAATTCATAGAAAGTTACAATGACAAAAGGCACCTGAAGAAGGCTGGAGAGTAAAACGGTCGGACTTTTGTGAAAATTGCAGCAACCAAGATAAAAAAAAAACTGTCGGGAACATGTAAATAATGTAAGTTAGGATGCATTTGAATTCTCTCATTCTAAAATAAATTCATTAAGTGCTCAATGTTGTTGTAAAATGAATTGCAGCAAACTGCTAAAGAATCCACGAGGTGCGTTCATGAGATGCATGATTGCTCTAATTGATACCACTACAGCCTATGGAATAGACGATGTCGTGTTCAAATCCTATTGGATCCATTGTGATCATTTATGCATTAATAATGTTGTTAAAAGGCATTAATCCGCAATTTTTCCATAGCTATGCATAAAATAGCAACTTGTTTGGTTAATCGTATGCAATGAATCGTGTATAATAAGTATTGTAGTTCAGCATTAAATGCCCGCAAAAAGATTGCTTTGCAGTAAAACAGACAAACCAAATCACAGGGTTCGTAAATGATAAATTAAAAGCATTTTTCTAGTGTATATTACAATTTACAAACATAAAAATATAAAATAATTGGTCAATTGGATGTTTTGGTTTTTATCTTAATAAAAAAAGATTAGGTTTAAGCTGGTGTTTGTTTATATTTATGTCTATTGGCGCTTTTACATCATGACTATTGATTAGATATTTACTTATCTTTTGATAAGGAATAGCTAATTAAATGTTGCAAATTATCCAAATGTGGATCCAAATCTAGGCAATGTTGTCATTGTTATGGCTATTAATCCCATAATAAAATGACAGTATTTGTAATACAAGAAAAGTAACTCAATTATTTAAAATAAGTTTTTATTTTTTTTTTCATTGCTTTTGTTTTTAATATACGGTTTTCTGCATGTAATAAAGCTAAACTAGTTTGTTGAATAATTTGATTGTTTTATAATTTGATTGTTTTATAATGTTTTATAATGTTTTATAATGTTTTATAATGTGACTGTCGTAAACAGGTGAGAAATAATTAGTATTTTTGTATCCACAAAAAATAAAATTTGGAGAAATTTTCTAAAGTTAACTCATCAAGTTGGTTGGGAAATGGTGGTTGCACAGTTAATACCAATGCCGACTGCAAACTCGACATACCATTTTTGAGTTCTGTAATAGCTATTGCACCACTTTTACTACAGGATGTTGACAATATTCACCTGGTCATTACTGTGTGAACCTGATTTTAAAAGAGAATCAGAGACACGAAAGCCAACACCTGAATGAAGTAAGTCAGAAAATCCTAACTTGCTCATTCATACAAGAGTTTTATCGAGTTGTTAGGTCACATACATATATTTTGGAAAACAACTTTGGCTACTCTCGGCCTTTTGGCCAAGATCAAAGTGTAGTATCTGTTCCGATAGATACTGCACCCCATAGACTGGTATTGTCTTGGCCTTCGGGGCTTGATTTACGCCGGTCTATGGGTCTGTCCTGTGCAGTTCTAGGAGGTCCACCCTCCCAGGCTTTGCCTCCCCTCTTTGGGGAGGAGTAAGTTCATTGCTTACTGCCTGGGGCGCCGTCCCGGGGAATGCCGACGGGGCTGCCCAGGCAATTTTTAATGGCCAGAGTGCTCACCTTCCCGACCTTGTGTCACATCTTACCTTGTGGGAGGTAGATAAATATCTACTCTAAAATTCATAATTGGTGCATCAGTGTTGTATTTTCTGCTCTACAGATATGTCCGACATAGCTGATGACATTTTTCTTTAGCCTTTCATTGCTATATACAAAGTCATAATCAACATCATATCCTTTATAAATGTGTTCTTTTTGTGCATTCTTTTCTTTTCATCCTCAATTTATCATTTATATCAGAGTAGTCGGAACCAGCAAACTGCATTGCAGGTGTCAAAATACTAATATATATATATATATATATATATATGTATATATATATTAAATTCCCGAAACAGTTTTTCATGGTAAACAACTGATGATCCCTTAAAATAGTGTTAGAAATAAACTAATATAATAACTGTAAAAAATAAATTGACTTACATGAGTGATTTTCCACTGGAAGACTTGGGACTATAAGTTTTTTTTTTGTTTTTTTTTAATATAGTTTTAATGGTTGAGAAACTTCCGAGACTATATATATATAGTAGTTCAAAATAAAAGTCTAGAAATTCACAGCTCTTAAAAAGGTTCAAGACTTTATTTCTAAAGCAGAACTGAAGAACTGGATTTGTGAGCTTTCAACGTTTATTGCCTATTAAGTCAATTGTTTAGCATAAACCGTTGCATTTCTGCTAAATGCCCATATTAGAAGTAGTTTCATGCTTATTTGCACGACTGAAATAATAATAATTTATATTCTTCTAGTTGCTTATATAAATGATAAGTTAGTTTATTTGCGCAACCCACTTGATGAGTCCTTTCATCACATAACTTCACGTAAGTCATCGAGTGGGTTTATCAGAGGTTCCAATTATTTTGATCATTGCTCATAATATTGAGCACTTTTTGGTAGTCGCCTTTCGTCAAATTAATTTGATTTAATCGGTTCCTTAATTTAGATGAATTCAGTCAATTAATCTGATATAAACGCAAATTTAAAAATGAAAAAAACCTAATAGTAATCGTTTTATCAGTCTAATCAAACTAAACGTGGTTAGAAGTCATGGTCTGGTCAGGTGGTAAAATATTTGACACCTCTAAGCTTGTTAAACAGGCCGTTTAGTCTGCTCAGATTTTCGATAGATCCTTGTATATTAACTTTGCAATCCAAGTCATCTTTATTATATTGACTAACATCACTTTTTGATTTAATGAGTTATATCCTGGTACAATATTTAATATTCGGCATGAACTGATTTACTTGTGGAAAAGGAAGAGAAGAAATAATAATGTAAAATGAAGTAAACAAGAATAATAAGAAGAACATTATTATATATATATTATTTTTGTCTGAATTTTTGAGATGATGATTTATCATTATTTGCATTTTTTGTCTTCTGACTGGTGGCATCAACCTCGCTGTTTATTTTCTATTATGGCGTTTTTCAGTTGAATTGTTTATCCGGTACTTTGGTACATTAGGACCTGTGCTAACTTTGACCATGACCCTAACCCTAGACCGTAACCTTAACTCTAGCGCTAACTCTGATCCTAACAACGGGGTCAAAGTTAGCTCGGGTCCTAATGTTATAAATAACCAAGTAAAACCGTCATATTTTAATATGGGAAAAACATCACCATGGATGAACAATAAACCTGAAGATGGCTGGGGAGAACATTGGCTGAAACATATTTTTTAAATAAATAGCAATGGTGAGGACAATAGTCTGAAGACAAACAATACAAATAACTATGTTATCTTTCTTCATTTGGTTAAGATTAAAATGTTGTAGCTGTTCTTTCTAACTTTAAACCTATCCGCCCTAAAAAGAGACTAATTTACATTCAAACTAAATTGTTGAAAATTGTGAATGACGTAAGTGTAATAAAAATATTAAAAACTAGTTGTCTCTACCCGGCGTTGCCCGAAAGTCTTTTGATTAACCACAAAAATATTTTTTAAAAGGTTCAATTGTAGTATAGGACCGTTTGAATGCCTCGCCTATTTCGGCAAATATCTGTTTAATCTTTTATTTAATTATTAAGTAGTAAATATTTTTTATGTCATTTTATAAATGATAATGAGCATTTCAACATGTAAGTATCTAAGTTATGCTGAGGTGAGCAAAACAAGACATGGGAATTTGTAAAACTTTAAATTACTCGAATGAAAATTGCAAGGTAATGGAGAACTTTATTAATTGGTTAAATCCAAAAATCAAATCTAAGAATTGGGGGAGGGGCTTAAATAATAGTTAAAAGTAAAAAAAATGATCTTATCTTAGATGAGAATCGAACTTAGATTTGACACTTTTGTAGGCTGCCCTCTTAACCACTATCCCAATGCAACATGTTTAAAAATAGTTAACTTTTTACATACATGAAATCACTTCTTTTCAGTTAAAGTGTATCATCTCTTTTGTGTATGGTTTCAGCATCCTAAATTCTCAAGGCGCTAATTCTATATGATTTGGGTGAAACCGGAAGTGACTTGTTTAGCACAGAATAATAATCATCAAAAGTATAACTATCTTTGTTTTTATTGAATAGAAATGAATATTACAGTATTTTCTTTACTGTTGATGAAATACGAAATCGGTCATTCTTGAAAAATGCGTTTTATTAAATTATTTTCCCAATAATCAGGAGGAGAGTCAGAGTGAGAATAGATCTAAGGGAGAGAGTAAAAACTCTGCCACCCTTCTTTAAATCTATTTATAATGGAGATTATGTATCTGTCTGTCTGTTTGTCTGTCTGTCTGAAGCCGAAACTATATTATTAGTTTTGATCACTCTCTTTTTATATCTACTTATCAGCTCCTATATATACCCATTCCAAAATTTCCCCAAACATCACGCGTCTTTCAAATTTGTTTTAAAGCTTCTAATAAATTAATATTTGCATATATACACTCATGATTATTTTTTTTTCACATTTTCAGACGTATTTAAAATATTTTCCTAGATAATAATCTTAATAAAAATTATGAATAGAATTAATTAAATACATTGTTTTTTTTTAATCTATATAATTGAGTTACGTAATTAGATTGTAATGGTATATGATGGAACAGCCAGCGTCCACTCCAACATTTTGTTACCTGCTTTCTGATTATTAAGTATAATGTTCTATTTTAAACGCACAGAAAGTTCTATTCAAGAAATCCACAGGTGTTAACATGACGTCAGATGAGAGAAAAGAGAGAGAGAAAAGAGAGAGAGAGAAGAGAGAGAGAGAGAGATGGACACAAGACAGGGGCGCGTTATTTGATTAATAACATGTAAAAAACACATTCTGAGATTTATCCTATGAGTCGCTCAAAAATTATATATTTACTTTGATGTTTTTATTAAAACGTTTTGGGTTTGTTTGTTTTTTAAATCTTATTAGAAATTATGTTTTAAAGCGCAAATTTATTGAATCAAATTGTGTAATTTAAAAAATAATGAATCAGAAAAATTTCAAATTCATGTAAAAGTTTAATACGAAAATGCGTTTAATTTAAAATGCTAACTAATGTAAATAATAGGCTCACAGATTTATCCATAAGTGCGAACTTACATGACTTAAATTCCAGAAAGATAAATGGTTCCATCATGAATATTATTTTTTTAGCAAAAATAAAATTAAAAATTATTGTTGATCAGATTTAATATCTAATTATTTATTTAAATTTATTTTTGTCCAATTAAATTCAAGATTTTAGACTGGAGAGTGGGTCATCTATAGGTCCGCCAAATATAAATTGTGTTACGCCGTCTTCTGAAACAATAAAATAACTTCGAGTTAACAAATTTCTTCTATTTATCGAAGAGAATTTAAAGATTTTGTTTTCTAAACACTTTCCCTGCGGTTACCTTTTACTTAGTTTAAAATGTAATGTATGTAATGTGTAACTTAAAACAACTAGCAAAAAATATGCAACTGGAGGAAGCATATATTTGCTAGTATGACTAACAAAGATAAAATATTGATGACGATTAAATATTAAAATATTTAGTTTTGTTCGAATTCATTGATTTTTATACTTTATCCTACAAACTGTTTTCTCTTTGATTATTAATTTCAATATAGGAATAGAAGTGACTAAGCGCCCCTCCCTCTCCCCAGTAGAAAGTCTTCATCTTTTAACCCATTACACTGTAAAGAAATATGGCATAAGTTTAATATGGGTATTTTTTCATATTACATCATGCGTTAGATAACTTCATATCAAGTACTATGCCGACTAGTGATTGAGTGACTAATATAAAAAAAAAAATTCGTTTTCTGATTAAAAAATTATATAAAGAAAATCATCTTAGGAAATTCATAGCAAAACGGCCCTTACAGTTCTTTGTTTAAACTAAAGCTTACTCAACAATTTGCACTATTTTTCACTTTCATTGCTCACATGTGAGTGATTCGGTTTCCAGTATAATTACTTCTGTGTTTGTTATTTGCTTATGGAGAAACAAACTTGTAAACAAATATATTTAAAAAGCAATCCGTACAGAAATATATATTATTGTTTTTACAACAATTTAGCAACTATTACCATAATACCCAAAAGAGTTAAATGATGTGTGCTAACCTAGCAGTTAAAACATGTCCGTTTTCATAGAAACTGGGTCAATTGTAGTCGCCACACAACAAACTAACATACTGAACTTGTCAGTTGTTATAGAAACTAAGATGTACGAACATTATAACATAATACGATCTTTCTATTTATTTTTCATTTAAATCTATTTTATATTTCATTCATAAATCAATCAATTGGCACAAAATATTTGCTTACGCTTCTCGTTAAACACTTATCTTCTTAGAAATAGTACTTAAAAAATATTTATCTATAAATACATTTAATCATATAAAATATTATTTATGTATCGACGCAATTGTTTAAAATTCTTTCTTAATTATGAAATCATAACGAATGTTTAAATGTTAATTATTATAATTTTAATAATTAATATGCAATAATTAATAGATAGTTAAAATTCGATTAACACTACTATATGGTGTTTCGGAATTTTTGAGATGAGGATTGATAATTTAGATTATTTTGATTATTCAGACTACTGTTTTAATCTTGGATGTTATTCTCACAACGTTTCGGCCGATGTAACCTCTGACCTTTTTGTGCAAGGACCTGTGGTGTAACGGATAAAGTGCTAATTAATAATCTCTTCTAAGTGACAGTCTTCTGGAGGTTGAAGCTTCAATCCTCAGTGTGGGTGATACTAAGAATACAGTTACAAATTATTTCAGACTTTTACCCGGTCATAGCTGATGGAACAAGAACAAGCTACCCCCTGTGGATTAAATAAAGGGTTCCATTCAGATTCCCGTGTTCGACAGAAAGATTTCCGAGTCCAATGAAGGTCGGAGATTACATTGGTCGAAACATGAGAATAGCATCTAAGATGAGAACAGTAATCCAACTGATCTAAATTATTTATATGGTGTTCAGAGGTGGGAGCAGGACTTTTTTTGGTTCTTCATTTTTCCAGGGCAATGCTGGTGCACAGGTCCTGCTAGTAAAAAATAAAATATTGACCAGAATTAAATATGAAAATCGATTGAAAATATATATTTTTGAAAGAACACACACCAATATCTGACATGAATTATGGATGAAACAATGGTGTTTCTTTACTATGAAAAAAAGTCTCTTATTATTTGTTAAAAGTCCAATTGTTAGTGTGGGTATGAAAAATAGTCATGCATTGTCAGTATCTCAGTGCTTTTTGATCACAAACAAGTAGTTTTTATTTTATTTTACTTAACAAATGTTACTCACTACATCATAGCATTATGAGTGTCACCATATTATTTGTGTATGTCTTAAAACTACGGCAGCACAAAACGCTTACTATATTTAACTTCAGATGTATAACGCATTGAAAATGAGGGTCACAAAGCACCCAAAATCTTATAATAGTGAACGTTTTGTGCTGCTGTAGTTCAAACAACTTTGTGACACACATAATGTTATGTAATGAGTAAAAATTAATATACTCAACAAGGAGGTTTTATTTTATCAAAATACACTGAGATTCTAAGAGATTATGACTGTCCGAGTGTCCATGTTAAAAATTATACTATTTAAAATATAATGAGGTGCTTGATACCTGGCTTTTGGCTAGGAAGAAAGTGTAGTATCTGTTCCGATGGATACTGCACCCCATAGACTGGTATTGTCTTGGCCTTCGGGGCTTGATTTACGCCGGTCTGTGGGTTTGTCCTGTGCAGTTCTAGGAGGTCCACCCTCCCAGGCTTCGCCTCCCCTCTTTGGGGAGGAGTAAGTTCATTGCTTACTGCCTGAGGCGCCCCTACCGGGGAATGCCGACGTGGCTGCCCAGGCAATTTTTAATGGCCAGAGTGCTCACCTTCTCGGGCGCTGGCTTTTCAAGCCCCACTTTCCCAACCCGACCTTGGGTCACATCTTACTTGTGGGAGTAAGATAAAAACTGACCTTGTGCCTAACCTCCTGGAGAGGAGGTAAATAAATCATCACAGAGTGATTGTAAAAATACAACACAATTTATCTTTCTTTGGCATAGATTAATTTTTCTTTATCAATTTAATTCTATCAGTTGTAAAATGGACTAATTGTTTTTATAATGCCTGACATGCTGACTAAATTATAAAAACTAACGTTATTTACTTGACATTGCCCAGTCGGAGACATATTTTGGGGTGGAAGGTTTAGAGAGTAATAATTTAAAATATATTAAAAGTCACATCCTATTCAAGGATGCATAGCACTTCCACTTCTAAACCCTGTTACCACATCTCAAGATGTGAACCAAAGGTTGGAATTTGGGTAGACATAAAAATTGTGTTGGTTTAGGCTGTTAAACAGACTAAACTCTATTCCCTGGGGATATAGTAAAAACAATCCATTGCCACTTTCCATCCTGGACTCATTCTTAAAGTACACATGGGATTACATCAAAACCCTTAGATACACAATGTTCACAGCTTTACTTTCTGGTGCAAAAATGTAGAGGATTCTGTTGATTTTAAACCTTTAAACTGCTGAATAGAAAATTTTATTATGATAAAAATAAATAGAAAAGTAAAAGAAAAAGTCAGTCGGAGCTGGAGTATTTTGATAAATAAAAAGATCTGAACGGATCAAACATTGGTAAAAGGCCAATGAAAAATTAAATTGAAACATAATCAACAATAACAGAAAAGGTAATTGTAAAAAGTTATTTTATAAATGATAATAATGAGCAGTTCATGTTTGTGATGCTCCAAATTACAGTCTTAATTGAAATGTTAAAAATAATATAGTAATCTCATTTTTTTTTACTTAATGTTGCAAAGAGCAAATGTTAATTCATTTGAACCTGAAATGGATTTCTAGATTGACCAAAAGCAGAGATTTTATTTTAGATATTAACCTGTTTCAATATTCAAAATTGTAGCAGCAACAATAAATAAAAAAATTGGTTAGGTAAAATCAAATATCGATTTGTGAGATGCATTGCTATTTAAGTCTAAATTGGAAAATCCATCTGACTTGATTTTATATATTAGATTAAATATATATTTTCTTAACTTTGACATTGATTGACGATCATGTCTTTACAAAAAGGCATCCATTTGAAAATGGATTACCTCATAAAGGATAAATAGTAGCTTTTGGTACATTTTTATATAAGTTAAAAGAAACAGTTTTGGAGGGGAACAGTTGATATGTAATGCAACAGAAAATAGAAAGTTTTTATGAGGTGAGTAAGGGTACATTTGGGAACTAGTATTGATGTTATAATTACTATGGTGCAAAGTAATTTTCATGTGATTAAATGTGCTTCTCCAAGGGGGTTAAACCAAACCAAAGCATCCAAGGGGGTTCTTTCCGGAATTTATTCTCCACCCCCTGAAGTCATCAAATGGTAATACCTCGATGATGTTGCTTGCTTTTGCTTGTCTGTATCTCCCATCATAATGACCTTTTTATTTTATTCAGTTTGAAACTCCTGCTTTACTCGATAATTTTCAAAAAAATTAAACATTTTTTTTAGACACTTAGAAAATTAAAATTAACTAACGGGCGTTGCCTGGGAAAATTAAGGAACCCAAGAAACTCCTACTCCCACCCCAGAACTCATATATAACATTTAAATATACGTATTATTTCATAACTAATAATGATTGTACATCAAGGTAATAGTTGGGTTTTTTTTGTGGGCGATGAGGGGGGTAATTAATAGTTTCTGTATACAAACAGTGAAAGGAAGGTACTATGTTTTGGTCCCCCGATTTATAAAATCGGGAAACCTATGTTTTGAGGCATTTCCCTCCGTCCGTCTGTCCGTCCGTCTGTCAGGATTTTTCTCCACAACCATCAATTGAATTTCTCTGAAATTTTGCATGAAGTTGTAACTTTGGTCAGGTTAGAAAGTGACATCCTCCGATTTTTGAAAAAAAATCTGGTTAGCCCCACAGGGGGTCAAAAGGCCCCGAAATGGCAAAAAATGACATTTTTTTGCCCCATAACTTTTCATCCATCCATTCAATTTCTCTGAAACTTGACCAAAATGTGGAGGCAATTGTTCCTAATAGAAAATAAGTATCGCTGACCTTGGAAAAAATCTGGTTCGCGCCCCCAGAGGGTCAAAAGCCCCTAAAATGGCAAAAAATGACCCTTTTCTCCCATAACATTTGATCCATACATTCAATTTTTCTGAAACTTGGCCAAAATGTAGAGGCAATTGTTCTGGATATAAAATGAGCATCCTTGATCTCAGAAAAATTCTGGTTCTCGCCCCCAGGGGGTCAAAGATGCCCCAAATTGCCCAAATTTATTGCATTTTACACTCGCCACATCGAGTCACATACAGAAGTGGACCACGCATGCGCGGCTTGTTATTATCTATTTTTTGATGATACGATTTTTAGAAGTTCAGTGTATAATTAGAAAGATAATGTAGATGATTGCTTATTATTGAAATAATAATAATGATAATAAAAATATTACAAATAAAAAGAATAAAGATAATAATAGTAATAAAAAAATAAGTAGAAATAGAATCCTTCTTTTCAAGCGTTTAAATGGCTATGGCTATACACACATGAAACCGGGTTATTAACTCATATGTAAACAAATGTGGTAATGTGAAAAATGAGTGTAATGCAAAATATTGTCTTAGTATTTATTTACTCCTCTCCAGGAGTTAGGCACAAGGCCAGTTTTTATCTTACTCCCACAAGTAAGATGTGACCCAAGGTCGAGTCAGGAAAGTGGGGTTTAAAAATTGCCAGGGCAGCCCCGTCGGCATTCCCCGGTAGGGGCGCCTCAGGCAGTAAGCAATAAACTTACTCCTCCTCAAAAAGGGGAGGCAAAGCCTGGGAGGGTGGACCTCCTAGAACTGCACAGGACAGACCCATAGACCAGCGTAAATCAAGCCCAGAAGGCCAAGACAATACCAGTCTATGGGATGCAGTAGACATCGGAACAGATACTACACTTTGATCTTAGCCAAAAGGCCAAGAAAGCAAAATATTGTCTGAGTATGCATGCACAAAACAGTTGCAACAACAGTAATGGAACCTGTTTTTACTGTTACACTCTTATGCAAGGAAAGTAGAAAGTGGACCTTGAGTCTACTTTTGGCAGCCTCGTAACTCTCGCTTCCCTTATTTTGTCCTTTAGTCCTCGCATTCCGTGAGCGATGTTTCTGAAAAAGGGGGAATAATTGCTGTTTTCTGGGTCGCAATCTATCCATCTAACACTCCTGATTGGCTAGTTTTTGACCTTGAAGTAGTTTTTATTTTTATTCTTAGCTCTGTACATCAAGTGGCTTCATGCCTTGTCTGGAGCGACTTCATTAAAAAAAAAAATGTAGGAACACATGCACATAACTCAACTTGCTGTTACTATGATGATATTCTACTCGCTGTCGCACTGGACTCTCGCTTAATAGTTGTAGTAATAGATGAAAATTACTTTCATGTTAACTACGTTTTTTCTAACTATGATTTCGAACTTCTGAAAGAAATGACCATTTTCATTATCAGAATCATAGTATTGCGTTCTGGGTTAAATAATTAAATGATATATTGGGATTTTTCAGCTGTCTAGTAAGCAACAATTTTAATTCTAACAGTTTGCGTGAAACTGATGGCATAGTTTTCAATGTAATCTGTGTGTTTTCCGTATGTTGAAAATATAGAAAATAAATCGAATGTAGCATCCTAAGTACAGTTGCACTGAAGAAATCGGACAAATATTCAATATGAATAGCAATGAATGTTTTAGTTTGGTTAACTTTTAAAACAAGAAAACAAAGAATCTTACCATAGAATCTGGTAATATCTCTTTCTATATATAGTAATCTCTATTCTATATAAATAAATGAAATCGTCTGACCACAACCGAAGCACTTAAGTCTTTCCAATCAATGAGAAAAATAGTGCAGAGTATTTAGAAAGTTTGTTTTGTGAACCAAGTGATGTTGGCCATATTTTCATATATATTCTAAAAATATTCCTGGGAAGAATATTTTTTTTGTATTATTTAAAATTGGAAAACGTAATTTTGTTGTTTTGTGTATTTATTAGCCATATAATCGTTAGTCAAAATAGTGATTAATATTAAGTGTGCGAACGCACAATGTAAACATATAATTTTAGTGTAATGGTTTGAAGGGTGACGACTTATTACTGGGGGAGTAGTTACTCCTATTCCATCTCTGAAATCAGTAAGCAAAGAGTAAGGTGCTGATCTGATAAAATATATAAATCGATGAATTTGAAGGAAACTAACATATTTTTCTAAAATAATGCACTAATATGTGGCAGAAATCATTAGCTGAAAATATTTATGTATGTGTCTTTTGTTACCGAAACTGTCGAGCACATATGTGAAGGAGGGGGGGGGGAAACTGACTTTATTTTATGTATAAGATATTTGTTATATTTATTTCTCATACTAACAAATAATTTTTTCACATTTACGTATGAAAAGACTATATGTTTAGTATAAAATGTATATCTGGATTTGCAGGAAGCACTTTTCTTATATATCATTGATCAGTCACGTGCTTCAGGAATTAAGTGTCCATTAAGTCATTTGGTGTCACTGATGGGCGATGACCTCTCAGGTCACCTATGACCCCATATACAAGTGTAAATATCTAATTGATTAGTTTAATCATGTGACATAGAAAGAATTTGAAGTGAGATTTCAGTTGCTGAGTAAAACATTTTAAGGAAACACATTTAATGTAAGATCCAGATAGATGGGCGCATTTAATCTTCCTGTTGGAATCGTCCAGCTAGAAACAATTCTTAGCCAAGGGAAAATGGAGTATGAGGCACCGCTATTTATGCCAAATCATCTTTCAAACACTCCTTTTATCAACTACCTCTGTTTTCTCAACCAACTGAAGATTATGAGGTCGTCTTTTGCGTCCTGTGTGTTTGTAATGTTTGTCTTCTCATCATGGCAGTCTGTCATCCTCCTCAAGCAGTTATTTCTGATGACACCAAGAGCGGTAGCTGCTAAGCACCAGGATTATCTCGTTTTGGGGGATTTCAATGATGTGCCGGTCAACTGGGTGTCTTCAATCTGTCATTCGGCAGATTGATTTAATCTAACTCTTCTGGATGCAGCGGAGAATTGTTTTCTCTCCTAACACGTCACCACACCGACTAGATTTTGAAGCTGTCATCGACACTCTACCCATGATCTTCTGTTCACCTGCTACCCCAGATTGGTATCTGAACGTCATGTCCTAGCATTACTGGCTGCATACGATTTTTCTGTTCCACTGGTCCAAATTCTGTATTCAATGCTGCAAACTCCTTTGACTGGACATCACTCATGGTGATGGATTCAGTAGACGATCTCTCGTGTGTCTTCATTAGGTGGTACTATGAGAGAAAGAATGCAGAACAGGTCTACTACAATCCAAAACGTTTCAACACCCATGTTCAAATTAATAGTCGATGGAAAAATCAAATTACCAAACTAAAGGACAAAAGCCAGCCAGCCAGCCAGCAATGCAGTATTTTTGCTGATGGCTTTTCCAAAGTTTACATAAATGACGATGGTCAATATGCCCCACCGTTCTTTAGAGAAACTCAACTGATGTCTGTTTTTGTTATCTCACAAGATGCCATTCAGTGAGTTTTTTTTTTGGTGCTCAATGAATGCAATTAAGAGCCCTGGTTCAGATTGTGTTAATCTGAAAATACTCCAGGTATTCGCTCCATTCATTGCTGGTCTCCTCACTCTTTAACCTATCCCTTCAAACTGATGACCTCCCTGAAAACTGGCAAACAGCAAAAAGAGTGACTGAGAGAATTCAGTCAACTACAGACTGTTCTCATCCACTTTTGTTGTCTACAAAGATCCTTCTCAAATCAGCGATGATGGCTCATCTCCTGACGACATCATCAATCTCTCAATTCCAGTATGACTTCATACTGAAGAGATCCTGCTTAACCAATTTTCTGATTATGGAGGAGTGAGTTACTAAATTCATGGATGATGGTGATGTGGCCGAAATTTTATTCATTGACTTTGCCAATGCCTTTGACTCAGTGAATCATAGACTTCTACTCTACAAGCGCCACACCTATGCCATCCAACTATAAGTTGAGGTGAATTGGAGCCTTTCTTGCTGGCCGTATCTTTCGAGTGCAGGTCAGTGGCTCTCTGTCTGGTTCTATTCTAATGCGGTTTGTGGCATCCGTCAAGGTTCAATATTGGGTCTCTTGTTGTTCATCATGTTCATCAATGACCTGTCGGGGGGCATCTCTCAGAAGTTTGTTTTTTGTTGACGTGACTTTAAAGATCTTCTTCGATAGAAATGGTCAAACCTATGGGATTTGTCTCTCAATGTCAACAAATGTAACCGCCTTTCAGTCAGTCTTTCACTTAACACACCACTTGATTTAGAACCTGGCTGATTGATTCTGGACGAAATGATGCAGTCCAAAAAAGTGAAAATTGTGATCGATTCCTGCTTTACTCCTATTGCCCAATGGGCTGCGGTGTGCTCTTTCTCATCTACTACTCCTTTGCCACCATGACAGCTGACATCTTCCTTCCACTGTATGTGTCTCTGGTGTGACCCATTCTGAAATATGGCATCCAGGCTTTATCTCCCTATCTTGATGGCAATATCCAGCATTTAGAGCGAGTTCAGAGGCTGGCGATGCGGATGATCCATGGGCTCCATATAAAGTCTTACAAACAATGACTAAAGCATAAGTTGCTGTGTGATGACTTCATTCTAGCCTTTAACATCATGTGCGGCAACTATAATTCACACCGGCTCTACAGAAAGGGATTCATGAAAAATCACAGAAGTTGCACCTGAGACCATTTCAGCTGAATCATCAGAAGTTTTTTTTTCGCTTCAGAAACAAGCTGCCAGAATCCGTGTTTAGCCTACAGACGTCCAAACAGTTCATAGTGGCAATGAACGCATCGTGGTCATGTTACATATCCGAGTCGGTGCACGGAAAGGTTGTTGATAAAACAGATGAACCTGGCGATTGTCAGTTGATAAGATAATTGTCGAATGATCAAAAAGTTATTTGAAAATAAAATAAAAAAACTCACAACCAGACAAACACCTGCACAGGAAGAGGCAACATATGATCGATTGTCAAAAGATAAGTTTCTTCTGACAAAAAAAAGGATGCACCTGCAAGAATCACTTGAACAGTGATGTCAGAAGAAACAGAGATGTCGGAAAGGTTAAAGATCATATTACCAGGTGCGGTTGTGTCATACCAGGAAAAGATGAACAGATTTTGGAAGTGTCAAATAAAATTCAAGCTGTCACCGAGTGCAATCTCAATGAGGTCGTCCAGGTGGCAACAAAATCGTTATATAATAACAACTGAAAATCAAAAGACAGTCAGTTGATGATCGAACCTCGGAGAGAATCAACCGTCTAGTTCCCTGTGCACAACACCTCTCCGACCACCACCCTCATCGTCACCGACAAATAAATATACATATTATATTTTCCTAAGATACCTGTGTTGTCGTTTTTATTAAGCCCCGCACAATACAACAGTCGTTGATCTTTGGATGATCACCCTCCCCTCTTTTAGAACTCGCTTTTACATTGCTCTAGTTCTGTGCTAATCTTTTGCCAATAGACTGAATTGAATTGAATGTTATTAAACTTTTTTTTAAAACTGTTTTTGCACTTTAATTATATTTTTCAACTTCCCAAAACAAACTTTTATCTATATAGATAAAAAGAAATCTTAGTGCAGTATCTAAATGAATAAATGCAAAATTTCTTTTTATATCTATCCTAACTATATTAACATCAAAATAGGTTGTGCTTATTTAATTCAATGATTTAACATAATATTTTTTTAATACCGTATATATAGTAGACTGCAAATACCCACAAACACCATTTGCTCTTTTTTTAGTTTGCATATTTATTTTATAAACAACTTCTAATGAATTAATATTCTATAATATAGAGTTGTAATTTTGTATTGTCATATTTTCTTATATATACACAATATTTTAGTCGATAGTAAAACGTATGATGTCGCTGTAGTGCTGAGAACAGATACTACACTTTGAATTATTTATTTGTAGAAAATATAGAAAATTTACATTTAAAACAAAGTAGGCACAAGGCCATCAAAAGTGCGGAGAAAATGGGTGTCGTTGGTCATCCTTAGTCTGTAGTGATAACAATGTCTATCCTACTCTTAACTAGAATCATTTCAGTCACCAAAATACCACATTTACACTAGAGGGCCGTCCTACTTAAGATATCCCCAAATTGATTTGAAAATTTAATTGTTCATAAATATACATATATACAAATATTTAATTGGAATAAATCAGGAGTGGGGAAAGAACAAAAAAACAAAAAAATTGGTTAGTAAGACACTCACAACACTTTCTAAGTATTACACTGTCAACTGTTTTCCGGTGTATTCAGAACCGAAAACAATCCGGTCAATCTCTAAATGGAAGTAGGATCTAAGTGGGAGAAAAAAAGAGGATGGAGTTTGGAGAGTGGAGAGTGGGTGGTGTCTTTCCAAGATAAATGCAATTTGGGAGATGCCAAGGACAAAAAATTGGAAATGGAGATTGGGCATCTTGAAGAATTTCTGTTATGGGGGGAGGGGGGGGTGTAACTCATTCACTTGACTAGCTCAGAGGCTAAACTTACCCGAAGGGCTGGAGTCCTGTAGAACCAGGAATTTCATACACACAAGCTTGCTACTTGTATCCGCCTGTTTTTAGAAACCGACGCATGTAATCTTTTTCTATCATATCTGATCTTGACCTTCAGCTGGTGGATGAAGAAAACAATCTGATCCTAATCAGCAAAAGATTCAACCCCTTGATCATCTCTCAGACACAACGTCCACACCACCATTTGCACTATGGCAAGGATCGCGAGAAACACCATTCGTCTCTCCCTGTCCCATTGTCGATTACATAGGGTACGTTTAGTAACAGAGGATGCTCGGGATCGATACGAGCTGTCACCTTGTTGACATACTCCAAAAACCGCCGGAGTATGCGACATTGGAAGAAAGCTTAATCAGGCATTTCTTTTTAGGCGCGTCGCAACATGGACACTCGGGCGAGTCCTCCATTCCGGAACTGTGTTGTATGGCATTGAAGGTAATGCGTTCCAGGCCAATTGCCAGGTCAGAGAGAATTCAGATTTGTTGAGATGACTCGTACCTGGCGCCCAACTCCATTCAGAGTGGATTTCCTCCTCCGACCACCCGAACCACTTGACGAACAGATCGTTAGCTGCCCCCTCCCTCTAACTAATCCCCTGTGGAGTTCCTTTCTAGAAGACTGGACTGAGGAAGCTTTTTGAGCGCGACTCGGGATTCTCTGAAGAATTGTGATTCGTCCCTCGGCCTACGACGGCCCTCGACCGAATGGTCGAGAATGAGGTCAGGAAAGGTACTATCGATCGCGGGGTTCCACGCAGATTCATCTATCAGAGTTCAACTCAAGAAAGCCAGTCTCTTGGCATGTTGATGACGCGTCAAGTCGGGCATCCCAAGCCTCTCTCACATGGACGTTGAATACAGACCTGTCTGCGAACCCAGTGCCTAAAAGGCCAAGGAACAATAAAAAATAATGTTTTTATGGCTAGGCATTTTTAAAGGCATGAAAAAAATAATGATTTAATCTATTATTGTATTATCTTTTAATGGGCGTGGGTAGTGTAGTAGGCTCTGTTGTCATAGGACCGTCCTCCCGGGGATTACCTCTTCCTTTTTTAAGGTGGTGGAGGTAATCTTCCCATGTATTATATCCTATTTTGGGAGAGAGGACAATGTCGTATCTGTTCTGAGACCATCTTCCCAGCGACTACCCTCTCTTTTTTTTTGGGGGGGGGGAGTGTAGTATCTGTTCTACTGCCATGATACCATACTCACAGGCATTACCATCTCTTTTTATGGGGCGATTCTCCAAAGTATAACCTCATCTTTTTGGAGGAGAGCATAGTATATGTTCATTCCTCATGATACCATCCTTCCATGATTATCTTCACTTTTTGGGGGAGGGGGTAGTGTAATATCTGTTCTGTTGTCATGATATAATCCTCTCAGACATTAACTCCTCCTTTCTTTTTTTTGTGGGGGGGGGGGGGTCGTCATGGTACCATCCTTTCAGTGTCAGTGTAGTATATGTTCATTCACCATCATATCAAAAGTATGTGACCAGGGGGAGCATATATTTGCTAGTTGTATAATTCAATTGGCTTTTATGTGATAGTGTATATCTTTTCAAACTCCTTCAGAAATGAAGTGTTGCTAATGTGTTTATCGCACAGCAAGTTTTTTTTTTATGGAATTGTTAAGATTTTTAAGATTCTTGATCATTGTGATAAACGTTAAGACATTGTTAGAAAATAGATAAAATTAAACCTGTTCATTAAATGTCAACTGTGGATTTAAATCTGACTGCAAATACTGTATTTTGAAAAAATGTTTTTTTTATGCTTCATGCATAGCAATTAATTAAAGTCACATGGAATAAATGTATTGATTTTCAAAATTCTATTGACCCACTTCTTGGCTTTATTCTCGTTTTCTCCCCTTTCTAAATTATTATAGCAAAAAAAAAAAGCGATCTGTTCTAATACAATCCCATTCATCAAAGTATGGAGGTTACAAACTTTCACAAGGAAGCACTCAATAAGTTAACATATTTTGCACAGAGCTCAATTTTTGCTTAATTTTTATAACACTTTTTACTGAATTTTATTTTTTTCACAGAGCTCAATTTTTGCTTAATTTTTATAACACTTTTTACTGAATTTTATTTTTTTCACAGAGCTCAATTTTTGCTTAATTTTTATAACACTTTTTACTGAATTTTATTTTTTTACAGAGCTCATTTTTTGCTTAATTTTTATAACACTTTTTACTGAATTTTATTTTTTTTACAGAGCTCAATTTTTGCTTAATTTTTATAACACTTTTTACTGAATTTTATTTTTTTTCACAGAGCTCAATTTTTGCTTAATTTTTATAACACTTTTTACTGAATTTTATTTTTTTCACAGAGCTCAATTTTTGCTTAATTTTTATAACACTTTTTACTGAATTTTATTTTTTTCACAGAGCTCAATTTTTGAAATAATTTTTATAACACTTTTTACTACACTTAAGTGGCTCAGCTGATATTTACTTTTTTATGCATGTCAGTATTTGAGAATATAACACTTAATTATTTAAAAAGTATAGCTATATCTTGATATTATAATATCATTCTTCTAAAGTTAACAATGAAGAGAAAAAAGTATATGCATATTTAAAAAAACAATGAAATGGTATTTATTTAAAATATGATTGTTAAAGTGCTCAATGCTATATAATATTTTTAAATATATGACATATCTAATATAACTCTTTAAGTTATAGCTCATCACTAGGGTCAGATTAAATTCTGTAGAAGTCGGAAGCACTTCAAGATTTTCAAAATGAGACAAGCTCAATGAGTAACTTTGCCTTATTTTGATAAGAAGCAAGCCTCTACCTTGAAAGCAATGCGCTATGCAACATATAAATGACACTTTTGGCCTTTTGTGTCTGAGATTAGGAAGACCTGAAGCTTGAAGGAATTGGACACTCTAATTCTTATCCCCACACCAGGGTTCCCATCTGTATGTTACTTCAAATTTCCTATTTCCTAGAAATTTAATTTGACTCTTGTGAATTTTTAGATACAGGAATTTTTGTATGGTATATGCGTATAAAAACCAATATTCAATTGCCCCAACACTTTATGACATCTAGATTATAGCTTGTTTAGCTTGTGTCTAAATTTGTCAGTGAACATATACTCTCTATTATATACCCCTCAAAGGGGCTATGGACATTGCCCCTCTTTCTCTGAGTCAGAGTTGACGATGTTCTCTTAAACTTTCCTCAGGATTTATATACTCATAAAGAAGAATGATGTCAATGTTTTACGTAAACTATCTTTTATTTATTTTATATATGAGAATTCCATTTTTTTAAGCTAATAGGTGTTTCTCGCTAAACCATCCTTATGTAAATGCCCCTATCTATTCGGATTTTACATGATGATTTAAGTTCACTGAAAAACTTTCAGCAGCTGAACAAGAAAACTTCAACATGATTTAATTAACTAATCAGACATCTACTCTAATATGCAGCCACAGGTAACCGAAGAGATCATCATTCGTCAATCATACATAATGACTCGATTCACCTGGAAAATCATAGCTATACTTAACTTTAAAAGTATATTACTAATCAATAATATCTTATATCTAAAGTAAAATCAGATATTCCCCTATTTCAATTACCGGTATAGCTCTGTAAATAAAAGTTGCATATAGAATTCTGCTTTGTATGTATTTTATTTGCTTATTGGTACGTGCTTTCAGAATATTTTTTTTTTGTTTCATTTGAATTCACCAATTTTTATATTTTATCCACTCAGCCTTTCTCTCTTTGCTTAGTAATATCCGTGTGAGGGTTGGAGTGATTTCCCCCTACTCACAGTAGTAAGTCCTCATCCTTCGACTCAGAACCCTGTAAAAGAAATCTAGTAGAAATCTAATTAGGTTAACTTATTCATATTATACTGTCTGTAAGTTTGCTTCATTAATCACTATGCCTATCAGCAATTATGCAGCTAATACAAAATACTTTCCAAAAGTACGTTCCCAGATTAAAAATAATAAACGCTATCTATTTTTCTGACGATCTCAAAATATAAAAAACCGTCCTTTACAATTCTTTGCTTTAGGCTCAACCATAATGAAACATTACACACTATTTTTTACTATTGACTCCCAAGGTTTTTCTTTACTTAATGAAAGAGGAAGAGTGCATATTCATCGTAGTAGTGGTTACTTTACTTGGGCACAAGCATGTCTCATACACCAGTTTACACTAGCAAAAATAAATAAATGAATAAAAAAACAGTTTTCACGAGACTGCATGGTGTCAAGGTAGAAAGTAGGTCAGTTTCCATGGAAACATGGAAGCCCATGTCTTAGCTTCAAGATTTTTTTCTTATTACTTTATTTACAAAATCCATTCATTTTTCATTGTTATTTATGAATTTAAAAATTACAGTACACTACAATTAATATTAATAGATAATTTTAAAAAATCCAGTAAAATCTTTAACCCGGGTTCAAAGGTGAGAGTATGAGTTTCTTCGGTTCTTCAATTTTCCTGGGCCTGCTAGTTTAACATAACTTTTCCAGTTAAACATAAGCTCAATAACTAATAGATTATATTAGAGCTTTTATATATTAATAAGGTACTATTCGAAATATTCAAAACATATTAATTAGAATTTAAAATACTCAAATTGTTAAAAAAATAAAAACTCAACATGGCCTCTGTGTGTATGCACATTTCCGAGACCCAGCTTTATTCATCATCAAAATTATATTTTAGTAAAATTTCCAAGAAATAAAGAATTTGTCTCATCAGCATATTAAAATTTATTTATCACAATTTAAGGTATATCATCCGGAGTATATGGATATTCCAGAAATTGAAAGTAGTTTCCCCACCATAAAGCAATGCTTTATCAACACATGGAATTCAGATTTTTCCATTGTCTTGAACAAATTTTATTCACTTAAATAACTGTAATTTGTTAATTAATAACCGGATTGGGCTTACATTTTGACATGTGTCATTTGAAGGTTAAGCTAATATATAAAGTTAAGACGATTTTTCCCCTGTACCTTTTTGAAGAATAGGAAAATAATCACATGCATCTAAACTCACCACTGTATTACGCTTATTCACTCGAGCATGCTTTAGTAAATTTGTTATTATTTTTCTCCAGCTAAGACTAAATATTACTTTTGGTCCACCATCTTCGACTCTCCTCAAAACATACTCCATATAGATGGTAGCAAAATATTTGCCCTTACACTTTAGTACTGACACTCTCCCCATTGACACCGGGAACTAATAAACAACGTCTACTTTTCAAAAAAGTGTCTGTTAATATTTACTATTTGTCTGCTATTAATTTACTACGTAATACAAAACATTACATACACATTTATTGGACGCTCCCGCTAATTTCGCTGATTTTCGAGAATATCGGATTGCGTTATTTCTACTTACATATGCCTTTATACTCATTCCGGTTTTTAGAGAATTCAATTACGAACATAGTTCTTTGCAGTATTTCATTATTAAACATGGCAGCTACAATTTATTCAGCGACTCGACTTTCAAATTAAGTCAATATATGCCAAGCTACTCAACCGACACGCATAAAGTTGACATTTCCTGAATCCTACACCTTTCACATGCATAATATCCAAAAGTAAAGAAATGACCCAAAACGTGTGACTGGTGGACCCAACATTTGGTCACCTTCTGACAGACCATAATATAAAACGCATGCCAGCTACACACTTAGTTTAACTGACCTATTTTCAATAGATTTTCTACTCGCTTTCATAGTCCAGACCAAGAGGTTTAGGGTTCGATCCCAGTCGACTCACACAATTTAAAAAAAATATTTTTACATTTTCAAACTTTTGCCTAAGAGGGAGGGAGAGGGAAAACTATGGGCCGGATTTTTTAAAATTCACCGTTATTATGTAGTAATTTGAAAAGAAATCAGTGTAATAGGTAGTATTTTAACTATTGTGAATATCATCATTTCTCTTCGAACACACATGGTTTATTAGTGCTCTGTAGGCCTCCTTAATTATATTCGTGCATTTCATTAGTGCTCAGGAGGCATACTCATATTTCTTTTTTCTTTCCATCACAAAAAATGTAATTTCTATACAAAGATAACAGGGGGAATTGGATTTAATAGGGCTCTGTAGGCCTCTTTAATTTTAAAAGTGTCCATTATCATAGATAGAGTGGGTGTTTGGGAAATACCGGTACCATAGGATGGGCAGGAATACTCCTACAACCGCATCTCCTTCCTTCATTCATTCCTTTCTTCCTCCTTTCATCCTTTAACAATTCCAAACCGACAATTATTCTGAACATTAAAATTGTCCAATGTGACCTATTTGCGTTCTGTCGGATGTTGAAAAATGTTAATTCATTCTTTTATATTTCTCCCGGGCAATGCCGGGGGACGGGTCCAGCTAGTATTTTATAAAAAATCATGGATATTTTTTTTTATTATTATTAATGGCGCCATATATATATGCCAGGCCCGAGACTTATTGAGTAATGTGGTTCTCGGCTAAAAATGATGAATTTCTTCACATGTCAAAAATAAAAATGTAGTCTTATGGCCAACATAAAAGCATGTAAATTATAGGTGTTAATATAATTTTAGTATTTCGGACAGTCCTCCATTCTTTATCAATATGGACCTTTTATGAAAAAGTTGATATTTTCAATTTTGAACAACGCTCATTTCAAATGTCTTTTGTATAATGCTTCTATGCCTACACGCATATGCTGATCCCTTCATGAAATTTTACATTTAAACCGCAACAAGAATTTCTCATTTTGTTGTTAGTAGCTAGTCTTTAACATATGCACATCTTTCATGTTCATATTATTACAAAGCCCAAGTGATCTTTTTCGATTCACAAGTAGTTTTGTAAAAACGAGATCTTTCTCAGTTAAAAAACACAAACTTATACATATTAAAACCACTCATATCGGAGTTCAAATTTGATTTATGTGTTTAGTCTTAATATCTATTTTTATTCTTTTTGTTTGTGTGCATATGTGGACTGGAATTTGGTGTCTATTAGTATGCATTTGATATATATATATAATTAAGTAAGTCGGACTTTTAATGTTAGACTCAAATAGAAATGCCTCTGACAAATCGGTACTTGATTCTGAATAGCTTTTTTTTTCTTCCACTATGAAATTAGCACAGATATAATTTGGTGCATTTCAGTTTCTTTCTCATAAGACTTAGGTAGGCTCGGAATAATGTGAAAATGGAGACATTTTTACTTACTCACTTAAACAGACCCCTGAGCTTAAGCTCTTCATAAAAATAAAGTTCCACCATTTTTCTACATACTTCGGCTATCTGATAACCAATTACATGTGTTTATAATAAATATTGAACCATTTCTTTCTTACTATAATACTAGGTAACATCTTTTCATTCTAATTTCCACTTACATGTTGTTTATCACTAAGAAGATTGTTTTTGTCGAGGTAGTTGACAACTACTTGATTTATTACAGATTCAAGCAACTTACTATATGACACACAGAAGACTGATCGGGTTTTACTGGAATGCAAAGGACTGGTTTCCAGTATTTTTAAATACTGGGCAGACAAATGAAGTGTTCCATCATGATGGATTGCATTCCTCTTTTAAGCAATTATTGAACAGCTTTGTAAAGATAGGAGCTATTTCAAGTTGCAGTTTCTTAAGAGCTATAACCGGGATGTTGTCGGAACCAGTTGCCTTGTTGGCATTGAGATTCTTGATCAGTTTGACAACATCACAAACAGTTATTTGGATGTCGTTTAGAGTTTTTTTGGTCATAGAGAGGAATTCTGGGAGTAGATAGCCCTGATCGTAAAGGCTGGAATTTGCTGCAAAGTTCTTTGCAAAAATGTTGGCTTTATCAGATGCTGAGGAGATCACTTCTGGTTCATTTATGATGGTTGCGATAGAGGCCTTGCATTTGTTCAAAACCTTGTTTGTTATTCTGAAAAGCTTATGTGATCCAAGCATCTGATCAGCCACTCTAGACTTAATTGATTGGGCATCGGACTCTTTAGTGTTTTCTATAATCCTTTTGCAGTCGTTTCAGAGCATCTATTTTATTGAAAGCAATTGAAATAGTGGTTTAATTGGGCAATAGCAGTGGCGAATTCAGAGGTATATCATGGCTGGCTGTTCGGTTGAACAAATATATAACGATTTCTTTACTAATTACAAAAAGATCCTTTTTATTTTTACATTTAAAAAATTGCCATCGTGAAGTTTCTTTTAATTTTTTTTATGCCATTACTATGTTTTTTTACTCTGTAATTTACAATTATTTTTTTTTCTGCTATGCATGGAGCTTAAATGTTACTATTTTTTCTAATAAGCATAAAACTTTTCTTTTAATAAATATGAAACTTCTTTTTTTTTTTCTAATTACCAAACGATTCATTGAGAGGGGGGTGGGGTAACAAATGCATGTGGCTTAAAGATTACTATTTTCCCAGTAAGTGTACAAATTTCCTTAAATACTAAATATGATAAGTTCATTTCACTAATTAACAAATGATTCTTTTATGGGTAGGATATTTTACAGTAATTATATTCATAAAATATTGTCAACAATATTTCTTTACTTCATTTGTTCTTTATCTCCTGATTCATGTGGCTTAAATACCATTTTACCAATAAACATGCAGCTCACATTTCTTATTTAGTGTTTTTTTCAGTAAGCCTAATATTTCTCTTTAATAAATATAAAAAAACGGTTTTCTTATTAATTACGAAACGATTCTTTTAGGAAGAGGGGGTTATATAACAATAATTATATTCATAAAATACTGTCCATAATATATCTTTACTGCCTCCTCCCCCCCCCCATCCCAGTTCAGGTACTTCATGCCTGTTGACAGTTTTTCACATAAGTATGGGACTTACAGACAGTACACTTTTAAGTTAAGCTCCTATTTCTTATTTATTATTTTTCCAGTAAGCATAATATTTTTCCTTAATAAATATAAAACAATTTTCTTTACTTATTACCAAACGATTCTTGGTACCTTGTTAGATTAGGACCCACGCTAACTTTGACCATAAAACTAAACCATGATGCTAACCCTAACCACTATCCCTGCCCTGACCCTAACGATGGGGTCAAAGTTAGCATGGATCATAATCTAAATAAGAACCCGATTGTGTAAAGGGGAGGGGGGGGTATTTCAAAATAATAATAGTCATATAATACTGTCTACACCATGTATGTTATTTTTCTTTCATCTAAACAATTGTTTTACTGTTTACAAAACGATTCTTTTAGGGGAGGAAAGAAAAATTTAAAAATAATAATATTCATAAAATAATGTCTAGAATATTTTTTTTCTTCTCTGTAACTCTCATTTCTTAATTATTTTTTTGCCAATGTGTTTAATTTTTAAAATTTATCCAATGAGTTTTTTTACAGTAATATTGTGTGTGTGTGTGTGGGGGGGGGGTCTGCGTAAAATGAAAGTATTAATACTTCTGAGCAACGACAGGTTAGGTCAGCTAGTATATATATATATATATTAATAAAATTAAACATTTCCTGTTTGGTTTCTTTTTTTTCGCAGGAAATAGGTATGACATCTGGAGGTAAAAAGCGTAAAAAGACTGCATTGATGTACCCTGATTGCCATCGAGAAACTTCTACGGTATCATCACATATTGATGGTGTAGATAACTGGAATGATGGGGACACAGTCCATGATATTAATGTAAATGTACAAGGTATGTATAAAGTACAAATGATACTACTATTGTGAAGTTAAAACGGATAAGTCTCTCTGATTTTGATTTTTATATGTTTTCTTTAGGAAAAGTAATCTAAATTATGTCATAAGTCAGTCATTTGATATTTGAGTGGGATTCAACTATTGTACGATTGTGCAATCATGGTAAAGTAAATTAATATAGAATGTAGATATTAAATGAACAATAATAAAAACAGTAGATTCTGATAGTTCTAACAGAAATGCCAAAAGAAAATTGTGATTACAGAATGAGCTGGCATTCAAGGGAAGTAACCACTTTGAAAAAAAAAAAAAAAGATTAAATATTGATCAGAGAGTATATACATGTTCACTAAGATTAATTTAATCATTGATATGATAGCTTTTCTCTATATTTTTGTTAATCTTATGTTAATTTACTGATTTTTAGTACTGATCATTTGTCCATGGAGGTTTTAGTTTAAATGTGTTATTTTTTGGTTATCAATGGTTTGGATGGAAGTGGTGTAGTGTAGTGGTTACAGGCACGGACTGTGGGCTCGGTATGCCAGGTTCGAATTGTCAGTTCTACTGCATCACTTTCACTAATATCCTTGGAAAAGTTATAAATCCATATATCCTCCTTCCAACTCTGGATTAAATAGTAGGGTAGACTAGTCTAAGAAAACTTCCAAATAACATCAGTCTTTACTCTGATTATTTATTTACTCCTTCGCTAGGAGTTAGGCACAAGGCCAGTTTTATCTTACTCCCACAAGTAAGATGTGACCCAAGATGGTCGAGCAAGTGGGGTTAAAAGCCAGCGCTCGAGAGGTGAGCACTCTGGCCATTTAAAAATTGCCTGGGCAGCCCCGTCGGCATTCCCCGGTAGGGGCGCCTCAGACAGTAAGCAATAAACTTACTCCTCCCCAAAGAGGGGAGGCGAAGCCTGGGAGGGTGGACCTCCTAGAACTGCACAGGACAGGCGTTCAGTATCCATCGGAACAGATACTACACTTTGATCCTAGCCAAAACCGAGCACTATTTCTAGTTGTCTTGGATTTCTTCTTGTCACTGAACTCAAACAGTGCTGGTTCAGGAGAGGTGCAGTCTAATATTGTACAACCCTTGCTTCACTGTAAACTCCCTAACAGGGTGTAGCCATATTTTCTCTCAAGATTGAAAAGGACGCCTCTTTATTAATATTAGTAAATAAAGATAACTATTTTAAACATTAAAGCATATCATTGCTATGATAATTTTCCTACTAAAATAATGAATTTATTGCATTAAGGTAACTGAAAGAGACTTTCATTATAAATGTATGCTGCTTTTAATCATCATGATTATTCAGAAAATATTAAATTAAGCTAAAGTAAAGATATCGTTAAATAAAAATAGCAATCAATTATTTTCTCTTTTTCAGATCAGTACTCATCACACTATTCCCTAGCACAAACACCTTGGATTGATCAAAATACATTTATGACACCGATAAAACAGAGATTCTCCTGCCCTGTGGATGCAAAGATGTCACCCAGACATATGCACAAGTCAAAAGCTGAGGAGCCCTCCGAACGCAGACAACAAGCTGGTTTAGTACCTGCAAAACCTTGGACTTTACCAGAAAGCAGGAAACCAAATTTTGATTTCCCACAACTACCTTCTGTAGGACAATCAGACTACCAAGGAAAAGTCCAGTTACCTTTACCAAAATATTATGTTCTAGAACCGAACCTTGACAATTCCACACAGTTACCACATCGAGATTCCTCTGTAGAGGTGGACCATTCTGTCCAGTTACCACTTGCTAAGTATTATGTTTTGGAACGTAACTCCCAAACTCCACCCCTTATATTATATCCAGAGTACCCTGAAGAAACTGAACATTTAGAGGACACTGTTCAATTACCTCTTCCAAAAGATTACGTTCTTGAACCTGATTCTCAAAACCGTCCACAGGTAACATACACAGACACCTCTTACCTTGGAGTATAATGATGAGAAAAAGAATAACAAAATAATCATATTGACAGTGTTGTGAATAAAACAAAGCAAAAATCTTCTTTTAAAAAAAGAACTATAATATATTTAGTTACTCGCAATTAATGGTTGCCAGTAATTTAATGATAAAATTCATGAATTGTTTAACTTTTTTTTTTGCACTGAAAAAAAAAACAAAAAAAAATAAACAAAACATTCCAAACCATTATGGTCCAAAATTTAATCAACAGTGATTAAAAACTGGATTTGGTTGCCTCATTGTGAGGTGGGATAGAGTTTCATGAATTCCTTGGTCTTTTTAAGAGAAAAAAGTACATATCTATGCTATTTTTTTTTCTTTATGAAATTTGGTGGTTATAAGAAGTTTTTTTATGGTTAGTGATAGAACCAAAATAATACATTTAAACAAAAATTCTTTAACATTGGAGATTTTTTTAATGAATTTGTGATAATTTTACCTCAAAACTTTCTTCATACAAACCTGGATATACATACATATGTACATATAACATGATATTGTAGCACAGCTGAGAAAGGGGGATTACTTTTTTTTTTTTGTAACAGTTAAACCGATTTAATAGATTTCTGGTAAGATTTATGAAAAGAGTTTTTTTTTAAGTGTCTTGTTTTTGTTTTTCTTTAATTAAAAGTTGAAATGGGATTATTAATTAAAATAAGATATGCCCAGAGAGGCATAATAAACAGATACGTCTATTAAGAAATAGCAAAATAGATAAGCTGTTCTCATTTTTTTTTTTTTTTAATTTTCTGTTTCCTGAATAAAAAGGATACAATGATCATCAACTAAATGTTAGTTATTTTAAGTAATCATTTTTAATTTTAAGTTCATTCTGATATTTTAATTAAGATATTTCAATATTTCTGGAAAGGGGATTAAAATAGAGACTAATCATTGATTGACCTTATGGATGTGCATAAATACACACAAACATAAACATGTTTTCTTTGCATTTTATGTGAGTGAATGTCTGTTATATATATATATATATATATATATATATATATATATATATATATATATGTTATGGTTTACTAGAGGCATTGTTGAAATTATTATATTTTTTTAGAAAGCCATATAATGCATATATTGAAAATAAAATCCGATAACTAGATGTTAAGAGATTATTATTATATTTTATTTTATAATAATAACTTCTTAACATATTGTTACCGGATTTTATATTTAATATATGAATTGATGCAGCTTTTAAAAAATATAATAATAATAATCATACATAATACATATTTTAAGCTGTTACAAATTGCTGTAAAGGGAATGGAAGTTTAGGCGGGTACTGATCATTCATTGACCATATGAATTTGCATAAATACATACATGCACAAACATAAATGTGTTTTCTTTGTATTTATGTACATGCATTTGTATATAAGTAAATATGTTATATATATATATATATATATATATATATATATATATATATATATATAATTAGTAGGAGCCACTGATAATTTCTATTCTATAGAATGATCAATCCATACGAGCGTAACTCATTGTGGATAGAAAGAAGCCAGTAGTATCTAAAAAAGAGTAGTAATTGCATTAAGTTATATTGCGGTATAGAAAACCGGGGCCAGGGATAGCTTTTATATTGCATACAGCCATGCTAAGGATGACTTTAAATTAACCCCCCTTTTTTTTTTGTGAAATATCTGGATCTCAGTAGACAAAACAGAGAAGTGTAAGTTTGTCAGAGATAAAGGAAAGGTTTTACAGCCCCTTATTTTTTTGTCCCCTACCTCCATTATCCCCTACTTTCCTTTCTCCCCCCCCCCCCTCACTACTGCTCCTGGCACTTGACAACAGTAGTAGCAACAACAGTGACAGCAGCAGCAGCTGAAGTCTACATAAGGATGTACGTCTTATCTCAGTACGGACTGGATTTAACAAGAGCACAGGTGAGTTGTCATTGTTCTACTATTTCTGTCACCCTTCTTTTATGCTTACATCTATCTATCTATTTGGTGTAATATATATATATATATATATATATATATATATATATATATATATATATATATATATATATTATATATGATTACAATAAGAATAATATTAAATATAGAAAATGGCTACACAACTGCAATCATATTTCGGTCATAGATCTCATCAGGTCATTAACTTGATCCCTCAATAGTATTGATTTTTTTTATAGCTTTAAGCTCCTTTAACACTATTGTTAATGATCTGGATGAGATCTATGATCGAAAAATGATTGAATTTGTGTAGCCATTCATTGTCATTTTTGTACTAGAAGTATAAAGCTCTGCTAATGTATTGAGCATCACTGAAATAAATACTGGAAAATGCTCTTAATATATATATATATATATATATATATATATATATATATATATATATATATATATATAGTTTTCCTTTTCTCACTTAAATCTTAAATACACTTGTTGATTAGCAGTGGGTTTTGTTATTTTTTGTTTGTTATATTTAACCCGGAATTTTCCGTACATAACTTATCTCCCATGGTTTAAACTCAACAGAATATCTCTGGATTCTT
>OY744525.1:64925632-65120632 GCA_963556195.1 Sepiola atlantica | reverse complement strand
TTTATATACTGAGCCCTTTGTTAGTTTAAGATCTGCTTTCTTAATTCTATTCTATTCCAAATTGACAGGTTGATTTTCTTGTTATATATATATATATATATATATATATATATTAGGGATGATGGAAACTGTTGTGATGGTATGTTCTCAACAATTAAGTATAAAGTAGATAAATTAAAATCTATCAATGGACATTAATGGTTATTTGATTAGGGATGCTTATATATATATATATATATATATATATATATATATATATATATATATATATATATATATATAAATAAGCTAAAGTTAAGTAACTAGTTATTAATTAATCTATACAGGGGTATTCTCCTTCTTCTTCTGCTTAAGTATTTATTCATACTAGTAATCCAGTGTTACTGATTTGTTTTATTCACTCCCCTTGCTAGTAAGGTGATACTACTATAACAGATTTGTTAAACCATAACTAAAACTGATTGGTAGATCTAGTAACAAGTTTGGAAGTTGTTAATTGGTTAGATTTATTAAATTTGGTCATTGATTTATTTGTTTTAATGTATGCTTATATAGAAAAGCAGTTGGTTATTTGATGCACACACACATGTATATATATATATATATACACACACACATATATATATATATATAACAATTCTTAATCATTAAAAGGGGCTTATTATTTGAATTATTTATTATTGTTATATAGCTCTATTTAAAAGGATATCAAGCTTTATGTTTGTGTAAGATTTGTTGTCTTGATTCGGCTTTGTTTAGAGATATTTACTTTTTATGTTATTGATTATATATATATATATATATATATATATATATATATATATATATAATGTGTGTGTGTATGTATGAGTATGGTCTGACGAATGCAAAGCGATAAACTTTCAGTAACCATATTCTGCTGATTTTATGTCTCCAAAGTTAAAACTACATAAACCTTATCATGAATATTGAACACTTTCTTCTATAAATATAGCAATATATATATATATATATATATATATATATATATATATTGCTTCTATAAATATAGCAATATATACATTTATGTATGTATTGCTATATATATATATATATATATATATATTGCTTCAATAAATAGCAATATATACATTTATGTATGTATTGCTATATATATATATATATATATTGCTTCAATAAATATAGCAATATATACATTTATGTATATATATATATATTGCTTCAATAAATATAGCAATATATATATATATATATATATATAGCTTCAATAAATATAGCAATATATACATTTATGTATGTATTGCTATATATATATATATATATATATATTGCTTCAATAAATATAGCAATATATACATTTATGTATATATATATATTGCTTCAATAAATATAGCAATATATACATTTATGTATATATATACATATTGCTTCAATAAATATAGCAATATATATATATATATAGCTTCAATAAATATAGCAATGTATACATTTATATATATATATATATATTGCTTCAACAAATATAGCAATATATACATTTATATATAGCAATATATATATATATTGCTTCAATAAATATAGCAATATATACATTTATATATATATATATATATATATATATATTGCTTCAATAAATATAGCAATATATATATTTCTTTGTGAGTTTTTTGTTTCTTGTTGGTTGACTTTAATAGGAAGAAACGTTTTCAGAGTGTGTGTATTTATTTATATATATATATATATATGTATATTATATTAAACGGAAAATATTTCAATTGTTACATCTGCTTGAATGGCTCATATAGTCGATGTTTCAGTCAATGAGATCTTCCTCAGGAGACAGTATGTTAAATGGTGTGTACCACATCAATAGAGTGAAAAAATATAAATGTTATTTTTGAAATAATCAAATCTGTTTTTAACTATTCATATATTTAACACAATATATCCTGAGGAAGAGCTCATTGACTGAAACGTAGGCTATATGAGCTATTATAACAATTGGAATATCTTCTTTTTTTTTTTTAATAATATTCAGAAACTGTCGGATATTTTATTCAACACACACACACACACACACACACACACTACTTTTCTTACATCTGTTGAATACTTATAACAATATATTGTTGTAAGTCCTTCACAAATTGTGTTTTTATTTATTTATTCTTTTATTAATTTTATGTCTTTTCCTTTTCCTCGTATGGTTTTCTTCTTTTTCTCTCTTTATATCTGCAGTTAGATTTTATTATTATTATCATCCTGTTTAATCGTTCAAACGCTTTCTCCCTCTCTCTCTTTCTCTTTCTCTCTCTCTTCTTCTCTCTATCTTTCTTTTCCTCTCTCTCTCTCTCTTTCTCTCTCTCTCTCTTCTTCTCTCTCTCTTTCTCTTTCTCTCTTTCTTTTCCTCTCTCTCTATTTCTTTCCCTCTTTCTCTTTCTCTCCCTCTCCCTCACACACACTACAATGCAGAACAACTACTATCTCAGAATATGCACGAACATGCATTTCGAGAAAAATGAAACCCTCCCAGCCATTGTTTTGTAATATTAAACATATGCATAAAACTGCACAAATTCGGTTTTTGTTGGTTATTTTAGCCAAGCGCAGTAACGTTTAAAGTACTTATTGTCATCATTGGGATTATTAAAATAATAATAATTATTATCTTCATAATTATCTTTTTTTTAAATTTCAAATTGCGTTCTTCTCTCCTTTTTTTTCTCTGCCTACACCAACATGCATCAAGGCATGTATACATAAATTATACAGAAAAAGCAAAAAGAAAGAAAGAAGAAAAGAAAGAAGCAACATTAGAATCATCTTTTCAGGTGGTTGCTCAACAAGTATCCAAAGGGTCCACGTTCATTTGCTACCAAATCTCATTTGATCTAGAGCATGTTTTAATTGATCATCGATCCAATCGATTTCAAATGTAAGAAAATTACATTTCTATCATTCTTCACATATTTCTTGGTAATTTAAAAAATGTGTTTTTAAAATATGTTAATAAAATGTATTTCTAGTAAGATAGTTTGAACCAAGTTAGTGCTTAAAATCTTTTGTAAAAGACAGACACACACACACACACATATATATAATATGTATATGTGTGTGTTATGTTTGTCTTCTCCCTTTTTTTCACCACCATCCATGCCATTATTCTAGCCCAACTCTTTGACCATAAACTGGATCACATTTATTATAGCCTCCTGTATGGAAACGTCAGAGAGACACTATCATTTGACATGCTAATTATATCAGCATAGAAAACCCTACATGTTGCAAAAAGTGCTTGTACTATAGTAGTTTTAGCAGCAAACTACAACTATAGCCAGAACCATATATATATATATATATATATATATGTTTGTGTGCAGAAAAGGGTATCCGACAGTATGATATAAATAATGATCTAAAAAAAAATCATTTTATATAAAATTAAATAGATTTTATTCAATTCATATGATATTTTGGTACAATTTATTCCTTCATATGTAAAATTTATTCCTTTATATATAAAAGAGGAAAAAAAGGCAATTTTTAATTTTGGAGACAATGTAACAAAAAAAAAAATATTTTGTTATGTTTTCTCTAAATTATAATTTTTTAAGATATTGTGTATATATGGGCTGGAGGGATTTTCCAGTATTTACTTCGATAATACTCACTACATTAGTAGAGTTTTATAACAATATTAAAAAGAAATATGGTGAATCTACTCAAATACTATCATATTTCAGTTATAGATATCATCATAGATTTCAGAATGACCTGATGAGATCTATGATCTAAATATGATTGCATTTGTATAGCCATTCACCATATTTGTTAAAATTACTTATATATATATATATATATATTACTGTTTCATATATATACTTATACTATAAAACAATATATTATGTATGTATTGTTTCGATATTTACTTCAACAGTACTGAATATATGAGTAGAGCTACGTAGTAGTATACAAATATATTTATTGCAACTAAACTATACAGAAACGTTTGTGTTTCATCCCCAAAGAAATTCATCAGACTAAATGCATTTAGCCTGACGAATTCCTTCATGGATGAAGCACAACCGTTTATGTGTAGCTTACTTGCCATAACTCTATTTTGTACTACTATAATTATATATCCATTCAACTGAAAGAAATACAAGCAACCTCCGTGGTCTATTTTTTTTTTTTTTTAAAGATCTGGCTGTCAAATGTGTTTTCTCTTTTGAGAAAGAGAAAAAGAAGAATCAACTGATTAATCCATCATCTGTTTTGCATTATTCGTTGAGCTTCTGATACTAAGTATGCAGTTGCTCACAACACGGAAGAACATTTTTTTAAAGTTCTTTTAGCATTCCAGTTTTCCCCCTCTTATTTGAATAGGCTTTCAGTGCTACATAATTGCAGCTATAGTTGTGTGCTGGAGATATCAGTATTTGACTGGTTTAAAACAAAACAAAAAAAAAAAAAAAGAAGCAAAAACCTTGAATTATAAGCAATAAAGAAATGCTAATTTTTGCTCTTTTTCTTTATAAAAATGAATATATATGTACACAGATAATATAATTGTGTTTAAAGTGCATATGATCTGGTACTGAACTTAAATATTTTCTCTTTCACCATTGCTTAGATATCATGCACTTTATAATCTATTTCTTTTTCTTTTGTATTTTTTTTTTTTTAGATAAATTCTATATTTTTATTTAATAAATGAATAGAATAAAATAAAATAGAAATTATCTTTGGTATTTTCCTAAAATATAATTTCTTTGGATGTTTTGAATCCTTGTATATTTCTTTAAGTTTATAACTATCCCTACACCCTCTTCATGTGTTACGACAGGAGAATGCAAAGATATGTATGGAATCCAGATCCAAAGACTAAACTATTTTTAGTATTTATAAGTATCTGTGTTAAAAGGTAAATATATAAAAAAAAAATACAAATGAGCCGAGATAATTTTATCATGTTTTGTTCTTGTACAATAGACTAATATTTCAAATTTAAAAAAAAAAATTAATTAAAATGTTTTTTTTAATTAATTTCGTTTTCTGGGATTTATAATGATAATATATTTAAAAATATATTTTTTTATAAAAATAACCAACAATAATTTTATATTAAAAAAAAAGGAATGCATAAGTTTTATATTTTTTTAATATATTTCTCAATAGTTTACAAAATATCTGTGAAAAAATATATGTTAATAAAAGTATTAAAGTAAGATAATTTAAAACGAGTTAATCTTTAAAAATCTATGTAAAAGCCGTACATATATGTGTCTATATATAATATTGTGCGTTAATCTGTGTGTGTGTGGGGTGGGTGTATATTGTGAAAAGGGAAAGTTTATTCCTATTGACTGTCATATGATCTATGTCAAAGGGTGTTCATTCATTAATGTGCTTGAGTTGGTGCTTGAGAAAGTTATGCTATTGTTGTACATTTGAACGTGACACTTAGCTGCTGTGGTTTCGGAGATAAAACAAAACAATAATGCACTGATATTACTAGAACCACCCAACTAAAGAAAGACGGAAAAAACCACCTGGTGTTTATGACCTGACAGAGAAGAAAAAAGAAAAATCCCTGAGTACTGCATATTTTCATTTTATTCATAATTATTTTCTTGCCTGACTAAAGATGATCGGGGAGTGGGGGGGGGGGGGGTTGACAATAACTGCATTTTTTGCAATAGAGATCCTCCTCTGCATCCCTTTCTTTTTCTTTTTTTGCTTCGACCAATGTGTAAGCTTTTTTTTTCTAATCTATCCCCTTCAAGGCTAAATATTTTCCAACAGCTTCCCTTAAAATATCAATGTCTTTCACTCTGACCCCTGCCGATGGCGTCTTTATTCACAATTTTCTAACACCCTAAATGGCTGCCCCCATCTACTATTCATCATATACTACTAGTCAGCACACAGTTTTCTCCTTTAACTGTGTGTTTTTTTTTTTATCGTTTTTGTCTCTTCTTTTTTCTTTCTTTAGCTGAGTTCATCACAATTCTTTTCACACACACATAAAAAAAACAAAAAAAAAAAAAAAAACTAGAAGAAAAAAAGTTCCTCCTTTTTTTTCCATTCACAATTTGTAATACCTCCGTCATGTGTCAACCCTACTTTATTCATGGGTAGCCCATCTGATACCTTGTAGTAGAGCTGATGTGTGATTATTTAGTGGATGTTTCTATGGATCAAAATGCTCATGATTTTATGCATTTTTGTTTTTTATTAATACTGAAACGGAATTTAAAAATGGTAAATATTCATAGCGATCGTTCAGTTTTGCATTTTTATCTCATTTGCAATACTTTAAAAATTTATAACGGTAGACTGATTTTTATTTATTTTTGTATTTTCTTTTTCTTTCTGCTCTAACCTACTTATAAAAACAGATGATTTCTTCTTACATATCAGCTGCGAAATTCGGGGAGATTCAACATAATTTCAGCTAAAACATGAAAAGTTAATGTGCAAAAAAAAAAAGTGTTAAATTTATTTTTAAATAATTTACAGCTGGAATTCTTCCGCAAAACAATTTCGTCCTTATATTTATCTTATGAAGTATCTACCTTTTCGAATTTTGAAGTGGTTTAAACATTTTTTTCATTTCTTAAACTATTTTGTTTAGATTAGCAAACATTATATATATTTATATAAAGTAATAGTATAAAAATATACTTGTGTCAAGTGAGCTATACAAAAACGTCTGTGTTTCATTCCATCGAAGGAATTCTTCAGGCTAACTGTTGGCCTGAAGAATTCCTTCGATGGAATGAAACACAGACGTTTCAGTGTAGCTTACTTGTATATTTTTATATTACTACTAAACTCTGATCATGTAATAAGTACTGTTGAAGTAATACAGCAACAGAAATATATATGTAATATATAATTTTATAATATAAGTGTGTATATATATATGTAGGTATTAATAACTTAATATTTATTTATAAATATTATATATATATATATATATATATATATATATATATATATATATTGCATCGACAATCATGTAATTTCGTGTTATTATATTTTACGTTATATATATATATATATATATATATATATATATATATATATATATATGCGTGTGTGTGTGTGTGTAAACTGTGTTAAATATGCAGCAGTTTATGTATACTATTAAAAAGAAAAAGAAAATATTCTAATTGTTATATTTTCTTTAATGGATCATATGGCCCAAGTTTCGACCAATGAAACCTTCCTCAGAGTGTTTAGTCGAGTGAGACACATTTATGTATAGTGAAAAAATATAAATGTTACTTTTGTAATATTTAAAATAAAAATAAAAATATATATATATATATATATATATATGTATATAGCTCAGTATATTTCATGCTTAGTTCAAAATGATACATGTCAGATATGCATAACTGTATCTTAGCAGTTACATTTTTCGCTGTGAATGAACAAACATGCATTGAGTATAAAACCAAATAACAAAGAAGTCAGCCTCCTTAGGAATTTGAACCCGTGATGATGAAAGTATGTTACGTTTGACATGAACATTTCATTTGTTTTGATATGTTTCAATGATTCACAGTTTGATATCAGATCGGTTTATTTTTTTTGCTTTTATATCTGACAGAATAAAAAGCTTTAAAATCTCAACAAAAAAAAGGATATTATTTACTTCTCTCCTTTTTTTAAAAGAAAAGAATATTTGTTCTCTTTGTATTCGACTCACATTCCTTTGTGTTGGTTCTCAGATACTGCATGCTCCGCAATGCATCATCTGATAAAAATCCAGGAAATTGTCTATCGAAAAATGGACTTTTAATCCAGATGTACGTTTATTCAAATCAATAAAACAAATTTCAAACCATGATACTTTTAAAATAGATAAACTATTCTGCATTTATAGAATAGATATATCATTCTGCATTGAAGTTAGAAACTAGGGCATCTGTGTTTTCTGTAACTAATTGTAATTAGTAAAATTTGTTGCTTGTCATCGATTCAAATATTTTCATTTATTTTTTTTTTTTTAATCATTGTTGAATTTATGCAAATATATTATTTAGTTAATTTTATGCAAATTGTGATTATTTTTTATTTCATGCATTTTATTGAAAAAGAGATTTAAATATGATTAAATATTTATACAGAATGATTTAATAGATTGTCAAAATTAAATCGATTTTGTAACATTTATTTATTCAGATATTTGATAACTTATAAGAAAAAAAAAACTTTTCACTTTCTATAATTTTATGCTAAAAATGTTGGTGCTTTAAAATAAATATAAAATATAACAAATAATTTCTTTCTAGATAAAAAATTGTCTCACTGTGGCCTGGAATCAAAGTAGAGAGGGAAAGCCAGAAGTCTTATAGCAGCAGCTGTGATTGAATTCTTAACATATTTCCACCAAACACAAGCAAGTAAAATGCCTTCTTTTTTGTTGTTCTTTTTTATTATTATTGTACTACACAGAATGTACATATTTCCCCAAGTAATCCTTACTCTAATTTGTTTATATTCTTTCTGATTCAAATAGTTCCTGTTGATATTTACATGCATAATTATTGTATTTATTTGGTTTAAAATGTTTGTTTTATTTCTTTTTGCATAGTAAAAAGTTTTAATGCATATTTTAAGAATAGTTCTTACCTTTATTATATTCTAGTTTGTATGTTTCAATTCAGAATGGGTTGAAGAAATCTGTGATTGAAACATAATTGCATTTGTGTAGCAATTCAGCATACTTCTTTGATATATATATATATATATATATATATATATCAAAGAAGTATGCTGAATTGCTACACAAATGCAATTTTTTTTCTTGTTTGATATATATATATATATATATCAAACAAGAAAAAGTCACAAAATCGGAATAGAACCAAATTTTAAGACATAAATAGACTGATTGGCATTTGAAGCATTGCAGTTTATAAGTTTGCTTAATAAGATAAAATCTGAAGCAGTCCATAAAGGAAATTGGCTGAAACATAATAAAAACTACTTTAAAAAAAATATGGTAAAAAGCTAATTGTGGTCACTTTTTTGTTAGCTCTTTTCGTATTAATCATTACACCTATCAGCAATTACGCTGCTAATAAAAAAGACTTCCCCAATAAAACATGAATATCTACAATCTCCTTTCCAGTGACGTTTTTAGAATATACATACCCCCCTCCCTTATACTTCTTCATCTTAGACTCAAACTTAATAAAAGATTATGCACTATTTTTCACTTAAGTTTGTGATGCAGGAGTGCTTCATTTTTTTTTTTTTGTTACCTAATAAAAGAGAAAGGCTACATATTCATCATTGGATGCAAGTGATTCTCATGCACCAGTTCGTTTGTTGTAAAGTAAGAAAGTAGGTCAGTTACAATAGAAACATGGGCGCCCATGTCTTAGGCTTTTTTTCTTATGAATACTGCTGAGACAAATTACTTTGTTTTCAAAATACATTAACTCATATAAGATAGTATCTTCCTTGCAGTGTTCATTCATTTCGTTTTCATACATTTAATTCCCATTTATTTTCTACTTATTATTTAAATCAAGAGCCGGTTTTGTAAAAAAATATTCACTTATAATTTTAATTAAACACTGCTCTTCTTAAAAATAATACTTAACAAATTACTTAATTTACAACCCCTTTTATTCCTATCAAATAGCACCTTCCTTCTAATATTTGTGTATCAACACTTTTATTTAACACTCGCAGGAAGATCCGACATTGCTCGGGATTGAATGAGGATTACTACTATGTATTTTTTCACTATGCTCATATTACTTTCTTTGTTTTTACTACCCCCCCCCCCCTCTTCCGTTTCGCCCCTTAATATAGTCGAAAGAAACTGAAATGTTGGAAAACTATCTGAATTGTCTTATACATGGTATATATATGGTTGAAATTTCATTAAAATCGGATATACTTATTTGAAGTTTTAAGTGTGTTCTGTCCTCATGGGTGACTTAGAGGTAGGGGTCACATAGATATTTGGCACATAGAGGGTAATGTAGAGATTCTGGACCACTTCCATTGTCTTCCCCAGAAAAATTTTATACATATGATTTAAATTTCATAAGTGTAGGATATATTTGAAGTTTTAAGGGGGTTGTGATGTTTACGGGTGCACTTAAAGATTCAGGAACACTTCCATTGTCTTCTCTGGTAAATTTTACATAAGAATACACTTTTAGATTTTATGTAGATTCTCAAACCTTTCTTTCTATAGGGAAGGCACAAACATCACAAAAAATCCTTCCTTCTACTTAAGTATGTTGCTCTGAAGATGCTGCTCTTTCAATAATACAAACATTTAAATATTCATCATTATTTAGAAATTTAATAATTACAGAAAACTACAATACTTATAGATAATTTAACAAATCGAGTAAAAATATTTATATGGAGTTCAGAGGTGGGAGCATCAGTTTCTTGAGTTCTTTGATTTTCTTGTGCAATGCCCAAGCATGGGCCCTGCTAGTTATGAATATGGTTTTTAACAAGTAATTTCATATAATAATAATGACAACGACAACGTCTGAGAGGATAGAAAGACCGAGGAGAGATAGCATCATCTAGACCTCAACTGGAATCATGCGGAGTATACTGGAATCCTGAAGAGGCTTACTGTCACTTAAATTCCAGGGAGAGCCACCTGTTTGTACCAGTGAGAGATCACTGGCATGAGAACTAGTGAGGAGGAAATAATAAGCTTCATTCAATTCATGCATTTATAGCTATTTTATGTATTTATCATTAGTAGAAGAGGAACTCTTTAGATTGACGAAGAAGGAATTCTATCATTTGTACCAGAAAGTGGAACATATTGATAACAATGTATGATAAAATGATCTGGTTAATTAAAATATTGAAGTTTGGTGTATTTTATTTTGTCACAGAAAGAAGAGAAATGCTAATTTTTGCTTTATCGTTACAGATAACGTGGTGATTTTGTCTAACATCTTCAATCTGGATGGATTTTACCTTACCAGGAACATGTTGGTACCAGTGTGCGTACTACTGTCTATATTACTGTCTGCTCTACACATGTGTTTCTGTGTGGATCTCACCTACACCGTGGAAGAAGGGAAGAGTCCAGGCAGCTATGTGGGAGACATTGCTGCTGACTCACACCTAATGGATGCTGTCCGGCCCCAAGACCGCAGCCTTATCACATTCAACCAGTTGCAAGTTAGACTGCCCGGCAGCTCTCAGCTGTTTAGTGTGAACAAAAAGACTGGAAAACTGTACACTGCTCATATATTGGATGCAGAATCTATGTGCAAGCATAAGAAAGAATGTTTTGAAATGGTTGAAGTGGCCATCCAAAGAGGTGCTTCTTTCATGAAAGTTTTAGAGACTAAAGTCATAATCCAAGATGTTAATGACCATATACCAGAATTTCCTTACAAACGGGTGAATATAGAATTTTCAGAGGAATCTACCAAGGGGACAAGAAGATCCATCCCCAATGCTGTCGATAAAGATATCGGGGTGATAAATTCACAGATTACTTACCAGCTTAAAAAGAACGCCAATGACCCATTTACGTTGTCGATATCTGAGAGTGTGGATGGAACATCGAAGCTAGGGATCAACTTAGAAGAGACGCTAGACAGAGAAGTGCAAGACTCGTATATGGTTCAAGTAATTGCCAAAGATGGAGGATCTCCACCAAAGCAAAGCATACTGGACGTTTACATTTTAGTTACAGATGTCAACGATAACCCTCCAATCTTTTCGCAGAATGTCTACAATGTTTCAATCAAGAACGAACCGAGTGAAACATCAGCTGTAGCTATTCTGTCTGCAAGAGATGCTGACTTTGGTAAGAATGGTCAGATTTCATATCAGTTTAGTTCAAAGACGTCAGAAATTGCAAAATCTCATTTTGAAATCAATGAAGTAACTGGGGAAATTTTTTTAGCTAAAGGATTTACATTAGAGCAAGAACTAACGCATGAATTATATATTGAAGCGACGGATGGTGGTATTCCCCCTTTGAGCTCGATAGCACTGGTTCTAGTGAATGTGATCAACCAGCAGAACAACGCTCCAACGATAGATGTTAACTTTGTCTCAAAGTTGATAGAAAATACTGTTTCCATTCCTGAAAATATAAAAGTTGGCAGCTTCATTGCTTATGTGAGAGTGATTGACCCGGATGTTGGACAGAATGGAGAAGTGAGCTGTGTTCTTCATCATGACAAGTTCCAACTGCAGAGTCTAGGTAAAAAACGATACAAAGTAACCCTGAGAAAGTCATTAGACCGTGAAACAGATGATCATCATGACATCACAATTACCTGCCAAGACAAAGGTGCTCCACGTCTTCATAGTGAAAGTAAGTTTATCATTCGTGTTGTGGATGTAAACGATGTACAGCCACAGTTCTCGCGGAAGATATATAAATTTAGCATCAAAGAAAATGAAAGAGCCAAGTATGCTGTGGGTTACATCAATGCTACAGATCCCGACCTCGGACCTGGAGATAAGCTTTCTTATTCTCTCCGCTCCAATGACAAGCATTTTCTACCTTTTCAAATAAATGATCATGGGTTGATAACTACAGTAATGTCCTTGGACCATGAATTTCAAAACATCTATGAATTTCAGGTTTTCGTAAAAGACAATGGGAAACCGCCCCTCAATAACACTGTGAATGTCATTGTTGAAGTAAGGGACGAAAATGATAATGCACCTCATTTTACCTACCCCAGCGTTAACCCTTTTACAATGGATGTGGTTTATTACCCGCATCATACTAAAAATATAACCATGTTAAGGGCAGCAGATCGAGACAGCCGGCAGAATGCATTTCTGAAATACGAAATCACTGCAGGCAATGATAAACAGTTGTTTAACATCAACCATTACACTGGTTTGTTAACTTTTACACGTGTAGTCACACAACAGGATGCTGGAACTTACGACCTACAATTTGTTGTCATGGATAGTGGCAACCCGTTCCAATCTGCTACGACTAATTTAACTTTGGTTTTGTCTGTGAGCAACAAGACATTCACAATTGACAATGTTGTGCACATACAGGCCGACGAAGCTGAGGAAAATATTCAATTAGATTTTCTAATAGCTATAGTGTCAGTAGCTGTAACAATATCGGTAGTAATTACAGCTTTTATTTCCATTTGCTATATTCGGTACAACACTCGGAGAAAGGACTCACAAAGAAGCGGAATGAACTCTTCAAAAATATGTGAACAGCGACAGCTGATGTTCCCTTCAAATCAGGCTACTTCTTTTACTGACGCTCCAACCACCTGGATAGAAGAGACAGACATGGTCAGGAGTGGTCATCTTGCAGATTCGAGAAAAGGGAGTGGCATGAAACACAAAGGTGCTCCATCAGGAATGGATCTCCAGACAGCTGCGGAGGTTGTGTATCAGGTAAGATCAGAAGTCTTTTTTTGTTCTTTCAATTAAAATGTTGATTCTTTACAATCACAACATCATGAAAAAAAGCATTACATTATTTCTTTAGAAGACAAATTTTTGGAGTGAAAACTGCAATAGTCATAAAATATTGTGGATTTTGATAATGAATATCTCGTTTTTTGTGTTTGTTTTTTTAAATGTTTATCTTAGTCTTTATTTATTACATGATATTATTTTGGGTATTAGACTACAGCAGTATTAAATGCTCACTATTTTGATGCTTGGGTTATTCATGAAATTTATTTCCGATGCTTCGTGCACCTAAACATCATTATCATTCATCCTTCATCCATTTTACATGCTGGAATGTGTTGAATGGCTTTTAGAAAACGACTTCCACTCAGGCCACATCTTTATTTATCCCTCTTTCTCTTAAATCCATCCTTATCACTTCTTCCCATGTTTTCTTTTTACCTTGTATGGCATTCATCCTAGATGGATTAAATCGGTTTCCTCCAAAGGAGGAAGTTTCTAGGGAATATTAAATTCACAAACCGTCTCAAGTTGCACGCATATCCTGCTCAGAGGAAACAACATTATTTTTTTCAGTTTTATTTGTAGGGAGATGACAATGTCCTCCTACATACAGCGCCTGGTGTTCCCAAAGTGTCACCCATCTGGTACTGACCAGGCTCAACATTGCTTAACTTCGGTGATTTAATGAAAACCAGTATGTCAACGTGATCATGCTGTACATGTTGTCCTTGGCCATTTCATTGCCAATTGACACTGCTACCTCCTCTGTTTGTATTAACCCAAGAACTCTCATCCAAACGGCAAATATAATGCATTTTGTACTGCCATAGTTTTAATGTAGACACAAACAACATGTAATAAATGTAATTTTAAATGAAAAATAAAACAAAAAAGATACTTGTCTATTATTGAAATGCACATAAATTCGAACAGTTTATTAGAGTATTCACTCCCCAAATTGGTCCTAGTGTGATTCTAATGAATCAACAGTGATTAATATGATAAATATTTGACATAATTCCTCATTTGTTGTTTCAAATACTCTATCGCTTGAGCCTTCTTACAGTGTCTGACACACAGTAACCTACTCACAATTAAAAAAAATACCTTTACTTAATTTAATTGTTGCGTTCTTGAAACTTCATTATTTTTAACTGTACTAACATTGGCATATCAGAAGAATGGACGACCTGTAGTCAGCATTCCAAATTCACAACAGCAAGCAACCATCAATAGACTGTCTCTCCTTCACCAAACGGTCATAATTTTTAAAAAGTAAATCTTTTTCATGTAAAACTTTATAATTAAAAAAGTGATTAAAATAATTTATCTAAAATAATTTATTTAAAATAAAAAAGAAAAACATTTTATGTTTTCCGAGAAAAAAAAAATGAAACCACCTATTTGATTACTTATTTTTCTAAAAGAAATAATTTAAAATAAAAATACAAAACTTTTCCTTCCAGCAAGTTTTAATTATAAAGTTTTACATGAAAAAGATTTACGTTTTTAAAAAAATTATGACTGTTTGGTGCATGAGAGACAGTCTATTGTGAATTCGGAATAGCGGCATGCTGACTACGGGTCGACCGTTCTTCCGATACACCCTAACATTTATTAAGTCTTAAGAAGCAAAGAGTTAAAAGAAATTTATTTTGTTAGGGTTGAATCAATGAAACAAATGTGTCATAGAACTTAGAGATTAGATAACTCGTGCTTTTTGGCTAAGATCAAAGTGTAGTATCTGTTCCGATGGATACTGCACGCCTGTCCTGTGCAGTTCTAGGAGGTCCACCCTCCCAGGCTTTGCCTCCCCTCTTTGGGGAGGAGTAAGTTTATTGCTTATTGTCTGAGGCGCCCCTACCGGGGAATGCCGACGGGGCTGCCCAGGCAATTTTTAAATGGCCAGAGTGCTCACCTCTCGAGCGCTGGCTTTTCAAACCCCACTTTCTCGACCCGATCTTGGATCACATCTTACGTGTGGGAGTAAGATAAAACTGGCCTTGTGCCTAACTCCTGGGGAGGAGTAAATAAAAACAGGTGTTGTATATCTTTCAAAAGAGGGAATGTTGATATCCACCTCTATTTCTCATGAAGCAAGGTTGTTGATGTTCTCTGGATATTTTTCTCGGGTAGGCTACTATATTCATACATAATAAAAAACAACAACGATTTTCACAAAAAATATTTTATTTAAATCAACTAGTTGCATATCTATTTCTATAACGAAGAGTTGCTTCTGGTTGGACTATCTCTATAGGAGATTTAAACACTCCTCTCTATCCGGACTTTAAATTGCATGAGAGTTCTTGGCTTAGTAGATATAGAACAATCGAGATAGCAGGTCAGTTCACAGGGGAAAGCCAAGAAAAACATATGAGGAAGTAAAAAATATGGACCTGATGGAAACACGGATATATAAAGACCTGGCCAGAGATAGTTTACTTTGGAAGTCAATTTCTTAAAGCTGCACAAAGCAGACGTTACAACGACGACGACGATGATGATGATGATGATGATGATGATGATGATGATGATGATGATGATTTCCTCTCTAAAACTGCCTGTGTTGCATCATTAAACTAACTAATCAGATCCATTTTCTGTGATTAAATCCTGTCAATCATACCTAATAACCTTTTGAATTTAGCAAACAATATCTACATGTAATATTACATTGTTATCACATCTCCTTGGTGGTCTGTCATCTTTATTTTATGTCACACGTGAATGACTGGAGGTGGGCTTGTAATGATCACAAAAACAAGTTATATGATGCTTCAGAATTTTTTAGATGAGGATTGATAATTTGTATTATTTGTATTATTACGACTACTGTTCTCATCTTGTTGTTATTCTCGCAACGTTTCGGCTGATGTAACCTCCAACCTTCTTCAGATGCATTTTGTCAAACTTGGGAATCTATATGGAATTTTGAACTCAGCCTTTTTTTTTTAATCCAAAGTGTTAGATTGTTCTCACTCCACCATTTTTAGTTAACATCATTATCCGTTGTGCCATGTGTCCACATGACAGTCTTCTGGAGGTTGAAGGTTCAATCCTCACTACCAGCAATACTTAAAGAATCAAATAAAAATCAATTACTTAAGACTTCTACCCGATCATGGCTAATGAAATGAGAACCATCTACCCCACAGAATAATGGTTGAGTTCAAAATTCCATACAGATTCACAAATTCAACATAAATATTCACAAGGTTGACATAATGTACCTGAAGAAGATCGGAGGTTACATCGGCTAAAACGTTGGAAGAATAACATCCAAGATTAGAATAGTAATCCAAATAATATGGCTCCAAATCTGTTTTCTTGTTTTTCCGAATTCAGAGAACACATTCTATAAACTGTGATATCATTCATGTTTCCATGTACTTAAACCCCCACCTAATAGTGTGTGTGTGGGGGGGGGGGGGTGCTTGAAAACAGCTACCATTTAGATGTCTGGTATGTCTCAAATTAAGCTGGAAAAAAGAGAGATGGTCTCACTTTTCGTCTGTGATTTCACAGCCACATAAAATTTCCTCTCCCTCGTCACTCAATATACAAAATGAATTCCAAGTATTAGATAATTCAGAAAATTACAGATTTAAGAAACATTCATTTATCAATCTTTTCACCTTTCCAGTTCGCTTCAGATGGTCAAATACTGACATCAAGTGCCTAAGATATTTTTCTGACAACTTGATGTGAGTTTTGTCCAACAATAACTTTCAAATGTTCATTATCAAGAATTAATGGCTATTCTCTACCTTTTACATCCTCAAGACTCCCACTACCACTATGGAATTACTTATTACCACTATGCAATTACTTATTACCACTATGCAATTACTTATTACATCTTTGTACTCTCTGATCAATGTGAATCCTTCTCTCGATGACTAGTTGATGTTTCAGAAACTTTATGATCGAGTTTGAACTTCCATAAAAAAACTATGTACTTCTTCTTTTTCCATCTGTGTTGAAAGAAAATATTGACTGCAAACCCATAATGCTATCATGTAATAAGTCAAATTTTAAACTCAATTAAAATAAAATCTCCATATTTGTTATGAAAATTCACTGATATTCTAAGTGTTTGACTTTTTGGGGACTCACACAAAAGGCTGCTGAAAAAGTAAGAGGGTGTTTTTTTTTTATGCCATTGTAAAGTTAAACTCCTCAAAATTAAAAAAAAAACTATTTCTATATCTGCTTATTCTGCACGTTATATTATCTAAAAGATTGCAAAACTTATTTGTCTACATGTGTTGTAGGAAATTGGAACTTCATCTGGTGGTAAACGACGTAAGAAAACAGCATTGATGTACCCTGACTGTCACAGAGTTGTATCGATGTTGTCTTCACATATAGAGAATGATGATGGCTATAACAAAGCAAAACCAACACATAATGAAGAAACACCAGGTATGTACTAACAATGGGGGTATACTGGACAAAAACATCGATGAGGGGAAATTTTATATTATCATGAGAAATATCAAGACTACAATCAGATTTGATACCTCATTTGAACCGGATTGATCATTCAATGTGTTCAAAAACAGCAGAGTATTTCTTTTTCATTTGAGAGTTTAGTATCTATATATCATCTTTTTCAAAATTCTGTTTGTTGTTGTTGTTTTTTTATTTGTTTATTTTTGTTATATGTATCAAAAATTAAAGATGCTATTTTATGGATATGTGGTTGACAGCTCAGTGATGAAACAAAACTATAAAAAATGTATTTAAATTTTAGGGACCTGAGTCTTAATATCCTTATTTGGAACTTTTGGGTACCGAACAAATTAGTTTTAAAAAAATATTTTGAGGAACGAAGAAACTCTGAAAGTTGATAATGTTATATTTTAAAAGTATTAACATCATAAATTAAAACAATTTTTTTTAAATTTGAGTTCCAGTCATCCAGTGACAATACTCTCTTCATTTATGTTGAACAGTAACAATGCTGATGCATAGTATTGTCCATTGATAGACAAACTATCATGATTGAACTTTCAGAATAATAAAAAAAAAAAAAATAGACGCCATCACTTTGCCGACAGATGTTGCCTGCTTGAAGATTTTTGTGGTGGAGAACTAGTCTTTCCATTGTTTGCTTTGAATCTTTGATTCAAGTACGAAGTGGTGAACCCAGGTTTCATCTGCAGTGGAAATTCTAAAAGTTTATATATCTAGTATAGTATTTGACCTGAGTGGGCATCCAGCTTCCACTGAAAGAAGAAATTTCTGGAGTATCAAATTCACATGCACTCCCAGCCGCATGTATATCCCAGTCGGAGGAGATGGCAACAGCGCTTAGTATTCTTAAATGGTCACCCATCTGATTCTGACCAGGCTTAACTTTGGTAATCTAACGAGAACCTGTGTATCGATGTGATTATGTCGTATATTCTAAGGGTTTGCCTGGAAGCGAATTGTGCTCGGATATCAGTGTTCTTGAAACCCATCTTGCAGACCGCTTACTCATCTTCAAGATATCAGTTTAAACAGTGCAGACCAAACCAGAACTAATGCCTATAGACGTAGCTATTTGCTGGATAGTAAGACATCTGTCATCTAAAACGATACAGTGAATGGCATCAACTTGTTCATCAGTGATTGAGGTTTTTAGATGACTTGAACAAGGGCCATCTTCTGTGCTATCCCTGTCTAACTTGAATTCTGCAGCCCACTTCTTCACAGATGCATCGGAATGGGAGTTTTCATCAAGTATCTGTACCATGTTCTCATTTCTTTTGGTCTTATTTATATCTTTCTTTTGTAGATATTTTATGACTGTTTGGGCATCTGTTGTGTCCATTTTTATATTTAGCACACACCTATAATTTTTGCATAGGTTGCAATATGCACAGAAATCAGGACAGAAATCTGAATTAGTTTTATAAGAAGTGGTAGTGTGTTATCACAACAAAAATGTCGAGCTAAAGTTTTTATTTCTGAGTGAAACTTTAAACCTTTTTAATGACTCTTGTATACTACATGGTTGTATTATACACAACGATGTAATTTAAACACATTTCTTTAGCTTCATAAAAAACAGGGTCATATTGTTCTTGTCAATATGGTAAGTTATCCTGTTGTGAGAGTTTTTCCTGAGAGATTAATTAAAATTTTTCAGAAGATGGTGTTGCATCCTTCGATGCCTGATTCATCTAGTAAGAGAATTTAAAAAAATTCTTATTGGTTATAAGGAGTTTCTAAATGGGAACAAATCATTTTTGGCTGAGTGTGATACTGACTGATGAATACAGTAAATGTTTGTGAATTCATGGAAATTGTTTAAAAAAGTGATAGTATATCATCATTATTATTATTAGTAGTAGTAGTAATAGTATATTATTATTATTATTATTCATTTATTTATTTATTATTATTTTCATTTCTCGTCGTCTTTTCTCAAGCTTGAGGTTAGATGTTTCGTGAATGACTTCCAACTTTTCCTGTCTGCTGCCATTTCACTTGTGCCGCTCGCCAAGATCAGGTCGTCATCAACTGATCCCCTCCATATCTTAAGCAGCCTATCACATGGCTTCGGGCCATCAACGTCAATGTGGGACACACTTTGCAGCGTTTCAGATGACTGACGGAGGGCGCAGATATATATATAAATTATTTTAAATTGCATGTAGACACTTCAGGAAAAGTACAATACACAGAGTATCACTGAAAGATACCCTGTTTGGCTTGAGAGTCTCTCTGTTTGAATTACCCAATTCCATAAGAATTATTTTGACAGATCCTTTGCTATATTTCTAGATGTTGTTGTGAATCTATTTCCAGCATCTTCTTGGAAATTTCATTTTATTCCATGGATGACTTTTTAAATATTGCCTTGAATATTTTGTTTTACGCAATTTATAAAAGGCTGATCTCAATTTGATGATGATGATTATAATAAGTATTATTTGTAGTGTTCTATAATTATTAAATTTCTAAATAATACTGAACATTTAAACATCCATATTATTACATAACTATGAAAGAGCATCCTCGGAGCAACATACTTATGTAGAGGTGAGGAATTTTAAAAAATGTGGGGAGGGGGGTGTTAAATAATAGTGTCGATACACAAACACTGGAAGGAAGGTGCTATTTTAATTAAAATTTTGAGCGAATATTTAGTGCAAAACTGGTTCTTGATTTGAATAATAAGTAAAATGTAAATTAAATTTAAATGGAAGTAATTTTACCTTAGTGTTAAATCTTTTCTAATATATCTTTACCATAGATGCCTCCCTTTTTATTTAGAAGTTTACATCCAACAACTTGAAATAAGTTTTCATTACTATATAGAAAAGTGATGAGTAACACAACTAATAGTTCAGTACTTATTCACATCATCATCTGATCAGTCTAAAAAGAAAATATTTAAAAACAATTATATTTTTATATTTTTATTTTTATTTCAGATCAGTACTCTTCTCACTATTCCCTGGCACATACACCTTGGATTGATCAAAATACATTTATGACACCGATAAAACAGAGATTCTCCTGCCCTGTGGATGCGAAGATGTCACCCAGACATATGCACAAGTCAAAAGCTGAGGAGCCCTCCGAACATAAACAACAGGCTGGTTTAGCCCCTGCAAAACCTTGGACTTTACCAGAAAGCAGGAGACCAAATTTTGATTTCACACAACTACCTTCTGTAGGACAATCAGAGTACCAAGGAAACGGAGATCACTTGGTGCACTTACCCTTAACGAAATACTATGTTCTGGAACAGAATCCAGAAAACTCACGACAAAAATTACATTCTGATTCTTCTGGTGAGGTTGTTGAACATTCTTTACAATTGCCTCTGCCAAAATATTATGTACTAGAACGTAACTCCCAGACTCCACCACCGGTATTCAATCCAGAATATTCCGAAGAGCTAGAACGGTCAGAAGCATCTGCTCACTTACGTCATCTTCCGAGAGATTATGTTCTAGGATCAGACACAAAGCCGTCCACAAGCATCACTCACTGAACAAACCTTTTTTTACCATGGAGTATGAGATCTGCAGTGAATTTGCGACTAAACCTGTTTGGCAAAAAAGGGGAAGTAAAAGGAGCAAGTTCCAGTCACTGGTGATGAAGGATCCGTTTTGATTGTCAAATATATCATAGTATTCAGGAATCATTTTTTTTCCTTTTCTGTACATGGAACACCCTTACTAAGTAATGATATTTAGTTCAATTTTAGAAAAGGGACCCTTGAAAAATCTCACCTATTCTGATTGGTTTTCATGCAGATTTGGGATAAGAATGACTGTTGGTCTTAAATTACATTTTTATTTCAGGACTAAAAATAAAATTTACCTTTTAAAATCTTAGAATTTTAACTTTTAGTAAAAGTTTGAATCACTGACAGCCATTTTTGATTGACGATTATCATTACTAAATGATCGACTAGTTATGTCTTAACCTTCTTCATCTTTTAAATTTATCTTTGCTTTTAATTCAGTAAATTCAATAGAGAAAATTAAGACATAAACAGTTGATAATTTAATAATAATCCTCAATTAAAAATGGCTTCCAATGATTGAAACTTTTGCTTTAAATTAACATTTAAAGACATTTTAAAGTCTATAGTTCACAATTTTATTTCAGGACTAAAAATAAAATTTAAGACAATTTAAGACAAATAATTTTAACCAATATCTGTGGATACCAAGCAAAATACGTGAGATTTTTCAACAGTCCCTATTCTACAATTGAGCCTAATATTCCATTGTTAGAATCTGTCGGTGATGTGAAAATTGGTGGCGGTGAAAGTAAAAAAAAAAAAAGAAGAAGAAATATAAGTATCTAATAGGTTAATTTAAACAAGACACAAATTTTGGAAATCAAAACCAAAAATCTTTATTTCTTTGACCATTTTGATGTGAGTTTTGCTTTTCTTTTTAAGATAATAATATTGAAAGTTAAATTATTCATCAAGAAATTCGATCGGAGGCATAAATAAGATTTTAGAAGGAAACTAAAGAAGACATTGAAGAATCTTTATTCATTATTATGTACTAATTTACATGTTTGAAGAGATTATGGGTTAGGGAAAAGCAAGAAAAGACAATGAACTAAAGGGATCTCATCTGTCAATAAGTTTTGAAACTTAAACTCAAAGATAGAGATCATTGCTGAATTTACTATTTTAAAAAGGAACAAACACACACACATTATATATATATATATATATATATATATATATACACATAAAGAAAAACATTGTTTCCTTTCAGTAAAACAAAGAAACTGAACAACAAACTCCAGACAGGACACTAAATTGGATTGTCATATATATGTATGTGTATCTACATATATATGTTATGTTATAGGGGCCAGAATAAAGACCTGTTATACATTATCATTTTGCTATGGAGACAGCTTGGATTTAAAGAGAAAGAGAGAGAGAGAGAAAGAAAGAGAGAGATCAAAAGAAATAGAGAGAGAGAGGAAAAGAGACTGTGATAGTAGGATTATTATAAATCACAATGGCATACTGCGATCTGAAAATACAGGAAGGCAGAAATCACAAATTTTTTTTTTTGTTTTAATGATTGACAGGAGATAGACTCTCATTTATATTTATACCTATATGCTTCCAAGCATATTGGTGCGTGCGTGTGTGTGTGTGTGTATGTTTTGCGCATGTTGTCTGTGTGTGTCTGTGTGTATGCATACGTGTATATATCAACAAATGAGAGGACGATATCAATCAGTATTATTTGCATCATCTTTAAGTTTAAAAAAAGATTTTAAAAATAATTATAAACAAACAAAATTTTAAAAAATAAACTAACTTTTTAAAATTGAAAAAAAAAAAAAGAAAAAAAAAAGAAAACCCAAAACAAACAAACAAACAACCAGCAAGAATGCACCTCAGTGACAGCAACAGGGATCTATATAAAAGGATTTACGTTCTGTATCTTATCGGACACAGGTGAGTTTGTGTTCTTATCTTTTTAAACTGCAGTGTCCAGAAACAAACATCAGGTTTCTCTAAACACATACAAAGATACAGAAACATATCCTCCTAGGCATTATCTTTTTGTTTTTAATTTTGTATATTTCATTTTTTTTTTTATTATTGTATTGGTGCTCTTCAGGTATATTTCAGAAAGGCACTATATCCCCCTCCATCCCCCCTGAACAAATAATTCACAATTCAATGATTACACATTATGTCTGATTTTTTTTTTCTTTTTTTTTTTTTTTATCTCCCAGATCATTTCTCCTCTCCCTCCTCCTCCATTGGGCATACATATCTTCTGTTTTGCTCTGAAGATTTTATATTATGTGTTATTGTCACTCTGGCAAAACTCGGTTATTAAAGTTATTTTTCATCAATGAGTTATAGAGATGTTTGTTGTAAAATAAATATTGGAAAAAAACAAAAACAAAAAAAAAAACAGAGAAAAATGATTTTTTTATAAATCCCCAAATTGGGGTGATATCATATATGAAAAGAAAATACAAAAAAAAAATTACTATTGTGGTAATAAACATGTACAAAAACATTTGATTAAGAAACAAGAAGAAATGAAAGTCTTACTTTTTTTACCCCAAAAATCCTCAATTTTTTTTCTTTGATTTCTTCGACGGGCATGTTTTTTTTTTTTTTTAAACCTTCACAATAATCGGTCAAATAATCCATTTATAAAATTAACTGATGACATAAATTATTCAATCTAGGATAAACCGGAAAAAAAAGCATTTACTGTCCTCTCATAAATTGTGATCAATAATTCACTGCCCCCTTCCCCTCCTCCTATTTGCTCCTTTTAGGTTCGCTTGATTGTCCTATAACAAGAAAGTATTTCACCATCCTCCAAAAAGGTTTCTTTTAATTATCTACCCCCCCCCCCCCTCCCTGTTCTACTTATTAATGTCAAAAGAAGAATACAGTAGTGAGAAGAGTGAATGAATAAATTAATCTTTATACAAAAAAAGATTAAAATATTTTTAAAAAAATTTTAAAAAATGTGGAAAAAAAAAGTGCTAACGAATCCTACATTTCATTTAAACAGATCAAGTTTTTGAAAAGATTTTTTTCCTTAACAACAAAAAAAAATTTCAGCCGATGTCCGGATACTAAGACTAAAATATTTGTTTTTTTTATTTCTAAAAAAAAAATGATATTGTAGGAATCAAATATTAAACTTAGATTTGTGAAAGTCTATTTACTTTTTTTGACCAAGATGAAAAATGGAGTGCTTACTGTTTTGTACACTTATTAGATAAATGAAGGGCTCTCTCTCTCTCTCTTTCTTTCCCTCTCTCTCCCTTCCCATATATACATATATATGTTTTAATATATATATATATATATATATATATATATATATATAACAATAATAAATGTGGCCTATCAACACTTTACTGCAGTTTCACGGAATATCCGATCATCAGAAGTGTATTAATAAAATCGTTAACATCTTTATACATTTGAATACAAATTCAAACTGACCAGACGAATGAATTCTGAAATATCTAACACATGTGTATGATGTGAGGTCCCAGTGCGGTATCACATTGTTTTCCTAAAAAGACCTTGCATCTATGACATTATAATATTCATAAATATGTAACTACTTTTTGTATTTAATCTGATTTATTAATTCAAAACGCGAAATGTTAACGATAAACATTTATCCCTCTTTATTTTTTCAAGTTAGCGTGAATATTTAAGTATTATTTTTTTCTGTTTATTATTGTGAAAAGCTCTATCTGAAAGGATATTTTCCTTATGTATGCAAGGTCTGCTGTCTTGATTCGACACTGTTTTGATTTTGAGAAGTTCATTTTCATGTTATCATATATGTATATATATATATATATATATATATATATTGTTGAATAAGATAGACATTATGTGTTCATTAGATCTGTTGATCATATTCTCAAATTCTAACAGACTTTTTCAAGTGAGGCTGTAAGGTAAATAAAACATTTTTCAAGTTATCTTGTTGTCTAAAAACTGACTAAAAGTTAATCAGCAGTTCAAGAAATTTTTTCAAACTCCAGATAATAATACATTCAGAAGTTTATTTTTATTTACTTTAAATTTTGTCAAAGTTTGTTAAAATTTTCGAAAGCTAATAGACACAGAATTCATCTTATCTTATTCAACCAAGCATGCATAAAAGAATGAATGCTGTCTAACTATACAGAAGTGTGTCTATACATACATACATACATACATACATACATATAAGCCAGTCGCATCAAGCAAGTATTATTATTATTATTATTATTATTATTATTATTATTATTATTATTATTACTGTAGTAATACCACAAGTCAGATGTAAGGTCTAGTCATCCACTGTTGTGCAATATCACCCTCTCTTCCTACATTGATGGCCTTTATTTCAAGTAAATCTGTTTACATTTCATATCTTATCTATGATTTCTTGTCTTGTCATTGATTTTATCAACTCTTAAAAGAGTCCATCATTAGCACATTCTTGTGCCAATTCTCTCTCTCTTCATCTTTTGTCATGGTCTGTATATTTTATCTTCATTGCATATCTTCCATCCTCTAACCAACCAACCTATCTGCTTATTTATATTCCTATTAAAACCTTATGTCGCTTAGGCATTTAGCCTTTTTAAAATAGATACACTGTGCACACCAGCTTTCTTCCCATGGACACTTGTTTAAAAACTAAAAATTAAAAATTTAAAAAAAAAAAAAAAAAAACCTAAAAAAAAACAACTGCATAAATTACCCAGAAAGACTTTCCCCAATATGGTCAACCTTCAGGAGATCAACTCAAATGTCAGCCATGTTTAAACTCCTGTGATTTCTCTAACCTGCTACTTCTTTCACTAATCCAAGAGATCCAACTTAATTTCATTTCCATTTTTATTTGATACTTCTTCAATTGAAAAGCTTAGAAGATTTGGATTCCTTTTACTTATTCAAAATAAGAGTGTTAATCAAATGATAACTGGTAAATCGAAGTGTACATATTATTAATTAGCTAAATCAGTTCTTATATTATTATTTTTTACTTGGAGAAAGTGATTCCTTTTGCTTCCTGATATTTCTCTTCTTCCCCCCCCCCAATTCTTGGAAGGTCAGTTCATAGAAAAATACTTCATATACATACATATATTTCATATACAGCATTATAAGGGGGTCAAGGAGGCCTCAGTTTTCTCCTGCCTCAATTTTTGCTGGAATTGACAACTAAACAAAAGACTAAAATTGTCTCATCATACTTTGGGCCTCAATCTATGACCCCCACCCATAAAGCTTAGTATTAATCTAAAGTGACAATACTATTGAAATTAGCCATATCATGTGTCTGAAATCATTAACTGCTATTAATGTACAAAATTATCTACTTTTAATTTAATTTTTAAACATTAGCATTAACAACTTGGATAAGTACTGGCAAAATTTTTATTTGAGAAAATAAATACATGTGAAAAACGAAGCTATCTATCTATCTCTATATATTTGCTAAGAAAACAAAGGTTTACTTTAAAATAGGACATCTGAAAAAGAATGTTATGAGATAAATTGGAAATCTATAATCTTTTCTTGAAAGTTCATATTAGATTCAAAAGCATCATTTAAAAAGAATTTCTGGCATTGTGCCTGTATATGTATATACATATAAATATATAGTAATTCAAATAACACTATACATTAGTTTTGATTGTAGCCCTATGGGCTGAGTTTCCAATGTTACCGTGAAACTGCAAATATCAATGGGTGATCAAACTAATGTATAGTGTTATTATGCTCTTACATACGTAATTAAACACTCTGGTCATTTCTCCTATACTAAAAACACACATCACACTATATATATATATATATATATATATATATATATATATATATATATATATATATATATATATATATATATAAAGAATTTGGTTTCCAAATGAAATAAGTAGAAAAATGATAAATTTTCAAGTATTTAGATTCTGCATTTTGAGTTTTTATCTGATGACAACTCCGTCACGTTCAGCTTTCTAACAGAAATGTTTTGGGACTTAAAAATATGTTCAATGTTTAAAAAGAAATGTTTTGTTCAAAGAATGTTCTTTTGAATGAATTTATATCATTTTGGAACCAAACTCTAATTAATGTATGTGTGTGTGTGTATATATATATATATATATATATATATATATTTGTTAACAAAATGTTCCAAAAGTAGATACATTGTATTAAACAAGAATACTATTTTTATGTGTGTGTATATATATATATATATATATATATATATACACACACATTTATATTTCCGAAGACAAAATAACATTGAGGAAAAATGCACATCCCTCAACAAAATTTGAATCTGTGCCCCAAAGAGACCGTTTTTTAATAGCCAGGAAGCGTTTTAGACCACTCTGCCATGGAAGCAGACGGTGTCGAACAAGAGTAGTCTAAAGTGCTTCCTGACTATTATGAAGATCCTTTGAGGCACACGTTCGAAACCTTTTGAAAGCTCTGCATTTTTCTCTGATGTTATTTTGTATTTAGTTCTCAGGTCGCAGGTTGTATACATGATATTTATACACACAGGGTATCTCAATAAAATGTATACATACTTTAACAGCTGATAACTCAATAAATTTCTTATTATAAATTGTTTGAAATGAAGATGGCAGCCACACTTAGCTTGTCGCCAAAGAAAAGTTTACTCAAATGCCACTGGAAAATAGAAAATGCAGTTGGTGTGTGCAAAGACAGTTTAGAAGAGAGTTTCAAGCAGATTCGCTTACATGATTCGTGCGATACGTTTCTATCAATCTTTCCTGTTTTGTGTCATCGATGTCCATAGTTTTCAAAGAAATCTTTTTTTATAAACATTTGGAACAGTTCAATCTGCTTCAAACTTATCTCCAATTCGAGTGATTGTAAGTTGCGAAGATGAATCTGTTTAAAAATCTCTCCTAAACTGTCTTTGCATTTCAATCTTCAACCACATTTACAACTTCAAGAAGAAATTTAGGATAACTTTCCTTTGTTGAAAGCTAAGCCTGTTTGCCATCATTATTCCATATTATTTAAAGCTGAAAAGAAATGGAAATTTATAGTCATCAGCTGTTATAAATTTCATTGAACACCCTTTACATATATTAAGTGTTCTTCCTGTTAAATACAATGTATCTACTTTCAGAACATTTAATTGAATATAATATGTTGGATATTTATTAATTGATAAAAAGGGAATACATCCAAATGTGCATGATCAAGCAAAACTCCGAAATGGAACTGATGATCTTAGATTTTATTAAGAATTTGTTTTGTTTTTATTTTTTTGTCTCTTTTATAGGAACGTATATAGAATATGGACCTTAGAATTGAGTCTAACTCGAAAGTGAAAACTTTCAGGTTGCAAATATATATATATATATATATATATATATATAGCTTATTTGATCTGAATATTGTCCTATGAATTGATACTGTTTTGAGTCACACATTTATTTTTTATTTTTTTGTTAAAAACATTAAGGAAGAGGATTTGATTAAATTAGAATTGTAGATCTTGTTAAATAGAATTCATCACTGAACAAAAACTAAATATTAAAGTAATTAAATTAAAGCTGTAGACTCATCCAGAAGAGAAGTGAAGAGAGATGAATTCAAGCCATTACCAAAAGTATTGGTGCAAGTTAACTAACTAAACAGCCTCGACTTGAACTTAGCTTACAAAGCTCACAGTCCATGCCAACCAATACTATAGAACTCAATCTATTCTGCTTCGGAATTTTTTAGATGAGGGTTAATAATTCGTAGAATTTGGTATATTCGGACTACTGTTCTCATCTTGGGTGTTTTTATCACAACGTTTCGACCGATGTAACCTCCGACCTTCTTTAGGTGTACTTTGTCGAACTCGGGGAATCTTTCTGTCGAACTCGGGAATCTGGACAGAATTTCGAACGGAACCCTTTATTAAATCCACGAGGGTAGCATGCTCTCGTTCCATCTGCCATGACTGGGAAAAAATCTTCAGTAATTCGCAATCCTTCAGATGACTGTCACTTAGAACTGAATTATACTTAGTACTATATCGACTGCCCCACGGGTCCTTGCGGACAATTCTAGTATGAATTTTGGAAGCCTTAAACCTATTCTTGTTTTTGATCTAACTACTTATAAATAATAGATAAGTAGTGATCTATAGTGATAAGTAGTTAGATCAAAAACAAGAATAGGTTTAAGGCTCCCAAAATTCATACTAGAATTGTCTGCAAGGACCCGTGGGGCAGTGGATATAGTACTAAGTATAATTCAGTTCTAAGTGACAGTCATCTGAAGGTTGAAGGTTCAATCCTCAGTGCTAATTACTGAACACTTCTTCCCAGTCATGGCAGATGGAACGAGAGCATGCTATCTCCGTGGATTTAATAAAAGTTCGAAATTCCGTCCAGATTCCAGAGTTCGACAGAAAGATTCCCGAGTTCAACAAAGTATACCTGAAGAAGGTCGGAGGTTACATCGGCCGAAACGTTGTGATAAAAACACCCAGGATGAGAACAGTAGTCCGAATATACCAAATTCTATGAATCAATCTATTCTACTCTACTATTTTACTTATCGCTGATAGACCTTTCCAAAGGATTGGCGTGTTCCTTTAGACTAGTTGCTTTTTCAAAGCTTCAGAGCTTAGTCTACTATTTCTATATAGCAGTGGTTCGAAGAGATACATTTATACTTTTCCCAAATGAAGTGAATGGAACTTGAACTTAGCTTCATGAACCCACAGTCTAATTTCACCTCCTAAAGCTGAATCGGATTCTTTTTTAATAATTTACATTATTTGATCTGTGATGTTTTACATGGTGTAAGCTCAAATTTTTATAATTTTTGAATCGACTCAATTCTTAGAGGGTCTTTATTCTACATCGAGTCCTTTTTAACCTGTTGAAACTACGTATGCTTGTGTTATGCAAATCATATTTCCAATGACAGTGTCAGTGGCCCTACATATCTCATACACAGTTTAATGACGGATGCTGAGAAACTGCTATAAGGCTCAGAAGGAAATCCTTGAAAAGATCGATTTCTTAGGATATAAGGAAAGTATCATATTAATGCTGTAATTTATACAGATATTTTTTTTAAAAGATTAGCTCTTAAACTGTTATTTAAATGCAGATAATTAACCTGACTTTTATCTGGGACCTTTAGTTTACTGTAGGGTTCTTTATGCTGAATTTATGTAAGGGTGCACCATTCAATGAGGACAGTTTCTTGATTATTTGAATAGCCAAAACACCCCTTGAATAAAATGACAAGTACGTTAACTTATTTGGACAACAGCAAAAATTAAATTTATAAAACTTTATTTTTGATGGCTATAAAGTGTTTCTTGATTAAAACTATTTTCAAGTCGATAAGTCAAACCATCCCTTGAATTAAAAGACAAGAACCATACCCTGATTCGTAAAAAAAAAATAGTTTTTTTTTATAGTTGTAATTAAATGCATTTTATCATCTTATCTAAAGATGAGATGATAAAATGTCTCCCAATGCAACCTATTTTCAAATCAAATAGCCATTTCCCTTTTGAATGAAAAAAAAAAAATACTTTAACTGATTGATAAAACAATTAACGGAACAATTATAATTAAATGCATTTTTTTTTCATCTTCTTAGATGGCTATAAAATGTTTTAACACGTCTATAGTTTCAAATAGTGTAGATAAACCATAACAATTACAGCCTTTTTTTTTTACCTTGAATTTTTTTTGTTCCTTTATCCTTTCATGTCCCATTAAAGATGTTTGATGTTGATGGTTTTTGTTTGTCAAGTTTTCTCTACGAGAAGGCTTGATAAAAAATAATCCTTGGAGAATGTGTTGAAGTTGGTCAACCCTCATTAAAACTTTTTTTTTAATTTTAAAATATTTTTTTAATTAAATCTTTTTTTTTAATAAAAAAAAAACATTTAATTAAATCTTTTTATTTAATTTTTTTTTTTAATAAAAAATTATTTTAAAAAACCCTAAAAAAAACCAACAAAAAACAAAACCTCCCCCCTTTCTCATTATTTAAGTGGTTTATACGATCACTTATCCTGTTAACTTCTAAATGTGCTGAACATGTTTAGGTTATTTTTAACATTGTTGAAAATAAGTTACCTCCCTTGTTGTTGCTAGTTCTTGTTTAGATAATGTTGTTGAATGCTATGTACCTGAGCGGCTACGAAGCACGCATTTTTCCCCCCATTTTGAAGAACAAATCATTGAAATAAAAAAAAAATTGTTATAATGAAGAAGTTTTCATGAGGGGGATAGGTCCCACTTCAACACATTTAGCAAACCCTTTATCAAAAAGAAAACCTGTTGTACAGGTTTGAGATGAATTTTCATGTAAATAAATTTTAAAAAATTCTTAATTTTTTTTGCATCTTGTGTTTGCTTAATTGTGCAACATTTAGACCGGCTGGGTCTACCCTTCCTCATTTGTTACATTTCTAAAACCTCCTAAAGCTTCCTCCATATCAAATGCTTCTAACTGTTTCCCTGTAAGATTAATTCATATATTTCTTGCTATTTATTTATATTCATCAAAATCCTGTGATATAGTACATATATAAGAATGAGTTTTTGTCATCTTTTAGAAAAGAAAGAACTCCCCCACCCACCTCACCCAAATATACTATTCAGATATTGTATGACTATTAAAAACAAATGATGAAGATATTGACCACAAGTTAGCAAATATAACTTGGGAATGGAGGACCATACTAAGTAGGTGACATTTCATCTCATTCAAATTCCATCATATTTTCCATGAATTTTAACTTTTTGGGGTAAAATTTAGAAATAAGGAAGGAAATAACTTTTATATTAAGATATTTTCACAGTATTTTTAGATGGGGTTTTATTAGGAGTATTAGTACTTTTAGGCGTAAACATCACTTTTAGTTAGGTTTCTACCATGATGGGTAAGTAACGATTTGACATAAGTTTCTGTTATAAAGTGTAAACAGTACTTTTAGGTGTCTACTATGAGGTGTAAATATCGTTTTAATTCGGTGTAAATAGCACTTTTACATAGGTTTCCATTATGAGGTGTAAATTACGCTGTTTGACATGTTTCCATTATGAGGTGTAAATAGCACTTTAAATAGGTTTCTATTATGAGGTGTAAAACGAACTTTTTGATATATTTCTACTATGAGGTGTAAATAGCACTTTTACATAGGGTCCTTCTATCAGATATACATTTGCACTTTTATGTAGGCTTTTACATAGGTTTTTACTATGAGGTGTAAACTGTACTTTTAGGTTTTTACTATGAGGTGTAAACTGTACTTTTATGTTTCTACTATGAGGTGTAAACTGTACTTGTAGGTTTTTACTATAAGGTGTAAACTGTACTTTTACATAAATTTCTACTATTATTCAGAAGTGGAAATAAATTCCTTTATAATTTTGCATCTTTACATACTGGCCTATTTGGCATAATGGTAGAAGTGTTCGCTAATGGGCCAGGAGATGAGGGTTCAATCTTTGGTCGAGTCATACCAAAGATTTAAAAAATGGTACTTGATGCCCACTTGTTAGACACTCAGCATTATAAGGTGAGGATCAAGGCGAGGAAAGGAGTGGCATCTTTTCCTATACCTCTGTGTAATGAAAAGGGAGACTTCCGGTTGCCATTGAATAAAAATGAGTCAATCATTTTACTTTTTATCTCAGATAGACAAAAACTATTAAATTAATTGCTACTGAAAGTTTATAAAGTGTCAAAAAAAGTAGACAACTCTGTTTGATGTATTACATTCTGTGTAAAAAGCTTCAGAAAGTCATCAATCTTAATTAAAAAAAAAAAGTTTGAACTTGTAAAAGGGTCAGAAATAACTAGTGGATGTCAACTTAGGAGTTACCATTTGGAGGGACATACATCAAAAAATTACTATGTTTTGTTTCTGCTTTTTCCTTACTCTCCTCTCTCCCATTTTCTTTAATACATCAATACAACTTCCAGTAAGTTCTCATTTTTTTAAATATCTCATCTGAAAGCTCCGACTAATCACGAGTAACCCTAAATTCTGCCATCTGAAAAATTATCCAAACTGATTCAGTTTTTCCACTAGAGGGCTCTCATCACCCGTTTGTTTTCACTATGCACAGAATGAAATCTGTGAAATATAATTTTTCACTTTTCATTATTTAAAGACATCTTTCATTTTTTTTTTTCAGAGATTTTCATCCCATCTTGATTTATCTATTACTACTAAGTGTTTGCATTAACAAACAGCAGAATAAGATGAAATAAATACTTTTCAGAAATTATTAACTAACAATCTTTAATTTAAAATTTCCTAACAACAATATTACTTCCAGGACTATTTGTAAACTAGTTACCAAAATTGAAACTAAAGAAGAAAAAAAACCTATACATTATTAACAACTGACTATGCTTATTTTTTTTATCTTTAATTTTTTATAGAATTCTATTAAAACTGCAACATATTTTTTCTGCTTTTCATTTTTCAATTTAAGATATTCCATGCTGTTTATATTCTTCATTTTTGTTTCTTCTAACCACTCCATAACTTCCTTTCATTTTTATCTTCACATCAGTACATCTTTTATTCATCATAGATCAAGAATATTTATTTATTATGTCGGCTGTCTCATTTCACCACTTTTGTGTCTTGCTGCTCAAAAAATAGAAATTCTAATTTAATCTCATCAGACTATTGTCATATTCGGGGGGGGGGGAAGGAGTGAATTTATGGTTTCAAAGAAAAATTGGAAACACTTATCCTGACAGAATTTGGATCTCTCTACAGACTAGAATTTGACAGATATTGTCCACAAGTAAATAAAAACAAAAAAACATGAAATAAAAATAAATAATAATTTGTAAGTTTGAGGAAAATATGTTCTTTTTTTTTAAAAATTACAGCATAAAGGATGCTAAAAATCAAAATTACCATATATGTCTAGTATAAATGACCAATATTTACAAAATCAAAGATAATACAGAGATTTAAAGGAATACATAAGATGCTGACAAGTTTGTAAAATGGAGAATAATATATATTTATCGGAATCTAGTGCTTGCTAAAACAAAAAAAAACTAACAAAAATATAATTTTTCTGCTGACAGAAAAGTTGAAAGGGCGAAGAAGACATGAATAAAAAAAAAAATGGTAGCTTATCACATTGGGGTGTTAGTCAAGCTAGAGACCAAAGGAAAGAGAGAGAGATTTCAACTTTGCCCATTCTTTTATAGTGGATTATTAAGAACAGCTAAGAGTTTGATATCTTAGCATCTATTTTGGTTAGAATTTGGTAACGGGTATATAACTCCTGCTAAAAATATGAGGCCTACTTGTTTTCTTTATTAATATCTATTTCGTGTTACTTGTCAGCAATCATTACATTAGTAAGAAAATACCCTTTTAATAGGGGTGGGACGTAATGAGTGAAAATTTCAGATTCATGCGAGTAGTATTTTTTTTGTGTTCATTTATACATAAATAACACTAAACAATCAAACATTTTGAAAATTTTGCAAAATTCAGAAGGTGCATGCCAATAGTTTTTGGCTATTTTACATTCATGAAAACCCTTTCACAGCCTGAAAATGGTCCTAAATTAAAGTACTATATCAGATTTAACCATCTATATCCATTCATAGCTTTTGAGGATGTTTTAGGACCTGCAATGTCGCATGAAACCACTTTTTCACCGAAAAATGATGGATTTTGAGTCCCGTGGAGCCCTAACGGCTATTTTTGGCCTGCAACTTCTGAATTTTGCAAAATTTTCAAAATGTTTGATTGTTTAGTGTTATTTATGTATAAATGAACACAAAAAAATACTACTCGCATGAATCTGAAATTTTCACCCATTACGTCCCACCCCTACTTTTAAGTTTATCGGTTTAAGCTGAAACCTAAATCTGCATAAGAAAGATGGATTCTCCTGAGTTAACAGCACACATTGTATGTGATTGTATTACTAAATGAATAGCTTGAAGATATATTGCTGCCACTATGTATTGCAGTACAGCATAATCACGTTGACATACCGGTTCCCGCTAGATCACCAAAGTTAAGCGACGTTGAGCCTGGTCAGTACTATCTAGTACTGACCAGGCTTAATGCTGTTTAAGTTCGGATTCGGGAATACCAGGCGCTGTATATGGACACCTAGCTATGGGCAAATAACGTCGTTAACTCGCAGTGCCTAGCATGGTGACTCTGGCAAAAAAAAAAAAAACCTGAATGACAGTCACCAATAAGGTGAACGGAAACCAGGAAGCGGTACCTCCTCCAGAAGTGATCAAAAACCCTAATGGTGATGATGTACTGCAACATTTTATAGGGCTTCAAACAACAGGTTACATTAGAAATAAAAATAACTATTTCACTGTTTTTATCTGTGGGAATGCTCAACTAAACTTATTTATACTTCGGTTTAGTATATTAGTTAGGACATATTCGAGTTTGAAATAGATTGACATTTTCTGCTGTTATTGAATTTGTAAAAATAAATTCATATAAAAATAATCTAATTAAGCATATCGTAAGAACTAGGTAACAGAAACAAAATAAATAAAGTGATTCTTAGTTAAAAGTGCGAAAGGTTCTTCAGGCAACTAATACAGTACATCTGAGATATATCAAGTTATGTTAGCTAGGGTAGAGTTCATTTTAATATGAACAAACCTGCTGCTGCTACTGAATAGTCTATAAAAATTGGGAGAGTACAATTAATCATGATACATATATGTACTAGTTTAGGGAGTTAAAAGATTTGCAATATTATATACAGATTATTTGAAACACCTTTTGAAATAGCCAAGCTTAGAAATGGGGTGATAGATGACATTTTGATATGTAGCCAATATGTATGTTGTATAGCCCTTACAATTGGGATGATGAATGTTGTTCACTTCTCTTGTGTATGTTGATGATGTTGTCTGGATTCTTCTATTTCTCTTGTACAGGTAACCGGAACATGATCATACATGAAGAAGAAGACAAAGACAATTTGATCTTAAACTATATTGTATATATTATTTACTTAAGTATGGATTCATTTCCTTATCTATGAGTTTCTTTTAGCTATATTATTCCTATATGAGTCTGAAGCCTCTATCTAGCAGGATCGTATATGTTTCCTAAGTTATGATTTGCAAACTGTTTTGACTTCAAAAATCTTTAGATCTAGTCACATGACTACACCCAACTAATCTGCAATAGATATATCCAGTTGGACATCATATATGGAGACAAACCTTTTCAATCCTACTTAACTAACCTTTTCTATGTGGAAAACTACACTTCAACACCATACGTATGAAACAGGTACAAGAACTGCAGAAGAAGCTGATATTAGAGTGATCAACTAAGTTTATTGGCATTCTTTTCATGACATAAAGGAACAATGACATTAGGCAGTTATGCAGTATTATCAATATTTTAAGTAGATCTTCATATAAGAAGTGGAATATAGTTTTCACTAAAGTTTAAGTTTTCAGTACTCAAGGACTCAGTATTCTTGCAGATTTTAATAGTGCTGTTGTTTAGATGATCGATCAGGATCATCTACTTTGTATCTCCAAATATTCCAGTTTTCTTACCAAGCTACTTGCCACTACAATTAGCCTCACTAATCTAGCCTATTTAAGCAGTGCTGTTATCTGGATGTTTATTTACTCCTCGCGGAGTTAGGCACAAGGCCAGTTTTATCTTACTCCCACAAGTAAGATGTGACCCAAGATCGGGTCGAGCAAGTGGGGTTAAAAGCCAGCGCTCGAGAGGTGAGCACTCTGGCCATTTAAAAATTGCCTGGGCAGCCCCGTCGGCATTCCCCGGTAGGGGCGCCTCAGACAGTAAGCAATAAACTTACTCCTCCCCAAAGAGGGGAGGCGAAGCCTGGGAGGGTGGACCTCCTAGAACTGCACAGGACAGGCGTGCAGTATCCATCGGAACAGATACTACACTTTGATCTTAGCCAAGTGCTGTTATCTGGATGGTTTCTACCATGGATAACCAGTTTTTTAAGTCTCTTTACCAAATTCTTTATAGGTATCAATTCCTGGACTCTAATAACAATTTACACCTATGTAACTTTAATATGTTATAATTAGAGTAAATGTGTTATATTGTGTCTTCATATTATTCTATCTTACAGAGATATTTGATGTTTTCTTTGAGCAACCTACAGGTGTATGTCCTAGTAACATGTATGTAATGTAGGGCATACACCAGGTTCTCCAAACTTTGGTCCTTTTTATCTTAGATGCAGAGTCCAAAAGTGGATAAAGTACTCTCCGGTTTTCAGTTCAAGTTGGAATTGTAGAACTTTGACAGTGATATCTGGAATATTTTGTGCTAACACGTTATATCCCAAGGAGATCCGGTGCAAAATAGCGAGGAAATGTCTAGAAAAGTGAATTTGGAAGCAATGTACAGGTGTAAAGTTTTATATAGTGGACAAGAATCACTCTATAGTGTCTCGTCTCACTAAACTTTGCTGCCTAATCTTAGACACAAAAGTGACATTTACTTGTATAGTGCATCGCTTTCCAAGTTGGACGGGGGAGTTGTTTTTAATCAAAGCAAGGTTGGGTTACTTGCAAATGCAATACATATGAATCAGCAAGTTATGATATTCTGACTCACTTGATTCTGTTTCCCCGATATAATCAGATACTCATAGGAGGAACCACTTGAAAGTTGCCGACATTCTTAATGAAAGTGATGCCATGGAACCAGTGGTGTGCAGAGGTCTAGTGATGCCCTGGTGATTTCCGGGCCAACTCTTTGATTGTATGCCCAAAGACTCAAGTATACTTATACTGAGAAATATTATCAGAACGGGAGAAAGTTTGAATATGATTGGATGCAATCCCCCAGTTTGGACGCCGGAGGGCCACTGACCCCCCCCCCCCTCCCTGCACGTCACTGCATGGAACCAACCTGACTCGAACTTGGCATGCCGAGTTGAATCATAAGGTTGCTCCTGTATCTAATTTATCACCTGTTGGGTTACTGGTTGAGTTTGTTTAATGTTGAAAAACTCAAAACAAACAATGGAACCAACTGATTGATGTGGACTCACCTCGAAGCATCTTCAAGAATTATTGTTTAACCTTCATATTTCAGAATTGTAGGTAACAAATCTCAGACTTCAAAAGAATTGAAACATTTCTACAAATTAATGTGAAAAGTGAAAGTGAGTTTTATAGGTTTGGCGTCATACTTCACTAAGAATAATGTTTTATTAATACTTTCTAATTGAATCAAACATTTATGATGCTTAATCTAAAAGTCATACAACTAAATGTGAACAAGGAATAATATTAAAATGAAAGAGAAGTGAAAACATAATGTTGATGTGTACACAACTTCAAAATCGCCAAGAAAGGCAGATGTATGTTAGAAAAATTGGTGCTTCTGTATTATTAGGGACAGATAAAAATGTTATCTTTAATTTAGAAGAGTCTGTTGAAAGGGGAGATAATTCAAATCGTTTTTTTTTCTTGTAACCATAACCTATAAAGAAAAATCCAGAGAACTAATAAGAAAATAAATTTTAAAAAGAATACTTATGCAGTTTACGGACCGGCTGAAATAATAACGTTATAATTTAGAAAGCCATTCTTAACATCGGGAGCTGGGAGGGGGGGGGGATTTGATTAACTATTTTGTTTATTAAATTGTTAGGTGAAAGTACAGAATAGTTAATCACCCCCCCCCATGTTAAGAATGGCTTTCTAAATTATAACGTTATTATTTGAACTCAGTCCATAAACTGCATAAGTACCCATTTTTTAATTTATTTTCTTACTAATTCGCTGGATTTTCCTTATGAGTTATGGTTACAACAAAAAAAAAAACAATTTGAATTATCTCCCCTTATAATTGATTCTTCTAAAAAAAAAGAATGAAAATTTCATCTGTCCCCAATAATACAGAAGCACCGAAACATTTCTTCTAAGTAGAGCTTTCATTGAAATTCATTGTCAGTATCAAAATTATACAAAACAATGACTTTCTGGTAGAATTAACATCTTCCATGTTGTGTCTGCCAATACTACCTTTTCAATTGAGCAGCATGTATTTGGTAATTCTGCACAGAGCCACCACTACCTGCCAGGACTGCTCCCCACCCCCTATGGAAGAGATCGTTTCAGCATTGTTCTGCTGGTCATCCTAGTTTTAGTTTTATTCAACCTTACTTAAGATATTGTCAGAAAAATCAGAGTCGCTTTTAACAGAAATTCTGGGAATATGAATTAATCTGGCCCACATTAAGTTCTGTCAAACGTTCACTTTTTAAAAATCGCTACATTTGAAAACTTACATTCCTTTAAAATATATATAATGTATTGAATAAATGCTAGACATTTCAATAAAGTTGGATAATTCTGTAAGTCTTGGTGATTAATAAAAATGAACGCATTGGTTTCTTTACAAAGAGTAGTCTCTTGGTGTGATACTATATTTCAAGTAGGTGCAATGAGTTCCTTGTGCTGGCACTGGCTATAAAGTTGAGTATTTTAAGACTCTAACTAGTGGTGCTCATGAAGAATTTAATTTAAAACTGATGAAATAAATATAAATATTTCCTGACAACAATCTTCATCTTGTAAATGGAAGGATTTCACTAAGATTAAAGTGTAGTATCTGTTCCGATGGATACTGCACCACAGACTGGTGTTGTCTTGGCCTTCGGGTCTTGATTTACGCCGGTCAATGGGTCTGTCCTGTGCAGTTCTGGGAGGTCCACCTTCCCAGGCTTTGCCTCCCCTCTTTGGGGAGGAGTAAGTTTATTGCTTACTGCCTGAGGCGCCCCTACCGGGGAATGCCGACGGGGCTGCCCAGGCAATTTTTAAACCCCACTTTCCCGACCCGACCTTGGGTCACACCTTACTTGTGGGAGTAAGTTAAAAAAAAAATTTATAGTGCTTTTTTATACTCACATCACTATGAAACAAGCATTTTATTATTTTCTAAATAGTCCAATTTTTAGCATAGGTATGCAAATAGTCATAAACTCTTAAAATCTTGGTGAATTTAGATATCCAAAAAGCTACTTATTTATTATCAAAATGCACTGAGATTCTAAGAATTTATATTTATAAAATACTCATGACAAAAATTGGATTATTTCAAAAATAATACAGTGCTATTTTTCATGGCAGTGTGATTGTTTAGAAGCACCAAATTTATTTCTACTTTACATAATTTAAACTCAATTTTTCGTATTCTTAATTTTGTAATTATTTTATATCTGTTTCCTATAATACTAAACATCCTAATGTTATAGAAAAAAGTATTAAGTAGTCTTTTCGGAATCTATTGTTCTTTTATGTTTAAAATAGAGTTGAGTTTACACAAGTGTGCATTTTAACAAGAAGTGATGTGTGTAAACGAAACATGAATCTAGCCTTGATTATAAGCAACAAAAATAATCGTAAAATATATCTTACTAATGCTCTAAAGTCGGTCATTAGTGATGAACTGGTTTTACTGTGGATTTTGGGTTTTAAATCATCAAATCAGTTCCACCAGCAACCCAAGCATTTCTTAAAATAAAACTGCCTCCTCCTTATACAAAAGTAGAAATAATTGGTATCTAACTATAATTGAGTTTGTGCGTCAACCTATTTTCCATGAAGTCTCCCTGATGTTTCACGGTCAAAGTTTATACATCTTGCTTTGATGGTGTCTAGTTGAAAATTGAAAGAACATACAAGTTTTTCTTTGACACCAACTATAAACAGGGTTTCTCATTGGCTGATTTTGTTAGAGGTTAGACCAAGTGAAATGGATTTTATATAGTCTTCTGGAATTTATAGGAATCAACCCTGTTTCCGTTTATATATTATTTTTATAAATTTGTCATTTTCTATAGGAGAATCTGATTTTGATTTCAATGACGATTTGATTTCATTACTGTTATTTATTGATAAGTTTGTCTATTGGAATGTGTAACGTAATGTCTTCCCTCCCCATGTTTTGGTTCTGCCCAACATTTATTTAATCCATGTTTTGAGCAAAATTTCACTCCCTATCCTAGGAAAGTAGTTGTCTCGACTTTAAAATGCGATGCCAACAAATACGATACAGCCACTTGCTCTCAGCTTTTACGCAAATGTTTTTAACATTAAGGTTCTCACAAAGATACATTTTATCTCAGCTTTCTTGTCTTGCATCACGTTCTGTCCTGAATCAACACATCAAGCTTACACTATTCACCTAAGTTGACGGATCTTATGTTCAACAAATATTTCTGTGATTCAATTTCTTTACAGGTTCCTGAGACTTGTGGAAGCATCCACATCTCCTTTGATTCTGGAAAATGCTAAAAGCACTAAAAATTCTCAAAAGTTGGCAAAGAAATTTAAAAAAAAGAATTCTGTTTGCTTTGCAATAAGAACATGCTTGTATATAATAAAATATATTCAATGATGCTAAGTGAAAACTGTACTGTTAATCGTTTTTTCTATTTTTCTAATAACTGTTAAGTTTTAATCATGATTTCAATTAAAATTTTCTTCTGCATAGATCCTACATGTTAGTGTTATATACCTGATATAGATGTATGTATGCTGTTCACTTCTCGAGGCTACGGTTGAAGTTGTGGTCTGGATACTTCTCTCGGACAGGTAGCTAGAACATGTTCATACATGAAGAAGGAGACATCGACCATTTAATCTTTAAACATACTGTATTAACTATGGATCCATTTTTCTTAATTATGAATTGCTTCTGGCTATTTTCAGAGAGGTGAGCATGAGGGATCTAAAGTGTTTATCTGACAAATCCATATAATAGTACTTGTATCTCAATTAAAACTGAAATTGCAACTATTCTAACTTCAAATCCTTCTATGTCACATGATTAAACTAACCAATCTGCTATCTACCCTCGCATCAGGTGATAGGTGAAGCTGGGGTAAAACCTTATCAATCATTCCCGAATAATCTTATAGAGTATCAAAGAAAAAGAAGGGAACAACCGATATTTAATATTGGCAAATTTATCATGGAACATATATGGCAACTTAACTAAAAAAAATAATTGTAGAAGACAATAGTAAATTTGCCTTCAGAAATGTAGACATTGCCTTTTGTGTATTTTTAAGATTAATGTTCAAATCTTGTCAATCATACATAAGTAACCGTATACATTTAGGTAAAATAGTGGTTCATCTTTAATGAAGTTTTATTTACTCCTCCCCAGGAGTTAGGCACAAGGCCAGTTTTATCTTACTCCCACAAGTAAGATGTGACCCAAGATCGGGTCGAGAAAGTGGGGTTTGAAAAGCCAGCGCTCGAGAGGTGAGCACTCTGGCCATTTAAAAATTGGCTGGGCAGCCCTGTCGGCATTCCCCGGTAGGGGCGCCTCAGACAGTAAGCAATAAACTTACTCCTCCCCAAAAAGGGGAGGCAAAGCCTGGGAGGGTGGACCTCCTAGAACTGCACAGGACAGGCGTGCAGTATCCATCGGAACAGATACTACACTTTGATCTTAGCCAAAAGGCCAAGAACTTTAATGAAGTATTGACTGTAGATCAGGGATATATTAATCATCAAGGAAATAAGGGACTCAACTGAGGTTTTTAATTTAAATATTGGATATACATTACATTACTTGTATTTTTAACATTAATCGCAGGAAGGTTGCGCGGTTAAAGAAAACTTGGAAGTAAATGATTAGGAAAGACTGTACAGAGTGCAATTTAGAGACAGTTGATCTGCTGAACTGTGAAAACTGGTGAGTGAACTTGTGAAATATCAAAAAACGTCTGACCCCTGAACAAGAGAAAAGTGACGTTAAATAAATAGAAGAGAATGATCATAAATTGTTCTGCTGAGTGTTCATTTTATCATCAGATTAAGTTTATTAAAACATCCCATTACATTATGTGTATTTTTAACATTAATGGTCTTAAAAACAGGCAGATGTATGGCATAAGGTCAATTTAGATAGTTTGATCAAAGAGTTTGCCATTAAAAAAATAACATTTTTCATAAATAAATATAGTGAAAGAACATGGAATTAAACATTTGTTTCCATCTTAAATTGAAATCATCAGGCAAATATGTAAAGTAAATGAAAAATATGTAAATAAATTTTATTCAAATTAAATGTCTTTATGTTTAAACAACATGTGCAAACTATATGCCCCAACATTAAATAATCTGAAAGATTGATGTTGTAAAACTAGAAAAACAACACTAACGGAATTCTTTTATATATCTGTGATAATGTTTCTCATATATGAATGTGATTGAGAATGAGGATATAATGTGACAGAATATATATAGAAAAATAAAATCGAAATGATTACAAAATCATATTAAAAAAACACCAATTCATCTTGTATTCCGCTTCATTTATTAAAAGAAGCTTCATCAGACTGAAGCAGCGACGGGTACTAATCATTTAACACATTCACTTATGTCTAAAGGTATCGGATACCCATTGTTGTTTCACTCTGTTGAAGCTTTGTTTGATAAACGAAGCGAAATATTAGTCTACCTGATGGTTTTTGCTGTGATATTATGTTTTATATTTTGTGAGTTATCCACTTTTCCATTTATATAGAAAAGGGTACAATCAGTCCTTATGTGTAGCAGTGTTACTAGGTGAAATATAACGTTTTTTTTTTATCTCCGAACTCTCAATGTGATTTTGTCCCTGTGCTTATATTGTTTTAGGCGGTCAATAATGATAACAATATGAAAAACACTTTAATCTGTGTAAAAGAATTTATTACCCAAAAATGTTTCAGCTTTCACATTCTTCAGAGGGATGACATTGAAATGAATAAATAGAAAACAGAGCTGTGATGTTTGATATAAAAGTGGCAGACTGATTATGTTTGAGGAAAACATTTTGTTTTAAGATACAAAAAATTATCCTACTCTTATTTCTACAACTATCATTATCATTAGTAGTAGTAGTATCATCATCGTGATTTTTGTATATAGGCATTTTTATTTCCATAAGCTTGGCCAAATAACGGCATAAGTAATATATATATATATATATATATATATATATATATATATATATATATAGAGAGAGAGAGAGAGAGAGAGAGAGAATAATATAAAATGAAATAATAAAATAAGGTGCGAATCAAATTTTATTAGAATTCATTTTATATTATGCTATTAATGCTCTATCCAGTATATTGAGCTTCAGTCTTTATCCGGATGTTTCACTAATTAAAAGATATTAGTTGCCTCTTTTGTTAGATTAACTTTATATATATATATATATATATATATATATATATATATATATATAGCATTAGATAAAGTGAAAGAATAAAATACGGTGCAAATCAAATTTTATCACAATTCAAAGTTACAGCAAAGTAATTGAAAGTCCTTAACCCATGGGTTTTCAAAGAAAATTCTTCTCGTCAGTGGAATTACAGCAAGTAAATAAAATTTTACTTTGAAAACATGAAGATAAAAATATAATAATAATAATAAACAAAATTGATAATAAAAAATAATAAAATTAATAATAACAAAAAAATTTATAAGAAAAATAAATATATGCAACACAAATTGTATCGGCCAAAAACATATATTCAAGTTGCTAGACATAATATTGATTAAAGTAGTTTTTCAAAAATAAGGCTTATTTATATATATATATATATATATATATATATATATATATATATATATATATCAATGGTATTGCATTCTAAAATTCAATATAGTTTCTTGTTTTATTGCTTTCTCTTATGAATAAATAGCAGGATTACACGGGGCATATATGTAACATATTTCTATTTAAACTTCTATCTCTCTACCTCTCTCTATCTTTCTCCCTCCCCAATCCCCTCTTTCTCCTCTGCCCAACTCATTCCTCTCTAGCTGGACATACACACACACAATTCTTTTTTATATAATAGATTCCTCAAGGAATTAGTCAGCATTTTTTTTTCAAAAATTGAAAATAGCTAAAGAAAACACTTCCACCCCCTGACGAAGCCTAGTTGACTTTCAAGGAATTAATATTTTTTTAATTTTAGATATTATTCATCCGGGGCAACCCCAATCAAGAATATACCAGCTTTATAGGTGTTTCTTTTGTATTTTTTTACTTTTAGTTCGACAGACAGACAGAAATACATACATGCATACATACATACAGACAACTTCCCTTTATATAATAGATTAAGATATTTTTAAATCACAATTATTGGATATTTTGTTATAAAGATATATGAGAGCGTTTACTCTGAGGGCTATGCAGTGATATATTCATTTTTTCTTATGGTGTCACATTTTGAAGGATCCATAGCTAAATGATTGTTCTCAGATGTACATTGTAGTTAAGTAGATTATGATTTTTAAATAAGGATGGATATTCTGAAGATGTGTCCATTCAATCTGTTCAATCTGCATTTAGCAATGAAAATGCTAATTCAAACTTTAGCATAACAGATCAACTAAATTCTATTTCAAATTCAAGAATGACAGATGGATGACAGATTATAGAAATGCCTGGACGCATCTAATAAACTACTTATTTACTCCTCGTCACTGATTTCATTCAATCCAACCATCGACAAAATACCATTTCAGACAATTATGACAGATGGACAAAATTCTATTTCAAACTTAAGCGTGACATACCGACAGAACCTCTTATAGAGATGGGTGGATGTATCTAATAAACTACTTACTTACATTCGTCCCCTTCTTCTCGTCCTCACTGGATTAATCTGCGCATTTAGTGACAAAAATGATATTTCAAACTTAAGCATGACATACCGACAGAACCTCTTATAGAGATGGGTGGATGTATCTAATAAACTACTTACTTACGTTCGTCCCCTCTTCCTCCTCACTGATTTAATCTGCGCATTTAGTGACAAAAATGATATTTCAAACTTAAATGTGACATACTGACAGAACCTCTTATAAAGATGGGTGGATGTATCTAATAAACTACTTACTTACGTTCGTCCCCTCTTCCTCCTCACTGATTTAATCTGCACATTTAGTGACAAAAATGATATTTCAAACTTAAATGTGACAGACAAACCAACTAACTGACTGAAAAAAACTTGTAAGAGATGCATGATGCATCTGAAACCAAATTATATCAAATGCACGTCATATTCAGGAAAAATATCTATCCTCTAAGTACTCTATATTATAAATTGAATGTTCATTTTTAAGATTAAAGAGATGTAGATAGATATTAGTACACAAAATAGATTTGGTCTACCAAGTTCAAATTACAGTCAATACCTAGAGTAAAGGCATGAACCCACTGTTTCTATCATTTTATTCTAATCACTGGATATCTTTGAAAAATATCCCACCTTTGCCATTCCTTGGTAGTTAACAGATGAGAGAGGAAAATAAGTTAGTCCTTAGTTTAAGAGGTATTGAAAACATTTTCCCAAAACCTATCGACTCTTTTTCAGGTAAGAGATGCTGTCAACCATGATCCCTAGTTTTCATAAGTAAAATCAAATAGGTAGAAAATATTTTTCAAAATTATCACGTAATTAGCAATAAGAATAACCCATTAATTGCTAATGCATAAAGTCTATTTTTTCTCAGTTTTCAGATGCTGATTTGATCTCCATGCATTAACCCTTTTTTTTTCCTCAGGTGAATTATTTATGAAAAACTGTTTTATTTTGAATCAAATGTTTTGTTGAATTAAAGTGAAATCTCTCAGTGGAAATTGACAAAAGAAGAAAAAAAAGATCCCTCGCCCTTTGCTACCAGATCTATATAATTCTCGAGGCAGCTCGCGTGTGTGTCAGAATGATGCAGCAAACAAGATATCATGTTACCAGTCGATTTTATAACATAATTATTTTCTCAAGATGTGTCCCCGAAAAAAAAATCTGGGAAGGGATTAAAAAAAAGGACAAAAAAAAAATAAAAACAAATGTTTATTTCTAAATTGCAGGTTCGTCGATATAAAAGACTGTCAAAACAGAAGCTTAAATAATTTTCGTTGTTCAGATTAGAGACAATAATTAATAATAGTTTTGGAGAAACTTACTCGTACATACAATCTTAATTTCTTCAGTTTTCTATTGATCTTAATGGTAACCCTCAATTTTGGTTTGAGTCTTAAACAAATTTCTGATAATACCAGATTTAAAGCTTGTCAACAATTCAAGATTATTCCAAATTTCATTGAATCTAAAAAAAATTAATTGTGGTCATTTCTGCTCTGCACTAATACTGTTGGAAAAGGTATTAACCCACAATTCCCCTTTCTCCCAGCTATGGGTAAAATAGTGACTTGTGTTCAATTAATCGTATAATAATTGATAGCTACTGTTTCAGCATAAAATGACACAAATCAAATCAACCCACAAGAAGACTAATGAAAACAAAATGAAAGATTTTAACTGCAACTTTGATGGATAATGTTTGTTTTATACCTTTTTAAAAAAAAAATTTTTTTTTACTTTTGACCCCAGTATCAGGATTTTAGTTTAAAAAAAAAAAAAAGAAAATAACGAGCATCGGTTGTAAACAAAAAGGAAAACATTAAAACCATTTTTTAAAAAATGTGGACCATAAAAAAAACACAAAACAAAGACTTTTCTTTGTTAATATCTCAGTTATTGATGATAATTTCTAAAAGGAATTCGTTTCTATTTTGGCTTGAGGAACACTTACCTGTGAATCTGAAAGACAAAAGATACTGGCTCAGAGGTGTCAGCCTCAGTAAAGTATCTCCTTCCAGCTTCAGACTTTATCCATTAGGTAAGTAATAAAACCATTTACCTTTCTCCACCTATGCTCTTTATTTAAATATACCTTTGTGCCCAGCTTCTCACACACACATACACATATTTTAATGTATATTTGGGCAGCATGCCTTATTTTATACATGTTTTGTTGAAAATGACAGCCAAGGGAGTTGAACATAAAAATATAGTTAATGTGATTGATTGCTGAGGATAAATTCCTTGATAATTGCTAGATAAAAAAGCACTTTGAAAGAGAAACAACCATCAGCCAATTCTTTCATAGCGTATATCCTAGGAATGCATCACTAATGCAAACATACAAAAAACTTGTCCAGACAATTCCTTATCTGTCATTTTCTACAATATAAATTATGTTCTTACTGAACAGCCTAAACAAAATGAATATAGAAATGTGATACTTAGAAGGCAATACAATGCAGAGGTGTGACGGATAGACACAATTGGAGCAAATAAGACATATAATGGTGGAACAAATTAAATAGTTTCACCCTTAATACAATTATAGTTTAAATAGGTGAAACTATTTAATTTGTTCCACCATTATACGTCTTATTTGCTCCAACTTGTGTCTATCCGTCACACCTCTGCATTGTATTGCCTTCTAAGTATCACATTTCTATATACAAGTAAACAATGCTTCAAGCAAACTACATAGACCTCTTAAAAAGAAATGAGGTTATAATGAAAATTGAATCCACTTTTAGGGTGGAAATTTCTTAATCAGATTGCTATTGTTTATATTACTACTAGGATAAGCATCCCAATAGAAAGACAAAGATTCAGTCATGCAGTTAAGGTCTATGGCTATGGGTGGGCATGGTTATCCTATCATTAGTATTTTGTATATTTATGTGAAATAAAAGCATACATCTTTATATGTGACAAAAATAATGAGAAATTTTCCAAAGGTTATTAAATTATGTTTTCTGTCGGATTGTTTTTTCAACCTTTGTTGTTAGTCTTTTTTTTAAATGTTGAACTTGCATCCTCATTTTATATACTTTTAATCAATCAGTCAGTATCATACAAATCGATTATTCATTATTTCTGCAGTAATATCATCTAAAATATTCCTAATTTGTGCATTTTGTTATCTTATGTTAAAGCAGGTTATTTATGATCTTTCTTTGTACATTTGAATTTATAGAAATAAGTCGATAATTGTTATAGTTGTAAGGTGGTTCCTAATAATAGGTACTGATGCTAATTAACTATTATGAATAGCAAGTACCTTGCTCTAAATGTTCTCATGGATTCATATTTAATTATAATTTAGGTTCTAAGCTGCTCATCCCAAGTTGTAGACCATAGTTGTATGGCTGCCAGGCCTGTAATAGGTATCGTCTTGGGTTGATCCTATTCTGTGATTTTTTCTTTGGATATAAACTTTGTATAGAAAGGAGTTGGGGATCCCTATTTTTTTTTTTTTTTTTTGTTTCACAGAGATTGTCGACATTATTGTTCTGTGTACAGCAAAAAAGCTATAAAAATGTACAATATGTTCAAACCATTCTTTTATAATTCCAAGTTATCTTTATGCAATTATTTAATGCTTGTCTTTGAATATCATTGCAATATTTTTAATTCCTCTCTTTTATTGTATTATAATTTTTTTTTATCTTTCTGCAATTCTTTAAGTGGCCTTCTTTATGTCTTGATGTGTACCTTCTGAAATGCTTTAGAAAAATAGAAATAATTTTACTTTTCTATTTCTTATTAGAGTAATTTTAATCTAATGATACCTTTAAATATTGCATTATTTTGCAACCACTTATTTATTTTGATTGCTAATTTATGACTCGTTATTAAATATACAAACGTAAGTCTTAATCATTTTTTTTCTTAAAATTTGTCATCTTTGTTTATGTTTCTTGAGCCTATGATACAATTATAAAATTGTCATGGAATTAATTTTAATGTAGATATTTGATTTTAGCCACGGTTGGTAGGATGAAAAGATTTAAATTCTTTTCTATCGAAAACATATGAACAATAACCGAAATCCTTTTTTTCCTTACTAATTTGTTTGTTGTTTTCTTTAATTTCAGATCTGGATGAAATCCCAACTTGCTAACCAATGCTGAACATGGATTATAGGTTTCAGTGACAGGTGTTCATATTCCAATAATATTTCCACATGGAATGGTTCAAATTATTCCCCTAACCTCGTACCTCAATCGTTAACAGATTTTGGCCTTGACACTTACACATCACATGAAACATTTTTAATTTATTTTGTTTAATTTGAAAAAAAAAATCTTTCTATATAAGTTTACACTGAAAAAAGAAAACTTCAAATCTCTAAAAGGACTCAATAATTTAAATACTAACCACTGCTTTGAATGGTATTTTTGTTTTCTTGCATCTCATTCAATCGAAAAAATTCATGGACTTTCCGCAAATATTATTTTCATTTACTCATGCCCACCTTCACCGAAAAAAAGAAAGAAAAACGAAGCTGAACACGCAAAAAAGAAAGTTCTTGCAAACATAATACATTTTTTACATTCATTTTTTTAATTTGATTTTTTAGTTTATATAATAAATCCTGGAGGTGAATTGAAGTTAGTAATGAAGAAATACAAATATCAAACTTTTGATAGAACAATAAAAACTAAAGAAGTATTAAAAGAACAAATCTCTTGTGGTATTCTTTAAAAAAATATTTCTTTTCACATGAATGTAATTTTGTATTTGTTTATACAATAGTAACGTGAATATAAATTCAGATTCTAACAACTTTTCTAGGTACCTTATGTAATTTAAATTTAAAACGATAATTTTGCATTTGTTTATACAATAGTAACATGAATATGAATTCAGATTCTAACAACTTTTCTAGGTACATTATGTCATTTCAATTTAAAACGATAATTTTGCATTTGTTTTTACAATAGTAACATGAATATGAATTCAGATTCTAAGAACTTTACGTTTTAAATGTACTATTTTATGTAATTTAAATTTAAAACGATAATTTTGCATTTGTTTATACAATAATAACATTAATATAAATTCAGATTCTAACAACTTTTCTAGGCACATTTTGTAATTTCAATTTAAAACGATAATTTTGCATTTGTTTTTACAATAGTAACATGAATATGAATTCAGATTCTAAGAACTTTACGTTTTAAATGTACTATTTTATGTAATTTAAATTTAAAACGATAATTTTGCATTTGTTTATACAATAGTAGCATGAATATGAATTCAGATTCTAACAACTTTTCTAGGTACATTTTGTAATTTCAATTTAAAACGATAATTTTGCATTTGTTTTTACAATAGTAACATGAATATAAATTCAGATTCTAAGAACTTTACGTTTTAAATGTACTATTTTATGTAATTTAAATTTAAAACGATACTTTCGTATTTGTTTATTCAATAGTAATATGAATATAAATTCAGATTCTAACAACTTTTCTAGGTACATTATGTAATTTAAATTTAAAACGATAATTTTGCATTTGTTTATACAATAGAAAAATGAATATAAATTCAGATTCTAACAACTTTTCTAGGTACATTTTATGTAATTTAAATTTAAAACGATAATTTAGCTTTTTCAAAGTTAAGTCAAGCTGAACATCAAAATCTGTAAATTAAGGTACTTTTAAATGAAAATTTGAATTTCTTGATATATTGAAAACCTATATCTATTTGACGCTGCTCTCTTTTGCCTATAAATATTACAGATATTGTTGTTCATTTACATTTGAACAAAGGACTATATGTTAAGGAAGAATCACCAAGTGACCATTCTGCAGAAATATCGCAATGAGGGTGAGCCTACAAGTTCTACTTGGATTGAAAGCAGCAGTTTCAGGCCAACTGGCTTTGCATGTAGGAATCGTTTGAGTACTGGATCCCTAACCATGCCTGCAGCTCCCAAAAGATATAAACCCTCAAGTTGAATCAACACGCTCCTGCTTATTGTCTTTTTCCTTGATCCTCTTCCATTATAATAACATCTTCTGAAGTACCTGCCATTTACTGGGATGCACAATTTATTAAGGAGACACTTACGACTCAGGTAAGCTGATTTTTTTCTTCTTTATCTACTTATTGACCTCTTGATTGTATCTTTAACTTCCTTGCTTATCACTTGATCTTAGTTTGAAATTACATTTTCTCTTAAGTATTACAGGTTAACTTATTGACCTCTTGATTGTATCTTTAACTTCCTTGCTTATCACTTGATCTTAGTTTGAAATTACATTTTCTTTTGAGTATTACAAGTTCACTTATTGACCTCTTGATTGTATCTTTAACTTCCTTGCTTATCACTTGATCTTAGTTTGAAATTACATTTTCTTTTGAGTATTACAGGTTCACTTATTGACCTCTTGATTGTATCTTTAACTTCCTTGCTTATCACTTGATCTTAGTTTGAAATTACATTTTCTTTTGAGTATTACAGGTTCACTTATTGACCTCTTGATTGTATCTTTAACTTCCTTGCTTATCACTTGATCTTAGTTTGAAATTACATTTTCTTTTGAGTATTACAGGTTCACTTATTGACCTCTTGATTGTATCTTTAACTTCCTTGCTTATCACTTGATCTTAGTTTGAAATTACATTTTCTTTTGAGTATTACAGGTTCACTTATTGACCTCTTGATTGTATCTTTAACTTCCTTGCTTATCACTTGATCTTAGTTTGAAATTACATTTTCTTTTGAGTATTACAGGTTCACTTATTGACCTCTTGATTGTATCTTTAACTTCCTTGCTTATCACTTGATCTTAGTTTGAAATTACATTTTCTTTTGAGTATTACAGGTTCACTTATTGATTCCTTAATCCAAATTATAAATTATGTTGTAGTTCAAAATTAACTCATGTTTTTAGTTTACCAGTTCATTTCGAACAATCGTTAGATTGTTCATTAATGTGGTTAAATCCTCAGTCGTGTCATACTAAAAACTAAAAGAAAATGATACTTGATGCCCCCCTTGTAAACACTCAGCATTATAAGGTGAGGATCAAGAGTAAATGAAGCAATCCAGGGGAAAGAGTGACGCCCTCCCCTACATCTCAGTGTAGTATCCAATGAAAAAGGGAGCCTTTGGGTCGCCTTGGACTATGATCGATCCTTTTATTTTATTATTTCTAGTTTTAAAATAGAATATCCATTAAGTCACATATTATCATGAGAAAAAGTTATAAAAACATATTTAATAAACACCATGCTGTTTATTAATAGAAAATACAATATAATTAGCATAAAAATAATTTAATTTAAATTGCATAGGTTATTAAAGAATGTAAAGGAAACTAATTTAAAAAAAAACTCCTCAAAAACACCAGTTCAAAAAAGTAATGCAGTAAACATAAGTGAAAGCAACATTAATTATTATTATTAGTACAACTCACTTGAGGTTTTCACTTTAGCTGTTGCCAGTGATATCTTGTTGATAACAACTGGTGACTTCTCCTGGGATATGAGTGACAGCAAGTGTCCTCAACATTTCAGTACTCTCTGATACATTCCATTATTCTTGTACGTTATTTGAAGTTCTCATTCAAACCATTACTTGTGATTTCTTGCTTATAACATTACTATTACAAAATCTGAACAATTCAAACTTAAAAGAATTGATTGAAATAATTAAAACAAATACACACACTCTACTGAAAAACGTATACAAAATATATATATTTTTTTAAGGGAACAATTTGATGAAATGAATTTAATCAATGAATGGAAAATATATATCTATATTCGTAAAATTGGAAATTTAAAAAAAATCTGAGTGACAGCATAATTTTTATTTGTTTATATTTAAATTTAAAATTACATAAGTTTAAATTATATCAGTAAATGTAAAAAAACAATTTTTTTCTTAAAATTATCATCCTGAGGAAGTCTTACAATAAAGACGAAACGTTGATGAATATATATATAAAAAAAAATATCTCTTGGTTTTTCCTTTCCCATTACGTCGGATTACTCTCATCCTTCCTTTCTCATATATATATATATATATATATATGTATATATATATATGTATTTATATTTAAAATAAAAATTTTATAACATAAAGCAATTGTAATAGCTCAATAGTGTGAGGCTAGAGCTATGGTATAAATATTTTTATTCAATTTAAACCATATATATATATATTATATGTATGTATTTATATTTAAAGTTTCTATATTTAAAATATAAATTTTATAACATAAAGCAATTGTAATAACTCAATAGTGTGAGGCTAGAACTATGGTATAAAATATTTTTATTTAATTTAAACCACGTCAAATGTTAGGAAGAACAGATTCACACCATATATTTCTCGCTAATTTTAAACTTGAAGGCATTTTTTGTTTACAATGTGAATGTATTGTTGTCAAATTAAATGCTCTTAATTATACATGCTCTTCTTTTTCTTTTGATTAACCAGGTTCTGGACAGATTTCAAACATTGGATTGATATCACTTGTACTCCTTACATTGGATTTTATACTCTATCAATACAGAAGTTTTCTATAGAGGATGGTTTCCATCTCTTCACATAAAGAATATGAACAACATTATTTGACCTGGGGATGTTAACAAAAATGAAGAAGAGAGTTTTATGCAAATGAGAAAATTGATACCAAAATATGGAAACAATGATTACAATTGATCTATAAAACATGAAAAATCTGTTTTTCTGGACAAAATGTTAAAAAAAATTGAAATCTTGATATTTGACAGTATGCATCATAGGAAACAGTTTGTGAAAAAAAAAAAAAATAGAAGAAAAATATTAATTAAAAAGAAAATATCTGGTTGGCCTCTTTGTACCAGCTTCAAGAGGTATATACTTTTTAAAAGCATAACACTTAAATATCTTACATGGCTAAAAAGTGGACTAATTTGTTCTTAATAATGATAAAATATTTTTAAATTTATCGCTCGTTGTACTCAAATATTTAATAGCAATTTATCTGTGGCTTAGCTATTATTACTTAAAACCTAGTTAAAATGTATGTTCCAATCCTTCGTTAATAAAGAATAGTTTTTCTTTTGATTAACTTATAATTTTGTCAAACAGCAAATTATGTAGCAAGAGAAATATTTCTTAGCTTATCTACATACATCCATATATTTGGAGATAAATGAATAGAAGCAACTTATATGGTAAGATTTTATATCCCGTTTTTATTATGAAACCTCCATGAAAAATGAGTGAAGAAACACTATTTTCACATTTTTATAAAAAGGGCATAGACATGAATGAGAAGGAGGGAAAAATATATTAGATACTTTTTTCTATAAATGCATTAATATAAAATTGGTTTGTCTTAAATCAGTATAATAATAATAGCAGCAGCAACAATAATAACCTGAGCCAATCTCAATATGTATTGGTCTTTTTGTTCTGTTTTGATTTGAACCTATAGGGTGTTTTGTACCATACTGAATAATTCTCTCTCAGAACATCCCCAGGCCATAAGGGCTACTCGGTCCTACATATCCGTGTCTAAGTAGCATGCGACAGACTGTCCTGGGTTACATGGCACCAGTATGACAAATAAACCCTGGTTTGATATTCAAATTATTTCCTTCTTCGGCTTTTTTACCCATAGCTGAAGTGAAATGTGGATTCATACCTTTCTCAAGTGTATTTCTTCTAAAATGAATAGAACAGAAACAACTTCAACTTTATTTGCATACTTTTATTAAGACTATTGTCCTCACAATTGCTATTTATTTTTGACAACGTTTCAGTCGATGTACCCTCCAAACTTCTTTAGGTTTTATTGTTCGTCCACATCGATATTTTTCCTATATTCAGTTGTTGTTCTGTTCGCCGAAAGCAGAAAAGAAAAACAGCAAATACAATTCATTAACCGACCGTTTAATTTTCCAATCTATCTCAGTGTAAACGTCAGGGGTCCTCGTTCCCGATACTTCATGATTAATACAAGACATTGGATGAGTGATAGCCACTTGTAGGAACGAGCCCCGAGAGACCGCTTGGATGTTCCAGCGCATCTCCCTAGCTATCATCCGCAGGAACACCATGTCCATTATGACGTATTGACGTATAACGTTTTGATGAAGAAAACAAAGAAAACTTTGCCCTCTTGTGGAGGCAAGTAAATAAAGACTTATTGTCATACACTTTTATTTCGAATAAAAGATATGTTATTTCTCTTTATGTAATACAAATTTAAAAAATTGTGGTTGTTGTTGATTATTTGAGGATTGTGTATGCTGATGCTTCCTGCATATTTAAATCTGATTAACATAAGGTAACATCAACATACACAATACACTAATAAGTAACAATACTGATTATGGGAGAAACATCATCATGGCTGAAAAATACACCCAAAAAAGGCCGAATAAGACATGAAAAGAGAATAATCCAAATAACTCTATGCAAATAATGATAACTTCGAATTATAATCATACACACTTCAGTTCTTCATTGAATGTGCACATATTAACTAGGATATAGTTTCTGCTCGGGAAACAAATACTGAAATTGTTTTGGGGTTAATCGAAAATATATAATAACATACACTGTGTTAGATGATTCTACTTGCCACATGATTTGTTCATAGTCAACTCAAATGGTCCATCACCTAATTCTTTTGATGATGAAGATGGTCAAACATTCGGCAAGATAACCAAGGGCAGATGAACAGTCTTGTATGGTCAAGGGCCATCTAGCATCAGAGTGAAGCCCCGAAGGTGATGGGATAGCATACTTGTCACTCTCTGGCAGATCTTGCAGCCAAACAGATACCAAACATCATGATCAATATCTTTTCGGAACCTATCAGTGAAGTTGAGAGGGGGATCCTTACAACTGAGAAACCAAGGATCCACATATTTATTGTTCAGACTTGCATCCTGAGGAAACCACTTTAGTATCAAGTGGGTGTTGATTCGAGATGGCATCTGTTAGAGGATTCCCTCATTGTACAAGAGAGATAACTATTAGAAAATATTGAAATATTTTCTATTTACATACCTATCCAGAGTTTTGTTTGGGGAGCTGGATATTCCTTCACTTTAAAAACCGACCGTGTGTCTAACTTTGCCCCTGTGGGGAGCAAGTAATTTTTGAAATTGATAATACATTATCATCCACATATACAAAACATAATGTATATCTACATGTATGTGTTTGTGCATAACACTTTTTACTAAGCATACAGATATATACTTTGATCCTTGGAAGTAGTTTGGGAAAGTGCTATTTGATCCTTGGAGTTTGCAGTAACACTTATCAATAGCAAATCCAGTTTCCTATGTGCCTTACTCTAATTAGGATATATTTACATAACTATATCATTGTAATCCTTTTTTTTTTAATTTCAAGGGTCTATTTAAAATAAAAAATCTGGTCATGTATATGAGTATCATAATTCTATGTTAAATGTTATGATTTACATTAGTTAAATATACATGCAACAGTTACACAGAAATTTTACTTCAAATAATTCTGTTTGAAGACGAAAAATATTGAAGCAAAAAAATCCTTTTGTGTGTGTGTGTGTGTGTGTGTGTGTGTGTGTGTGTGCAACTACTGGTTAACTGTGTATAGTCACACTGATTTGTCTTAATGAAGATGAAACATGCATGTCTGTGGATATAAATAATATTTATTGAAATAATAATTATATATATATATATATATAGTCATCCACAGAAAGGTTGTCTCCATGTATCACAGTTCTTTAATGTAGCTAGACAGGCTTTAAGCTGAGATTGAAATCCAATTTTTTTTCAACAGAGCCTCTATCCACTGTGCTATCAGCACAGGCCATAGAGAAGGGAAATATTACTGTTTATATGAATAATATAAACTTCCAAACAGTGCTCTATTCGTTTGTAAAGAGTGTTGCATTATCGCTAATGACAGCTAGCGATTTATTTAAGTGAATTATTAATAGAGTTTAAGGGTCAAACATTAGTGTTTAGTTTACAATAAATATTGGAGCTTGACATAAAATAACCCAAAATGAATTGTACTGATGTAAAACAAACCAAATATTTTTTTTATTCTCAGAATTACATGATAGAAAATACTGTAGCAGGAAAATTATATTGACGAAAAGAAAAACGAATTTCGAACTTAAAAAGCTAATCGATATCTACCATCTTTATATTGCTATTCATATTCTGTATCATCAAATAATTAAATGCTACTTCTTTGGAACTTGCATTTGTCATCAAAATTCTCAATTCTAGGACATTTGTAATTGTGTAAGTAAAATGCAAGTGAATCAATAATATATTGGTAATTTCAAGTTTTATGTAAAGTAATTAATGAATCTAACAGAGTTCTCAAGAACACTGTACACATAAGAACTCACGGCACATACTGCAGTATTTAAGGAGCCATAGATATCCTATTTATGGCGACTGCATTTGTTTGTTTTTTTTTGTTTTGTTTTTTTACCTACCAAACTCTACATAATCACAAAGAATTGGATTTTTACATAGATGTGTATCACTGCAAACTTTCAGGATATTATCTTCATAACAATGTTTGAGCTGTATGTACGCATCACTTTATCAGAATTCAAGACATGATCGAAAAAGGATTCAATATTACCAAATTCCATTCTTTATGGACACCAACATTCTGAAGAAAATGGCAGAACTTTTCAACAGTGGATTTTTAATCAAATACAAGCTCACAATAACAGGTAAGTGTTGATTTTAATATCTCTTATTCTTTTTTATGGTACAAGTGTATAGACTGGTAACTGTTTTCGGCTTTCAACCTATTTTATTTTTTAATATTATAACACCTTGTTTTAAACTTACGTTATATATATATATATATATATATATATATATATATATATATATATATATAAATTAGTATAATATATGAATGTAAAAAATATAGATTATTTTAATATATTTTTATTCTATGACATGTAGGGACACAAAATGTCTTTTTTAATAGAATTTTCAATTACGTCTTGTGTCCTGTCTGCAGGCATTATTCCATTTTCAAAACACTTAAGATCATGGTGCATGATTAAAAATTCTGTATCTGGAAAGATATTTTTTGTTTCTACATGTCATAAAATAAAATTGTATAAAAATAATATATTTTTATATAATTTGTGTGTGTGTATATATATATATATATATATATATATATATATATATATATATATATATATATATATATAATCCAGGTAAGTTTACATCCACAGCGTAAAAATGCAGTGAATCCTTACTGTGTTCATATAAAAGTGCTCAATAATAGAGCTGTTTATTAGGTATTAAATTTATTTATACAAACATTATTTGGCTACACATTCGCAGACATGTTTCAATCAGAGTTATAAATAGCCAGACCTCTTTGTTTGTATAAATAACATTTTTATACCATTGTATTAATATTAATAATTTAATATTTATTCATCAATATTATATATATATATATATATATATATATATATATATATATATATAATTGTTTTAAAAAATTAGACATAACACTGTAGCCCATGCACAGGAAGTTCTAAACACGAATTTTGCCCTCTTTTGAGCTCCTCAGTAGAACACATCCAAACTCGGATTTTGAAACCCAAGCTACTGCAGGGTGGCGACTGACACTTGAGCCACCATACCACACACAAGAAAGTCTTACAGCTATTACAGAAGTTCACTGTAGTTTGTATGTTCTGTGATAACTGTAAGACTTTCTTGTATGCAGCGTGGTGGCTCAAGTGGCAAAGTTGCCGCCTGCATACAAATGTCTCAGGTTTTGTGTCCTGAGTTTTGATATGTTCTAATGAAGAGCCTAAAAGAAGTCAAAATTCGAGTCTAGGACTTTCTGCAGTGTTATGTCTGATTGTGTAAAACCATATAATATCTCACATTGAATTCAATATATATATATATATATATATATATATATATAGTCTAAAGAAGCTTTGAGTCATTAAAAAAATGTAAAATGCAGTTTAAATCCCCAGACAAACTAACTAAATCCAAGATATTGCAGACTTAACATTCGTTGGAAAATTAATAAATGAAAAAATATAAGTAAAAAGAAAATAAATAAATAAATAAAAAAAAAAAAAAAAAGAAAAAAAGGGGGGTGGGTTAATTATCTAAGAGTGAAACAAAAACAGGAGACCTTAAGCGTCTAATATTAACACGGGGATCATCAGCTGTTTACTATGTAACTGTTTATATATATATATATATAGAGAGAGAGAATTATAAAAAGAGAAGAAAGAAATATATATATATTTAAAAATATAGTTGCATTAGTTAAGTTTTAAGAGTGTAGATATAGACTTAACAACACATGGTGAACGGAAGTTTCTCACCTTGCATTCATGAGTAAGGCAAGAAATTGCATTGTTGATTCTATGTTTACGTTCTTCAAACTAATATATATATTAGGTATCACACTGCTCTCCTGTTGACACTTGTGTTTGTAGTTCCATTAAATAAGCAGTTAATTTAGTCCACAGGACTGTGCATAAACAAAACACAGAAAATTACAAAGAGAAAAATGAGACTCGCACAGAATGTTTTTCTTTGTTTATTCCAAGGTCTGAGAACTAAATTAAACATTTATTTAATAGTATTATCAATGCCAACATGAGTGCCAGTGGGAGTGCAGCATGATACATAATATGCTGTTAGAAATAAATTCTAATGTTAACTATATTACAAGTTTACTATATATATATATATATAGTACTTAAAAGTATTATGTGTTCTTTTAATATGCTATAACCATCGTTTCAATGGCACTCATGGTAGTCAGATGGTGTAATGCACGAACTTGGGGAAAAATTCACAGTTTGTTAACCTCAAATGCATTACACCATTTGATAATCACGAGAGTATGTCAAACCATGGTTATGGCATATTAATAGAAACACATAATCCTTTTTAAGTACTATAAAGCTTTGTCTGTATACAATGTAAATCAAAAACTCTGAACCAGACAAAAAAGCCGATACTCACAGCCATCAGTATGTATCTATAATAAAAAGTAAACCAAAATATTTCAATCAAGATTCCTGCTGAAGAGGATCCTGGTCGTTTATCAGCCATTTGTGGACGTAGTTTCTGGAAAAATCAATTGAGAAGGGTTTTTCCAAAAGCTATGTCCACTAATGCTAACAAACGTCCCAGGATCCTCTTCAACCGGAATGTTTATAAAATCTCTGGCTGATCCAAGGTATGAAACTTGAGTACCTAAAATGGACACTTAGGTAAATATTATGTAATTATGTACATAATAAAGCATATTCTGCTCTTGCGTTTTACGATCAAGCACTCTGGTTGTTTTGTTTTGCTAACACGATATATATATATATATATATATATATATATATATATATATATAAAAGACATTGATGAATTTGAACTATCTGCATGAGGAATATTCCCTACTGCAGCTACACCAATGAAGCATGGGGTCTGAGCTGCAATATTCCTGCAGTCTGTTTTGCTGACAGTTGGCTCAATATGCAAGAAAGATTGGTTGCCCATCTGCAGGAGGAACCTGAACAACTGAGAGACTTGCTTGCTGATTGAACTGCCTAGCGCCATGAGGACATTTTCACTGGCAGGCAGAAGGGGGAATCAGCTCCAAGCAGATACTATATTAGAACTCCTCAAATTGAAAAATAGCATAATCTCGACTTCCTCGAATTAGATTTGCTCGAATCTGGACTCATCATCAAATCCAAACATTTTTATTGCCATAAATGTAACTAGTTTACTTTGTTCATACATAATTATTTTTAATTCCTTTACAGATTGTAATTGTTTTGAATAAGATATTTCTTATTCATAATAATATCACTAAGTTTTAAAAAGGAAGAGGATTTTGTTCACCTTTTTTGTCAAAACATGAAATTCTTTAAAATATAGATAAAAGAACTTGGTTCTAATGATCAAATATAATATTGGAAGAAGCACAAACGACTGTCATGAATGCAAATGAAGAATGCAGTGAAATTCAATAAGATCTAACAATGGACGAATGATAAATTTTTAATTTTCATATTTTTTTAAACATTTCATAAAGTGTCCTAGTTTTTTTACAAATTACAATTATGTATTGAATCTACACTTAAAAAACGATTCAACGTTACAACCTAGTTTTTGTATCATAATCTTTAAAATTTAATTTTAAAAATTAAGCTTGCCACATCAGCCTTTTCTTCCTTGAATCTGAACAGTACCCCCAATACAGAACATCTTGGATATTCAATTTAGAATTGTGCTGTATAATGTATGGCAGATACAAAACAAATATTCATTTACTAAGAAATAATTTTTCTTTGTAATATACATTTAAACATGTAGTATTAAAAAGAAACATTTTCTGTCGGTTCACTTTTCTAATACCCTTTTTAAATTGATATCTAGTCCTTCTTGTTACCAGGTCAAAAGTGTGTGAGAATTGTCCAAAGTTTTTATTGATAAATTTAAGCTTTCAATTTGCTTGGATTGATTTTTTTTTTTTAATATTACAAATTTTAATGCAGATTTTTAAATTTATGAACGTTTTCCTCCCACCTATAGCCTTGGTCTTTTCAAGACTAAGGTCAATAGGCATCTCCTGTCTTTGCGATAATCGTCTTTCGTTCTTGTTAGCTCTTTACATCAAGTGGCTTCATGCCTTGTCTGGAGCAATTACCATTAAACAAAAAAGAAACAGATCAGAGATGTTTCAGAATCCTAATTCATATGATATTCTATTCATTGAAGGTTGTTTTGTTTCGAAAAAGATAGTTTCCAAAATTTGCTTTTGTTTGTTTTTCAATTGGTTTTACAAAGTATTTCAATATTATCATCCAAGATCTGCTTTAGATTCGCAAGGTTATTGTATTTTTGAATGAAATGCTGCTTCAGATGAATAACAAGAAAGTCTATGAGAGAGAGTTTTGGAGTTGGGAATTCTATATTGTCTGATTTTCAGAGATCCCATCTAAAATTGGATAATTAAATTGGCATATGGTCAAGTTATTGTGTCACTTTCATTAATACTCTTGAGAAAGGTATGAATCCAGCTTTTCTCCTATAGGTAGACTAGAACCTCAGGATAGCAACTAGTATGAAAGAAGAAAAACTCAGAACAAAAAAATGAGGCTAGTATTGTGGTAAACATTTGAACTTTTCTTAATTGTCAACATTTTCAAAACGTCTGTGTTGCACTGTGAAGTCCTCATGAGACATTAAAGACGTGAACTCATTCAGTGGCACAGGCGAACTCACCAGAAAAGAACACTTGCGTTGAACCCTCTCGACTTCAATGACGTTTAATCCCGCTTCCTGGTTTAAATGTAATTTAATTTCATGATTGTCTGTAGTGATACCCGGTGGCCGCGTGGATACAAGTGTAGTCTCGAGATTCTAGGCTGAGTCTAAGAACTGCGTTCGAAATTGTGTGACCGCCTGAAACCACCATCTCCTGCACTGATGAGGGCGTAATTCCAAATGTTTCCGGAAATCCGAAGGTATTGATAGAAGATCAAACTAATGTATAGTGTTCATTGAAATAAAAGAATATATATGCTCTTATACACTTAATTGAGCACTCTGATTATTTCTCCGAAACTAAAACATTAAATTACACTATATATCTATATAGAAACTTTTCATTGTTCTGACTACCTATATAAGAACCAAGTTCATTGTTGTAACCTCCTGTTACTCGACCGAGGAGTGTTGTAAACATGAAACTCAAATCATTGGGTGGGTTTATTAGAGGCATCAATTTTTTTAATTCATTACCAGCTCTATCTTTTTGACATTGAGCTCTCTTTTGCTCGTCATCCTTTGTCAGACTATATTTTTTGAATGGGTGCTACAAGCCAGGATTGAAACTCGACAGTTAGTGGTTCTAACCATAAATATTCCCCAAATTTCAGTTTCTATGGGTAATTTAAAGGGTTTTTAGGGGACATAATATAAATACAACATCCCTTTTGAAAATTCAAATATCCCTTTTGAAAATTCAAATATATCAGATATGCATTGAATTTTATTCATAGTCATTAGACAGCAATTAAGCAAGATTCCCTGAATTTTAATTTCTTCTTAAGACCCTTAAGCTGAAGCCTTAAATTTTAGACATTTTCTAGAATCAAAATCATGTAATGGATTTTGATCAAAATTGATATAAGATTTTGTAGCATATGTTGATTTTAATCTTTATAAGGACAGAAAACGTGTGCAAAACTATTCTGTTCAGGGAATTAATTTTACCCATCCTGAGACGAGTAGCCTATTATATGCGTATATTTGTTCTTACACCCAGGGTCATATTAGTAGGTACAATAATTTATTTGTATAAATATTTTTCTTTGATATATATTAACAAAAGTGTTAAGTGTTATGGGCATCATAATGTATGTTATTATACAACTCTTCCTTTTTAAGAAATGTGTTGTGTGATTATATATATATATATATATATATATATATATATATATATATATATAAAGGGTTAAATCATTCGTAAGGTTATTTGAAGAGTTTAGAATACCAAGTAATGTTATAAAATTGTTTTTTTATATTTACTAAATGAATAAAATCATTTATTTAAATACATATCTGAGACTTTCGGTGTTAAACCACTTTTTTCATATATATATATATATATATATATATATATATATATATGTGTGTGTGTGTGATTTTGACTTAGGTATCTTATTTTTTTATGTATCTCACTTATTTTTTTAATAAATATGTCAGATGATTTAGTCACAAAATATTAATATACTTAATATATTTGACACATATATTAAATTTATATGGGTATCCTAAGTATGTTTTTAATAAATGTCCTGTACACCAGTAATATAAGTATCCTATTTTTTTAAATATCACAATTTGTTGTTGGTTTTTAATTGATCTGTCAAAGATATTCATAACACAAGTATGATATTAATATTCGTATCCTAATGTATTTCATGTAACATCTCCCTTTCTAAGAATTTATTTTTTAACAAATATGTTATGATGTTGTTGGTACCTTGATTTATTCAATATAAAATATATATATTTTTTAATTAAGAGTTATATATATTCTTAAAGGCAATATGATACCATAATTCTCTTGATATTTTTTTTATGTTCAAAGTTGAAACAGTCTTTAAGATCATCAGTCAGAAAAGATAATTTTGTAGAGTTTTTCCCCTTCCCATTTAATGATTCAAATAAAACTGCTTTGTTTTGTACAGGAAATCTTTCGTATCTTTCTATGATAACATTATTAAAGGAATTGAATTTTCTATGAGTAAAAAGATAAGTTCTCAATTTAAAATAATGAAATATATCTTTAAAAAATACATAGCTTTTAAATATAACTAAACCATTCCAAAATTATATTTTTGAAATATCAGTTTAAATTCTCAGAAATTTTTATTTCTCAAGACGACAAACTCTAGCACCTAATTCCTACTTAAAATATTTCTATGAAAAAAAGTGAGTTCTTTGATACAAGAAAAGTAATATTCTCCTTTAGTTTTAGGGGCATACTTTCCTTTAATTCAAGCTAGAAATAACTTTCTATCTATCAGTTTAAAGCATACAAAATCGCTTTAGAATTTAGAAAGAACACGAAGTAAACACATACCGGACACTTTTTTTTTTTTTTAATATTGATACTAGATAAAAATGGCCGACTTGTTTACTATACTGTGACCCTTCAAATTTCGATAGTAATTTTTCAGCTTTAAACTGGCAAATAAAAATAACTTCTGGCTTGGGTCTAAAAGCGATGGTCAAGTATTATTGTCCAATTGTTCTCAGAAATCAGATGAAAACGTTATTTTCGTTTTCACCTGCACCTCTCGTCTCAAAGAAACGAAAAATTGAGTTTACTGCAATATGTAGTTTTTTCCAGAACATGAATTGTCATTTGCAATAAGTCAATACGTAGTTACTTCCCTTAAATAGATGAGATTTTTACTTGCTTATAAAGCTTGTCTTCAGTAGTAACTGTATTTTTACATAGCTTTTATTAGGAAAAAAATGTTGCTATACACAAAATGTAACGTATCGTAACTTTACTATACTTTTCATTTTAAAATGGTGCATAAGATTTCGAAATTAAAAAAAAATTAACTTGAGGAATTTGAATTCAATCGATGATGATTCATTAAATTCATGAAGCCAAAAACAATCTTCTTTATCTGAATGATTTATCATCTTTAACTTTATAGAAAGGATAAGCAAAACGACGACATGATTTTTCTAAATTAAAATTAACATTTAAATTTCTAGCCAATTTTTCTTGCAAAATACATGTCTTCAGCAAATTAAATATTGGTTTAAACTTTTGCTAAATAAATGTTTGTCACAAAAGCAAAGCTAAATACACGTCAATATGCACTAATGCCAACTCGCTCGTGTCAATCAGTGAACCAACATAATATGACAATTGATATGCGTTTAGACAAAATACTGTTGTTTTTTTTTATTATTCTTGAATTTTGTGAAAAAAACGTTGGTTTTATTTTTTATTTTTTGCCATTATCATCTACACATACTGTCATATCTTAAAGTTGAAAAATGTCTGAATGTTAATTTGTATTTTGTTTAATTTAATTTAAAATATTCATTAGATTTAGGTTCAAAACAAGCCCATTACAATCAATAGTAACATTTAATAAAATTTATTCAGGATGACTTGTCTTAAAATTCATCATGAAAGCATTACATATGACTTGGACTGTCCATTTAATCTGAGCATTTAGCAATGAAAATGCTATTTCAAACTTAATAGACATGGTTTTCTAAATAAAAAAGATTATTAGGTATTTTATTGACCTCCTCTCCAAGAAGTTAGACACAAGGTCAGGTGTGGGTTTTTCATGAAAATGTTTCTGTGGAACGAACTGGATTCGAACCCGGCACACACAGATCCTCAGTCCACGTCATTAACCACTTAGCCATTGTGCCATCCCAAAGGTTATTAGGTATGATTGACAGGGTTTAGCCACAGGATAAGCTGTGACCCCATATATACAGGAAGTGGTTCTGATTGGTTAGTTTAGTCATGTGACATAGATAGGATTTAAAGTTAAAATAATCAATTCTTGACCATATCTTAGTGAGAAAACCTTTTATGTAAAATATAGATAGATAAGGGCACTGAGATACTCCATGGAGATCGTCCATCCAGAAGCAACTCTTGGTTAAGGAAATAAATACTAATATTTTTTTTTTAACCTTTGCATGTATGGATCTATCATATGTGGTTGATCATTTACAGTAATTCAACTTTATTATCTTGAATAAATTGAAACCCAGCAGGTAGTTGTCATTTCATTTTCTATTCCTCTATATTAATTAGTAAACACGTTAAAGAGACTAATCAAAATTGAGATATAGCAGAGATTGAAATCGACTTTGAAATCTAGGGGGGGGGGTGATCTCTACAGACCCTTGATCACAGAAGAGACGTTGTTAGTCTTTCTCTATTCTATCGTTATTTCCATGAAAAGTGCTCAACTGAGCTTCAATCTCTGGTTCCTTCTTGTAAAAACATTCACAGTAAGAACTCGTCTCCCTATCACTACTGCAAAGAACTTTTTTCTTCCTCCGTCTGTCTAACATCAAGTGGAATTTCCATAAACAGAGTTTCTTTCCAAGAACTCCCCATCTGTAACACGTTGCCACAAGATTGCTTCCCTGGGTGTCATCTTCAAATCTAGTGTCATTAAACACTTGTCATAATTCATCAAATTTTATTTATTCCATCCATTATTTTCAATCCTCTCATAATATTCATCATCATTTAACTGTCGATCTATCCAGCTCATTAACCCTTATACTCGAGTGGCTTTTAGCCTTGATAAGTGTTGACTCATCAGTAAGAAATAATAATTGCTTTTAGTTTCCTATAATTCTCTGGTTAATAATAACAAAAGAAAAATTATTAAGCTTTCATTTTATATCGTATCCATTCACAAAAAAAGAAAATGATTATCCAGTTACTGTGATGCTAACTTTTTTTTCTTGTCGATTCTTAGCAAAATTCGGTGCTTGTATAATAAAAAGCCGAAAAAAAGTTTTTTTTGTCTTTTAGTGTTGGAGAGGTAAATAAGAGGCAGGTAACTCTTCACAACCGCTCTAGCTTTCGAACAATATTTTTCTAACCCTAACCCTAAACCCTAACCCTTTTATGTCTAATCGACGTTCTCCTTGCACAGTAGCCACATGTGCAACGCCAATTAAGGCCATCAGTTTTGATTACTGGAAAATCTTGCTTAAAATTTGTGGTAAGAGTTACCTGCTCCTTATTTACCTCTCCAACACTAAAAGACAAAAAAAACTTTTTTTCGGTTTTTTATTATACAAGCACCCAAAATTCTTCACAAAAATAGCCAGTTTTATATTATTTGATAGTATTTCGAAAATTTTCTTTCCATATAGTATCAATTTGCAAAGAGAAGCATGATTGACCTAATGGAAACTGTCACAGCTTATGCAATTGGCTATGCCATATTCCAATCCCATAAGATCCATTGTGGTCATTTATACACTAATACTGTTGAGAAAAATATGAGTTGTAAAACGAGTATCAAGGTTAACAGAAAAAATAATAGAAGAAAACACCAACAAGTATAAAGGATAGAAAAGAAGGTTTACTAAACAAAAGATACAAGGTAAAAAGAATAATTTAGCAATCGCTAGGTTGAGCTAGCAAGTCCCATGAGATTTTATTAGTTCTTGTTCTAGGAAAACAGACGATTTCATTATCCACATTTAGGTACTATACTATATGAAACTGCAATTTACCTTTTGCCATGGTTAACATGGCAACTTGTCTTTAATGAATCGTTTACAATAGGTATTGTGTTCTGGCATCAACGGGTTGATTTGCTGCAGAACAGACAAGCCGAAAGTATTAACTCAAGCCATCATATATCTTTTAATATCCTCTAGTAACAAAGTATGAAGGGTGAATACACTTACATTAATTATCTTTTGGGACAGCTCATCTGTAAAAGAGAAATTTATTTAGCTATTTCTAATGCCTTTTTGGGAATCTTATAATTAATGATCTCATTTCAACTTTTACTGGAAACGTTTTTATATATATATATATATATATATATATATATATTATTTAATGCATAAACGTATACTATTATAAGGTCATATAATATAGTGTATAGATTTTCAGTATTTACTTCAACACTGCTCAATATGTGAGTAGAACTTAGTAGTAATGTATGAAAATATATGTTCATACTTTACTATATATATATATATATATATATATATATATATATATATATATATGTCAGTTCATATTATATTCCAATAACCATGGTTTTATTTTATTATTTTTATTTTTTCACATTTCCAAAAAATATCAAATTTCTGTGAGATATATTTTTTTACAGTCTGTTTCATTTGTCTTGTGCCAAACAACATTTTTATGTTAATATCGTCTCTGCAACACTACAAAATCATCAGAAAACTTTCACAAAGAGTAAAAAGTTCTTGGTTTAAAGTGTCTTGAAAAAGCCTACACTATACAGTAGTTCATTTTAGGGTGAAAACAAACAAAAAACAAATAGTATATATATACATATATATATATATATATATATATATATATATATATATATATATATATATATATATATATATATATTTCTATGTACAAGGCAATCTATTAAACTAATGAACGAATCATTATGAATTTTGGAGTATATATTATAAGTAACATGAGCACATTAGTTTTTTTTCATAAATATTAACATTTAGGGGGCACATATAAAGGTTTTTTTATGAACCGATCATTATGAATTTTGGCATATATATTCTCAGTAACACGGTGAATAACATGGGCATATTATTTTTTTGTAAGTTTGACCATTTAGGGGGTGGACCCACTCGAACTTGCACTCTCTCCAAAAAAAACTTTTAAAATAAGTTAAATTCGACAAATTTAATAGAGAAAAGAATTGCTCTACATCAAATTTTGAGTTATATTAAGTAATACATTTTTAAAAGGATCAGTGACTGTGCATGAGCGTCAATAGTATGCATGTGCATGGTAAAATCCTAAACTATTGAACTCATCATTATGAAATATGTATTCTTGGCAACAGATTGAATAACATAGGCACATTATTTATTATTTTTGTAAATTTACCATTTAAGGGGTTTCCTACTAAAACCGTACCATAGCCTCCAAAGAAAGAAAAAACATTAAAATTTCAAATTAATACTATATTTATTGCCTGTACCCATCCTGGGATGGGTATTCTACTAGTATATATATAAAAAATTAATTCAGTCGGATTCTTAAAGTTAGTGATAGATTACAACCTAAATTTTTCGTCTGTGTTATTCACAAAGAAAATTTTAAATTCCAATCGATTTCATCGATTACATACTATATCCGACAGATATTTCTTTCAGTAAGAGACTTTTCCAATTATTCATCATTTATTTTCATCGGATTATCCAATGAAAATACTGCATTTATTACAAATGGAAAATTCAAAATGGCGTCTACAATCGCTGGGTACGTATTTATTCAGATGTTTAAGTTTATTTACATTGACAGAACGTTTTAAGAATTACATTCAAACACTTGTCATGTATAAGTGTACTTATTCACAATTTCTTGACTATTCTCTGCTAAAAATAGTAAAAATGTACGCACAAATAATGTTTGGATTAATTAGTTTAATTATTATGACTGTTCACTTTCACCGCCTGTTTTTACTATTTCCAACAGAGAATAGTCAGATATGTTATAATTATCTTTATTTATACATTCTGTTGTCTTTTTATTCCTAACTAATTAGAAGATCATTTTGAAAGCTGCAAAGTGTCATTACTGTCTTTCACACACAAATGCAATAGCATAAAAATAAAACTTTCAGAATCATATACATGCAATAATAGTCATTATTTCCGTGACCAAGCCAAAAATTCGAAATTGATTTTTATGCATTTAAACTGTCGACTCAAAATTCATATCCAATACTTTCATATATACAGATTACAAGATTACCTTAAGATAGTCAATTATAGTTTTTATTATATCAATTAAATTTAACTGTAAAAAATACATATCCATAATTCATTAAAACAGATTAAAAATGATTCATTAAAAAAAGTTAAAAATGATTCATTAAGAAAGGTTAAAAATGATTCATTAGAAAAGGGTTAAAAATAATTCATTAAAAAAGGTTAAAAAATATTCATTAGAGAAAAGTTAAAAATGATCCATTAAAAATGATTCATTAAAAAAAGGTTAAAATAATTCATTAAAAAAGGTTAAAAATAATTCATTAAAAAAGGTGAAAAATAATTCATTAAAAATGATTCATTAAAAAAGGTTAAAAATAATTCATTAAAAAAGGTTAAAAATAATTCATTAAGAATGATTCATTAAAAAAGGTTAAAAATAATTCATTAAGAATGATTCATTAAAAAAGGTTAAAAATAATTCATTAAGAATGATTCATTAAAAAAGGTTAAAAATAATTCATTAAAAAAGGTTAAAAATTATTCATTAAAAAAGGTTAAAAATGATGCTGTTGACACTTGCTTTTCTTTTGCATATTTTACTTAATAAAAAAAAATTCCTCACAGTAATGTTCCAACTTTACTTACAAAAAAGGTACTTCGCAGCAATGCCCAAACTTATTCATTTAAAAGTTTTTACTAAAATAAATACACGCTGATTATGATACTGTTGGCACTTGCAATTTTTTCATTTTATAACACAAGTATTTAATTGATATGGTTTCAATGATTCAACTTTTGTACGATGATCCAAATAATAAATCTTCATCTAAAAAATTTTGAAACCCAATACCTATTGTAAAGTATTCAGTGTATACGATATGCTATATTTATCATATCTAAGAGGAAACATTGGGTTTATACCTTCCCCAACGATATGAGTGCATAATAGAATGCACATTTTATTGGGTTTGAACTTTGCATAGGCGACACCATAGAATGGGCCGGTATTCATTAGGCCAATCACGTATCCCCTTATTAGTTATGTAAAAGAAAATAGAGGATTGTCTAAAATTGCTTAAAATTAAAATAAGAAACCGAGTAAGAAACAAGGGCATAAGTAGATTCAGAGCATTGTGTAAGGTATTAAAAAAATTAAAGTCTATTAAAATGTATGCACAAGGAAGGTTAGAAAATGGAAAGAAAAATCTATAATGAATACATCTGTTAAAATACGTTTGTAAGTATTTAAATCGACGAAAAATACAAACTTAATAGAGATTGATAGAGCTAGGGTAATGTGAAAAATTATAGGACAAGGAGTGTCTATAATCGTTTCAGATCCATTGAATGAAAATATTTTTTTTTTATTGCTTCAAATCTATTCTATGTAAGAAAAAAAATCCTAAAAATTAATATGTATAAGCCTCTAATAAAACAGTATTCATATTTACCACATTGGAAACAGCAAAAATAGGCTATATCTGAAGACGATATTATTTATTTGATTTCATTAAAACAGCTACCTTGCCATAGTATTTGATGATTTTAGTATTGCAATTCACATCTGAATGTTCATAACCTACCTCATACCACTACTACTAGTCATCCATGTACTGACTATATACATTCCTCAACAATAGCAGCAATACAATAGAGTAAGAAGGAGAGAGAAATTGAGAGAGATAGAAAAGAAAGAAAAAAAATTGCAATCTTTAAAATGTATAAATTTAATTGCATTACATCATACAACAGTAAACTTAATAATGGACAAGCCTAGCAAAGATTTATGCGTTTTTACAAATTCCGGCACAAAAGGCAGCGGCCAAATTTTTGTATGCATGTACGCTGCATACATATAACATCCAGCATATCATACCGTTTTCATATCCATCTGTGTACGTATATGGGAAGATTCTGTTCAGGATTTGGTAGTAAAACAAAGAAGAAAAGATTTGGTTTTATTTTTTATTAAGGAAATATTGACCGATGAATGATGTGCATGTGTGTTTGTGCGTTGTAGAAGAGATAAAGAAAGAAAGAGAGAGATAGGGTGAAAAGAGAGAGAGAAAGAGAGAGAGTAAGAGAGAGAGAAGAATGTCTTTTGGCCTGCATGCATTTTGAGAAGTGCTAGATTTTTCCTAGCAGCTGGACTCTTGTAGAATGACTAGGAAACGTTTTTATCTATTTCCTCCTCATCCTCCTCCTCCTACTACTACTACTACATCTCCCCCTTCTTACTTTACTCATCCTCTTACTCTTTCTCCTACTTCGTCATCTCCGTTATGAAAACAGCAGCCTCTCTCTCCGGACATTCGAGGATACAAACACACAAGACAAAGTTATTGACTGCTCTGTATTGATGTTTGTAGTACCAGCTGCTTGGGAGCCATATCGAGGCATCATGGCAACCATCAGTTGTAGAAAGAGGCTCTACTATAATCATGCTCAAAACGCTAGCCTCAGATAATCATTATATATGCCATTATTAGGGATATATATATACATTTACTAGAGCGAGCAGATCATTCCGATGCACATACCTTTGATTTTTACCCTATTCCTTCCCCCTACAATAAATATATGCATGTAGACATAATGATAAATTTAAAAAAAAAAAAACTCTTTTTTTTTTTTTTTCTACTTTATGCCTTCTCCTGCAACTACCTCCAATTCGTAACCGAAATACGCTTTTGTCTAGCTACACATACATGCATTGAAACGAAAACAATGGTAACCAATTTTACCGATTAGTCAAATATATTACAATACTAGTCAACACAGATGCAAATTAAAAAACCTTATTTTCATCTATTCTCATTATTTCTTTTTTTTTTTTTTTTTTTTTTTTTTGAGAAAATTTTTAAGCTTTTAAAATCTATTTTTAAAATAAAACAATTCCAGGGTTTGTTTTTTTTTTAATACAAATTCACAGAAATTTTTTTTTTTTTTTCTATTTTTATGCATGTCTTCATAGCCTCATATGCATATATACTTTAAATAATGCATATTTGGGCTGGAGAAAATTGTTACACAGAGCATACCTTCAATTTTCGTATTATTTTTCTTGTCTTTGTGTAAGATGTTTACAATCTTGAGTCAAGATAAAAGCACAAACAAGAAAATTTGAGAAGATTTTCATGTCTATTGTTTTCAAAAACACTTACACATGTACATAGATATACATATCTGTACACACATATATTACTGTTTCATTAATATATATATATATATATATATATATATATATATATATATATATAATTACATTATAAAATAATATATTATGTAAATGGTTTTTATTTCAGTATTTATTTCAATCGTACTTAATATATGAGTGGATAATAGTAGTAGTATAAAATATACTTATGGCAAGAGAGCTACACAGACACGTTTGTGTTTCATTTCTAACGTTTCTGTGTAGTTCACTTGCAATAAGTATATTTTTATACTACTACTACAAATATGTATGTATATCTATATACACATATGTTTATATATATGCACGCACATATACTTATCTATATACACATAGCATATATATGTATACTTATGTATCTATATACATATATATATATGCATACTTATATATCCAAATGCATACTTATGTATAAGCATATGTATATTTATGCATCTATATGTGTGTGTGTGTTTATATGCATATATACTTATTTATCAATATGCATATATGTATGTACACATACATATTGCTATATGTATATATGTTTCGATACACACACACACATATATAGTGGTGAGTTTGAATTACCTACTAGACACCATTCTCGAGTGTCTTCGGTTTCTCTGTACAAGGGTTTGTCAGAATAACCTGACATGAGGATACTTCCCTCTACAAGTTAACCCTGACTAAATATTAAAAATAACATAGTATTCGAATCCCAAATAAGATCCCTTCGACATGGCTATACACTGGCTCATACGAGGAATGGTGTGCTTTTTCCAAGTAATGTTACCTCAAGTAACTGCACTTAGCTGGATACTCCACCAGACTAGATGAATTGTTGTCCTGGAATCCGGTAAGATCAAGAGACCACAAGGAAGATATACTATAACATAGTTCACGGGTCAATTGGGGAGAGGAAAATTAATATTCTTAACTTCTTTACTAGCTCAACGTTTGACAGGTAAAGGAGAACATTTATGGAATATTCGAATATCTATGTATCTCATATAGAGATCAAATGTTAGCCCCAGGAAGGGGCCCCTTGATTTCTGAGAACTTCGACTGAAGTAAAATGAAACAAAAAATACACACAATTTAAATGATTAATTAGATTGAAAAAGAACTACATTAACTTAGTTTATTTCATTTACTAACATTATATTTTCTTCTTTGACAAATATCCAATTTGATGTTGATTATGAATCACATGCGTTAACCTATTTTTTCCTGTGTCGTTTTAATCAGTTGATAATTAAAAATAGCTAATGCAAACTGCATCTTATAAGACCAATGAAACAAATATATTTCTCTCATATAAAATGTCTCTTGGTTTTGTGTGTGTGTGTACAAGACCATTCAAAGAGAGAGAGAGAGAGAGAGAGAGAGACGGGGTAGAGGAGAAATGCAAAAGGTTTCATTCTGATATCCAAAAACATTTTCCCTTGAAATGGCTTAGCACAAATTCTCTGACATGAATGCTTAAAGTCCAGTTTATTGATTACTGTCTGTAAGGGCTTCCCAGCCGAATACTGACGATAGTAGCAATTCACAAATCTATAAGGGATGCAAAAGTCCTGCTTGAATGGATACCTGTGGGAAATGAATATCCTGAAATATGTGCAGATGCTCAACAAACCTTTAAATAAATACTTAGTTGATACGGAGACAGAAAGACTAAGAATTACATCCCATCCTAATTTTTTCATTCAATCAGTTGGTTTTTTTAAAAACTATTCTCATTGTGTTGCCTCTTCTTTTCTTTCGATTTATTTCATTTCTTCTTTTTATTTAACCTACATAGTATGCAATTTTGAAAATTGACTCCCATCACTTACTGGGACTTAGACTATTTGTGATAAAAAATAAATAAAATAAAAACAAAAAATAAAATTAATTAAAACATTTTTTTTTATATATAAAAACAATTTGAAAAAATTTTTTTTAAATTTTATTTTTCTTTGTCCCCATGTTTTACCAAGATACCCATGGCAGCATAGATATAGATAAATATAGATAATCAACAATAATTATTTTTTAAAAAATCGTCTAACAAAACTAAGTAAAATTTAGAAATGATATCTAACTATTCTATTTTTCTATTTTTCTATTTTCTTTTTAATTTTGTAGTTCAGATTTATTTTTAAATTATAATTTCGATTTTGATACTGTTAATTTTATTTTGGTATTTAATAAGATATCTAAAAAAATATTTTTTAATATAAATAATTTGTTTGCGATGTAGATACTTTTATATATTTGATAATATGCTCAGGCAATTTCATGTTCGTACGTACGTTATCATCTTCCACCCCTTTTTTAAAAGATGGAATTGCATGATTGCCGAAGATTCAATGCAAAATAAGTAATTTAAAAAAAAAATTCATCTGATGTCACTTTTGTGTCGAATGTGAAACTCGAACTATAATACACTTTCTTGGCCTTTTGGCTAGGATCAATGTGTAGTATCTGTTCTGTCCAAAGAGGGTACAATAATATTGTGGGGTCTGATTTTGCTCTGAACGTCTATAGAATGGAAATATGTCACAAACTCCTACAAGGGTTTTTTGGAGATAGATCCCAATAACCAAATATATTCTGAAACTACATTAACCAAAGTACTTAGATAAGTATGTTTCAGTGTGAACAAAGGTAGTTCAATAATATTGTGGGGGTCTGCATTTGCGCCGGACGTCTATAGAAAAATGGAAATATGTCCTACTCTCCTACAAGTGTTTTGGAGATAGACACCCATGAATTCGGCAGCAATATACAACAGATGGAAGATACAATTGTGGAATTTCCACGGGTCACACTAGTTTTATATATTTGATTAGTTTTCAATTATTATTCATAGAAAATGCAAAAATAGTTTTATTACAGATTGTTCCTTTTAAATCTATATTCAATTTTGAACATTCATATTTAAAAAAATATCAAAATAATTTTAACCTTTATTTTAGTAAACATAATTTGATACAGTAAGTACATGCTAATTTTTAATGATTATCTAAAAAAAAGAATCCTTTATTTTAGTAAGCATAATTTGATACAGTAAGTACATGCTAATTTTTAATGATTAACTAAAAAAAGAATCCTTTATTTTAGTAAGCATAATTTGATACAGTAAGTACATGCTAATTTTTAATGATTAACTAAAAAAAGAATCCTTTATTTTAGTAAGCATAATTTGATACAGTAAGTACATGCTAATTTTTAATGATTAACTAAAAAAAGAATCCTTTATTTTAGTAAGCATAATTTGATACAGTAAGTACATGCTAATTTTTAATGATTAACTAAAAAAAGAATCCTTTATTTTAGTAAGCATAATTTGATACAGTAAGTACATGCTAATTTTTAATGATTAACTAAAAAAAGAATCCTTTATTTTAGTAAGCATAATTTGATACAGTAAGTACATGCTAATTTTTAATGATTAACTAAAAAAAGAATCCTTTATTTTAGTAAGCATAATTTGATACAGTAAGTACATGCTAATTTTTAATGATTATCTAAAAAAAGAATCCTTTATTTTAGTAAGCATAATTTGATACAGTAAGTACATGCTAATTTTTAATGATTATCTAAAAAAAGAGTCCTTTATTTTAGTAAGCATAATTTGATACAGTAAGTACATGCTAATTTTTAATGATTATCTAAGAAAAGAATCCTTTATTTTAGTAAGCATAATTTGATACAGTAAGTACATGCTAATTTTTAATGATTATCTAAGAAAAGAATCCTTTATTTTAGTAAGCATAATTTGATACAGTAAGTACATGCTAATTTTTAATGATTATCTAAGAAAAGAATCCTTTATTTTAGTAAGCATAATTTGATACAGTAAGTACATGCTAATTTTTAATGATTATCTAAGAAAAGAATCCTTTATTTTAGTAAGCATAATTTGATATAGTAAGTACATGCTAATTTTTAATGATTATCTAAGAAAAGAATCCTTTATTTTAGTAAGCATAATTTGATACAGTAAGTACATGCTAATTTTTAATGATTATCTAAGAAAAGAATCCTTTATTTTAGTAAGCATAATTTGATACAGTAAGTACATGCTAATTTTTAATGATTATCTAAAAAAAGAATCCTTTATTTTAGTAAGCATAATTTGATACAGTAAGTACATGCTAATTTTTAATGATTATCTAAAAAAAGAATCCTTTATTTTAGTAAGCATAATTTGATACAGTAAGTACATGCTAATTTTTAATGATTATCTAAGAAAAGAATCCTTTATTTTAGTAAGCATAATTTGATACAGTAAGTACATGCTAATTTTTAATGATTAACTAAAAAAAGAATCCTTTATTTCAGTAAGCATAATTTGATACAGTAAGTACATGCTAATTTTTAATGATTATCTAAAAAAAGAAATATGGGCAAAAAATGTTCCTTTTTACCAGTGATAATTTTAAATAATTTGATACAATTAGTGTATGTTAATTTTCAATAAATATATTCTAAAAAGGAAAAAATATTCTTCACAAATGTTTTTCTATTTAAGATAGATAGAATATACAGACTGTATCAGATTAAGTTTTTAACAGATACTTAAAAATAGTAAAATAGTTTAGACAATTCATCCAATATCTAAACTTAAGTCGAACCCAAATAGTAATCTATCAGACATATCGCTAATTGATTATGACTAGCCAATTGGTTTTCATCTTTCTTTCTACCATGTTCTTTGTAAGAAAAATGTATTTCACTTAGGTTTTTTTGTAAAGAATATTTATTCCAGCTTGGAGGATTCTTACAATCGACACAAATTTAAATAATGATTTAAAAAGCTGCGTTATGATTTCTTTCTTTTTCCTAAGAATAATTCCAATAATGTAAGGGAGATAACTCATAAATTTTCACTTCAATGTTAAAAAGAGTGTTATATGCTGAACCATTTCCTCATCTCTATACTAGTACAATTATGTTACTACGTTCGCGTGTTTCTAATTTTTATTGAAATAAACAAAAAATAAAAAAATTGTAATTTTTTTCTGTGTATAACTTTAAATATGTGCAAAGAAAAAAAATTTAGACTAAAATTATATTACTGAACGACGGACAGGCACAGCTAGGGTGTGTATTTTAGCTGTTACAACCCGGCATTGCCCGGAAGTATTTGTACTTTGACTTTTGTTTCACAATCAAAATAATATTAATTATAAATCTATCTGTAAGGCAGACAGACAAAAGTAATCGAAACAAAAATATACAAAGTCGGTAAAAATAAATTGATGATATTGTTCCCTTATTTTTGCTTTCTCTTCAAACAGAAAAAAACTAAATCTGATTTGAAATGACACAAAAAAAGTTTCTGCCATTTTTTTGTTTTCGTCTTCATGCAGAGAAAGGAAGTAAACATTATTTGAATAAACTAAAAAGAAAGTATGCATTGCTAACATTTTTTGTTGTAAGAAATAAAAAAAAAGGGGAAAAATTATTTGTTACTGTGAATATTATTATTTTGAAACAGACTAAAAGAATTAACATTATTAAAATTAAAATAAAATCGCTGAGCCGATTCGAACATATGGGTGAAGACCTTAATAGATTTGTAGTCCATCTCCTTAATCACAACGCCCATGAATTTCATTGAACTGAAGATCACCTATAATGTTGACGTTGCTGGCATAGAAAATGTTTAATGTCGTCAACTACGAATGCCGATTGTAGAGCATAGAAAATCTTACATACATCTGCTGTGACGAACAATATTGGAACCATTTAAATTGTCCAATAGAAAGTAATGTATTATTTATCTAAGAAATCGCTAAGCAAAAGAAACAGTGAATAACAAATTAGGATAAAAACGTAATTATGAGAAATAAATAGGTTAATATTTATTGTAAAAAATGTAATAGTTAATCTGAAATCGAAAACAGGTAGATAAATATAGAAATTTACGTTTATTAATTTCGTAAGTGTCTGGTAACAAAGAGAAGAAAGCAGTCAGCAACCTGTTTTATTTATAAACTGAATTGTATTAAAAATGATTGATGTTAATGTAACACTATCTTGAAAATAAAAATAATTGTATACTGTAACGTTTTGGTATGTAATCAATAAATAAAAATGTGTATTGGATATTTTTTTGCATATTTAGAATGTTCGTGAATGTCAGTTGGTTACAAATTAACTTATGTTTGTTGTAAAAATAATAAATTTAGGAACTGTTCTAATATCTGCAAATATTTTATGTTTGTATTTCGACAAATATTTGCCTAGTATTAAGATAGGGCAGTAGTGTTAAGAAATAGATAAGTTAATATATACTTAAAAAAGCTGTAATTGTTTATCTGAAGTCGGACACAGGTAGAGAAATGTAGAACAGTTTTTGATTGTTTTCTTACGCGGCTGATGTTGTTTAGATAATAAATAAATAAATAAAAACTTCAGAGCTTGAATATTTTTTTATGAAAAATTACATATTTAGTGTAAAAGAACATACTGTAATCCTAGTGTGCTGGCTTTCCACGCCTGACCTTGTGTCTAACCTCCTGCAAAGGAGGTAACTAAACATACTGTTAGGATGAAAGGAAGAAAGCGCTAGTTAAAATCAAATAGCAATTTGTCAGATGCGTTGCTAACATTTATTTAATTCTAACTTCGAAAATCCAACAGACTTAATTTTATATATTATATAAATCCTTCATTTAGTCTCAAAAGACAATAAATATCCAAAACATCTCACTGAACAACTCCTCGTTTAGGATGCCCCCTATAAATCTGTCCCTTTATTCACAGTAGCCCTTTACGTATCAGTGGCAATATGCCTTGTTTGGGGTGAATTAAAGTTTTTTTTAAAATGTTTCAGTGCAGTTGAATTGTTGGTAGGTTGAGAAAGGGTAACCAGTTAATGTACAAAAAGTGTAAACGCATGTAGATGGTTGAGAATTCAGATGTGGAGAAAGTATATTTGAATGGTGAAGCTATTGAGGTTGTCGAGAAGCTTTGTTACCGTGATGATACCATTGGAGCAAAGGGTGGAGCAGGTGCTAGTGTGGTTGCAAGAGTTAACAGAGGATGGAGTAAGTTCAGGAAACTTCTGCCATTACTAACCAGCAAAGCGTCACCACTGTTGACCATGGGAAGAGTCTATCAGGCATGTGTATGCAGTGATAATCTATGGAAGTAAGACCTGGCCATTGAGGGTTGAGGATATGCGTTGCATGGAGAGAAATGATATGAGAATGATATGATGGATGTGTAATGTGAGTCTTACAACCAGGATTAGATCTGATGACCTCAAAGGAAGGTTAAATCTGGACAGTATAGGAAGATGTATGCAGAAAAGGAGACTTCGATGGTACAGCCAGGTTGAAGAAATGGATGAGCATTCTTGGGTTTAATAGATGTAGAACAGTTGAGGTAACAGGTTCAGTTCACCTGGGAAAGCCAAAGAAAACATGGGAGGAAGTGATAAGAATGGACTTGAGAGAAAGAGAAGTAAATAAAGCCGTACAATGCATGCAAGTATGTAAAACAGACGTTAAACCGATCATGATGATGAGAGAATGGTTGACCCAATGTTTTTCTTGCTATAAACACTCCTCAGGATACGGTGATTGAAAATTGGTTATAGAAATGGGTTATAGATGCAGAATTGGTTATAGAAATGGGTTATAGATGCAGAATTGGTTATAGAAATGGGTTATAGATGCAAAATTGGTTATAGAAATGGGTTATAGATTCAGAATTGGTTATAGAAATGGGTTATAGATTCAGAATTGGTTATAGAAATGGGTTATAGATGCAGAATTGGTTATAGAAATGGGTTATAGATTCAGAATTGGTTATAGAAATGGGTTATAGATGCAGAATTGGTTATAGAAATGGGTTATAGATGCAGAATTGGTTATAGAAATGGGTTATAGATGCAGAATTGGTTATAGAAATGGGTTATAGATTCAGAATTGGTTATAGAAATGGGTTATAGATGCAGAATTGGTTATAGAAATGGGTTATAGATTCAGAATTGGTTATAGAAATGGGTTATAGATGCAGAATTGGTTATAGAAATGGGTTATAAATTCAGAATTGGTTATAGAAATGGGTTATAGATGCAGAATTGGTTATAGAAATGGGTTATAGATTCAGAATTGGTTATAGAAATAGGTTATAGATGCAGAATTGGTTATAGAAATGGGTTATAGATTCAGAATTGGTTATAGAAATGGGTTATAGATGCAGAATTGGTTATAGAAATGGGTTATAGATGCAGAATTGGTTATAGAAATGGGTTATAGATGCAGAATTGGTTATAGAAATGGGTTATAGATGCAGAATTGGTTATAGAAATGGGTTATAGATTCAGAATTGGTTATAGAAATGGGTTATAGATGCAGAATTGGTTATAGAAATGGGTTATAGATGCAGAATTGGTTATAGAAATGGGTTATAGATTCAGAATTGGTTATAGAAATGGGTTATAGATGCAGAATTGGTTATAGAAATGGGTTATAGATGCAGAATTGGTTATAGAAATGGGTTATAGATTCAGAATTGGTTATAGAAATGGGTTATAGATTCAGAATTGGTTATAGAAATGGGTTATAGATTCAGAATTGGTTATAGAAATGGGTTATAGATGCAGAATTGGTTATAGGAATGGGTTATAGATTCAGAATTGGTTATAGAAATGGGTTATAGATTCAGAATTGGTTATAGAAATGGGTTATAGATGCAGAATTGGTTATAGAAATGGGTTATAGATTCAGAATTGGTTATAGAAATGGGTTATAGATGCAGAATTGGTTATAGAAATGGGTTATAGATGCAGAATTGGTTATAGAAATGGGTTATAGATTCAGAATTGGTTATAGAAATGGGTTATAGATGCAGAATTGGTTATAGAAATGGGTTATAGATTCAGAATTGGTTATAGAAATGGGTTATAGATGCAGAATTGGTTATAGAAATGGGTTATAGATGCAGAATTGGTTATAGAAATGGGTTATAGATTCAGAATTGGTTATAGAAATGGGTTATAGATGCAGAATTGGTTATAGAAATGGGTTATAGATTCAGAATTGGTTATAGAAATGGGTTATAGATGCAGAATTGGTTATAGAAATGGGTTATAGATTCAGAATTGGTTATAGAAATGGGTTATAGATGCAGAATTGGTTATAGAAATGGGTTATAGATTCAGAATTGGTTATAGAAATGGGTTATAGATGCAGAATTGGTTATAGAAATGGGTTATAGATTCAGAATTGGTTATAGAAATGGGTTATAGATTCAGAATTGGTTATAGAAATGGGTTATAGATGCAGAATTGGTTATAGAAATGGGTTATAGATGCAGAATTGGTTATAGAAATGGGTTATAGATGCAGAATTGGTTATAGAAATGGGTTATAGATGCAGAATTGGTTATAGAAATGGGTTATAGATGCAGAAATGGGTTATAGAAATGGGTTATAGATGCAGAATTGGTTATAGAAATGGGTTATAGATTTAGAATTGGTTATGGAAATGGGGTTATAGATTCAGAATTGGTTATGGAAATGGGTTATAGATTCAGAATTTGTTATAGATTTAGAATTGGTTATAGAAATGGGTTATAGGTCTGCATTGGATGGAGTAAACGTGAAAAGCAGCCAATTTTAGTATTATATATAGAGAGATTTGAATACCTTGTCATGAGATTATAGTTAACAAGTGGCCTGTTGTTGATCATTGCTACTGTGTACTGAATTCAATACCCCCCCCCCTTTGAAATGACCCATATAGCTGGCCTTCTGCCAAATCAGAACAGTGGTTAATGATTCTATAATAATGGTGAGAACTAATCTGCAACAAAAAGGGTTTTACGTTAAAATAAAACATTTTATTTTTTTACCTCTAATTTAATGTATTATAAGAGAGATACAATTAATAATGGTTGATTAAGACGTGTATAATCAATGATCTTGAAAGTTATATTTAATTTAAACAGAACGGTCTAATCTTACTGAATCAGATTATATAAGTGTCAGTGTCAAATAATTTGTCATTAAGTATATGAACTCACAGCTGAATAGTGACAACAAAGGAACTAGTGCGTGTGTTTGTTTGGTGCATGTGCAACCAGATTTAAACCACGTCATTTCTCCGTCTTAATAACATGAGTTTAAACTATCTTCACTCCTTTTACATCATTTAAATAGCAAAATGATGTTTGTTCTCTCTCTCTCTCTCTCTAACTTGTCAATCTTTCTGAGGAGGAGAGGAGTGATAGAATGATATGGCAGTAGCAATACTAATAATAATGCACACCCAAAAGGATTTTGTTGTAATGTTGGGAAGACTTACTGTTACTCCTGTTCTGATGAATACTGCCAATTGCTTCTTGATAGTGTAAAAACATAATATAAAAATAGAAAACCCAATCTTTTTGTTTGTCTATATTTTTCGTTGTCTCCTTCACACATATACATATACAACTGAGTAGAGTATGCTGGAGTGTTGGAGAAATTTGCCATAATTTGCATTTTGAGTTAATACCATCTGACGCTTCTTGTTGGAGTTGAAGCACTAAAACGATAGTACTGAAAACGTAACCAACATATTCATTCTTCCTCAACACACATACAACTAAAATAAATAATCTGATACGTTGGGGAGATTTGTTGTCACTTTTCTTTTGGTGAATACTCTTTAGATGTTTCTTGCTGGTATTAAAGCATTAAAATAAAGCTAATAATACACTGCAAAGACACACACAAACAAACAAACATATCCTAGCCATATATATATATATATATATATATATATATATACAACCAAAGGGAGTATGCTGGAGCTTTGAGGATATTTGTTACTCATGTTTTAGTGAACACCAATGGGTTCTTCTTGTTGGTATGAAAATACTAAAAATTATAACATCAAAATACAAGGCAAATGAATTCATTCTCTCTCTCCCTCTCTCTCTCTCTCTCTTTCACACACACACATATGACCAAAAGAAGTATGTTGGAGGATTGGAAAGACTTGCTGTCACTTATCTTCAGGTCAATGCCATCAGCTGCTTATTACTGGCATGAAAACAACTAAAAAAGAAAAAATGCAATATAATCAAAACATACACTATTTCACCCTCTCCCTTTTTCTCATGCACACATACTTGACTAATGAGAGTATGCTGGAGCATTGAAGAGCACGGTTTGTCATTCGTATTCTGGTGAATACCTTTGACCACTTATTGCAAGAACTAAAACAGCAATAGTAGTAGTAGTAGTATAACATGGTTACAAATAGCAGTTTCTTCTTTCTTAATTAAAAAAAAAGATCTAATTTATTTGATAACTAGAGAATATCTTCTTTTTTTGTTGTTGTTTAAATAGCCAAGGAAGGTTGTTTATCGCAACCGATCGACATGAATTTTAAACAGTCCACCAATGTGGATAGTTCAGTCCCCATATATACAATCAATAGTCGGTATCAGTCCCTACATGTGAAATGTTATCTCTTGTATAGTTGTTATAAGCTTCTAATGCCCAACTATAACTCTGCCTCTGACCCCTGCTACTCTCTCCGCTTCTCTGCCGTTAATGCAAGCATATAGCTGCTAGTAGTTCTTAGCTTGTTATTACTTGAAAAAGCAACGTATAGACTCTCCATCATCTAGAAAACCAAATCGTTGGCTTCATTAATAAACAAACATCACATTTTTTAAAATTATTTTAAATAAGCAAGTATCCTTTTAAGAAGGACATATTTTGAATCTATAAATCTCTTTTGAAAAAGACTGGGATTTTCAAGTTTTATTTTAAATCGTCTCTTTTCTTGTTCATTGTTTTATGTACATATCTGTCTCAACCCACCTTACAGAATGGAACCTTTGGCTTATTTCAAAAATACGAATGCAAACGTTGAAAGATACCTAAATATCAATTTACAAACATTGACATTCTCTTATTTCTTTCTTGTTAAATAATTCTTATATAGTTTTTCATTTACACCATGAATTATCTGTTAAAATTTGAAATAGAAATCTGATTGGAAATATATGGTTCAATTTTTCCCTAGATTTTGTTCTTAAAGCAAATTGTTGCATTGATTAGACGGTCCTTATATACAATTATGATCACTTAATAAGATTATCTTCTATATACATAAAACTCTATGTTTGTGTGTTCCTTATAGAAAGAAAGGTTAGAGAATCTACATAAAATCTAAAAAATGTATTCTTATGTAAAATTTACCGGGGAAGACAATGGAAGTGTTCCCGAATCTCTTCTAAGTGCACCCCTAAGGGGGATATGAGGACATAACCCATTAAAACTTCAAATATACATTTTTTATGAAATTTTAATCATATGTATAACTTTTCTGGGGAAGACAATGGAAGTGGTCCCGAATCTCTAAATGCCCTCCTAACTTAAGGGAGCTATGATAGCCGGGGAAGACAATGGAAGTGGTCCCGAATCTCCTCTATGGGCTGAATATCTATTCCCCCCCCCCCCTGTAAGTGACTCATTGGGGCAGAACCCCTTTCAAACTTCAAATACGTAATTCAGAGAGTTTTACATTTCAGCTTCTCTCGACTATATTAGGGGGATGAAACGGGAGGAGGGAAAGGGGGCCAGTAAAAACAAATTAAGTAATATACTGTTATGAGCATATTGAAAAAGTACATAGTAGTGATCCTCATTTAATCCCGAGCAACGTCGCGTCTTCCTGCTAGTGTATAATCAAACTATATGAATGTATTGAAAACTATTGTAATAGATACTGCTCAATACATTAGTAGTGCTTGCAAAATTAAATCTTTGGTTCATTTTTAAAATAACTAATAAAGAAAATGTAAAAATGTAATAAAATAATTTATATATTTTCATGAAGTAATTGTTATATATTTTGACTATTTCCACCATACATTTCCTGTCAACGTTTTTATTTTGTTTTACATATGTATGGATATACACGATTGGTAACATCTCATTAAAATTTTCCCCTATCAAATTGTCCTATTGATTACAAGGTCCCTGTATACAATTAGTAAAACTTTATTTTATATAATGCTATAAAGTGATCATAATATATCTATTAATTGGAGACACTTCTGATGATTAAAGATACCGTGAAACTGCAGTAAAGTGCTAATCTAAGTACATTTCATTATGATTTATTATTGATATACCTCTATCTGATAGGATAGCGAGCCTTTTATTTGTTCTAGATCTGCTGCCTTAATTTAGTCTTGCTCCAATTTTGAGAGCCTTGTTTTCTTGTTTATATATGTTGAGAGAATAACTGGTAAAAGTGAATAACTTCACGGATACGAATAAATCAGATCAAATATGTGTAGCTAATATTTCGTCTTTATTTATTGAAAGACTTTGTCAGAATAAAGTATTTTTTATTTTGTATTGAGACAAAATATTAGCTACACACACGAGTTTGATTTTATTTATTTGTATCTGTGAGGTTATTCACTTTCTCCACTTATTCTCTCTCTCCAAACACACACACACACACATATTTTTTTTGAGAAGGGGTGATTTATCCCGAAATATCAAAATATTTTTCATCATCCCGGATGCTATTCAAAGTAAGTGGATAAAGATTTACTGAAGCAGTATGTGAAAGATTTATTGAAAAATAAATAGATACATTTTTTTAATAATATATTGTCTTCATTTTTAGTTATCTCCTCTTACACCGTTCTGTTTTTTCCCACATTGCTTACAGCCTTATTAAATACCGATATACTTATTTACCAGCAATGCTTCAAGCAAACTACCGTAGCCATATATATATATATATATATATATATATATATATATATATATAAAATCATGCAAGCACTAAAAAGAGATTTTTAACTTTAGTCATAGAGATTGTAATTTTGTTCTTCAGTAATATAAAATATCAGATAAAAGAATTTTTTTAAGTACACATTTCTCTTGGTTTACCAAATCATATCTTTTAATAATTTGCTCTTATTTTAGATATTAACTATTGGTCAATATTTTAGTTAACATATTTTCTGTTATGACGGTATTATCTACTTGTATATTAACATAATGTTATTATAACTGAATTAAGCAGGTTGAAACTAAAAACAGTAATAATGGGTAAAGTCAGTACGGTCCACAAGAGTCTCTTGTATAGATACATCTGAAAAGTTGTTAGTGATTCTCTATTTATAAAATGATGGAACTTAAGTGTTGTTGTGTGTTTTCATTTAACACCAGTAGTTAGACATGATAATTGGGATATAATATTAAAATTTAAAGGCATACAAAAAAAAATGACTACAATAATAAACAGAATAAAAGATCTCAATTATATAAATAGGTTGGAATGTTTAAATATAACTACTTTACTATAAAGAATAGAAGATGAGGAAGTTGTACACAATATATAAGTTGTACGTGTTAAAAATTACAAGTTTTTTTTTTTTGTTTCATTTTTTTTTACCAAGTTTCCTTACAGAAAAAGTTACCCAATGGTTGTATTAAGTTTGTAAAATATTGTTATGCTCCAGAAAGTAACCAGATCTATCTTGGCAATACAGGAAGTGGAACTGCTAGAACGATTTCGATTGGCCGATACTGAGCATCCTTGTTCTGTCAGGTCATTTAGTTTGCAATGTTTATGTGGTGCTTAGCACAATATCAGATTCGAGGAGACAACATTTTTCTTTTGAGAAATGCTTGGGTTGCTGGTAGAGCGGGTCTGATGATTTAGAACCCAAAACCTGCAGTGAAACCAGTTCATCACTAATGACCAATCTCGGAGTATCTATAAAATGTGTTTTATAATATATATATATATATATATATATATATATATATATAATGAAGGATATAAGTAAATTTAGTAAATAATATGCACTGAATCCGATAGCCACTGTGAAAAGTAAATCAGTCTTATGTGTGTGTATTGTAGTTTCACTTTGCAAATGCAGATTCAAGAAGGGCTTGATAAAAAACCATGATAGTATGACCTTCTGGTCTTCATTATAGATTTTTAATGTGCTACTCTCTGATATTCCTATCACCTGAGTTGTATTATTGGCTATAGCTCAAGGATCTTTAGCAGTGACATAAAGGTCTATAAGTAAGATGCCTTCCTAAGCCTGAAGGCTCATAGGACCGGTGATTAGACTTTGTTATATAGCATCAAGCAGAATTGATGTCATGTGACAGGATACTTGTCTGTCAAGGCGCCTAATCTCAATTAATGAGTGAATTTTTCAATAAAATCGATGTACATTTTTAAGTGTTTCTTATCAAAATAAAGCTATTTAAAGTGTCTGTTAAATATTTTTCCTGATAGAACCATAATCCAATGGATTAAAGTACTTCATATTGAACTTAGAATATATCTAATACCCATTGCATATGGCTTCAAAATGTCTCTGTGATAAATTTAATTTCAATATTTTTGTAGAGGCTTGCATCACATAAATCCCCAGCTGTATGGCAACGGGCTTACTGTTCCACACATTTTCAACGACTCAATCCCTACCACCCCTTTCTTTACTATTTTAGCTTCAATGTTTTTACAAGGGTAGCAAAAGCCTTTGGACTTTTATTGGATTCTACCCTATTGTTACGGATTAGAAAGAAACTTCATAACAGTTCAAGGTTCATATGAAATCAATGTCTCATATAAAGCAACATTGGAAGTATGGATCCATGTAAGCATAATGAAAGCGTTAACGAGTATATGAATGTATCTTATGTAGATTGTTTTTTGTATATGTGACTGTAATAAAGTTATTAAAAAAGAAAAATATTACTAATTAATATTCAGTGTTTGTTTTAAGTTAAAGCAGAAGTCTTGTTGTAAGAAAATGTAAATTATTACATATGTGAGCATTCTAGATTTTACAAGCACTGTAGCTCAAATGTAGGTACCCTACGAAATATTGGAACCCAATGATGTTGGTAACAGTAAGAAGACTTGACACTGAGGGGAGGAGGTATTTCCTCCGACTCTGTCCATCACATTAGTAAACAAACCAGAAGCCAGTAAGCAGACTAAGTATCTAAATGTAAAAAAAAAAAAAGAGGAGAAATGAGATTTTTTTCATTTTCAGAACACAAATCAATAAATGTTGAAAACAAATGCCGAAAGAGAAGTTTTTATGCAGTTTTTATTAACCTATTCCAAGAATTTTAATAGGGAAAAATCTCACTTTACTTTATATATAAGATTAATCGATTATTTATTAAAATAAAAAAAAATCTTATTTAAAGCTATAATTTAATTGCAAAATTAAATTCACCAAAATGCATTTCTGTTTCTCTGTAAACAAGTCAGCCATTCTAATTAAAAAAAAGAAGAAAATGAATTATTTCGTAACCCTTTCAAAATATTTAAGGAATTAGGAAGCATTGAAGCTGTCAAATAGAAACTCATTTCTGACTTAAAAATTATTAAAAGATTGAAAGTTTGGGAAGTTATTTACATTTAATAATTTTATAAATAGAGATGAAAACAACTTTATCTTAACAAAATCAGTCATAGATTTATAACAATTTTGTTTAATTAATAATTTAATGGCCAAACGTTACCCTAATAATTAAATTTAACTTTCAAAATCCTATTTTAAAAATATAATTTAGTAAAAGAAAAAAAAAGCGAGATAGTTAAAAAAAAGAAAGAAAAAAAAGGGCAATGCAAAAACGAAAGAAAAAATGCTCCTGGGCAATGCCGAGTAGGTACAGCTAGTTAGTTATCTATGTGCTAATAGTCTTGTTCCTATATTAGCATGACCATTAATCAACTGTTGCTCCCTGTTTTAAATCATTGATACACCCCAGATGCAAAGATGTCTGATGTCGCTAAAGTTTTTATTTTTATTTTCAAACCTAATATTTCAAGGAGTTAATATCTGTTAGTTTTATAAACATTTTTTTAATCGTTACGTCACAACATAAAATATGCTAAATATATCTTAGAAAAATTTAAAATATTAAGAGAAAAATGTTTGATCTCTCTTCAGTAAAATAGCAAGGCGCGTCCATAATAAGTTGGCGATGACGAAAAAAACGAAAAGAAAAGAAAGAAAAAAAGGACAAGGTAGACACAGATGGTAAGAAAATGATAATACTGTGTAATTTACACATGCCCAACAAATTGTTATAATCATTTCTTATTAGGAGTTCTCACATGAGTCATTACCAGTGATCGTTCACTGGTATAAAATAGGTGGTGTTCCTTGGAGTCTGAGTTACAACAAGTCTCCTCAGATTTCTAGTGCTCTCTGCTTCTTTTGATCACCATTGTAATTCACTTGGTGTTCTTGTACCAACTATTTCCCATTGAGTTCTTGTTCATACTGGCTAATGGTTTTTTCTGGAATTTAAGTGAAAATAAGCCTCCAGTACCTCTCCATACCCTTCCAGTGGAGGTCTTGATGGTGCTCTTTCTCCTCAGTCTTTTCATCCTCCTTGACCCTTCATGACCAGTTTGTGTGGTATCAATCGAGGCTGGTGCCACCACCATTATTATTATTTTACTCACATACAATTTTCACACGCATCATTATCAGTGATTGCTCACTGACAATAACCGGTGCTGTTCCCTAGAATCTGTATGACAACAAGTCTCCCTAGATTTCTGTCATTCTTCGCCTCTTTCAATAACTGTTGAAAATCATTTTGCGTCATCGAAACAGCCGTTCACCATTGATTTTTTGCTAGCAACGACCATTGCTCCTCTGAGTGGTAATAAGCCTCTTCAAAGTTCCAGCAATCTCTGCTCCAATCTGGTTAGTGTTCCTTCCCCCCGCCTCGGTTTTCCCATCCTCCTTGACCCTTCACGACCATTTTGTGTGGTACACATGCGTGTATGTTTTTGGTGGTGGTCAGTTTATGAGGTTGTGATATCCTTTCTATGTTTTTGTTTTATTTCTACTTCATCTTAGCCGTGACTGGTTAGGGTTTGTAATTTATGTGGGTTGGTTTCTGCATTCAATGGTTTTTCCTTAAGATTTTGGCTCTTTTCATCATTGCTGTCTGTTATAAGGTATCCATCTTCCATTTGATTCCAATTTCTCCTAGTCTTTTTTCCAGGTTTTTCAAAAATTTTCCTACTACTCCTATTTTATTTCTATTTCATCTTACCTGTGACTGGTTAGCGTTTGTAATTTATGTGGGTTGGTTTCTGCATTCAATGGTTTTTCCATAAGATTTTGGTATTATATTGACTCTCTTCGTGTTCCATATTCCTTTCAGTTCTCTAATAAGTTCCATGTATTAGCTTCGTTTTTCTGTCTCATCATTATCATTAATAATAATAATAATAATTATTATTATTATTATTATTATTATTATTATTATTATCATTATTATCCTACAAAACATTCATGTTACTAAAAAAGTAGCAGCAAATGTACTGTTTTAAGCAGTGTGCTAATCCAGTCATTGATTATTTTGTCTTTTACTACTAATTGGTTATTGATTCAATACAATCCTTTCTGAAGCCATCTTGATTCAAAGTACTTTTTCTGGTTTATTCTACCCGGGTTTTATTTTAACAAAAAAAATCCTCTTTTCCCAATAGTATTACTGTGTAAACGACTACAATAACTAGATCGAATAGCATTTAAACTTGGCATAGTAGATTCCTTAGTCTGCAATGGTATCCATTAAGCCGATCGCCCCCCCCCCCCCTCCCTCTCATTGATATTTAGATAACAGTTATTAAAAGATGATAATGAAATCATTTGTTTCCTAGCAGGAGTATGATTCATTAATGAGAAAGATATGCTTTTAGTAATTTTAATGGATATGGAGTGAGAGAAATCTCTGGTGAATTATAACGCTATTTTCATGGTTGCTCTGATAAAAAATGTGTCCTATACTATGTATTATAGTAGATATTATCTCTACGCATATAAATATGTAAATTTGACAATTTGTAAATAAACAAATAATACAGAAATCTATATAGCAATAATGATTGATGCTATCTACAGGAGAAACAAATTTGACTTTGATGATTATCAAGCAAATGAATTTTTTAGCATCATAGTTATCGGATTCTTATATTGATATTAAAAAAAAAAACTTGTGAACTGAATATATTTGTTATTTTTTTTGGTTCATCTATTTATATCTCTGTCTATTTATTTATAATGTTACAGAAGTTCAAATCAACATGGTACTTTAGGTTCCAAGATGGGGGATTGAACCAAAGCAAAAAAATACTGATTTTTTTATGAGTCTTATTTATAAACCGCTCACTGGCTTTCATCAAATATGGTTGACGAAAGCCAGTGAGCGGTTTATAATTAAAACTCAAGAAAACTCAGTATTTTTTTGCCTGGGTCCAATCCCACAGCTTGAAACCTAAGGTACCATGTTGATCTGAACTTCTGTAACATTATGAATAGATATTACACTTTTATTATGAAATAATGGAGCACTCTATTGGAGTTTTTCTATCCAACGAAACCAAGAATTATATCTCTGTGTCTATATTTTTATTGCTACATTTGCTCCCCACTCGTGAGTTGAGCTCTCTTGTAAGGGAATACACAAGTGTCATTTATTGCAAGGTGTAGCTCTTTGAATAAGAATTGAGCCCTTTCGGCAGTCAGTAATGTGAATGTAAAAATATATGAACATTATAGTCTCTATTATTTTGGGGGCTAGCATAATAGCATAGAGGTAATACCTAACTGCTGATCAGTTTCAAATGACCTAGTCAGATTGCAAATCTCAGTGTGAAAGCACTCGCTAGCCACACTGAAGAGCTGTGTTATTACAGATCAGCTGTTTGTGGATTACTCTCTTTCATATATATATATATATATATATAGAAAGTTAGGTATGTGTATATGTTTATATATATTTGCATGTACAGGATTCACTCCTAAACTAATTAAATGATTATTGTGATTTTTGCAACACAGATGTTAGGTGTATGGATCCAAATTTTTAGAACAGAAATAGTAGATTTTAAATCTAAAATAAACATTTGATGGGTCGAGTAGTTTTGATTATTTATATGTTTTGGACTTTTTCCTTCTTTTTAGTGGCTGCCATTTCCACAAGATTCAACTGTTGTACTGTCCATCCTTCTTCAGATGCCTTTTGTAACAGTTGGTAACCTTCTGGAAATTTCGAACTGAACCATATATTTAATCTGCTCTCATTCTGTTCCATGCCTTTTAGATATCTAGTATCAGTTAATCTTTCTCAAGTTACTTGACCAGAGATTGAACTCATAACTTCTGGGTAGAATTCACTGTAGAATTAGGGGTGGGACGTAATAGGTGAAAATTTCAGATTCATGCGAGTAGTATATTTTGTGTTCATTTATACATAAATAACACTAAACAATCAAACATTTTGAAAATTTTGCAAAATTCAGAAGGTACAGGCCAAAAAATAGCCGTTAGGGCTCCACGGGACTCAAAATCAATCATTTTTCGGTGAAAAAGTGGTTTCATGCGACATTGCAGGTCCTAAAACATCCTCAAAAGCTATGAATGGATATAGATGGTTAAATCTGATATAGTACTTTAATTTAGGACCATTTTCAGGCTGTGAAAGGGTTTTCATGAATGTAAAATAGCCAAAAGCTAGTGGCCTGCACCTTCTGAATTTTGCAAAATTTTCAAAATGTTTGATTGTTTAGTGTTATTTATGTATAAATGAACACAAAAAATACTACTCGCATGAATCTGAAATTTTCACCCATTACGTCCCACCCCTCCTAGAATATCTCTAAACCAATGCCTGTGTCGAGTAGACAGAATCTAGGATGATTAGGTGGATTCATAAACCAAATGTCTCATACGTTTTTTTTTTCACCTATACTTATATTGCAGGTTTTATTGATTTGACTGCTTCTCCACGATGGCTGGATGTGACACAAGCTCCAACTTAATGTGGGGTATGGCCATTACTGAATGCCACAAATGTGTTCATGGCCTTTTGATGTTCAGTGATGACCACTGATGAGCAAAAGGAGCATTCATGTTCTATGCAATATGAGTATTAAAAAAATTGTAATTACTTGTTGTTACGATTATTATTTCTAATTATGACATTATTTGCCCTTTGTTTGTTAATTATTAGTTCCTATATTATGTTCATCTCAATACTTGGCATATTTAAGAGGTCACTGTAGCCTAGCATATGCACTGATTCTTTCAGTTTCTCGATCTTTTAGTGTTACTCTATTATTTTACTGGTGATACCAGATCAGGCTGCCCTGTGGCTCCCTGAGACGAAATTCACCTACATTGACGTTTTTTTTTTTTTTTTTTGTTTTTTTGTATAACTTAATTATGTTCTACAAAACCAAAAACAAAAACAACAGCCCCTCTCCCTTTCTCCCTCCCCTTTTTTATTTTATTTTTAGAACTTGAAGCATAAAAACTTTTACTATAATGACCAGATTCGACATTAAATAACCCAAGAAGGGTTGATATGCCGTAAAACAAAACTACCAAACCAAAAACGATGATTAAACATTTGAAGATATAAAGAACTTGAAGCATAAAAACTTTTACTATAATGACCAGATTCGACATTAAATAACCCAAAAAGGGTTGATATGCCGTAAAACAAAACTACCAAACCAAAAACGATGATTAAACATTTGAAGATATAAAGAACTTGAAGCATAAAAACTTTTACTATAATGACCAGATTCGACATTAAATAACCCAAAAAGGGTTGATATGCCGTAAAACAAAACTACCATACCTATTATTTTAATTTCATTCTACATGGGTTAGTGACTACCCTAGGTTGATTATGAAAACAGAGGTCCCAGGCGACTCATGTATGTCACCACCTGCTAATGAAGTCTAATAAGTTTAAGCATCTCCTTTTTTCTACCCATAATCTAGCTCAACCAATTAGAGCCCCTAGCATCTCTCGGCTTCTCTTTTTTATATAACAGTTGCTTAAGTGTGGGACTTTTTTGGTTTTTATATTATTGCGGGATGTATATCAACCTACATGACAAATTAAGTTAATATTCTATGGATGAAAGTGACCAGTGTATCAAGACAGGCATACAAAGTATTCCATTAACACATATTAAATCTTAGATCTGATAACTGCAGAGGAAGATTAAATCTGGACAGTACACGGAGATGTGTGCAGAAAAGGAGACTTCGATGGTATGGCCATGTTGAAAAAATAGAGAAGAATTATTGGATCAGTAGATGTAGAACAGTTGAGGTAGCAGGTTTAGGTCACAGGTGAAGGTGAAGGCCAAAGAAAACATGGGACGAAGTGATAAGAATGGACTTGAGAGAAAGTGGGATAAATAAATATCTGGCCAGAAATAGGTTAATTATGGAAGTCAATTTCTAAAAGCCACCCAATGCATGACAACATGTACAACGGACATTAAATCGAATATGATGATATTAGTTTTGTTCCTCAGGCATCTGGCAACGTATTGGGTATCTTAAACTTGTATTGGTAAGTTTGTTTCTTTGTTTGTTGTTTTTGGAAAGGATGGTTTTATGTTGACCATACTTTCCTGTTTTGTTTTCCAAGCAGGATATGATCACAGGTCATGTGTTATATAAGAGTTCTTCTTCCTCATAGACAAGTTGTCTACCAAAGCTCGAGACGCCAGTCTACCCTACTATTTCCCCAATAAATCTAGAGGAGAGATCAATTCAAACTTTTCATAAGGATATTAGAGTAAAGTTAAGTTTTGGCTGAATTTGAACTCAGTTGATTTTACAGTCTTCATCAATAATCGTTTTGTCACTTGCCTTTGTATACACATGATAGGTTTCAGCTGTTTCTTGTAGGTTCTTTTGAATCACTTCTTGTTCAGTTGAGAGAACATGTCTCTCAACTACGAATTTCTGTCAACCTTCCATGTTTTAATATCGTACCCAGTGAAGTCCTTGACAAATCTGATGTATGTTTCTCTTGACCTCTCACAAAGACTCCTACTTTCAGTGGTTTTCCTAAAAATATGTCCGCTGGTTGACTGTTGTGGTCATGTTAGGTGAATTGTGAGTTTCCACTACATGCTAGTTTGAAACAATCGATGCTTTTTTTGCCTACCATTATTTTGTGACATTTGATGGCAAAATAATTTAGGTGTTTTTTCATCACTTCTGTTAAACAGGTACAACTTAAGGTCTCAGTGGGTGTTTTCTGACATCCACACCTGGTTCAGTCTCCAGAATTATTCATTAAAATGTTAAAAGTTTGCAAAACTAGTTCTTGAAATGTTTACAAAGTTAAAGCTTTCCTTTATTCAACATAGTTTTTCATTTGTATTTTTCGAACTACTGTTCTCATCTTGGATGTTATTCTTACAACGTTTTGGCTGATATAATATCTAACCTTTTTCATGTGTGTGTACGGAATTTCAACCAGAACATGTTATTTAATCCACGAGGGTAGCTTGCTTTTGTTCCATCAGCTATGTTTGGGTAGAACTCTTCAGTAATTCGTAATTGTATTCTTAGTATCGCCCGTACTTAGAATTGAACCTTCAATCTCCAGAAGACTGTCACTTAGAACTGATTATTACTTAGCACTTTTATCTGTTGCGCCATAGTCGCAAGGACCTGTGGCACAACGGATAAAAGTACTAAGTCTAACTTGGTTATTTGAAATTATGAACTAGTGAAGTTTACCTCAAGAAGCATGCATTTCAAAGTATGTAATTTTCTTTTTCTTTCTTTGCTTCAAAATGTTGAACATTATTTTTGTTTCATTTTATAAGTAAATAATCAGATCTCTCAATTTATTCTCTTTTTTTTTAATTCATTTTAGTGCCCTTTTCACAATTGAAAGTTGACAACCATGCCTCTCCAAACAATTCTGTTGCTTTTTAAGATATAGTTTTTTAAAGAGACTAATAGGAATGTTAGGTCACCAGAATTGCCACAGCTTGTGTTACAAGGCCGAAGACAAAAATTGTATAGCATGTTAAAATAATTGGATGGTGTGTAAGTTCTGCCACATCCAGCCTATAGTCAGATGTTGCTCCATCTGATTATGATTTATTCCGATCAATGCCGTACTTTATGAAGATTTGCCAATTTGATGCTTTCGATGAAGTTGAAGAATCTTGTCAAGAATTTTTTATTGAAAACCAAATGAGTGATACTTCGACCAAATCTGAAAGCTTTCAGGCCGTTTGAAGAAGGTTGTGGACAATGATGGTCTTTATTTTGAAGAATAATGGTTGGTTTTGAAATAAATTCTTGCATAATAAATTATTATTTTGATGAACAAACTTTTTCTTCAATCTAATATTTCATAGTTTTCCTTTTCCTAAACTAGTTGCCTTACAAATGCTTTAGTCTACTCAGCATTGATCAAATCTGAAACCTCTACTTCATCAATTAATTCACTTTTTCAGGAATGTTCCTTACCCTGATGTTTGTTTGTGTGTCAAACTCACATGATCATGACCTATTCATGAAAATTGTTATCAGAGATATAGATTTTGATAAGGTAGTCAACATTAAATTTTGGATCCGGATCTAAGAATGTTTTGAAGCATTCTTCAATATTGCAAGCATTTTTCACAATTAAATTTGTATCTATAAAAACACAATATTCAGAGGCATAAAAAGAAGTATGGTAACCCACACCAGTCAGTCCTACACTTCAAGTCGACTGATCAGTCGGACTTTGGCAGATATCTTCTCCTTCACATTTTTTCTTTTCATTTTTGTTTGTTATTTTATTTAGCTACTTTCTTGTGACTTGTCTAATATTTTCTTTTCTATTTTGTAATTTAGGATGTTGAAGAAAATCCTGGAAATGAGACAGCTATGGATCCTGATTCCTTACAAATTCACAAAATTATTTGGTCATGGAACTATACATTTCCTGGAACTGAAGAATAAACCTGTCTGGTAGGTATTAATTCTAGTTCCAAACTAGTTGCCTACAAATTATAAGATCATTCCCTGAACTGATCAAGAAACAGTTTTTTAAAATTCATAAAGATAACTACTTAGATAAATGGAAAGATTAATAACTAAATATATCTGGACTGTTATCAAGTGATGGTACGATTTAAAGTATGTTTCAAGTTAGGGTACAGATATACAACTGATCTTATCCATTTGTCAGTTGCAATTTTCTCAATTTTTTTAACAATTTAAATAATTAACTTCATTTAAATTATATTTATGCTTAAAAATCATAATGTGAGTTAATTAAGTGCATAACTGTATGAGATTATATATATATATATATATATATATATATATATATATATATATATACATATATATATATATATATAGAGAGAGAGAGAGAGATGATAAAACAAAGCTTAATATAGTGGATAGAGCATTAATAATAATGGATTAAATGACTGAATAAAATAAGAAATGAATCAGACTTTATTACATATCAAAGTTCAAGAGCAAGGAGTAATACTGAGTCCTTAAACCATGTAATTGTACTCTGAGGAAAAGATTTTCTTTGAAAATCCATGGTTTAAGGACTCAGTATTACTCCTTGCTCTTGAACTTTGATATATAATAAAATCTGATTAATTTCTTATTTTATTGTCATTCAATCCATTATTTTATATATATATATATATATATGATAGTAATAGAATGGGTAATCCAGCATAATTAAAATAGAAAAGGAAAACTGAAAATTCTTTATTTATTCATCGATGATTCATCTTTTCTGTTAAAAGACTTTTTCAAGATGGCTGACAAGGGAATACATTACATCAGCCATTTTGGAAAAAGGCTTTTAATAGAAAAGACGAAATGTTGATGAACAAATAAATAATTTTGGTGTTCCCTTTACAAATATATATATATATATATATATATGAATGGATAAGGATTTGCCTTGGAGTCAACTAATAGTGACTCGGTTCTAGGATTCAAACAGTTACATACAGCCACACTGATAATTGTTAGTGAACATGAAACATATATGTCTGTGGATAATAAATATTTATTGATAAAGATAAAGATATATATATATATATATGATTCCTAAAATTTATCAAAGATGCAATTGCAGGTAATTTTATTTTAAAAATTAAAAAAAATATTTTTCTCTCTAATATATAGATTTTGGTAACATATTGCATCTTTTTTGTCATGAATGTATTTCCTTGATATTGTCAAAACTGAAAAATGGATACATATTTTTTTTCCAAGTAGACCATAACAAAATGATGAATCACATAGCTGCTTATCTAAATACCAAACACGTCTTCTGAAGACAGCACTCACCATCAACTATTGGCTACACTTTTCTACGAAACATGATGATGGGCTTTCCTTTCTGTCTATGCCCAGTTGCAATCTCATCTCTTTAATCCTTGTTTGCTGTCACCAATAATTGTTTCCTATATATCATCTCTCTCTTTTCTCCTGGAGATTTTTAGTCCGGAGCTTTCCAAGGACTGTTGAATGGTGTTTTCCACAGTTTGCCCAATCCAACCTTATATCCTCTGCAATATCTACTATACTATGGAATCAAACAGGTGTTGATAAATATTAAAAAATTTTGCTGCAAAGTTTTCTGCTTTGTATGGAATTGATGGCAGTGATGCAGTGGTTAATGGTACAGACTCTCTTGGCATGGAATGTTCAAGTTCTGTCAGAGCTATTGTATAACTTTTACTAATATCCTTGGGGAAGGTATGAATCCATATGCCCTCACTCAAGTTATTGGTGAAATACTAGGGTAGACTAGATTTCAAACCTTGGTAGAGCAACTGGTTTAATAGAAGGAAAACTCTGATACAACACCTGTGACCAGGTAGGTATCAGCCATGTGGCACATGGGTCCATGAAAAATCACCACATACCTGGTGGAGAAAGTGGGCTTTGTTCTTCACAATAAAAACTCCATCCAAAACAAATTCATATGTTGTATAATATTTTGAGACACGTTTTGGAATTTTTGAGATGAGGATTGATAATTTGGATTATTCAGACTACTATTCTCATCTTGAATATTATTCTCACACCATTTCGGTTGATGTAACCTCCGACCTTCTTCAGGTGTGTTGTTTCAAACTGGGGAATCTTTCTGTCGAACTCTGAAATCTGTATGGAATCCTTGGGGATAATCCACAAGGACCCATGACACAATGGATAAAAGTGCTAAGTGATAATCAGTTCTAAGTGAACAGTAATTCGAATAATCCAAATAATACATAGTTTCAGACTCATCCTCATGATTGTGAGATTATTTTTTAATATCTCACTGCTGTTGAACAGGACAAATTTGACATTGGAGTTAAAAATGTGCATTTTGTGATTTTGCCAATTTCCCTGATATTCTACAGCAAAATGAAGGCGGCTTTTGTTCTGACAATTTCAACCGTGACTTCTCAGTTGGTATTCGCTTCCTATTAAACACAGTTCATCTGTTTTAACATGCTAAGCCATAAATATATTTCTTTCTTATTTTTGGTGTGATCCCATGTAACATAATTTCTGACCAGCACTTTTTATAGTATCCTCAGTATGATCTAACCAGTCTTTTTAAAATAGTATTCGACATATGTTCTAACCATATTTAAAAAAAAAATAGCATTTTAGATAATGACTAACAAGCACTTTATATACATCCACTTAGTGTAAACACACTACTCTTCCATAAAAAGAATTGAGTACTTTTGGTTATCAGTATAATAAAAATGTAAATAAATGAATAGTTCCATTTTAATAAAATATAATTTCTTCCACTATTAGTAGCAAATTTGATAGCTCAGCCTGTAGAGCATCAGACGACCCCCACTAAGGTCCAAGTTTCGAATCTTGCTACATCTAACATATGTCTGTGGATAACTATATCTTCTTATATATATATATATATATATATATATATATATATATATATATATATATAATGGGAGACAACTATATCTTTTTATATATATATATATATATATATATATATATAAGAAGATATAGTGGCCTCCCATTAGTGCTCTGAAGGCCTCCTATATATATATATATATATATATATATATATATATGCTCTCTTAATGATTAAAATGTTTTTGTAATACAAAACTGGATTCTCGCATGTGTTTACAGGTGTCACAGATAAAATTCTATGATTCCTGATTCTGGCAGCAGCAAGTTGTTGATGATTATTATCCTCCAAGGGAGCTACTGCTTTGTTCACTACCCCTCATGCCCCAATTTATGATATAGAATTCCCATTAGAAAACTCCTCTCTATAAACAAAATCAATCTGTTATTTTGTAATCACCAAAAATCAGATTTATCCAATTTAATGCAATTTTCCGCATTTATCCAATAAATTATATATTGAATACAAGTTTTTTTTTTGTTTTTTTTTCAGATTTAACATCATGACAATTTTCAAAAAAGTGAATTCTGAAATAGAATTTAAGTTTAGATCAGATTAACGCTAATGTTTTCTTTTAATCTTTTACTGCTGTTACATATCTCGAAACAATTTTTTCTGATAACATTTTAAGTAAAGGGACAAAGAAAAAAAACTAAAACTGAGGAGGCCTTCAGAGCACTGCTGAAACCATTTCTCTTGATCTTGAGGCTGAATGCCACGTCACTTAAGATGATCTCTGTTTGCCTTTTTTAACAATTTTGATTGTTTATGCATATAAGCATTGTCTATCCAATTGTGAAGTGAAGCTGAACCTTCAAAAAAATATCAATTCTATGCTTGTTGAGCTGGCTCTGTCCGATACTTCTTCATCATCAGCATATTTGGTTTTAGGTCTGTTTTACATGCTGGTATGCATTGGATGGCTTTTAGAAATTGACTTCCAAAGTGACCTATCTATGTGCAGGTCTTTATCCCGCTTTAGGCCAATTTTAATCACTTCCTCCCACGTTTTCCTTGACCTTCCCTTGTGAACTGAACCTGCTACCTCAGCTGTTCTTCATCAACTAACCCAAGAACTCTGATTCATTCTTTCAACATGGCCTTTTTGATTTGATAATAATAAAATATATATTATTCAGCCAATCAGAACGATTTCTGCTAAACTTAAAAGCTCTCCTTTCTGATGCACTTTTATAAACACAAGCCGGACTTGGCAGGCTACAGTTGTTCTTAACTGAAACCTTAACGTTCATGTAAAAAAGCCATTTATGATCCCATTACTCGTATAATTAAACACACCAGGATTTGCTGACTGGTGGCTCACCAAACCTTAAAACTTCTAAACCACTGTGCACCACATCAAACATTTTTGAGCCAGTCAGTCAGTAATAATATTCCTTCTTCTACCTTCACATCCCATACATAGAACAGATGAATGATCAAAAGACATAATAAATTAATGTTTGGTGTTATTAATTTGGAATTGTATTGTCCTATTTTTTCCTATATATATGCAATAGTTTTGGCGATATTAACAGTAATTGATTAAATGACTGGAAAGTTTTCTTACATTAAACTAACAGTGCTCGCTACCAGGCATAAGCGAGAAGAGAAAAGGGAGGGAGAGGATGGCAGCTCCCCCCCCCTCTCTCTCTCTTTCACATAAATGCATATACACGGACCTCCTCTTGTAATTCTGTCTCCTGCTAGTTGATTTTCATAACGTTTAATTAGGACCTTATTTATGTAAAATTATTTCAGCTGCTTCAAGTGTCGCTAGTAAACAATCCACACGTCACACCCACATAGCAGGGAAGATGGGATTACAGCTTTAAAGACTTTCAGATTTCTGGATAGTCCCGTTACATATTCAATATATCTAATAAGAATGTTTTCACGTATTTAGGTATATTATGTTCCAGAAGTTTTTAGACGAGGAATGATAATTTGGATTATTCGGACTACTGTTCTCATCTGACAGGTTGACGTTTCAATCCTCAGTATGGTCAATACTAAGAATACAATTACGAATTACTTAAGACTTCTACCCGGTCACGGTTGACGGACGAGAGCAAGCTACTCCCCATGAGTTAAATAAAGGGTTCCGTTCGAAATTCAGTACAGATTTCAGAGTTTGACGAGACGCACATGAAGAAGGTCAGAGGTTACATCGACCAAAACGTTGTGAGAATAACATCCAAGATAAGACAAATAGTTTGAAACATTCAAATAATACATATTTAAATATAATTAACAGGAATGCAATGATTGGAAAAATAAACACAAAAAGGAAAGTGTATATTAACCAAGACAACAATGTATATACAATATATTTACAATGAGTAAAGGATTTTTGTGAATGATAAGGTTCCCAAGTTTGTCTCTATACAAGAAAGTTCTTATATACATGTTTATGTAACAGTCAGTATGTGTGTATATAGAATTTGAAGATAGAAGAAGGAATATTCTTACTAAGTGAGGGTCTCCAAACTGTCTGGTGTGGCACACAATGGTTTACAATTTTTAACATTTGGTAGGCCACTGGCCAGCAAAGTCCCATGTATAGAAATGTGTGAGTATTGATTTACTCCTCTCCAGGAGTTAGGCACAAGGACAGTTTTTATCTTACTCCCACAAGCAAGATGCGACCCAAGGTCGAGTCGGGAAAGTGGGGTTTAAAAATTGCCTGGGCAACCCCGTTGGCATTCCCCGGTAGGGGCGCCTCAGACAGTAAGCAATAAACCCACTCCTCCTCAAAGAGAGGAGGCGAAGCCTAGGAGGGTGGACCTCCTAGAACTGCACAGGACAGACCCACAGACCGGCGCAAATCAAGCCCCGAAGGCCAAGACAATACCAGTCTATGGGGTGCAGCATCCATCGGAACAGATACCACACTTTGATCTTAGCCAAAAGGCCAAGAATAATCTGTGTGAGTAGTGGCATCATGAATGCCTTTAACATAACAACTGGGATCTCAGTTTCTGCTTGTTTTTATACTAATGGGCTGAACTAAAGTGGATCAGAAAGAAATGTTTTAGTTTCAGGCAAAATCGTTCCGATTGGTTGAATAATGTATAATTTTATTATTCGATTTCTAAACTAAACCGAAAGTAATGTGTGGAACAATATGCATACAAACTTTCATCTGGGGCCTTGGAAGTTTTACTTCCCTTGTAACTCCTGTTGTCTGATGCCTTTTTTACTTAAGGACCTTCAGTCTCAGTCTTTAAATCACTTGGCTAGTACTGTCACAGACGATGGAATTGGCTATGTCGAGTTCAAATCCTATTAGATCTACTGTGTTCAATCATGTTTTATGCACTTATACTGTTTAGAAAGGTATGAACCCGCAGTTTCCTCCAGACAGGAGTAAAACAGCAACTTATGTTCGTTTAATTGTGTGCAATAGATATTGTTTTGCATCATCATCATTGATCATCATATTCAGTTTAATGTCTATTTTACATGCTGCCATGCATTGAATGACTTTTAGAAATTGACTTCCAAACAAACCTATCTCTCGTCAGGTCTTTATTTATCCCTCTTTCTCTCAAGTGCATTCTTATCACTTCCTCCTATGTTTTCTTTGGCCTTCCCCTTTGAAATACAACCTGCTACCGCAACTGTTCTACATCTACTAACGCAAGAACTATCATCCATTCTTTCAATGTGACCAAACCATCGAAGTCTCCTTTTCTGCACACATCTCCCTATACTGTCCAGATTTAATCTTCTTCTAAAGTCATCAAATCTAAGCCTGGTTTTAAGACTCAAATTACACATCCATCATATCATTCTCATGTCATTTCTGTCCATGTAGCACATGTCGTATATCCTCACTGGCCAGGTTTCATTTCCATACATTATCACACTGCATAGACATGCCTGATATACCCTTCCTTTGGTTAAACTCTGCTGGTTAGTAATGGCAACAGTTCCCTTAACTTACTCCACCCACTCCTCACTTTTGCAATTACTCTAACATCTGCACCATACTGTACTCCAAGGTAACAAAACTTCTAAACAACCTCAATAGCTTTGCCATCCGGATACACTTTCTGCACATCTGAATTCACATCCATCTCCATTCTTACACTTCTTGCAAAAAAACTAGTTTTGAGTTAGACAGTTTGAATGTAGATGGCATCGATTCTGTCTAAAGCCATACATTGTAACGGATTTATTGTTTAAAATAATGAATTTTTAGGCATTATCTATTTAATGAGTTATTATTAGGAATGAATTAACTTAATTCCAAACAATTCACATTTATTAGAATATCATTTCTTTAATGCTAAAAACCAACACCTATTGTAAATGATTCAATGAAGACAGAGCTTTATTTTCCACATGGGAGGGAGTATAAGTTCATACCTTTCCCAATACTATCAGTGACATACATGTTAGAAAAGGCTTCATTTTTTTAATATGAATTAAGAACAAGAACCACCGATTACAGTTCTATTTTATTTTATCATGTTGCATTAAGTGAAACTTTGTTTAAGAAAGATTTATGGAAATTTGTCTTAAAAGATCTTGGATCAAAGTGTAGCCTTTCCTGACCCCATCCTTAGCCCTTCGATCGAGCCATTGTAGATCAAGGGGTGAATCGCAGTTCTTTACAAAGTGCCGAGATATACTCTGAAAGCTTCCACAGTATGGTGACCTTTCACAGGCTAGAAAGGATTTAATTTAAAGAAGGGTTGTGCTTCGGATTCAATTTGAGAGCGCTTGGGATGGTTGATGGAGGAGATCTGCTCTCAATTGAGTTGGCCGCAAGGTTGGGGATATCTCAACAATTCTGAGTACTCTCTGACCTGGCAATTGGGCCAGAATGCATTACCTCTCAATGGCATACATTTTAGTTAAAGCTTAGCAGACATGCCTGATTGTCCACGCTGAAGAAAAAATGACTGAGCATACCTTCTTCAACTGTAATGAATTTTGGTTGTTCTGGAAATATGTCGACGAGGTGAAAACTTGCATCAATTCCAAGCATTTGGTACTTCTGAAAGTTGCATACATGATCTGAAAGTTGCATATGTGATCATCAATGTCGAATAGTGTTTCTTGTGATCCTGACTGTAGCTAGAATGGTGGTATGGATGATGCATCTTAAGGGATTGCATGAGGGGGGGATGAATTTTTTTCTCATCAGGATCTGATTTTATTCTTTAAGCATCAGCTTAAGGTTAAGATTATATGTGATAGGAAAAGATTACACTCGACAAAATTCAATAAAAGATGGGTAAAAGTTGTGAACGTACATACAAAGGTATGAGTATGTGTTCCCTGCCTCAGCATGGCACACACGGTTCTGGGTCATTTTGGAACACAGTTCAATTATGCCTTTTAGCTTGTTAAGTGAGTGAGTCCTTTTTTTCCTTTTTATTTCTTGATAATAGAGATCCTTCAAGATGCCAACTCCCCACTTTTATTTTTGCTCTTGGCCTCCCCAATTTTTTTTTTGGATTTTGGAAGAACAACATCCACTCTTGAACTTCATCCCTATGTAACTATATAATTTAATAATTGTTACTAAATTTCTACTTTTTACATTTTTCATTAAGGAATGTTATATTTATTTCCTTTTCTGGTTTAAAAAATAAAGTTTTTTTTTTAAAGAAAGAATTGAGATTATGTTTTCTATGTTTACATTTCCTTAATAAAAATACTTATGCTGATTAAAAGAAAAGAGGAAATAAAATGTAAGCAATGTTTTTTGTTTTTTTAAATTCTTTTATTTTTTGGAACATTTTATCCTTTATCCCCATGCTGTCAACTGAAAAATGAAAATGTGTTCTATTTAAAAAATTTTTTTTTTGCGTATGTGCGCGTATTTACACATATACACCCTTAAAATATCTAGAAAAAATAAATAAACAAATAAAATATTTTAAACTTTAGACTTGGAGTTCACTTTACTACATAAATATAACGTAAGATAACAACCCACTTCCTGACGATAAAGTATTATTGATCACACAATTATTGGTCACATTATGTAGGCCAGAACGAGTAACCAGTTTTTGTATTTCCAAAATGGCCACCATTTGAGAAGTACAAAAAATAATTCCCTGTTCTGTCCTATGCTATATGGTCAATAACTGAGTGATCATTTTACGTTAATTTTATATAGTAAAAGAACCTCCATATTTTCTTTATTTAGATTTTTTTAAAAGGTTATTCCAGTGTGTTGACATGTAATCACACACACACACACAAATATAGAATCTTATTTTTATGTTTTCGTTGACAGCATAGGGAGGTAAAGGGAACATTTTATCTACTGATCTGTATACTTTTAATGTTCTGAAACTGTTTTCAATTTTTAATTTTATTTCTGAATTTGTTATCATAAAGTTGACTTATAAAAACATGGAAAGAAAATAGAACTGATTTTATTTTAGGTGGTCGCTTAGCTTTGGATAATTTTTTAGTCTGAAAAGATAGTAAAGAAAAATTATTACCTCGACCACTAACCCTAAGTCCAGGGGGGATGCCATTCGGACTTGGGGTTAGTGGTAGAGTAAGTCATTTTTTTTTTTACTATTTCTTTATAAGGAATGAAGCACCAACAACAACAGGGGAACAAATAGCCATTTTGTTTGTCGTGTGTCGAAAGAGAGAGCTTCGAACGAATTTTAATTTTGAAATAAAAAACAAACAAACTTAAAAACAGTTTCAGAACATTAAAAGTATACAGGTTGGTAAAAAAATTAAATTTCAATGCGTTTGGTAAAAGTTATTTGTTATATATATATATATATATATATATATATATATAATTATTTGTATTTATACAGACATGTACAAAAAGCCGCTACACTATCTTAGTTTCTAATAACTATTGATCGATCACATCGACATGCCAGTGTAGCGGCTTTTTGTACATGTCTATATGAATAAAAATAATTATATAAATAGCTCTATTTACTGTTGAGCACTATTTTATAAGCCAGGTTGTAATTCTGTGGATTTTTACTTTACCTGGATTACTATTATCGATTTCTCGGCTGTTAACTATACTAGTGGATTACTTTTTATTATTATTTATTATTTACTATCGTTAATACGAATTGAAGAACGACTGTGAAGAAACGTAAAAGATTGATTTATTTATTTTCTCTTTTTTTTTTTTTTAATATTTTATTCGGTTAAACTAGCTATATATTGGCTGTCTCAACCCGGCCTTGCATGAGTCTTTTTACTTTCATTTTTTTTTTTACCTCTGCTTTTTTTTTTACCAATTGTCTTTTTAATAGAATTTTGAAAGTTAAATTTAATTATTATGATATAATTTGGTCATTGAATTATTAATTAAATCACATTGTTATAAAACTATCACTAATTTTGTTATGGTAATGTTGTTTTAATTTTCTGTTTATAAAATTATTGGATGTAAATAGCTTCCAAAACATTCAATCTTTTAATACGTGAGGATTTGCTAAGGATTTTATAACGATAAACCACTTTCTATTGTTCGGCAGTTTAAATACTTCCAAATTCCCTTCAAATTTCGAAGGGTCACGAAGTAATTTATTAACAGAACATCTATTAACAAAAGATTCAAATGGTTCGCTTGTTTACGAAGAAACGGTATGCATTCTGGTGGATTAAATTACGTTTAAGTGCATTTCATTTTACCCTATTGCATTTCTGCTTTCAATAAATATTCGATTAATAGTAAAAATAAATAAATAAAATAATGATGTGAAAATCTAAGTCACGTAGAGTCAAGAAACACACACACACACACACGAGAAGTGGTCACACAATTTTATTAATATAGAGATTTAGATTTGGCCTTTAATGATAGGCCGAATAGTAAGAGAAAAAAAAAATGAATGACTTAAATCGCCTTTTCTGTTTTTCATTAAAAAAATTATATATATATATATATATATATATATATATATATATATATATATATACACACACACACGCATAGTATATACCATCTCCGACAACAACTGTTAACAAGACCTTCAGCAGGACATGTGATTTCATCTCGCTAACATCAGCATCACTATTATCATCCTGTTGATCGTCGCCAGAATCATTATTATTTTTGGCGGACGTATACGACGCAGTTCCCCCTCCCCTACTAAATCTTTTTTTTTTCCTTCTTAATTCTTCGGAATTCGATCGATTGGATCGCCACATTTTCAGATATTTTAAAAGAAAAGAATATATATATATATATATATATATATATATATATATATATATATATATATATAATGCTAGTTCAATTTTTTAGCAGAATGGGTTCCAGTTTCCTATGTAATACGGAAAATGGCTCCCCATCTTGATATTTCGACTGGTCTCCCCCCCCCCCAAAAAAACAAAACAAAATCCCGTTTAAAAACTCCTTTTCGAAAATTCGAACAAGTAAGGGGCGGGGGGTGGGCCCATTTTACTTAGATTAAACTTACATGGCTAACTAAAACTAAACAACCCTCTAAAATTGGAACAGCAAGTTTTTTTGTTTATTTATTTTTCCAAGTAGCCAGATTTTTGTTGTTGTAATTAAATAAATTTTTTAGAGGGACGTGAATAAGTTCTCGGAAAAATTAATAATATCCACTCCATAAGGACCATTTTTTTGTTAGACTTACACAGCAAAACTGAACCATCATTGCCTTAAAAAAAAAATGAACAAATTAATCTAAAAAAAATAAATAAATAAAAATAATTAGAAATGTTGGTACTTTTTAATCGATAATAATCCAAATATATATATTTTTTAAATTTTAGAGGGGGGGGGGGTCTGGTCTGCCTTATTTTTTTTTATGACTATGTTATTTTTCAAATCATGAAAAAGAGATTAATTTTTACTGATACTACGTCTTTAAGGAAACAAAGACACTGGTTTTCTGGGGATTTGTTTTATTTTTTTAGAGTAGTTTAAGGTCTTTTGTTATTCATCGATTTATATGATGATGATGATGATGATGATGATAATCATCATCATATGATCTTGAGACTCATTTTACTGCTCAATATTTTTGTTGTTGTTAAATGTTCCAATAGCCCTTTTCAATGGTAACTGAATATACTTCATCGGTATTTTTTCGAATTCAGGTTTTTTTTTCTAAGGGTACTTTTAGTTTACTTACTACAGATTGACTTCTATAATTATCATCTCGATCATTATTGGCGTTATTATTTTATTTTGTTCAAATCTAGCCTAATTTCAGCTTATAGCTCAATAATTTGAACCAAAGTAGTACTACTGTTTCCGGCTTCTTTTTTATTTATTTTTTAAAGCAGTAATACATATTTTGGAGTCTGAAATGGTTAGTTAACTGAATAGTAATAATAATTACTAGTTATACTTTTTCAATTACGTAAAATGGAGAGGAAAAAAACCCATCTTAGACGAAGACTAAGAGATGTGAATGCCGGCATGACCCAGGCAGACGTCGATTGACGGAGTGAGGGAAGGAAGTAGACCGTAACAGAGGAGTAATTACATCAACTGGTGCATTGTGGGAAGAAAGGGTCAGGTTGGGTATATTATTTATTTGATTAACAGACCGTCAAATAAATTTCCATTTTTGCGCTTATAGGTGTGTGTATCGCGTATTATATCGATATCTCTATGTCTGCAAGGACAAGAATGAAAAAAAAACCCCAATAACAACGTATAAAATAAATTTCTGAAAAAAAAAACGAAAATAGATGACAATATATATATATATATATATATATATTGAACAACATCTATGTGTCTTTTCTATCCTCCCAGCCCCCCTCACTGACCAAAAACCAGGCGCGTAAAGCCATTTATACCCCCCCCCCCCTTCATCCCCAAATTATCTTGGCCCTCCGCCACGCTCCATCCTTTTCTCTCTCATCCTTTCTTTTTCCTCTTCTTCATATCTAACACTGTTGTCATACACAGCAACATGATCATCAGCAACAGCAGCAGTACCAGTAACAGCAGCATCATCATCGTTAACAACAACAACAACAGCAGCAGCAGCAACAACAGCAGCCACTCACTCACTACATTGCATCTCTCTCAAACCACCGACACCAGTGGATTTTAACAGCACAGGTGAGTTTTTGTGATTTTTATCTCTTTACGCTCTCCCTCTCACTTTTTCTCTCTCCTTTCCTCCCTTTCCCTAACTTTATACCCCCCCCCCGCTGCGCTCCCCTCATTAGCGAGGGGAGTAAGTATTTGTATATTTTATGATATCATCTTTCTCCTTTTTTGTTTTCTTCTTTTTTTAGAGTATTCATTCATTAAACTCTCTCTCTCTCTCTCTTTTGGTATTATCCTTTGCTTTCTTTCTATCTCTATCCCTTCTCCCCTTATTTTATGTTGTTGTGACTAGACTCCTTCCTTGTATGAATATTATAATCACCATGATTACTTATTATTTTTATTAGTATTAGCCTCATGTTGACATCTATATATTTCATCTTCATCAGTTGTAATCATTTTCCAGCTTCTTCATCATCCCACCTTCATTTCTACATTTACCCCAATTTAGCTCACTTTTCTATACCTAAACCAAACCATATATATATATATATATATATATATATATATATATATATATATATGATGTTTTTTCCTCAGAAATAAACATCCAATTCTACTTGCTGGATATCATCAGATTCACACCTGCTATTCTATGCTTATAGACAGACATAGAGACAGACAAACAGGCAGGCAGGCAGACGGACACGCACGTGTGTATATATATATATGTGTGTGTGTGTGCGTGACATTTTTTTTTATTCTTGTTTTTTTTTTTCATGTAATAATAAAACAGATGAATGAGATATATGTTTTTTTTCTAGATGCTCTATAACTTGCATCATAATGTGTTTGTCGTTCCAGAAGTTGTTATTATGGTAGAAAAGATAAAACAGGACCCCCCCCCCCATCTTATCTACCTGTCCACAGCATATCTCGTGCCTTTCTGCCTTTCCACATCTCTTCTCTTATTCCCTCTTCAAAATGAAGAAATATTCTCGGATAATTAATTTTTGTTTACAAAATCCCAAACTAGGTGCACCATAATTATATATATATATATATATATATATATATATATATATATATATATATATATATATATATATATATATAATTTCGATTGATGCTAGTCGGGAACACTTCTGGTGATCGGTGATACCATGAAACTGTAGTAAAGTGTTGAAGCTAAGCACATTTTATCATCATTTATTATTCATATAGCTCTATCCTATAGGATATCGAGCTCTATTTGTTCAAGATCTGCTGTTATAATTCGATTCCATTCCAATTTTTAGAGGTTTGTTGTCTTCATTGTTTGAAAAATATACATATTACAGACCTTTATAAATAATAACGTCAGTGTTTCTTTTTTGTTTGTTTTTGGTTTCACATTCTGATACCTGTGTCTAATATCATAACATAACAACTCAGATATTATCAGATAAATCCTCTGTGCCAATCTAACAATCTTCTCTTCTCCATCTCCGGTGACTCCTAGAATTATTATTATTATTATTATTTGATTTTATTCTATTTATTTTGATATGTGTACAAACAACTCACTTCACTCATATGATCAGTGTAGGCAGGTAGTCTCTCCTCACTGTCTGATATATTTAGACACATTCATAATATGTGTATGTGTGTATGTTGGAAAACCGCCAGAGTTAAATGTTAAAATATCCATATTATATTATATATATATATATATATATATATATATATATATATATATATATATATATATATAAATTAAAATTTATAAAAACAAAACAAAAGACTAAGAAAATCGTAGTTATTTGTAAAAAATGTAATTTTCTCGATCAGATTTGGATAGAAAAAAAAACGGACTCTGAATTGGTCTAAATTAAGTCAAAATTTATGTCATCAAAATGACCAGTTAATTCTCATTCATTCTATAAAAAAATTTCAACATCATCCATTGCCTTTATATATATATATATATATATATATATATACACACACACACAAATGATTAACATATTTTTACATGATTTGTGCATCGTGCTCAGATTAGTGACCTCGCTGTAAAGCCAGTGAGGAATATTTTGGTTTCTAGGAACAAAAATATAACAAACCGAACCATTCTTTCCGATACGAGTATAAATGCCCACCACTCTTAGTACTTGTCTCGTTGCTTTGTTTTTTTAATTTCATTTATTTTGCCCCCCCCCCTCTAACCAAGCAGAACACTTTTTCATTATATATATATATATATATATATATATATATATATATATAAATTGATTAATGTGCTTCTTTTATTTATCTGAATCAGTTTTATTCCCTTTTTTCTGTTTAACTTACTCTTACATACCACATATTAAGTAGCATCTATCTATTTGTGTTTCCACGGCAATAGCTTCCTCTTGTTCGGAAGACTTATCTATTTCTGACTAAGATGGATAAACACCTTTTGGTCACATTTCCTATTCAATATATGTATATATATATATATAAAACCTTGCATTAGACATTTAGGAATTATTTAGCCTTTTTTCAGTAGCTTCTCATGTGTTCTCATGAATACCGATTCTTACCAATGAAAATTTCCAAATGATTTTTCAATGTTTTATTTACATTTGTCCTAGCACTTTTGGCTATTTTACTAGCTATTTTCAAGGAATTATATGTTAATAAATACAGCCTCTCTATATATATATATATGATGGACTCTCCCGTCGATTTCGACGTATGAGTGCTCCACCAGGGGCTGCCCGCGCGTTAATTTGTAATTGCAAGGGTTGCGCAATCCCCAACAACCGCTCTCCTGAGTCGGCATTGCTTGATTCCAATGGCAAGTAGTAATACAAGACGACTGGAAACAATGCCGAGATAAGCAGAGAGCACATACAGTACCTGGTATTCCCAAATGGTCACCCATTTAGTACTGGCCAGGCTCGACGCCGCTTAACTTCGGTGATCTAACGGGAACCGGTGTGTCAACGTGATTGTGCCGTATATTAAAATTAGTAATTAAAAAGAGGAATATATATACATATATATATATATATTCCTCTTTTTAATTCTCATCCTAACAACTTGGCCTAAAGAAGCTTGGCTGTAAGTGAAACCTGCCATTTTTTGAATCTTTGGTATGACTACCAAGGATTGAACCCCCAATCTTCTGGCCCATTAGCAAATACTCTAAGTTTATGTCAAATGGCATATATTATTATTTATTTATTTTTTTGTATTTATCTACCTCCCACAGCGGTAAGATGTGACACAAGGTCGGGAAAGTGGGATTGAAAAGCCACGCCCTAGAGGACGAGCACTCTGGTCTACAAAAAATACCTGGGCAGCCCCGTCGGCATTTCCTGATAGGGGTGCCTCAGGCGATTAGCAATAAACTAACCCCTTCTCAAAGGGTGAGAAGGCAAAGCCTGGGAGGATGCACCTCCTAGAACTGCACATCACAATACCTCAGACCGGTGGAATCAAAGCCCGAAGGCCAAGACGGTACTGGTCTACAGAGTGTAGCATCCATCGGAACAGATACTACACTCTGATCTTAGCCAAAAAGTCAAGGAGAAATTTTTTATTATTAGTATCATTATCATTATTATCATAATGCTAAAGCTGAATTAATCAACGCATGTTTCCCTAAGGCTTTTTTCCTATATATTCAATCACACAAAATACGTGCTAAAATATCTTAGTTTTGGGATTGAGTAATGTTTGAAAAATAATCCGATTTAATTATTCTAAATAGCCTCAATTTACAATTATCATTAAGTTTCTGTCGATAACTCTCAACCTCTCTCACTCTATGTTCTTTTACCCACCCACTTCGCTCGTATTTTATACGGTATCTACCTCTCTTGTTTTGGTCATTCTCTCTGTTTATAAACAGCCAAACCTAATAAAACTACTATAGCACTCAAGATTGGAATAGTCCTATTATAGACAAAATGGAAATATCAATACAGTAGTGATACTATTTAAACAGTAGCTTTTAAAATTTGTTTACATGTGTGTTTTTGTTGTTTGAATGTGATCTGTAAAAGTTTTCCTTTTCAACTAGATTTTACTGTAGGAATAATTAATAATTGGATGGGAAAATATGAAAATCACGAATAAAACAAATAATCCTGACAGGGATCCAAAAATAATTGCATTTGTGTAGCCATTCATCATTAATATGATAACAAACATTGTATGTATAGCGAACAGTTCCTATTTATTTGCCTCCCCACGAGGGCAAAGTTAGACATACGGTCGGTTTTAATGTGGGGAAAATCCAGCTCTCCAAAAAGGGGCACTCTGGATTGAAACAAAAATAAAAATTGCTTCAATCTGGAAGAACTTCTCCTTCACTGACTGAAGAGAGAACAGACTAAGTGTAGCATCAGAACAGAGACTACACGTTGTTCCTAGAGTGCATATATTTTGTTTTACTAACGAGTCACCACCTATTAAGGCTAAAAGCTACTCGAGGATAAGGGTTAATGAGATGTCAGTTGAATGATGATAAATATTGTGAGAGGATTGAAAATAATGAACGAAATAAATAAAACTTGCTGACTTATGAGAACGGTTTGTTACAAGTGTTTATTGAAACTAGATTTGAAGATGACAATGTTTTAGCCCTCAGAGAAGCAATATTGTGGTAACATGTTCTACAGATGAGAAGTTCTTAAAAAATTACTAAACAATTCATATTGGTCATGTGCTTTGATTAATTTTTTTAACGACCGATATGTCTTTCTTAGATCTGGGTTGAGTGAATGGAAGAAACTTCCAAATATTATGCTGCATTTCATTGTCAACAATGCTTCATGACTGGCAACTTCTCACCTTGACTATATCTTTCTAGACCTATATATATATATATCTATATATAATATATATATAATATTACATTATATTTTAATATTTTACCTACATATGACGTCGTTTCGAGCTTTTCGCTCTCCTCAGTATAGGGAACTGACAATCTCAGACGGTCACAGGGCGCGAACCCGGTTCACAGAAACACCTTGAATCTGTAAGCGGTCACCTAATCCCCTTGGCCATGGGCGGTTGTCACATAATAATAGAGAAATTGAGTTATATTTACGCTATTGTTAACTTATGAATTTAAGTTATATATATATATATATATATATTATATGAAAAATGGAAGTCATATTTCTGTCTGTGTGTTAGGCTAAAGCCGGTAAATTACCAAAGTAAACTTAGAAATTTTACATTTTCTGATTCAGTATGACCCCGAGCTGGTTACGGTAAAAAACTACTTTAATATTCGTTCACCTCGTGTAACCATGGATCAAATTAGTGCATGGAGCCTCAGAAAAATTTACAATCTTTCATTCTTATTGATAGTGGTTTGAAGAACATCAGTATAACTAGGTCAATCAGTAGGCTACTGATTAATTTTCTTTCTTGTTTTCTGCTATATTGAAGTAGTTGCAAAAGTTTGCATATGAATTAGTGAAAGAGAAAGAAAGAGTTGGAGAGAGATTTGCATTCAAAAAGTAACATGACTGAGGATTATATATATATATATATATATATATATATATATGAGAGAGAGAGAGATGTTTTAAAAGATGCTACACACACTTTTTAAGTCTTCTATTTTTTTTATCCAAGCCCCCAGGGAATGCCGAGTATCTCTGTTAGTATAAGGTTGGGTTAGCATTTTTTAAAAATTTGTAGTGAAACAGGGAGCTCAATACTTCTTATAATACTACTACTAGTACTACCACCACTACCACAACAACATCATCATCATTATTATAGGTCCACTATTATATTGTCAACCGTTTCTATGTTAGTACATTACTTCTGGTGGGAAAATTTGAAATGAGCCTTTTTCCTTTATAAATTTACATTTAAAATGGATAGAAAAGTGTATATTGATGCAATATTTATGATTGAAAAATAGGTATATATATATATATATATATATATATATATATATATATATATATAAGGTTAGGTATGTTTATATGTACAGGATTCACTCCTAAACTAATTAACTGACCATTATTAATTTTGGAACACAGTAGCTAAGTGTAAGGGATCGTAATGTTAGCTATATTTAGTTTAAATTAGTTTTGTAAAAAGGGGATAGAAGCCCTTCGTGTAAATTCAGATACCTTCGATTTTTGCCTAATTTTAATAATAGGTATCAGACATCAATTAATAAACATCACCCAAATTTCAGTTTCTTTATTTCAAATGTTTTTTAAGGGGCATAATATGGGCATCACCTTCCATTTGAAAATTGAAATATTTCAGATTTGCATGAAATTTTATCCATAGTCATTAGACACCACTTCAACAAGAATCCCTGAATTTCAATTTTTTCTTAAGACCTCTTAAGCTTAAGCCTTAAATTTTAGACATTTTCTAGACTCAAAATCATGTAATGGATTTTGATCAAAATTAAAATAAGGATTCTAGACTTAAAGTTTAGTATCATTAAATATTGATTTTAATCTTCGTAAAGGGAGATAAAAGTAGTGCAACATAGTTCTGTTTATGGAAATATATTTTAGCCGTTCTGCGACTGGTATGCTTCTAGCATATATATATATATATATATATATATATATATATATATATATATATATATAGGTAGAAGGATGAAAAGGAATTAGAAAAGCGACGGAGGCAGATCTTTTTTCAATTCAGTTGTTCAATGCAAGGTATATTCCGCAGAAAAGCAATTTATTCAATTAATTTTTTCCTTAAGCCAGGCTTTTCAAAGATCAAAATCTTATCACCAGAGGAAATTGCTGGGATAGATAAGTTGGCAAAGGCCAAGATTACAAATTTGAAAAAGTAAAATAAAGACTGTGGGGAAAAAACATGGCAAAAAGCTGCCCGGATGCAGGCAAGTGTCCGATTGCAAAAAAATCCAGTGTCAAAAAGTACAGCGGAGAAAGTGATTTGTAGGTAGGTCGTTAGAAGGCACGAGGAATTGAAAAAAGATCTGCCTCCGTCGCTTTTCTAATTCCTTTTCATCCTGCTCTATCCGGTATATTGAGCTGTATACTTTTCACAATAGGTTTTACCTTTCCTAAAAGTTCGCTTTTCGTTCTCCACTTTATTTATATATATATATATTTATATATATATTACATTGCTTTGGTTTTCAAATTTCTATAAAAAATACTGTACGAAAATAATATTTCTTAAGATATGACCAACTTCCTTCATTCAAAACAAGTGTAAACCATACTCTATAAATCCATACCAGACTTTACTTTAAAAAACTCTCATTAGCAACACTCGACGTATATTTTTTGGTTTCCACCTGAGGTTCATTTCTCCTAAGGTTAATACCAGTGAAATTTAAAAAAAAAAAAGAAGAGAAGTCTCGTTTTGGGGAGGACATATTTGTCGTAAGTCTTAGCCCTTAAAATGAATGATTTTATTCATTAAAAAAATTTACATTGGTTTTTGTTTAAAATTTATATAAAATAATTATATATATATATATATATATGAATTAAGTTAGTCATATTTTCTAAGTTAGGCCTAAATAGCAATGTATCTGACAAATCGCTTTTTGATTCTGACTAGCCTTTTTTGTTTTTTTCTTCCATTATGTTCTCTATGAATAATTTATTTTACCTCTGTTTCTTTCAGAAAATACTTATTTCGGTTAGGAATGCTGATAAAATGATGACATTATTCCTTTCTCACATAAAAAGCTTATGCTTTTAATAAACTTAAACTATTTTCACTATTAAATTGAACTGTAAAGAAAATTTACAACTTTTAATATAAATAAATAACAAATCTTTTAAATAAATAAAAGAAAAAGTTTATTTCTCGCATACATTTTAAAAGAGAGAATTATCTCCATTACTCTTGATTGGCCAAAAGTCATGGTCCAGTGTTTGGGTTGAAAAATCTTTAAAACAGACAAACTACTACCCGGTTCAGTAAATCTTAATAAAGATATGCAATAATGGAATGATTTTTTTTAGATTATAAGTTTCATCTCTGGTTTAAACGGTTGATTATACATACTATTGGAATTTTAGTCAACGAGAAAAGTTATTTTCTTTCACATGAAAAAACCAAAACCAAATCAAAGATTAAATGGTTGAATTGATCACATGGCCAATTTCAATATGACCACCATAAATTCCAGCAACTTTTTCTTTTTCTGAAATCAGAACAGGATTATCTAAAATAATAAAGGAGAGGGTTGCTATTGGGGGCTCATCCATAGGCCATGTGGACTGCAGAACTCCCTATTTATTTTCACCAATATATAATTATGATTTAGTTATTTAGTTCGAGTGACTTTCCAAAGCCAGTTAAATCTTTTAAAATAAAAAGGAAAAAATAGGTTCTTTCTGCTCACTATCTTCTCCATCTTTCTTTTTCTCTACAGGTTAAATAGATTTACTACTGGTATTCCCTTTTGTTTATAATGGACTATTCCAATCTCTTTACTATTTCCTTTCTTTATTACCTTCGATTGTTAATAGAGAGAGAGAGAAAAAGAGTAATGGAAGGGAGAGTGGTAGATACCATATGAAATAAGAACGGGGTGAGGATCAAACCGCATACATTGAGAGAGGGCCAGAGTGATACAGAGAAGCTTAGTAAGACATGGGTCACTTATATGCAAATTGTGGCTAATTGGAACAATTAAAATGGAAGCTTTTTCAAACATAACTCAATCCCAAAACTGACGAATATTTTAGCATTCATTTTGTGTGAGTAAACTATATAGGGAAGGGGGCTTTGAGAAACAACCGTTGATTAACTCAGAATTCGTATAATTTATTTATAATTGTACGATATATAGTAGGATAGACTAGACTCTCAAGCCTTTGTAGGGGAACTGATCCAGGTAAAACAAAATCTTGCAATAAAACTCCTTAGTCTGGCGATATGCTTCAAAACGTCTTTCAAGACACAAGAAATCTGAATATCAAACCGTTGCTGGTCAAGTATGTAAACAACCGAACCTCAAAGGGACATGCTGTCCATCAGCAGACAAAATTGAAGATGATTATTCACTTCTTGTATTAACGTTATTTCTTTCATTCTTTTTTCTTTTGTTCCATCCAAATTGAATTTCTTCTTGCAGTTAATTTCAAAATATCTAACCCGACTTGCTGGAATCTACTATTGAAAAAAAGAATAATTCTAAAATTACTGACCGATCGCCTTCTACGTTGAGAGACACTGGATAACCTCTGAATATGTGCATGCATGATGAGGAGTTTATAATGAAGCAAGGGTTGTACAATTTCTAACCACATTTCATGGCCCAGCCTTGCTGAAGTCCAGTGGCAGCGAGAAATCCAAGATTGGATTGAAATCCAAGATTGGATTGCATCTATGTATGTGTCTTTTGTTATGAAAGTTATCGATCACAAAATTCTGCGATAAACGGAGAAGCACTAGTATTATTTTTCCTTAATTTCCATCTAGATAAGTTGCTCTTCCAAGGCTTGAGAGTCTAGCCTAACCTATTATTTTACTCATAACTAGTGAGAAAAGAGATAGATTTTTTTTTTCAAGTATATATCAAGGACCACCAGAGCACACACTTTTTTACACAAATCCATGTGCTATATTCAACAGCAAGAAGATCCTAGATAACTGGAAAAGATAGATGAGTTGCAGCCCTCATCCACTTATTTGACCATTAGCTTCATGAGGCTCTTCTGCATGGAAACACTGTCGCTTAAGACTTTGCAGCCTTCGGTAACCTGAGCAAAACCATGCGCCTGTGATAGCATTGCTTTCGAGGTCAATGAAGCACCCATATTGTTTTTAAAAGTTAACAACCTTTTTGTTAAAAAATGAGATATATTTTCTTCTTTTATAAACAGTATCTTATCTTATTTGTCCCATGGTCTGGGTGACTGTTGTGGTGCCAAAGATCACCAGGCAACCAGCTTTCTTCAGTCCTTCTGATTTTCTGTCTTCCTGTGTGTGCTACTCAGTACTATTTTGGCTAAGATCAAAGTGTAGTATCTGTTCCGATGGATACTACACCCCATAGACTGGTATTGTCTTGGCCTTCAGGGCTTGATTTACGCCGGTCTATGGGTCTGTCCTGTGCAGTTCTAGGAGGTCCACCCTCCTAGGCTTTGCCTCCCCTCTTTGGGGAGGAGTAAGTTTATTGCTTACTGCCTGAGACGCCCCTACCGAGGAATGCCGACGGGGCTGCCCAGGCAATTTTTAATGGCCAGAGTGCTCACCTTCTCGGGTGCTGGCTTTTCAAACCCCACTTTCCCTACCTGACCTTGGGTCACATCTTACTTGTGGGAGTAAGATAAAACTGGCCTTGTGCCTAACTCCTGGAGAGGAGTAAATAAATACTCAGTACTAGCCCTGTTCTTTTCTCAGATGTTGTCCTCCCACCTCTTATTTTGTCGGCCCCTCCTTCTTTCTACTTTTATAATTCCTGCAAGGACCTGTTTTTAAACAGTATTAGTACGTAAATGACCACAATAGATCAATTAGGATTCGAACTCAGCATCACTAATTTCATAGGCTGTGATGGTATCCAGTAGACCAATCACTCCTTCCTCATCTTTCGAACTGAAGGATCCGTTATATTATTTGCATGACGTGAACAGTCAAGTGGTACTAGTGTATGACATCTACGGATCATTTATTAACTATCGTGTCCTGTCCAGTGCACGTGCTGGCTCTGAGGAATCTATGTGGAAAGTTCACATCGATACTATGGCTAATAAACACTAGCAACAATAATGTCGTCCAGACAATGATGCCAATTGGTCGTAAACATGGCATTTACATGGGGCCCGTCTATATTTAGTGGGTCGTTAAAAATTAAATGTAAATTTGTAATAATCATTTTTTTTTTAATTTGTGGGAGCCAGAGTAGATCTTTAGAATAATCACTGAAATGGGGTACAGTTCAGTGTTGTGGCTAAATATATTTGTCAACATAAAAAATAAATGGTCTCTTTTTGAAGCTGTATGAAAAAAAAGTACACACACGCATATGCATACATACATGCATATATATATATATATATATATATATATATAAAGTTGTATTTTCTGTCTGTTTGTTCGCAAACTCCTCCTAGGGTTTTGGGGATAGACTCCCATAACAACATATATTCTGTTACTATCCCTCTCTATCTCTTCTCCTAGGCCAGAGGAAGAATTTTATTTTTTTGTAAAAACTCGGATGTGAACTCTTATATTTTCTTTCGCGGGGTGTGTGTGTGGGGGGGGGGGGGGTGAAATCAAATTGTTCAGTTTATATTTGAAGGTTCTATTGCAAGGCAGAGTTTTTTTTTTAATATAAATTTGCTAATATTGCTCTGTAAGTACATTGAGCTCTATAACCGGAGTCAACATGAAAAGTAACTTACATCCCACTTAAAGTTACCAAGTTATATATTTTTGACTCTATAATAAAAACCAATGTGTATTTATTTGTATATATATAAGTATATGTATATGTTTATATATTTGTATGTAGACGATTTCCTTCCTAAACTAATTAACTGATCAGAATTTTGGAACATAATATAGTTACATTACCCACGAACTAAGTTTTATGCAAAGAGGGGGTGGAAGTTCTTCTTGAAAATATAGATACCTCCTATTTTTATAAAAATTTTAACAATAGGTATTAGACATCAATTAATAAATATTCCCCAAATTTCAGTTTCTTTAGAATATTTTAAGTGTTTTTAGGGACCATCATCTTTGTTCAACCTCCTAGTTGTAAATTCAAATATTTCAGATTTGCATTAAATTTGATCCATAGTCATTAGACACCAATTAAGCAAGATTCCCTGAATTTCAATTTCTTCATAAGCTTCAGCTTCAGACATTTTCTACAATTAAAATCATGTAATAGATTTTGATTAGAATTGGAATAAAGATATAGACATATGGTTTAATAGCATTATACCTTGATTTTTATCTTCATAAAGGAACACGAAAGTAGTGCAAAACTGTTCTTTTCAGAGAATCTTACCAATCCTGTGACAGTATATATATAAGGAAGAGTTTGCTTTTTCCATATGTCCTGCTTATATAGATAAAGTCGATGTATGTCTATATTTGTCTAAAATCAGCTGATAGCGTGCTTATCCCCCCTACACCAGCACTGATGGAAAACTGGAGCATCCTCATTGCAGTTGGAATCATGTGACTTTTTTTTCTCCCTTTTCTATCCCTTACCCCTTCTTTTGTTCTTTCTATTCCAACATTTATATCGGCTGTGTTATGGCAATGACCAGTCAATAACCTGATGGCTAAACACTAAAACATCTCCCTTCTCTTGCACCACCAGCTCATAAACACTTTAACCTTGCAGATCAAGGGAAATGCTTTACTCCTCTCCTCTGGTGGTAATACTCTATTCTCCTTACCACTAACCTAATAGTCATACACATGGACGGCGGTACCGGGAGGGGGGGGGTAGGGGGGCCACTCAAGCCCCCCCCCTCCATACTTTTTGACCCCCCCCCACTTTGCGGTCATCAATAATGAAGTTATATATGCATGTGTTTAACCGGCCCCCCTCCCACACTTTTTAGGAGAGCCCCCCCCCCACTTTTATAACTGTCGCGCCGGTCCTGAGGATAGAGAAATTTATTTAAGAAATATATTATATATATATATATATATATATAAATTATATATTTACATTGCAATGACCATTTTATATATATATATAACTTCTTTGTAATATAGCAGGAAAAATCCCAGCAGAGTGCTCAATTAATTGAGAATTAAAGTTAAAAATTAAGAGCGTAATATTTATTTATTTTGGTACAGACAAATTGGTACAACATTCGTACCGTTGGTTTCAAGCACAGAAGGACTTAGCCATCCGGCTCTCTTCAGCTTCCGTTGTCATCTGTCAAAGATGACAACAGAAGCTGAAGAGAGCCGGATGGCTACGTTCTTCTGTGCTTGAAACCGACGGTACGAATGTTGTACCAATTTGTCTGTACCAAAATAAATATATATATATATATATATATGTGAAGAATACTCATCCCAGAATGGGTAAAATGAATTCCCTGAACAGAACAGTTTTGCACTACTTTTATGTCCTCTTACGAAGATTAAAATCAAGATATAATGCTACTAAACCTTATGTCTAGAATATTTATTCCAATTTTGATCCAAATCCATCACATGATTTTGATTTTAGAAAATGTCTAAGATTTAAGCTTAAGGGGTCTTAAGAAAAACACTGAAATTCAGGGAATTTTGCTTAGTTTACATCTAATGACTATAGATCAAATTGAATGCAAATCTGATATATTTGGATTTTCAAATGAGAGGTTGTGCCAATATTATGCCCACTGAAAAACGTTGAAAATACTCCAATGAAACTGAAATTTGGGAAACATTTATTAATTGATGTCTAATACCTGTAGCCAATCAGAACGCATTATTGTCAAACTCTCTTTCTCTAGATAATAAAGCAAATAAAGATTAACATATTTACATTTCGTCTATTGTCATCAAAAAATAAATGAAGGTACAAATTAAAGTAATTTAAAAATTAAGAATAATTTAAAAGGTTAATATAATTATTATGGTAGAGTATGGTCATTAAATTATTAAGTGAAATCACTTCTTACTGCTTAGTAGGCAAAAAACAAAACAAGATGGCGTCCATATGAAACATGAAGGTAAGAGGATGGAGTGTAATATTGAAACGGTGATTATAAGAAACTTTATCTGATTAAATGGTTTTCCTGGTGTCAATAGGTAGTCTAAGAGTACTTCCATTATTCATGACTAAAAAAAAATAAAATATTGATCAGGATTAAATATAAAAATCTAAGAAATCGATTGATAGTAACATTTTTGTTTTTAATAACATACATCAATATTTGCCAGGAATCACTAAACAGATCTATGTATGTGTCTTTTGTTATGAAAGTTATCGATCACAAAATTAGAATGTACTTTACATAATATCAAAGTGTAGTATCTGTTCCGATGCATAGACTGGTATTGTCTTGGCCTTCGGGGCTTGATTTCCGCCGGTCTATGGGACGGTCCTGTGCAGTTCTAGGAGGTCCATGCTCCCAGGCTTTGTCTCCCCTCTTTAGGGAGGAGTAAGTTTATTGCTTACTGTCTGAGGCGCCCCTACCGGGAAATGCCGACGGGGCTGCCCAGGCAATTTTTAATGGCCAGAGTGCTCACTTTCTCGGGCGCTGGCTTTTCAAACCCCACTTTCCCGACCCAACCTTGGGTCACATCTTACTAGTGGGAGTAATATAAAACTGGCCTTGTGCCTAACCTCCTGGAAAGGAGGTAAATAAATAAATACTAGCTTGCTCTGCCAGTTTGTTATCACTTCGCAAAGTTTGCTACTTGAAATATTAATTTAAAATAATAAACATTTCATTCATAACTTTGTTCTAAACTTGAAACAAAATATTTCTCATTTATTCATATAGATATTTTTGTAATTTCGATACAAATTTTTTATCTTTTAAAAGTGACTGTAAAGAAAGAAAAGAAAGAAATCAATTAGCCTTTTCACTTGCGATTTAGAAATATCGCAACTTGTTAAAAATCAAGTCGGTCCTTATAAAGAAAGAGACATTCAGATACAAATGATAAATATTTGCCTAAGAAAACAAAATTGCGAAACAGAACTATTTGTTATATTAAATTAAAACAATTATCGAATTATATAACAATAACAAATAATAGTTAATTAATAAATTTTTTTCAAAACCAAAATTAAAATTTGTTTATCTTGCAGCTAATATTGCATATACAGGATGGGCCAAAATAAGGGTCCGATCTTTAAATTTGAATAACTTGAATTTGAATAACTTCCACAAAATAAAAGTTAAACTCACCAAACTGTATGTGTGTGTAGACTGACCCTTCCGAGATTTTTTGAAATAAACAAAACAAATTTTAGCCGAAAAACACTTCTTAAAACTTACAAAAACTAAAGTATTGTTTTTTACACTGTTTTGAGTTTTTTAAGCAAAAATAATATTTTCTAAATGAGGGTACATTCCTTAGGGCTAATACGGCTCATGCTTGCTTCGGAAGGGGTCCTTTACTTATTCTAAAAAAAAAAAAATAAATAAATAAATAAATAAAAAAGTTATGAATTTTTAAAAATAGGACCCTTATTTTTGCCCACCCTGTACATAGGCAGTATATAAAAAAGATGGTGTGTCTATTGTGTCAAGTTGAAGCAACTTGAAATAAGGCTTTTTCACCTTACCATTAGTGCGAGAAATGGGCCCAATTTTCGCATTTAGTTATTTAGATATATATCTGTTAGCTGTCCCTACCCGATGTTGCTCAGGATTAATTTTACTTTCATTAGTAATTTATGTGACTAAAATGTAAAAAAGATTTTATGTCTTTAAAAAAAGTGAAAAGTAGACCAAACAATAGAGTTACTTCCCTTTAAAAAAATGAAAAGTCGACAAAAAAAAGCAAAGTAACCCTTTTTACTTACGATGGTGTTATTCGGAAATTATTCTGGTCGGCTAAAATAATATCTCAAATAAGTTATATCGAATTACATTTTTTTCTTGCTAAGAACATGTACCAACGTTACACAAAAAACTGATGAAACAGAATCAAGCATTGATTTTGTAGGACAAAAGCTGGGTATGATAAAAATCGACAAGCAGACTGATTTTATTATATACTAGCGGAACCCGTTGCATGGGAGAAACGGCCTATTGTTCTTCCCCCCCCCCTCTACCGTGTTGGCGAATGCTTTAAATTAAAAAAAAAGAAAAAAGTGGCAGAGTAGAATGGGATCGAACGCTGAAACTGGCGATCATGAAACCTCCCTTCTTAACGACTGCGCCACGGTTTCGAGTTAAAAATTCATGTGAAAATAGGCCAATTAAGCTAAGCTTGTTTATTGGCATGCGTTTTATGTTTAGATTTAGCTTCTGCCGACCAAATGTAAAGATCAACAATGACACAGTTTAGGTCATTTGTTGATGAAGTAAATGGATTTGGGCAAGTTTTCTATAATATTCGTGTTAAAGGTGTATGATTTTAAAAATGTAAATGTATCGGGGTTAACGAGTATCTTGGCACTTATTGAATTAAATAGTAAGTCGATTCGATCAAGAAATTGTAGCCGCCATGTTGAATGATTAAATGTTGCAGGAACTGTGTTCGTTAATTTCATTCGCTTAATTCCGGAATAGATGTAAATGTAGAAGTCATAGGTAGAATTAGAAATAACGTAATCTGATATTCGTGGAAAATCATCGGAGTGAACGGGAGCAGTCATTAAGTCTTTGCGTATTGCTTTATATTATGTAGTAAATTAATACCAGGCAATTAATAAATAAGAATGGACTGTTTTGTGAAAATTAAACTGTGTTTATTAGTTCCCGGTGTCGATGAGTGTAGTGACATTACAGAATTGTTAGGGAGAAAAGTGTTTGTTACCACCTATATGGAGTTGGTTTGTCGGAGAGCCGTAGATTCTGGGCCAAATGTAATATTTAGTGTTAGCTGGAAAAAAATAATAAAAAATTTACTAAAACACGCTCGAGTGAATAAGTGTAATATAGTGGTGAGTTTAGTAGCCTGTGATGCATGTGGTTATTTTCCTATTCTCCGAGAAGGTACAGGGGAAAAATCGTCTCTACTTTATATATTAGATTAACATATGTTTGTGTCATAAAGGAGAAGTTAAAAAGTAGTCATTGTAATATTATGCTTAATAAAAAAACTGTTAGGCTGGGCTGTTAAATCAATTCTAGTGTTTTTTCGTTTTCTTTTAAAAATAAGCTGATTTATTTTTGCAAAATGTTACTTTTATGCTTTTTAAATTTAATTGTAAAAGTAACGTTAATTATTACAGTATTAATGCGACCAAATTGTTTTGAAACTATATTGCTTAATTCTTTCAAAGAATAATTGACAAATTCAGTTTTTATCCACAAATTACAAAATATAAAAATAACTGAGCTGTTTACGAATCAATGCATATTCGAAATAAACAATGTATTATTAGTATTTTTTTCAAAATGTTATTTGTTTTTAATTATAGATTTGAAATTTCAATGTAATATTTACAATATACAGGTTTTTGTTTTTAAATTAATCCACTTTCATTAACTTATGAGATTATCTGCATTGTCTTTTTAGAATTTCCCTAAAGTTAACAATAACCTCAGAATTGCCCCCTATAGGCTGTGATAAAAGTGTAGCAGTTATGTGCAATTGCTTGTCTGTTTTTATTTAAATTATGCTGCATTTTGTTTCCAAAGTATTATCTTTTTGTTCCAACGAAAGAGAAGTATGGAAGTATAGTTAAGTCCTATTTTTGAAATGGCTGCCCTTTGAAATTAAATATGATCTAGTCCAAATATTTTATGGAAGGAATTAAATAAAATTACATTTTACAGTTCTAAAGAACATGGTAGAACGATCCTCAAAAAGGCACTGGTTATTCAGAATTAAATGTTTAGTTTGTATGATGCAGCTCATTGATGACCATATATAGGAATTAGACTGGCTCTTCTTCATTCAAAAACTGTCGTTCCAACAATAATTACAAAATCAACTTAAATGAAGACAGCATACCTTTGTACATATAAAGAGCTCAATATCTTTTCAGATAGATAAATAAGTAATTTGACTCATCTGAACGCTTTACTGCAGTTTCATTTTCATCCAATTCATCAGAAGTGTGTAGGATGTTGCTTAACGGTGCTATACATTTGAATGAACATCGTTTAGGAACATCAAAGGCTTATGGTAGGACCAGAAAGAAAACCCTTTTTGAAATATAACTTTGCAAAGATGATGAATAAAAGGCACATCTATCTATCTGTGAATCTATATACATCCATTATTGTGTACGTATTGGCACGCTTTAAAAAATAATTTTGGGGTTTAATTCAGTAAAATAATAACATCATACTAACCGCTAGTAGTCTGGCTCTTTACCCAACTAGCTAATAGATATTACTAAGATCCACTTCTAAGTAAATATAAATGAATACATACATTAATTTAGAAGAAATATGACAAGAAAGAGATCATGAACCACCTTGTCAATGCTAAGTAATACTTCTAGTATGTTTGTGTGTGTGTATATATATATGTATATATATTAGCAGAAATACCCGACGTTACTCGGGATTGAATGAAGATCACTACTATGTACATTTTCACTATGCTCATAGCACAAAATTCATTTCTTTGTTTTTACTGTCCCCATCCTCCTGTTTCACCCCCTAATATAGTCGGAATAAGCTGAAATGTTGGAAAACTCTCTGAATTAGTGTCTTATACGTATGGTTTAAATTTCATTAAAATCAGATACATGTATTTGAAGTTTTAAGGGGGTTCTGTTACCAAGAGTCACTTAGAGGTGGCGGCACGTAGATATTCGGCACATAGAGGGTAATGTAAAGATTCGGGACCACTTTCATTGTTTTATCAGGAGATTTTCATACATATTAAATTTCATCAAAATAGGATAAATTTGAAGTTTTAAAGGGGGTTCAGCACCCATAGCTCCCTTAGGTCAAGAGTGCACTTAGAGATTCGGGACCACTTCTAATATCTTCTCCAGAAAATGTTATACATATGATTTAAATTCAAGAACATACTTATTGCTTTCCTCAGTAAATTTTACATAAGGATACACTTTTAGATTTTATGTAGATTCTCTAACCTTTCTTTCTATAGGGAACACACAAACATACACACACATTGAGTTTTATATAGATAGAAGATTATATATATATATAGTCATCTATAGACAGCTGTTTCGTCATCTACAACTAATCAGTATGGCTAGATATAGCGAGTTATGAAACTCGGGCACATATATATTCTCCAACTTAGCAATGTATTTGACAAATCGGTATTTGATTCTGACAAGCCAATTTCTATTTATTATTGCTGTGCCCCATTTTGTGATCTAAAACAACATACTTTGCTTTAGTTTCTTTCAAAAATATGTATTTCGGCTTATGCTCTAAAAACTAAAAATCAACTTACGTCATTAATAAAAAAGAAATTTCATTATACCGCTATCTTAACTATTGGATAAACAATTATACTTGTTGAAATTATTTGATACTGGTAGGTAAAATGTTTTTTAAAATTTATAACAAGTATTTGAACTGTTGTTTTAAGCTAATACTGTAAGTGGCAGTGATTGCAAATAGCTGTGTGCTGAGTAAGTAATTTATTTTTTCCATTTCTTAATAAACACAATTTTAATACATATAAACAATGTTTACTTGCAGAATTTTTAAAAGAATTATTACGCTTTCATATTAAAAAAAAGAATCTCTTGTTAGAGAGATATGATGATTCACTTAAATTCTTAGAATAACGTCTTGCAGTCCTTGAGAAAAACAGTTATTAATAATCTGTTATTTATCGTTACATGTCATTTGCAAGCTTTATTATCGACCATTAAAATTGTAAATAATTAAATAAATAACAACAGTATTTGGACCTTTAGTACTACAAAAAAATTTTTTTGCAGTTATAATTACGTAGTCTCAAACAGAATCACATACACATAGCTGTAGTAGCTACCTACTGCTATCTGTCAGTCATAGCATTTTTTCTGTTTGTAACGATAACTGTCATCATCATCATAATCGCAGTGTCTAGAATGTTTCTGTTCCTTCGATTCACATTGACATCACCAGACTTACAAAAAAAAATCAACATATATACTTGACTCATCACCGGATTATATTGTAATTCTGAACAATACAAGTTGTTGATATTTCATTTTGTGTTTTGTGAGAAAAGATTGTAGATAGGAGACGGTCATATTTGCTAGTAGTGGGAAACGGAACTAGAGTGTATGGGAACGTGAATAGCAGGTGAAAGTCAAGATATTTGTAATTTGGTCATTAGATTTTATCCGAATTCAGAGATATTTTTTACTTTTATGATTTTTTTAACTAAGCATGTTGCTACTTGAAAGTCAATTTAATGTTTTTTACATAGGATATGAGGCTGGCCTCAATGAGTCATCTTAGTTTAGTATTGTGTGAGTGTGGGATTATTGAAGATTTTTGTTTGTTAAATTTGTGGTTTAAAGTTAGTATATGTGTGACTAGTGAATTCCTATTGTTGCTAAGTTTTATGGCTCTGTTGTGCTCATAAATGCTTTGTTGAGGGGATGCTGAGTTTCACTGATGTATATGTTGTGGCAGTTATAACATGGGGTTGTGTAGATACCGGCTTGTGTGGTTAGAATGGAGTTGGTGTTTTTATGTTTGTTGAATATATTTTTGATTCTGCGTGAGGTTGAATGTATGGTTCTGAAACTATATTTGGATAATGTGGTATAGGAATTGTTGTTATTTTTTTCCGAACAAGCAACAATAGAAAGCCTAGCCCACACTCTCAATAAAGTTGAACCCACAGTAAAAGTTAACATTCGAAACTGTAACAATTCTATACCATTCCTAGATATTCCACATCTACAAAAACATTAACGTACTATCCTACCAAGTATACCGTAAACCTATAAATAAACACAGCTACATACACTACTATTCACACAACCATCACACTGTGTTTTTGTGGATGTGAAATATCTAGGAATGCTATAGAATTGTTACATTCAGTTTCAAATGCATCTAGGAATGCTATAGAATTGTTACATTCAGTTTCAAATGCATCTAGGAATGCTATAGAATTGTTACATTCAGTTTCAAATGCATCTAGGAATGCTATAGAATTGTTACATTCAGTTTCAAATGCATCTAGGAAGGCTATAGAATTGTTACATTCAGTTTCAAATGCATCTAGGAATGCTATAGAATTGTTACATTCAGTTTCAAATGCATCTAGGAATGCTATAGAATTGTTACATTCAGTTTCAAATGCATCTAGGAATGCTATAGAATTGTTACATTCAGTTTCAAATGCATCTAGGAATGCTATAGAATTGTTACATTCAGTTTCAAATGCATCTAGGAATGCTATAGAATTGTTACATTCAGTTTCAAATGCATCTAGGAATGCTATAGAATTGTTACATTCAGTTTCAAATGCATCTAGGAATGCTATAGAATTGTTACATTCAGTTTCAAATGCAAAGGTTTCTGTACGTTCAACTTTATTGGGAGTGTCGGCAAGGTTTTCTATTTTTGCTTGTTTGGGAAAAAATAAGCATGTCACCTTTATATATGTAGTGCTTTTAAGAATTCCATGTTTGAAGGGTCCTGTGTCAAGGAATTTCCAAAATAGGCAATCTAATATACTGATTAAGGAATTTCTTATTGGTAGACCGATGTTTTCCTTGTAATAATTATTGAATGGTCTTACTAGTGAAGTGGGAAGAAAAAAAAATTATTTAAGTGTTTTGCAAGAAGGTTAAGCCATTTTTTAACTTGTTTGTCAGTATATAAGTGATAGTGAGTATTCATGGTATTTTTTTGTATATTGATATTTTTTAATTTATGGGGGTCTCAGGAATTTTCTTTAATATGTGTTAGGCTTATCGTACCTAGTAAAGGAATTAGTATTTTTGCAATGGCCTTGGTGATGTTATGAGAGCAGCTGGAGATACTGGGCAGAGGGGTCTATCTGGTTTGTGTGTTTTGGAGAGATCATAAAGTGTTTGGATAGTAGGGTAATGTGTGAAGTCAAGTGTTGATTTTTGTGAGGTTTTTGAAGAGTTTGTTGAACGCTTCAGTTTTGTCGATAGTTTTCAGGTCTGTGAGTTTGTATGTAGTGTGGTCGTTAAGAATGTTTGTAATTTTTTGTCTGGTATGCTTGTTTAGAATGGATACGTCTCTGGTTTTGTGAGCTGATATTATGATGATGTTTGGGTTGGTAGCCACGTAATCTATAGCAAGTATGTAACGTTTTGGGTAGTGTTATGTGTTCTTGTAGCATAGATGTTGCAACAAGGATGATTCTTTTGTAAGCATCCACCAACCATTTATCAACATCTCCACAACCAGACTACAATCATATCCAACATTCACTACCATCTAACACATTTCCTTCATTTTTTACCGACACCCCTCAAGGGTTCCCCTCTTCCAATCTCTGTGTATTCAAACTGACTTTAGCTCAATAAATATTTATTCTGTGAAAAAGTTTTGTAATTGAAACGAAATATCGAATCAATATAAGCATGTTTTTGTGTTAATCTTTCATATTCTAACTTGTATGTTATTTGCCTATTATCTTATTCCTGTATACCCCAACACATTCTGTCAGAAATGTTATCTCTTCCTTTAAACAAACTTCCATGTAAATAAGTGAGAATACAAAACTTAAAGGATTAGTTTAATTCTAGGTCACGTGATGATTAAAATTATGCAATGGGAAAACCACAGAACCGAATGATCAAGCTAATAACTAACCATTAAAAACCTAATTGCAGTTTCAAGTCTTGTGTCTATTGGCAAACGTTTAAAATATATGTTAATAGCAAATATGTTAAAAGGAGGCAGACACAAATTAATATGAAGACATATGTTGTGATAGACAATTTTCGATGCACCTTTTCTAGTAACCTCTTCTCACACGACTGGGTGAGTAATGCTCTCTTAAACAGGGCTATTCAGTCACAAGAACCTCCATCGAAGATGGTCTCCGTCAAAATGATGACACAATAACAACAGTGATGTTACGATAAAATTCATGTTGCCTATGTTTAACGTTCTAATAGATTATATCTGTACACTTTGCCACTTCTTCATTGCCACAAAACTTTTTGTATGCTTTCATGACAGATGACATCACTGGTTAATAGTGACTAAAGTGTGTATAACATGAGTATCACTCTGTGAACCTACATGATTATAACCCGGTGACATGCCAAGGCAAGATGACCGATAATCACTTTGGCCGCACGTTTTACACCAGTTTCCTTCTCCTAGATGGGTTGCTATAGATTTAGCTGAGGAACCCCATTACATGCCAGTCTTGTAATCAAAGTAATCTTTCTTCTAGACAGATGGTCATCCAAGACAAATCAGCTGTCAACCCAAAGCAAACCGGTTTTAAGGCTCCAGTAACCTTTCACCCCTTCTCCTGTTTTTTTTTTTTTTTTTTTTTCAAACATGAGAAGTTCAGGAGCTAGATGTAGCTATAAACGCTTTTTGATACACTTATCATTTGGAATGTTTAAACGCTGGCAAGATCATATCTTCAACAGCAATCCTGATAACAGAAACCTTGGAAAAATACACAAATACCGAAAATATAATATGTAACAGAAATCAGAATAGAAATAACTTATTTTATTAAATAAAAACAAAAAGGTGTGAATGCCGATGTGAAGGTTCATTTAAGTTTTTCATATATTACAAGCATTTCTATCATATGTCGTTCAGATATACAAATGCCGGGAGACATCGATTTTTACGTTAGCGATAATATTACAAATAAATAGGAACATTATTATTTTCTTTTGTCCCTCCCTCTTCTTTGTTTTCGTCGTTATCTTGTCTGCCTTTTTTCTTTAATTCTCAATAATCTGCCTATTTCATATAAGAAGATTTACCGGTCATTATTTACATCTGGTAAGAAGAAGAACCTGTATGTTGCTTTTGTAGATTTGGAGAAAGCTTTTGACTGAGTGCCAAGAAATATTGTCTGTTGGGTTTTGCGTAAATTAAGGGCAGGTGAGTGGTTGGTGAAGCTTGTTTAAGCAATATATAGAAATGCTTGTGTTAGAATTAACAGCACATTTAGTGACAGCTTTAATGTTAAAGTAGGAGTACATCAGGGTTATGTATTAACTGCATTTCTTTTCATTTAAATCTGAGAAACGTTATCCATGGAGTTTCATGAGTTGTCTGGAAGAGATGATTTAGTACTTGCCTGTGAAACAATACCTACTTGTTAAGTTAAAGACTTGAAGGAATGCTATGGAAACTAATGGTTTGAGAGTTACCATAGCCATTGTTAAAAAGCTCACAGAAAGAAGAATGTTTCCTTGCTTAGTTTATGGAAAGAGAGTTGGTAGCAACTCAATATTTGTGGTATTTGTAAGTATTGGGTACACAAGAAGTCCAGTAGAATTACAGGTAGGTTGGGAGATGATAACCAGTTTATGTACAAGAAGTGTAAAAACAATGGAGATGAGTTAAAACTCAGATGTGGAGAATATATAAGCTATTGAGGTTGTTCAAGGGTTTTGTTATCCTTGTGATACCATTGGAGAACCAGAAGGAGCTGGTGCTGATGTGATTGCAAGAGTTAGAAATGGATGGAGTAAGATCAGGGAACTTCTATCAATATTAACTGGCAGAGTTTTACCGTTGTCTATCAGGTATATTTGCACAGTGTAATGATGTATGAAGTGAAAACTGGCCAGTGATGGTTGAGGACATGTGTTGCATGGAGAGAAATGATATAAAAATGATACAATATTACTATTAAAGTATCACACAGACTAAAGAAGCATTAGAATTGTCAGAGTTTCAGAGGAGCCGTATTATAGGTCAATCAGCATCAAATCGCAGCAAACCTCGGGATTCTATTTTCCATTGTTAATCAAATGATTGTCTAATTCATCAAAGAGGAAAACAAATATCATTTCACGTAAGAACCTTCTGACAGAAATCTTCTTTATTTATGATAAGGGTGTCTATTTACTTCTGACATGTATGCATAGCCGTCTGTTTTATATGCTGGCATGTATTGAACTGCTTTTAGAAATTGACTTCCAAACTAACCTATCTCTGGCCAGGTTTTTATTTATCCCTCTTTCTTTCAAATGCATCCTTATAACTTCCTCCCAGGTTTTCTTTGGCCTTCCCTGACAACTTACCCTGCTACCTCAGTTACTTTACATCTACTAACCCAAGAACTGTCATCCATTCTTTCAATGTGACTATACCAACGAAGGCTCCTGTTATGCACACATAACCCTATACTGTCCAAATTTAATCTTCTTCTGAGGTCATCAGATCTAATCTTGACTTCAAAACTTACATTACACTTCCATCATATCATTCTCATACCATTTATCTCGCAACACATATCCCCGGGGTATGGATGTTGTTCGATTCTCGGAGCCAGGGTTAGCAATTTTCTTTTGATGCTTTTCTCTTGAACGGTAGTTGGAAAATTGTTATATAGGAACAAAAATGACAATCATTTTAACTTCATCATCATATTAAGTTTACATGCTGACATGTGTCGGATGGGTTTTGGAAATTGACTTCCAAATTAACCTATATTTGACCATTATTTTTTATTTATCCCTCTTTCTGTCAAATTCATCCTTATTAATTCCTCTCATGTTTTCCTTGGTCGTTCCCTGCTAACTGATCCTGGTACCTTAACTGTCCTACATCTAACCCAAACACTCTCATCTATTCTTTCAATGTGGCCATACAATCGCAATCGAAGTCTACTCATGTGCACACATCTTCCTATACTGTCTAGATTTAATCCTCCTCTGAGGTCATCAAATCTTCACCTGTCTTTAAGACTCGCATTCCACATCCATTGTGTCATTTACATATCATTTTTTTTCCATGGAATACATGTTCTCAACCCGCACTGGCCAGGTTTCACATCAATACATTATAACACTACATACACATGCCTGATAGACTCTTCCCTTGGTCGACAGTTGTAACAATCTGCTGGTTAGTAATGGCAGAAGTTCCCTGAACTTACTTAATCCATTCCTAATTCTTGCAATTACACTAGCACCTAACTTAAAACATATATATTCCTTTAACTTTTCTATGGATCCATTTTAGCCTCAACTATGAGTTCTTTCTTATCTAGTAGGATCTTACATTATATATTATCTGCAAATATCTATATGATTTCAAATCTCTGCTATGCTCACATGACCCAAGCAATGAGGCATTGTATTATGGGGACAGGTTGACAAACACTGTCAATCATACTGATCTAATATTGTGCAGTCATACCTACATTTGACTTCAAAACCATATCAAACACTTTCTCTACATACTACAGAATACAATCTATCATGCATTAACTGTCACCAACACTTCTCTCTCACGACTTTGTTTGACATCTTCTCTGTGATTTACCTCTTTTTCACCCTTCCACCATTCCTTCTAGACAGACTAGATCAGCAATCGATTGATTTATGCTTTTGTATATGTTTTCTAGGTTAATTACTGATCTGAGATTAGGTGCATTTCGAAAAGTTCACTTTTTTCTTCATTCAATTTTGGCCAAGTAAAATTCAATGTTACTCTAGCTCTCAGCATCTTGTGATCTGAAATGTCAGCAGTGTTGAGCTATCTAATAAATATCGACACTTAGTTAATATATATATATATATATATATATATATATATAGTCTTGGAAGTTTTTCAATCTTTAAAACTATATGGAAAAAAAACCAAAAAACTTTTAGTCCCAAGTCCTTCGTTAGAAAACTCCTTTGCTTGTAAGTCAATTAATCTCTTGCAATCACTGTGTTTCTCCAAGAATTTAGGCTAGTCTAAATATTATTGTTAGGATCATCCATTGTTTACAATGAAAAGCTGTTTCGCGAGTTTAAAAACAAAACAGTATTTTATCTTATGGCTCCCCAGCAGTGTTAATCAGACACCAGCTCCCTTAAAAATATACTATATATATAAATATATATAGTGCCATTTCCCAATATCCATATATTCTGATGAAGAAGTTATGAAAATATATGATCAAATGTTGCATAGCCCTCTCCTTGGGGCCGCGGCGGTTCTCATTTTGTATACTCGTCCCAAAAAGGGCCGTGGCAGTTCACATTTAATACTCGTCATTTTTAAAACATAAATCACATAGTTTGCATACCTTTAAATTTCTCCCTCGCCGCGTAGAGGGTCGCCGTCTCGATGTCGTCCAGTGGTTGAATTCCTTCCTCCTCCTTCTGCTGTGAACCACGCCGCTGCAACATAATCTCCATGATCGGGTTGGAAGATAAACTATCTTTTTAATTTAACTTCAGTTTTATTTCAAGCGTTAGTCATCAAATCAGTTGAGAGATATTCACCAACGTCGAGAGAGAGAGAGCAAATTACTACTTTATCGTAGTTACTTATCAAATAAGTCTTAACCATTCGTGGAGGAGGGGGAAGAGATCTTTCGCCTGTATTTTCTTCGGAAAATATTTCCCTTAATCTGTTGTAGTTTACATGGTAAAAATCACGTCCGATAGGTCCGCTTCCAAAACCCAGACTGTTAAAACTCGCTTCTCACGAAGAACGAGTGACGTCACGGATCCCTCTGCTTCCCACACAAAAGCCAGTGACGTCACAGAGCTTCTCGCAGGTGCACATTGACCCTTGATCTGGGGGTCTCGTCACGTGGTGAACTTGTCACGTCTGTGATTTCCGACTGTGGGAACAGACCCTATTCTGCCTCGACTGCACGGATCCACCCCGCACTAATTCGCGTAAGTCAAACCAACGATTTCCAACAGATACGTCCATTCCCATAGGGCCATTCTCCAACACAAATACGATCTATTATAGATACAATTCCCCAAAAGGATTATATATTAATAAGCGGCATCCGTTGAAATTCCACAGGTGTATCCTTCACCTGTTGTATATTCTATGGATGTCCTACGTGAATGCAGACCCCACAATATTATTGTACAACCTTTGTTCAAACTGAAACATACTTATCTAAGTACTCTAGTTAATGTAGTTTCAGAATATATCTGGTTATGGGGGGGGGGGTCATCTCCAAAATCCTTGTAGGAGTTTGTGACATATTTCCATTCTATGGATGCCTGGCGTGAACGTAGACTGCACGATATTATTGTACAATATTTGGACAGAAGAGACACTGCACTTTGATCCGAGCACAAAGGCCAAAAAGTTTATTTTAGTTTGAGTTTGATGTTTGACACAACAGCAACATCAGATGAAATTTTAAAAAAAATTATTATTTTTGCATTGCATCTTTGCTTATCAGGGGATCTCATCTTTTAAAAAGATAGTGGAGAGTAATAACGTACATCCGAACATAAAATTGCCTTAGCGTATTATTATACAGATAATGAGTGATTTTAATGCAATGTTCGTCAATTGCAGAACAGATTTTTCCTCTACAACAGGAAGATTTAGCCTGGATGCCTCAAACAATAAAGAATTTATTGCCCATTTTTGTATCAAAAATAATTGTTTAATAACCAATACAAAGAAGTTTATAGACATGGACATCAGACAACAAAAGAAAACAAAATAAAGTTGATTTTATTTTGACATGTAAACCTTCAACAAAAAACATGTCAAGTAATATGTAAAAACTGAATGGTGAAACAAATCAGTGAAATTAAAATAAAAAAAAACACATTAAGTTGAGTTCTTTTTCATATTGTCACTTTGAACTATTTTGTTGAAGATAATCATTCATTTAAATCATAGTAGATACATGCAACAATATTAAAATATATGTAAAATATTTTGATCTTTGTTTTTTTTCTAAATGAATGTTTACGTTATGGGTGTTGCATTTATTTATTTTTTTTGCAGATTCATTGTCTGGGATTAAAGCACTTTTTATCAACTGATGTGAAATCACAGTTTTCCTTTTTGTCGGTGAGTTTGTGACCACAACCCTGCAGCAAATAAGCCCCTGGGGGTGAAACCTCAGATCTTTGTTGATTGATTCTCACATCATTTAACCGAGTCTGCAGGAGCTTTTCTTTTTTGTCTTCTTTCTTTTTTTTTCTTTCTTTCTTTTTATGATTTTTTCTGTCTTTTTTCTTTTTCTTTTTTGTCTTCTTAATTTTTTGCTCAAGCTTTTCTTCCTTTTTTATTTTCCTTTTTGTCTTCTTTATTTTTTGTTGGAGCTTTTTTTTCTTTTCCTTTCATAATTTTTTCTTTTCCTTTCATAATTTTTTCCTTTTCTTTTTTGTCTTCTTTATTTTTCTTTCTTTTTATGATTTTTTCTTCCTTTTTTCTTTTTCTTTTTTGTCTTACTTTTTTGCTCAAGCTTTTCTTCCTTTTTTATTTTCTGTTTTGTCTTTTATTTTTTGTTGGAGCTTTTTTTCTTTTCCTTTTATGAATTTGTCTTTCCTTTTCTTTTTTGTCTTCTTTATTTTTTGCTGGAACTTTTCTTTCCTCTTTTTTTAAATTATTTATTCTTTTCATAATTTTTTTTCTTTTTCTTTACATATTTTTTTGTTTTTCTTTTCTTTCATTTTTTACAACCTGGTCAAATATGTAATCTCTCACTCCTTGGTTAAATGAATTACTATTTTCTTTAAAATGAAACAGTTAACTTGAATAGGTACTGACAGTCACAAGAGAAATCTGTTGCTAGAATAAATAACATTTACTTTTATAACAAGGATGATTATAATCAGTTTCTTAATTTAAGGAAAAATACATTTTTAGAATTGATAACATGATTGGACATTTAGCATCGGTGCTAGGAGCTCCCTCCCCCAATCTATAATACAGAAACCTCACTAATAGACTAAACTTTGTAACCAAACCAATGTGTTAATTTATTTTAATCACCAAATATCAGAGAACTAGTTGTTCAATAAATTTCATATTTTATTTTAAAAACTACAAATTTTTTAATTTAACATTATAACGATTTTCAAAAGATTTGAAGTTGGACGGAATTTAGATTTGCGCCAGATTAACTCACATGCACAGTAATGTTTTTTCCTTCTTTTAAATATGTTATTACTAGGAAAAATGACTATATCATTTTTCCGCCATTTTAAGTAAGGACACAAAAAATAAAACTAAGGACACCTCCAAATTGCTGATAAACTATCCCTTTCTTTCCCATTCCCAGCGAGGTACCCTCCTCCTTATCAAAACTTCAAAAGTAGGAAGTTTCGGCTCTGTATGCATACATCTCTCTCTCTCTCCCTCTCTCTCTCTCTCTCTCTCTCTGTGATAATATAGATCAAAATAAACATATTCGGATGCATCTCTAGATAACAATAAAATGGAATTGTTTCCGGCTCTGATAAGTACTCACAGATCTGAAAAGAGTTATGTCCCTTTATGTTATAGCTTCTCAAACAGCCTGTTTTGTAGGAGAAAATACGACTGGTTAATTTGAATTGATAGCTTTATTTCGTAGATATCTGACTATATAATGTGATATTCATATGTGTTAAAAGAAGACTAATGACAAAGCCTGTTTTCTTTATAAGTTCTTGTTTATTTTTATTGTATTATACGATGTTTGGTGTTCTGATAAAGTACATGTAATAAAATTACCACAGTTATTCTAAAGGTAAATCCAATTCGTATGAATTAGCAAGTTATGATTTGCTTGATTTTTTTTTGTTAGGATTATTTTTAATTTATAGAATCAGGTATTCACAGGAGGGGCCACGTGAAGGTTGTTAAATCTCTAGTGAAAGTAGTGATAGGGATCCGACAAGACTCACACTTGTCATGCCAAGTTGTCAGTCTGCACTGATATTCACTTCACCACCTCCAAAAGGTTATTAATTTTACTTACCCAACCACAGCAGCAAAGTTAGACACAAAGTCAGTTTAGAGTGAAGGATCCAGCTCTCCCCAAATAAGAGCACCCTGAACGAGTACAAACTTTGCCATGATTGATTTTTTGGGCATTCTCAGTGAGGGCGCCTCAGGCGATCAACAATAAACTAACCTTTCCTCCGAATAGAAAAGGCAATGCCTGGGAGGATAACCTCATAAGACCGATCAAAGCAGATACTAACTTTTATCTGGTAAGAAAGCTCAAAAACCCCTGTGCCAAGTATATATATATATATATATATATATATATATATATATATATATATATAATCTTTGAATCGCGTAAGCGATTTCAAGATTGTTTCAAGGACGATTTGAAGTGCTTTGGAATTGATGTTGGGGGATGAGATGGGTTGCTGTAGATAAGTCTAAGGTGAAGGAAAGCGATTTTTGAAGGCAGCAAGCTCTTTGAAAAGAATAGGATGAAACACCAACAGCAGAAGAGAGCAGTGAGGAAAAGACGGAACGTGACAACTCTAGCACATGGGGGGAAATATAGAACACCTAAAATGCCAAGCTTGCAACTTGGTAACTACATCACGTGCAGGTTTGTTGAATCACCAACGAGTGCATGTTTTGCAAAATCAAGCACGGGCAAGACCCCCTCTTGCCCGTGCTTCATTTATGGCATCCTCTCAGATCATCACAACACGTGCCACTTCTGTGGTATGGTCTGTAAAAGTCTGGCAGGCCTCAAGAGCCATATCCGCGCTGCTCACTAAGAACTTTTACACTAATAACACATCAATACACCCAAAGATGTCATATTCGGAATCGAATAGACAGCCGCCATATATATATATATATATATATATATATATAGATAGATAGATATCTAATACAGATGTTGCAAAAAAAGCTTGGGTTAGGACAACTTGCTCCAGCTAAAATTAGCTCTGCTAGAATTGAAGTGTCTCAATATTCATGAGTGTAAAAATTTTAGTTTATAATTTCTTTATCGGTTACAAATTAAGAGGGGACTGATTTTAAGTCAACACCAACAGTTGACTTCCCATTTTAAAATTGAAGTTATACATATAATTATCTCTTAAAATTACAGAAGTCAGTTCCAGTTTTATGAATTGTCAACGTGAGGTAAAAAAGAAATGATTGCTTCTTTTTTTTTTTTTATTGCTTAACAAGTTAACATTCCGTTTTATTGATGGGTCACAGTTTAATAGTGGACGAATTTTCAGTGGATGCTGGTTGGTACAAAAAGCAAAAACTATTACTTTTATTTTCAAAAGAAATTATTGTTTATAATCTATTGTTAAGACACTTGTTGTTATTTTTTCTATTCTGTTTTACGAAGTAGTGCCTTGTCGGACAACCGTAAAGGTTTATATTAAAAAAATAAATAAATGTAGAAATATTTGATTTGTTTGGAAACGGAAAATGACTTGTTTTGAAATCGCTCATTGTTCAAAGATCTCAACTCATGAATGCAACTTCTTGTCCTAAAAACATTTAAATAGAAATGGTTAATCTTTGGATGGAGAACTAAAATGAAAAACGAATCATAAGGAAGAGTAAGAATGTGAACATTTCAAAGGTATTAATAATAATAAGAAGAATTTTTTTTTTCGTTTTGTTACAGATGCAGCAATTTCATTGGCTAATGAACATAGCAGATTAGCCAATGAAAATTATGGTGTATATATAGAATAGTTTCATACTAAAGGAAGTATCGGGCCGGATATATATTATAATTGATAGGAATTTAAAATTTGAATTGTAAAGAACAGAAACTAATAAATTGACTGTCTAGACAGAATCAATTATAAATTTGTTAGATGCAATGCTATTGCGGTCTAACTTCGAGAATCTGATTTAAATTTCTTTATATATTAGATAGATAGATAGATAGATAGATAAAACGAAAGCAAAGGATATGGCTATTGGGGAAATATATAAGGTACTCACATGTACTTTTATATATTTTCACGATGCCATGACGTGAAAAGCATGACATTTTTTAACATAGGATATTTTGATCTGCTCCTGTGAGATTTATCAACTCGAAAATAAAATCACAAGGGAAAAAAACCCTTTAAATTTAAAAATTAATATTGTTGCAGTGTGAGGCATGTGATATATTTAATTTTGGTTGCAATCTGGAGTTGTAAAAAACGAGTTATATTTGCATGTCGAAAATGACAGGTTTTCATATAAGTCTAGGCATTTGTTTGTATTCATAGTCTATAAGTAATTTAAAAAATGTCTAAATAACTGCGTTGTATGTATGTAGTTTGCAGAGTCATTTTATTTCTAGCTTTCTATTGATATTTCAAGAGATAAAATCATAAGGCACTCAAGATAGTGACCGTTGTTTTGTGCTGCTATGGTCTTGTGCAGATACTATAAATATAGCCGAGACTTGTAATGCTGTTATGTATTAAATCTTAACATTTTGTTGAAAGTTTTCTAAGTCCAGAAAGGAATTACAAAAAAAAATAGCTAAAAACGTTGTTTTTTTTTTTGTTTTTTTTTCATTTAAATGTTTATAGTATCTTTACTTTTGGACACATTGTTAAAAAAAACTTGACAGTCTGACTGGAAAGACTTTGTTCTTTGAATATGATGTTGTCATTGGACAAGTTATTTGAGTTATCGTCAAAAGCAGACATTTTGGAAGAAATTTCTTATTCAAAATTATGCACGTTGGAAAATGTCGTCTAGCCAATGAGATGAATATCCATACCCGGATCTAAGTCTAACAAGGACTGGTAAGAGTTATTTTAAAATAGATTTTTAAAATTGAAAAATATATTTAAACAAATGGTTATCATTTCATGCATTGTTGGGCATCAGTGAAATATAAACATCGTTTGTGGTCAGTGTGGTTTGGGGCAGGGTAGGATGTTATGAGTTGAGTAAAATAAAAATAAAATAAAAACTACTTGTTATTGAAAGGCACAGAGACTAAGAGTTTATGAGAATCTACACCAAAATTTGGGCTATAAAAATAATAAAGTACTTGGCTGTGTGATTTGCAAAATTAATGATAATTGCGAGTTTGACTTTAAAGCAAATATCTGAAGCATTAACACTATAAGCCAACTAAATTTATCTTAAATTTTACAAAGTTCATGTCGGGGAACTGAAGGCTAAACATTTTAGGAATTAGGAATAAATTGATGTCTTTTAGATAATATCTAATATGTAATATTATAATATCTAATATGTAATATGATAATATTTAATATGTAATATGATAATATTGTTATTTGGCAAGCGAGCAGGTTGTATGCTGCGTTTCAGAATTTTTGAGATGAGGATTGTTAATTTGGTAATTCAGACTGCTGTTCTCATCTTGGATGTTATTCTCAAAACGTTTCGGCCGATGTAACCTCTGACCTTCTTCAGGTGCATCTTGTCAGACCCGGGAATCTATACAGAATTTTGAACTGAACCCTTCGGAACAACAGATAAAGTGTTAAGTAATAAGCAGTTCTAAGTGACAGTCTTCTGGAGGTTGAAGGTTCAATCCTCAGTAAAGGTGATACTAAGAATATAATTAAAAATGTCTACTTTGTCATGGCTGAAGGAACGAAAACAATCTACTCCCATGGATTAAATAAGTTCAGTTTGAAATTTCGTGCAGATTCCAGAGTCCAATATAAAGATTCCCTGAGTTCAATAAGACACACCTGAAGAAGGTCGGAGGTTAAATCAGTTGAAATGTTGTGAGTATAACATCTAAGATGAGAACAGTAGTTCGAATAATAGAGGTTGTATGTTATTCACCTCTTTTGATTGTGGGCTTCCTTAACTACGAGTTCCTTCTGGCTGGATAATCTCCATAGGCCTCAAAACGTCCCTATCCAGCATCATCTCACAATACATGCTTCTTTGACAAATTTTGAACTGCAACTGATAATCTCACTTCAAAACTTTATGTCTGCATTTTTCCTATCAAATTGAACTGTAGAATAAATTTACAAATTTTAATTAAAAATCAACTATTTTCTAAATATTTAAAAAAAAAAAATGATTTCTTGTGTGGAGTTTAAAAGAGAGTATTATCTCCCTTACTTTTGATTGGTTCTAAAATCAGGGTTCAGTGTTTAAATTTAAAATTGATTAATGCTATGATAGGAAGCATGTTAGTCCCAATGTTATTTTGCTATAAACAATCCTAATGGATATGGGTTAAGAAAACATGAAAAACTGGACAAATAATTTTCGTCTTATATATATATATATATATATATATATATATATATGTGCATGCATATGAATATATATATATATATACGCATGCATATGAATATATATATATATATATATATATACGCATGCATATGAATATATATATATATATATATATATACGCATGCATATGAATATATATATATATATATATATACGCATGCATATGAATATATATATATATATATATATATGCATGCATATGAATATATATATGCATGCATATGAATATATATATATATATGCATGCATATGAATATATATATATATATGTGTGTATATATATATATATATATGCATATGCATGCATATGAATATATATATATATATATGTATATATATATATGCATATGCATGCATATGAATATATATATATATGTATATATATATATGCATATGCATGCATATGAATATATATATATATGTATATGTATATATATATATATATATGCATATATATATATAATGTATATGTATATATATATATATATATATATGCATATGCATATGCATGCATATGAATATATATGAGATAGAGATTAGGAAATAAAAAATATGAATTCAATTGTTGGCTTTGGAAGTCATTACACTTCAGATTTAAATAGCATTAAATCAACTTTGATGAAAAAAATTAAATGAATGTTGATAAATACTAAATTATGGGAAATACTTGAAGAAGTTAATAGCAATTTTCTATTTTATAGTTATATTAAATTAATTTAAAAGATTGCCAATAAAACATATTACAGAAGAAGGGGGATAAAAAACAAATCAGAGAAAGATAAGTATCTTACATAGAACCAGCAACCCCCCCCCCACCCCATCCACCCTCTCCCCCCTCTCAACCTTCGAAAATTACTTCTTGGGTCTGAATGATGTCTTCTTTCCAAAATACAGCCACTGCGTGACATCATCAAAATATCCACCAATCAGAATGCAGAACTCATGACTGCTATGCACGGCACGTGAATGTTGGCGTGTGTGCACTGTGCACGCGCATGTCTGCATTATCAAGCTAATGTCAGAGCATCAAGATTTGTTGAACGTACTTGGAGTTAATCAATATTTGAATAACAAATAAAAATTATGGCTCGTTTTTGTTTATATTTTCAAGTTTACATTTTTTTCATCATTCTCAAAAGGTTAATTCTTTCTATAGTGGACTGAACAAATAATAACATATTCAATAATTAAAATCACACTTCTCGTATTGTTAATCAACCATGATGATTTAACTATAAGAATGCTTTCTTAAGAGTTACGTATGAGTTCAACTTTTAAGCTTTGTCTAAAGATCTTATATCTTTAACTTATTCTTTATTCGCTTTAATCATATAGACTATAAATCTGCTTTCATTTTAAACATTTGTCCACCAGTCTGTCACGCTGAAATTTGAAACAGCATTTTCATCGTTAAACATGCAAATTGAATTGACTTCTTATTTTAGATGTGTCCAAACATTTCTATCTAAGCCTCAGTCTGTCAGTTAAAACAGAATTTATATTGGTCTGTCACACTTAACTTTGAAATGGCATTTTCGCTTGTCTGTCATGCTTAAGTTTAAAATAACATTTTCATCTTAAATAGGCAGATTGAATGGATGCAGCTTATTTTACAAGTGTCAAAGCATCTCCACAGAGGCTCTGTCTACCAGTCAGTCGGTCTGTCACATTTAAGTTTGAAATAACATTTCTTTTGGTTTTTCGTGCTTGACTGAATGGACACATCTTACAAATATCCATTCCTGATTATTTACTAAAGACTATTCATCATATAAGTAATAGAATTACATTTTAAGAATTACTACTTTATTAAGTTAGAAGGAAGCATATACCGGCCCATTTAACATACTGGTTTATGCGTTTGCTAATGGTCCGGAAGACTGGGGTTCAATCCTCAGTCGAGTCATACACAAGACTCAAAAATAGTACTTGATGTATCCTTGCTAAACAGTCAACGTTATAAGCTGAAGATCATGGGTAAATGCAGCAATCTAGGGAAAAGAGCAGTGCCCTCACCTACATCATAGCCAACAAAAAGGGAGCCTTCGTGTCACCCTTGACTATGGTTAATTCAATATCCCCTTTAACTATGAATGTTGTTTGCCTCTTGGGAGCCAGAGTAGTTGATGATGTGGTCTGGATACTTATCTCTCTCATGCAAGTAGAAGGAATTCATAGAAGAAGGATAACGACAACGGTTACACGTAACATTTATTTTATTACACTTTACTGTGGATACATTTTTGCCTTAAATATGAGGTGCTTCTAGCTAGACAATTCCCACAGTCATCTAAAGCCTTTATCTAGCAAGATGTGTGTCACTAAAGCCTGAACTGCAACTGTCTGTCATCTCAAATCCATGCTATGTCTTTATTCGCTAACTTTTAAACTGCAATTGTTTACGTCTTCAAATCCGTCTCTGTTTAATCACATAAGAAAACCAACTCATCAGACATTTCACCCGCGTATATGGGTCCATAACTAACTCTGGGTTCAAAACCTGTCATTAAAACCCAATAATCTGATCTATACTTTGCTAAAAAAGTAAAAAGTAAAGATATCAACCATAGTCGAGGGCGACGTGAAGGCTCCATTTTCATTGACTAATAGACCAAGATGTAGGGGAGGGCGCCACTCTTTTCCCAGGATTACTCCACTTACCCTTGATCCTCACCTTATAATGCTGAGTGTTTAGCTAGGGGGATCAAGTACTATTTTTTAAGTCTTTGTTATGACTCGACCGAATATTGAACCCTGGTCTCCTGATCCATTAGCGAACACTCTTACCATTATGCCAAATGGGCCAATGAAACTATAAAAGCATATCACCCCTAGTAATATGTAACAATTATCTTTCAGTTGTAAAAAAAAAAGAACAGGCACCAATTCATATTTAAAATTTTAACAACAAATGAAAAACTGTGAAAAAATGTTTATCTGTGTTGTAAACTGATTGTTATAAAATGCAACTTTTGTATTAAAAGTAGGAATTAAAAAAAATCGGTTGACATTACATTCCATAACAAAATTCCATAATGTAAACATAATGGTCATCTTTTTTTGTTTTGAAAAGAACCGGAACACAACAGGTATAAGTGCTAAGTAATAATCAATTCTAAGGGACAGGTTGAAGGTCCAATCCTTAGTACAAGCGATACTAAGAATACAATTATGAATTACTTAAGATTTCTATCCGGTTATTGCTGACGGAATGAGAGCAAACTACTCCCGTGGATAAAATAAAGGGTTCCGTTCGAAATTCCGTACAGATTTCCGAGTTTGGCAAGATACACCTGAAGAAGGATGGAGGTTACATTGGCCGAAACGTTGTGAGATGAGAACAGTAGTCTGAATAATCTAAATAATACAAATCACCTATTTTTTTGTAATCTTATCCTTTATTAAAGTGTAAATGAGATCATAAGCTCGTTAAAATTACTTAAAAAAACATTAGGGGCAGGATTTAAAATAAAAAGGCACCTTAGACATTGAAAAAACAATAAACTTATTAAGGAAAAAAAAGAAACCATCTATTTTGTATTATTTAGATTATTCGGATTACTGTCCTCATCTTGGTTGTTATTCTAACAACGTTTCGTCCGATGTAATCTCCCACCTCCTTCACGTGTTTCTTGTCGAACTCGGGAATCTGTACAGAATTTCTAACAGAACACTTTATTTAATCTAGCTTGCTCTCATTCAATCAGGGTAGAAGTTTTAAGTAATTTGTAATTGTTAGTATCGCCCATGTTGAGGATTGAACCTTCAACCTTCAGAAGACTGCCACTTAAAACTGAGAATCACTTAGCACTTTTATCCGTTGTGCCACGGGTCGTTTTTTTTAAGTAGTTTTAAGGCCAGGATAAAAATATTAATTTTAAAAAGGCTCCTTAAACATTGAGGAAGTAATACATTTATTGGGGGGGGGGGATCTATTTTATTGCATATTTATACAGTGTCGATGTTAGGATCTTTAAGCTCACCTTAAATCTATGATAAATGACTCAATTTTAATGAATTCAATAAAAAACATATTTTATACAGAATACAAGTTTTCAAATGTAGCTTCATATCATGATTTTTGCAGAGTTGAATTTTAACAAAATTTAAGTTTTGACCAAATTAACACACATGCGCATTAATATTTTTTTTATTACGTTGTTACTGTTAAAACCAATTCTCTATATTTTTTTGAACAACATTTTAAGTAAGTGTTACATATTAAGTAGCAGAATGTGTTTTTGTGGTAATCATAGAGTCTTAGCAGGTTTGTTAGATAGGATTTTACTCCAGGGCCAGGGTAAACTAATATACGATAGAAGATAAGGGATTGATAGATCTATTAAGGTGATTAGATAATGATAGATGTTTGAATTATCTTAGGAATCAGTTGGAATATAGGCTGTAGATGGAACAGATCATTATAGAGATAGAATAGTGTGTTTAGAGTTCTGAAAAGGTTGCTAAAAGAAGCTCTAGTTAAGGAAATGGATCCAATAGTTAAGACAAAATATATAGTTAAAATTCAATTGCCGTCGTCGTCTCCTTCTTTCTTTAATGTGTGATTGAGCATTGTTCCACAATTACTACACCCATAAACAGCTCGTGCATCACTGCGGTCACTACAAGTACTCAAGTAAGACCTCTCTCTCAGAAAGGTCAACCAGTACAAAGGCATAAGAAAATACTATATTATCTTACAGCTGATAAACTATGTGTATTCTTTATCTATGCCTAAATTTCAACCAGCTATGTTTCTTTTGACAGTGTTAGATTAATTTAACTTGTGGCGTAAGCTTTTAAACATTTTTTTTTGTAAAATAAATGGAAACGATATTGGACTCACAATACACATAATAAATAATATCTTTACAGACACAGCAAGAACAGATAATCTTAAGATGTGTCCATTTAATCAGTGCATTTAGCAAGAACAGATAATCTTAAGATGTGTCCATTTAATCTGTTCATTTAGCAAGAACAGATAATCTTAAGATGTGTCCATTTGATCTGTGCATTTAGCAAGAACAGATAATCTTAAGATGTGTCCATTTGATCTGTGCATTTAGCAAAAACAGATAATCTTAAGATGTGTCCATTTAATCTGTGCATTTAGTAAGAACAGATAATCTTAAGATGTGTCCATTTGATCTGTGCATTTAGCAAAAACAGATAATCTTAAGATGTGTCCATTTAATCTGTGCATTTAGTAAGAACAGATAATCTTAAGATGTGTCCATTTAATCTGTGCATTTAGCAAGAACAGATAATCTTAAGATGTGTCCATTTAATCTATTCATTTAGCAAGAACAGATAATCTTAAGATGTGTCCATTTAATCTGTTCATTTAGCAAGAACAGATAATCTTAAGATGTGTCCATTTAATCTGTGCATTTAGCAAGAACAGATAATCTTAAGATGTGTCCATTTAATCTGTGCATTTAGCAAGAACAGATAATCTTAAGATGTGTCCATTTAATCTGTTTATTTAGCAAGAACAGATAATCTTAAGATGTGTCCATTTAATCTGTGCATTTAGCAAGAACAGATAATCTTAAGATGTGCCCATTTAATCTGTGCATTTAGCAAGAACAGATAATCTTAAGATGTGTCCATTTAATCTGTGCATTTAGCAAGAACAGATAATCTTAAGATGTGTCCATTTAATCTGTTCATTTAGCAAGAACAGATAATCTTAAGATGTGTCCATTTAATCTGTGCATTTAGCAAGAACAGATAATCTTAAGATGTGTCCATTTAATCTGTTCATTTAGCAAGAACAGATAATCTTAAGATGTGTCCATTTAATCTGTTCATTTAGCAAGAACAGATAATATTAAGATGTGTCCATTTAATCTGTGCATTTAGCAAGAACAGATAATCTTAAGATGTGCCCATTTAATCTGTGCATTTAGCAAGAACAGATAATCTTAAGATGTGTCCATTTAATCTGTGCATTTAGCAAGAACAGATAATTTTAAGATGTGTCCATTTAATCTGTTCATTTAGCAAGAACAGATAATCTTAAGATGTGTCCATTTAATCTGTTCATTTAGCAAGAACAGATAATCTTAAGATGTGTCCACTTAATCTGTTCATTTAGCAAGAACAGATAATCTTAAGATGTGTCCATTTAATCTGTTCATTTAGCAAGAACAGATAATCTTAAGATGTGTCCATTTAATCTGTTCATTTAGCAAGAACAGATAATCTTAAGATGTGTCCACTTAATCTGTTCATTTAGCAAGAACAGATAATCTTAAGATGTGCCCATTTAATCTGTGCATTTAGCAAGAACAGATAATCTTAAGATGTGTCCATTTAATCTGTGCATTTAGCAAGAACAGATAATTTTAAGATGTGTCCATTTAATCTGTTCATTTAGCAAGAACAGATAATCTTAAGATGTGTCCATTTAATCTGTTCATTTAGCAAGAACAGATAATCTTAAGATGTGTCCACTTAATCTGTTCATTTAGCAAGAACAGATAATCTTAAGATGTGTCCATTTAATCTGTTCATTTAGCAAGAACAGATAATCTTAAGATGTGTCCATTTAATCTGTTCATTTAGCAAGAAAAGATAATCTTAAGATGTGTCCATTTAATCTGTTCATTTAGCAAGAACAGATAATCTTAAGATGTGTCCATTTAATCTGTTCATTTAGCAAGAACAGATAATCTTAAGATGTGTCCACTTAATCTGTTCATTTAGCAAGAACAGATAATCTTAAGATGTGTCCATTTAATCTGTGCATTTAGCAAGAACAGATAATCTTAAGATGTGTCCATTTAATCTGTGCATTTAGCAAGAACAGATAATCTTAAGATGTGTCCATTTAATCTATTCATTTAGCAAGAACAGATAATCTTAAGATGTGTCCATTTAATCTGTTCATTTAGCAAGAACAGATAATCTTAAGATGTGTCCATTTAATCTGTGCATTTAGCAAGAACAGATAATCTTAAGATGTGTCCATTTAATCTGTGCATTTAGCAAGAACAGATAATCTTAAGATGTGTCCATTTAATCTGTTTATTTAGCAAGAACAGATAATCTTAAGATGTGTCCATTTAATCTGTGCATTTAGCAAGAACAGATAATCTTAAGATGTGCCCATTTAATCTGTGCATTTAGCAAGAACAGATAATCTTAAGATGTGTCCATTTAATCTGTGCATTTAGCAAGAACAGATAATCTTAAGATGTGTCCATTTAATCTGTTCATTTAGCAAGAACAGATAATCTTAAGATGTGTCCATTTAATCTGTGCATTTAGCAAGAACAGATAATCTTAAGATGTGTCCATTTAATCTGTTCATTTAGCAAGAACAGATAATCTTAAGATGTGTCCATTTAATCTGTTCATTTAGCAAGAACAGATAATATTAAGATGTGTCCATTTAATCTGTGCATTTAGCAAGAACAGATAATCTTAAGATGTGCCCATTTAATCTGTGCATTTAGCAAGAACAGATAATCTTAAGATGTGTCCATTTAATCTGTGCATTTAGCAAGAACAGATAATTTTAAGATGTGTCCATTTAATCTGTTCATTTAGCAAGAACAGATAATCTTAAGATGTGTCCATTTAATCTGTTCATTTAGCAAGAACAGATAATCTTAAGATGTGTCCACTTAATCTGTTCATTTAGCAAGAACAGATAATCTTAAGATGTGTCCATTTAATCTGTTCATTTAGCAAGAACAGATAATCTTAAGATGTGTCCATTTAATCTGTTCATTTAGCAAGAAAAGATAATCTTAAGATGTGTCCATTTAATCTGTTCATTTAGCAAGAACAGATAATCTTAAGATGTGTCCATTTAATCTGTTCATTTAGCAAGAACAGATAATCTTAAGATGTGTCCACTTAATCTGTTCATTTAGCAAGAACAGATAATCTTAAGATGTGTCCATTTAATCTGTGCATTTAGCAAGAACAGATAATCTTAAGATGTGTCCATTTAATCTGTTCATTTAGCAAGAAAAGATAATCTTAAGATGTGTCCATTTAATCTGTGCATTTAGCAAGAACAGATAATCTTAAGATGTGTCCATTTAATCTGTTCATTTAGCAAGAACAGATAATCTTAAGATGTGTCCATTTAATCTGTTCATTAAGCAAGAACAGATAATCTTAAGATGTGTCCATTTAATCTGTGCATTTAGCAAGAACAGATAATCTTAAGATGTGTCCATTTAATCTGTGCATTTAGCAAGAACAGATAATCTTAAGATGTGTCCATTTAATCTGTGCATTTAGCAAGAACAGATAATCTTAAGATGTGTCCATTTAATCTGTGCATTTAGCAAGAACAGATAATCTTAAGATGTGTCCATTTAATCTGTGCATTTAGCAAGAACAGATAATCTTAAGATGTGTCTATTTAATCTGTGCATTTAGCAAGAACAGATAATCTTAAGATGTGTCCACTTAATCTGTTCATTTAGCAAGAACAGATAATCTTAAGATGTGTCCATTTAATCTGTTCATTTAGCAAGAACAGATAATCTTAAGATGTGTCCATTTAATCTGTGCATTTAGCAAGAACAGATAATCTTAAGATGTGTCCACTTAATCTGTTCATTTAGCAAGAACAGATAATCTTAAGATGTGTCCACTTAATCTGTTCATTTAGCAAGAACAGATAATCTTAAGATGTGTCCACTTAATCTGTTCATTTAGCAAGAACAGATAATCTTAAGATGTGTCCATTTAATCTGTGCATTTAGCAAGAACAGATAATCTTAAGATGTGTCCATTTAATCTGTTCATTTAGCAAGAAAAGATAATCTTAAGATGTGTCCATTTAATCTGTGCATTTAGCAAGAACAGATAATCTTAAGATGTGTCCATTTAATCTGTTCATTTAGCAAGAACAGATAATCTTAAGATGTGTCCATTTAATCTGTTCATTAAGCAAGAACAGATAATCTTAAGATGTGTCCATTTAATCTGTGCATTTAGCAAGAACAGATAATCTTAAGATGTGTCCATTTAATCTGTGCATTTAGCAAGAACAGATAATCTTAAGATGTGTCCATTTAATCTGTGCATTTAGCAAGAACAGATAATCTTAAGATGTGTCCATTTAATCTGTGCATTTAGCAAGAACAGATAATCTTAAGATGTGTCCATTTAATCTGTGCATTTAGCAAGAACAGATAATCTTAAGATGTGTCCCTTTAATCTGTGCATTTAGCAAGAACAGATAATCTTAAGATGTGTCTATTTAATCTGTGCATTTAGCAAGAACAGATAATCTTAAGATGTGTCCATTTAATCTGTGCATTTAGCAAGAACAGATAATCTTAAGATGTGTCCATTTAATCTGTGCATTTAGCAAGAACAGATAATCTTAAGATGTGTCCATTTAATCTGTGCATTTAGAAAGAACAGATAATCTTAAGATGTGCCCATTTAATCTGTGCATTTAGCAAGAACAGATAATCTTAAGATGTGTCCCTTTAATCTGTGCATTTAGCAAGAACAGATAATCTTAAGATGTGTCCATTTAATCTGTGCATTTAGTAAGAACAGATAATCTTAAGATGTGTCCATTTAATCTGTGCATTTAGCAAGAACAGATAATCTTAAGATGTGTCCCTTTAATCTGTGCATTTAGCAAGAACAGATAATCTTAAGATGTGTCCATTTAATCTGTGCATTTAGCAAGAACAGATAATCTTAAGATGTGTCCCTTTAATCTGTGCATTTAGCAAGAACAGATAATCTTAAGATGTGTCCATTTAATCTGTGCATTTAGCAAGAACAGATAATCTTAAGATGTGTCCATTTAATCTGTGCATTTAGCAAGAACAGATAATCTTAAGATGTGTCCATTTAATCTGTTCATTTAGCAAGAACAGATAATCTTAAGATGTGTCCACTTAATCTGTTCATTTAGCAAGAACAGATAATCTTAAGATGTGTCCATTTAATCTGTTCATTTAGCAAGAACAGATAATCTTAAGATGTGTCCATTTAATCTGTGCATTTAGCAAGAACAGATAATCTTAAGATGTGTCCATTTAATCTGTGCATTTAGCAAGAACAGATAATCTTAAGATGTGTCCATTTAATCTGTGCATTTAGCAAGAACAGATAATCTTAAGATGTGTCCATTTAATCTGTTCATTTAGCAAGAAAAGATAATCTTAAGATGTGTCCATTTAATCTGTGCATTTAGCAAGAACAGATAATCTTAAGATGTGTCCATTTAATCTGTTCATTTAGCAAGAACAGATAATCTTAAGATGTGTCCATTTAATCTGTTCATTAAGCAAGAACAGATAATCTTAAGATGTGTCCATTTAATCTGTGCATTTAGCAAGAACAGATAATCTTAAGATGTGTCCATTTAATCTGTGCATTTAGCAAGAACAGATAATCTTAAGATGTGTCCATTTAATCTGTGCATTTAGCAAGAACAGATAATCTTAAGATGTGTCCATTTAATCTGTGCATTTAGCAAGAACAGATAATCTTAAGATGTGTCCATTTAATCTGTGCATTTAGCAAGAACAGATAATCTTAAGATGTGTCTATTTAATCTGTGCATTTAGCAAGAACAGATAATCTTAAGATGTGTCCACTTAATCTGTTCATTTAGCAAGAACAGATAATCTTAAGATGTGTCCATTTAATCTGTTCATTTAGCAAGAACAGATAATCTTAAGATGTGTCCATTTAATCTGTGCATTTAGCAAGAACAGATAATCTTAAGATGTGTCCACTTAATCTGTTCATTTAGCAAGAACAGATAATCTTAAGATGTGTCCACTTAATCTGTTCATTTAGCAAGAACAGATAATCTTAAGATGTGTCCACTTAATCTGTTCATTTAGCAAGAACAGATAATCTTAAGATGTGTCCATTTAATCTGTGCATTTAGCAAGAACAGATAATCTTAAGATGTGTCCATTTAATCTGTTCATTTAGCAAGAAAAGATAATCTTAAGATGTGTCCATTTAATCTGTGCATTTAGCAAGAACAGATAATCTTAAGATGTGTCCATTTAATCTGTTCATTTAGCAAGAACAGATAATCTTAAGATGTGTCCATTTAATCTGTTCATTAAGCAAGAACAGATAATCTTAAGATGTGTCCATTTAATCTGTGCATTTAGCAAGAACAGATAATCTTAAGATGTGTCCATTTAATCTGTGCATTTAGCAAGAACAGATAATCTTAAGATGTGTCCATTTAATCTGTGCATTTAGCAAGAACAGATAATCTTAAGATGTGTCCATTTAATCTGTGCATTTAGCAAGAACAGATAATCTTAAGATGTGTCCATTTAATCTGTGCATTTAGCAAGAACAGATAATCTTAAGATGTGTCCCTTTAATCTGTGCATTTAGCAAGAACAGATAATCTTAAGATGTGTCTATTTAATCTGTGCATTTAGCAAGAACAGATAATCTTAAGATGTGTCCATTTAATCTGTGCATTTAGCAAGAACAGATAATCTTAAGATGTGTCCATTTAATCTGTGCATTTAGCAAGAACAGATAATCTTAAGATGTGTCCATTTAATCTGTGCATTTAGAAAGAACAGATAATCTTAAGATGTGCCCATTTAATCTGTGCATTTAGCAAGAACAGATAATCTTAAGATGTGTCCCTTTAATCTGTGCATTTAGCAAGAACAGATAATCTTAAGATGTGTCCATTTAATCTGTGCATTTAGTAAGAACAGATAATCTTAAGATGTGTCCATTTAATCTGTGCATTTAGCAAGAACAGATAATCTTAAGATGTGTCCCTTTAATCTGTGCATTTAGCAAGAACAGATAATCTTAAGATGTGTCCATTTAATCTGTGCATTTAGCAAGAACAGATAATCTTAAGATGTGTCCCTTTAATCTGTGCATTTAGCAAGAACAGATAATCTTAAGATGTGTCCATTTAATCTGTGCATTTAGCAAGAACAGATAATCTTAAGATGTGTCCATTTAATCTGTGCATTTAGCAAGAACAGATAATCTTAAGATGTGTCCATTTAATCTGTTCATTTAGCAAGAACAGATAATCTTAAGATGTGTCCACTTAATCTGTTCATTTAGCAAGAACAGATAATCTTAAGATGTGTCCATTTAATCTGTTCATTTAGCAAGAACAGATAATCTTAAGATGTGTCCATTTAATCTGTGCATTTAGCAAGAACAGATAATCTTAAGATGTGTCCATTTAATCTGTGCATTTAGCAAGAACAGATAATCTTAAGATGTGTCCATTTAATCTGTGCATTTAGCAAGAACAGATAATCTTAAGATGTGTCCCTTTAATCTGTGCATTTAGCAAGAACAGATAATCTTAAGATGTGTCCATTTAATCTGTGCATTTAGCAAGAACAGATAATCTTAAGATGTGTCCATTTAATCTGTGCATTTAGCAAGAACAGATAATCTTAAGATGTGTCCATTTAATCTGTGCATTTAGCAAGAACAGATAATCTTAAGATGTGTCCATTTAATCTGTGCATTTAGCAACAAAAATAGTATTTCAAAGTTAAGTGTTACAGACTGACCGACAGACAGAGCCTTTTATAGAGATGCATGGAAGCATCTAAAAAACTGAAAATCTTGTTTTTCTATGTCTGAATATTTTTGACAGTTATGAATTACTATATGGTTTGAAGCACAACGAAATTGAGAGGAGGGGATGTAGCACATGTTGCTTAGTTTGATTTCTGCCCATTCTCATGAAATTGATTATTATGGGTAATATCTCTATATATGAAGTTAGGTATGTGTATATATTTACACGTACACAATAATCTTGTAAACTAATGAACCGATCATTATGAATTTTGGAATATATATTGTAGACAACACGGTGAGTAACATGGGTGCATTCATGAAAATTCAGATACCTTTGATTTTTGTGAAATTTTAACAATAGGTATTAGACATCAATTAATAAATATTCCCCCAATTTCATATTTTGGGGAGTATTTTAAATGTTTTAAGGAACAATAAGTGCAGTGGAATTACAGGTAGGTTGGGAGATGATAACCAGTTTGTGTGCAAGAAGGGTAGGACAACGAAAACCGATGAGAACTCAGATGTGCAAAAAAGGATATAGTGATGTCGAAGCTATTCAGGTTGTCTAGAAGTTTTGTTAGTTTGGTGATACTATTGGAGCACATGGAGGAGCTGGTGCTAGTGTGATTGCAAGAGTTAGGAGTGGATGAAATAAGTTCAGGGAACCTCTGTCATTACTAACCAGCCGAGTGTTACCACTGTTAACAATTTACAACGAGAAAGTATCGCAAATCATTTACAATGAAAAAGCATTGCCAATGATTTTCAACAAAAACGCATTGCAAATCATTTACAATGAAAAAGCATTGCCAATGATTTTCAACAAAAAAGCATTGCAAATCATTTACAATGAAAAAGCATTGCCAATGATTTTCAACAAAAAAGCATTGCCAATGATTTTCAACAAAAAAGCATTGCCAATGATTTTCAACGAAAAAGCATTGCAAATCATTTTCAACAGAAAAAGCATTGCAAATCATTTTCAACGAAAAAGCATTGCAAATCGTTTACAATGAAAAAGCATTGCCAATGATTTTCAATGAAAAAGCATTGCCAATGATTTTCAATGAAAAAGCATTGCCAATGATTTTCAACGAAAAGGCATTGCAACTCATTTACTATAAAATTCAATTGTAGATGATTTTATTATGGAAATAATCTTTTTAGCTGCATATTTTTATGTATTAGTTTCGATTTTATAACTTTGGTGAAATAAAATTTGGAAAAACGTGAGCCATAGAACTTAAACAACCATAACTCTACTCCAAATTGTCACTTTTTACCATCAACAACTACATAAATATGTTTATTTTTTATTTAAATATAAACGTTGATAGCTTTTTGTTGATTTAATTTGAACCTATTAGTCCATTGCATGGACGGCGGACCCGGGGAGGGGGGGGCAGGGGGGGGGCTCAAGTCCCCTCACTTTTTTACTCCCCCCCCCCCCCACTTTACGGTCATCAATAATTAAGTTGATATGCATGTGTTTAACCGGGACCCCCCCCCACTTTTTAGGAGACCCCCTCCCCACTTTTATAACTGTCCTGCCGGCCCTGCATTGACTTTTGAATCAGTAACTTAGTAACCGAAATGTGTACCCAAATAAGAGATTAACAACTTATTTGACTCTTGACTTTGTTGTCTTCTTTAATCTGGGATTCTATTTAATTGAATGTCAAATATGTTTTGCATGATACATGGCCTTAATTCACTTAGATAAATGCATTTATCTAAGTGAATTAAGGTGATTACGAAGATTAAATGAAAAGTTTACTTTGAAATGCCAAGAAGGTTATCAAATATAAAAAAAAAACACCTGTAAAAGTTATTATACACTACTTAAAACACCAGCCAAATCTGACATATTTGGAATTATTTAACACCATTCGCAAGTTTCACTTTTGAACTAATAATTTTTCGTCTTCGTAACTTTAGGCATCCCAACTCAATGTACTCTTGTTCACTTCTTTGTCTTTTAATTTCTGCTGTCAACATGTATGCCATAATTGGCAAACTAAATTCTTAAAATAATCAATTAATGATATTAATCATAGTAGCTGCTTAACCAGGAAAGTGACGGTGGTTAAGTGGATAACAGTGTGGACTGATGACCTGGGTGTAGCAAGTTCGAATCCAGTCGATTCCATAATACCGTTTTCACTTAGGGATGTTGGCAACCATTACGTGGTCCATCCTGCAAGAATGCCGACAACAGAATAAAGCCGGTCAACAAAGTTATGCCATTCTGATTCATACGAATTTACTTACTTTTACCATTGAACTTTGCACTGAAAATCATGATGATTCAACAATTCTCCAAGTTTATGCAAGTTACAATATCATCATACTTTGTTTATACCAATTAAAGATGAATTAAAATATAAAGTCTAAAGTGAGAAAACTCCACAAACCTGGAATCACGCTAATCCAATAGTTGCCAGAACCAAAGGGTTACACATACAAATGGTGTTGGAGTAATGTGTGAGTTATGATTTCTCATCTAAAAAATGTAGACATAGTCTGAATAACATCTGGATCTGACATCAGAAAGTACTTAATAAATAATCATGGCTGTATATCACCTTATACAACTATATTCTCTATCATTAGCAGATTTCACTCAGTTGCATTTGAATATTTTGGATACTATTTACATAAAGTATTGGACACTTTCTCTCTGTAAGCAGGAATAGCTGTTTGGTCCTCATGGTATTTGCTTATTAACCCTGTTTCTGTATTAAATATCTTTATTTTTCCATCTGTTATCTCTCTCTCTCTCTCTCTCTCTCTTCGTTCACAGATAGCTGGTTCACCATATTATAGTTCTTTAGTGTAACAAGTGTTTCATGCTGAGATTTGAAATCCGACCGTTTTGATCAGCAGTTAGAACTGTTTATCCCTACACTATAATCCTTGCTACAAAAGGAAAATTATAATACTTAATATATTGTTCACATTACAGGCTACTTAAAGTGTTCAATTCTTTTATAAAGAGTCATACACCCCCACTTTCAAATAATATGTGTCAACACAAATATCATAGACTTTATGTTTCAAATCTGCAACAGATTATTTAAAGACATGTGCAGACTTGAGATTTACCTTTGTGTGTTTTATCTCTCCGGTGCATGCAAGTATTTTTGTTCCAAGAAATGGTCTTACTTAATTTTAAGTTGATGGACAATATATAATATAACACACACACACACACACACACACATATATATGAATATTTTTATTTATGTATATATAAGAAAATGAATGATGAAAATAAAACTTGGATAAAATACAATATTTATTAATTCATCAAATATTCAAACAAGGAATATAAAACACCTTTTCCTTAATCCATGGATTTCCAAAGATACCCTCTCGTCATCAGAGGATAAAAGACACTAAAAAGTTACTTACTGGTCAGCATAAATTTGAAAATGTAAAAATATCAACGATTTCAAATATTTTTTAAATATATTCCTTGTTTGAATATTTAATGAATTAATAAATATTGTATTTTATCCAATTTTTATTTTCATCATTCAGTTTTTTATTTTATTGCTCTATCTAGTATATTGAGCATTTTCTGATCACGATAGGTTCTAATATAAAGATATTTATTTATCTTTATAGCTTCTTATATATATATATATATAAATATAGTGAATGCTTTTATTCGAACATGTACAAGGTCTGCTACACTGGCATGTCGATGTTATCGATCTACAGCTATCGAGAGCTGAGGTCTCATCAGGCAGAAAGTTTTTCCTTGATCCGACTCGGTCGGTGAAGTCCAGGAAGAAAGGTTCTCGATAGCTGTAGATCGATAACATCGACATGCCAGTGTAGCAGACCTTGTACATGTTCGAATAAAAGCATTCACAATACAGCTCTATATCTTTATTGAGCACTCTTTTGTAAGCCCGGTTTGATTCCCTTTGGATTTCTACCCTGTGGATTTTTACTCTACCTGGATTACTATATATATATATATATATATATATATATATAATGTCAGACACTTATCTTTGAGCATGAGTCTTCCCTTCTTTTTCTTCTACAAAATCTGGCATGGCAAAGAAGAGGACTTCATTACTGATGAAGACTTAAATGAATGTCCACAGATAGAACATGTAAGAGCAACAGAGGTCTTATTTTTCCATTTGTGATTTTTCCTTGTCTCCCAGCCCAGTGATATAAAAATAACCGTTTATTTGAAGGGTATTACCCAAGTAAAAATAAGTTTCAATTAAAAAGCATTTTATTCTAAGTTAAACTGTATTACGCCGCTTGACACAAAGTAAGAAGAGATATGGTTAGGTTAATAATGAGAATAAGAAAAACAAAATAAGGCAGATGAGTTATCTGTACAGATTCATCCTTCATTCGATCTAAGACTTGTTAGCCATTTAATCAAAGTAACATTTGCATAAGACAGTTTCTCTTCAAAGGAACAGCTTCGAATTATGTAAAAGTCTGATTTTTTGCTTTAAGTTTGTTTCCAGTCCAGAATTTAAAAAAAATATATATTTGTAAACATATTAATCACGCAAACACGAATGTCAACTAAAAAGCATGTTATTTAATAATATATGTATGTGTGTGTGTACCATATGTTATATCATTTTGATATCATAAAATCAAAAATAGCTAGAATATAATTACAGACTGCCACCCCGCCACCATTAAGGTATTGGTCTTGGGGTTATGGATAAATACTTAGTAAATACAAATGTGTTAGTAAAATATATAAACAAAATATCTCAATAAAAGATGAAAATAAAATATATCTGGTTTTGCATTATATATTGTACGTCGCTGTTATCAAGCTATGAACCTTAGAATTGTGTTTTTTGCTCAACCTTTATTAAAACTGTGCACAAGGATGTTATGCCACCCCACCATATTAGCAATATTATTTATAAATTTAAATGTTGATGCGATGCCGAATATGTGGGTAGAATGGTGCAACGGTTTGAAACCAGAATTAACCAACACATTTCCCCTGCAATACGTCACAGCTGACTAAACAATTTAAATTGTTTAGTTAACACATCCGGGTCAGCTATAGCCCAGCACCTCATAAATAGTGCCAAATATATGTTGGCTTCCACTTGTGACCCAATGTTCTCGAACTTGTCACTAGTCCTCATTTCATTACGCTATTTTACTTTTTAATCACAGTACATCAATTGTCTTTCCACAATATTTACTCTGATGTGTGGACGAAAGCTGTCTCCGTAGATTAATGTAACTATAATATTTTCTCTCTTTTTTACCATTTCTCAATTTTCCAAAAAGAGAAAAAAATGTCACCCATGTCTTTATTACTTGGCGTAATAAAATATTGTTCACTGAAAAATTTAATTATATATATATATATATATGTCAAGCCCTCCAGTCAGTCTAGAGAGACTATAGACACCCCTAAGGGGCTGGCTGCGCATGTAATTATGAAGCAAGGGTTGCGCACTTCCTAACAACACCTCTCCTGAGTCGGCACTGCTTGATTCCAATGGCAAGCAATTCAAGACGACTGGAAACAATGCCGAGATAAGCAGAGAGCACATACAGCACCTGGTATTCCTAAATGGTCACCCATTTAGTACTGGCCAGGCTCGACGTTGCTTAACTTCGGTGATCTAACGGGAACCAGTGTGTCAACGTGATTGTGCACTGTATATATATATATATATATATATACATGAAGTTAGGTATGTTTATATATTCATATATTTGTATGTACAGTATTCTATTCTTAAACTAATTAACCGATCATTATAAATTTTGTAACATAGTTGCTAGGCATAAGCGGTCCAAATGTGGGCTATATTCAGTTTAATTTCATTTTATGCAAAGGGAGTAAAAAGAGGGTGGAAGCTCTTCATACAAATTCAGATACTTCCGATTTTTGTGAAACTTCAACAATAGGTATTGGACATCAATTAATAAATATTCCCCAAATTTCAGTTTCTTTGAAGTATTTTAAAGGGGTTTAAGGGACATCATATGGGCACAACCTTCCATTTGAAAATTAAAATATTTCAGATTTACATTGAATTTGATCCGTAGTCATTAGACACCAATTGAGCATGATTTCCACTCTGAATTTCAATTAAGACCTTTTAAGTTTAAGACTTAAATTTTATACATTTTCTAGAATCAAAATCATGTAATAAAGTTTGATCAAAATTGGAACAAGGAGTCTAGACATAAGGTTTAGTATCATTATATCTTGATTTTAATCTTTGCAACTGGACATAAAAATGGTGCAAAACATTTCTGTTTTAGGAATTCATTTTACCCGTCCCTATATGCATTTATATACTTGCTGAACTACATATTGCAAATGAGTATTAAAATTTAAATTTTTTTATCTTGTACATTTCTTGTTTCAAAACTCAAAGTGATCAGCTACAGAGCAGTCAAGGATGACACAAAGGCTACTTTTTCCAAGGATTTTACTGCAAGCAGAGGGAGCGAATGCCTCCTTTCCAATGTGTAAACACATTTTTTTGATCCCAGTAATTAAACTGGTGCCCATTTATTGATGTTTAAATAGTGAAATCGACACTGGATGGGGTCAAACCCAGATCTCAATAACCACTAAGCTCAACTACATCTATTGCATATGTAAAATTGAATGTTAAACATTTCTTTTTGTTGCTAGAAAATAAATCAGTTATTTGAACTGGTGTATTTTTTACAAGAAAATATCCAAATTTTGAAAGTGAATCATGTTGAGTCACTTTTTAAATTTTCAATTCAACCGCATTTTTTATTATATAATTCTATAATTCTAAAGTTATTTGTCTTGGTTTTATGACTTCTCCAGAACTCCCCACCCCACCTGATCCAAGTCATATAGCAATTATGAATAAGTGTTCACTCGGATGGTTTGTAGCACAAAAAATTGAGACTATCAGGGACACTTATTGTTTTTTAGTACAATATTTGCCACTTTATGTTCATTTTAATAACATCAATTATCAATTTCAAAATTTAAATATAGTAATGGTAGTCATGAGGAAAACAGTCAGAATTATCAGACAATTTATTTTAAGTAAATATTGCATTGTGGAAAATGCAACCCACTCTCTCCACCAAGAGTGTACTGGAGCACAATATGTGCCATGTGATCTACTTGGTTACAGGTATCATATGAGGTTTCTCCTTCTGGATTAATTGTTCTACTACAACTTTAGAGTCTAATGTACCCAATCGAGGTTGAACATGGTATGCTAAGCTTAGAGTCTAATCTACCCAAGGGAGGTTGAACATTGCATTCTAAGCATAGTCTTATGTCTAATCTACCCAATCAGGGTTGAACATGGTATGCTAAGCTTAGAGTCTAATCTACCCAATCAGGGTTGAACATGGTATGCTAAGCTTAGAGTCTAATCTATCCAATCAAGGTTGAACATGGTATGCTAAGCTTAGAGTCTAATCTACCCAATCAAGGTTGCACATGGTATGCTAAGCTTAGAGTCTAATCTACCCAATCAAGGTTGAACATGGTATGCTAAGCTTAGAGTCTAATCTACCCAATCAAGGTTGAACATGGTATGCTGAGCTCACAGTCGGCACTGGTAACCATTGCATTGCTTCCACTTATAGATATATGTGATTTGTAGTTGGGCCATTTTATGCAAGAACCGTATGTATTTTTTGTATACACATGGTTTGTAGGTTAGTTTGTTTTGTAAGGATGTACTTTGTAAGCAAATAATATGCAGAAGATTTTATTTTCAGGACATGTTTTGTATTCGAATTTTATTATGTTGTAGACATTATAGAAGCCTGTTTTCTTTAGAAAGGTTAATTCGAAAACATAATAATACATAAATACAGCACACATTAATATAGGCCAAGGAGTCTTCTTCCTTTAGTTTAGTTCAGGCAGACTGACGACATTTTGGATTTTTCATTGTTGAGCTGTTAATGGATTCTATTGATGAAATTCAAGATGGTGGCGTTAATGATTTTGGAAATGATTAATACTCATATTCTTCTTTTTTCTTTTAAAATAATGTGTATGAGATCAATGGTCTTAATAACTCTTGTTATAGTAATCTTTTAATAATTAGTAATATTTTACAAGTCCTGTTTTTCTTTTTTTCTTCTTTTTCATCAGGAGAAAAGCCTGTGTATGTTTAGGATATGAAACACATTACGAAAGGATTATATTTCATCAAGATACAGAAATTAAAGTAAGTTTAAATTACTTATTTCTTTCTGATGATATATCAGTTCAATGATTGAACTATGAACAGGTCGAATGAAAAAGGTAGATTTTGTATTATTTGGATACTTCGGACTACTGTTCTCATCTTGGATGTCATTCTCACAACGTTTCAGCCGATGTAACCTCCGAATTTCTTCAGGTGTGTCTTATCGAACTCGGGGAATCTGTATGGAATTTCGAACTGAACCCTTTATTTAATCTACGGGAGTAACTTGCTCTTGTTCTTTAAGCCATGACAGAGTAGAACTCTTAAGTAATTCGCAATTGTATTCTTAGTATCGCCTGTACTGAGGATTGAACCTTCAATCTCCAGAAGACTGCCGCTTAAAACTGATTATACTTCGCACTTTTATCTGGTGTGCAACTGATGAAGCATAATTTTTTTGTCCATCATTTTTGACAGAGGGTGTACATTATATTAAATCATATTCTTTATATATTATGTATATTATATTACATCATATTCCTTAGGTATGGCTAATGACATAATAGAAATGCTAACATATTAATGCTTTTTCAAATTAGTCAATAAGAGTTATCTCCCTTTGTTAATTGAGTATTTTGAGCGAGTAAAATAGGTGACACTTTCTATTTAATTTCTTACTGTGTAAAGATGGATGGCCATAATCTTTTTAATTATTTTGAAGAATGTGCTTTTGTTTAAGCGGATGATTTCAGTTGATAAATGCCCCCTTTTAAGTCACCCAGTAAAATTTTGGAAACAAAACAAAGGCAAGACGGCGGGTGCCCACCATCACAGAACAAAAATCAAAGCATACTCTTGGCCTTTTGGCTAAGATCAAAGTGTAGTATCTGTTCCAATGGATACTACACCCCATAAACTGGTATTGTCTTGGCCTTCGGGGCTTGATTTACGCCGGTCTATAGGTCGGTCCTGTGCAGTTCTAGGAGGTCCACCCTCCCAGGCTTTGCCTCTCCTCTTTGGGGAGGAGTAAGTTTATTGCTTACTGCCTGAGGCGCCCCTACCGGGGAATGGCGACGGGCTGCCCAGGCAATTTTTAATGGCCAGAGTGCTCACCTTCTCGGGCGCTGGCTTTTCAAGCCTCACTTACCCGACCCGACCTTGGGGCACATCTTACTTGTGGGAGTAAGATAAAACTGGCCTTGTGCCTAACCTCCTGGAGAGGAGGTAAATAAATACTCACTACTAGATGAATCACCATTAACAGACTGATTAGGGGAAAGGAGGGTATAATTTAAACAAGCTCCATCAAAGGTTCAGATGGGTCGTAAAATTCAGCATACTGCCTAATTCCAATTAAAGAGTCACAGATTTACTGGCAGAGATAAAAACGACACAGATCACGGATTAAGTTTGAGAGGATTTAGCAATGACTTGGTAGCTGTTTCTGATTTTCCATTGACTGCAATACAGATGCTGGTATAATAATTATCCGTTTCTTAATTGTTCGTACACATAAACAAATGAGAACTAAAGAAACCTTTTTTATAAAAATATAACAGGATTTATTTACACTTACAAGTAACACACCAAAATTATGCACGCATGCCACTCTTTCTAATACATGAATATATTTAAAGGCAGATTTACCAAGATGTGTATAGAACTGGTCTATTTGGATGAGGAGACTGAACACATATCACATATCAATTTGTTCAGGCCACCTGAACAAATTGAAGCAGTGAACAAATGAATGTTGTCTCTTCAGTGATTAAACTGAAAAGAGAGAGAGCTTGGGAAAAATCTTACTACCTCAATGTCATACCAAAACGGCTCATAAGAGAAGGTAAACTTCTGAGTCATGCCTTTTATATGAGTGACCATGTGGCTAAATCAACCAATGGTTGACCGTCCAATCATCATGTAATTGGGGACTCAATGTAGTAGGAAAAAAAACCAAGCCCAACACTGGCGTTGTTGAGCATCCTTAGCTGATACTGGGCAACATCTTTGGGAATAAGAATCTTGAATGTACTGATATATTGGCTTATCCTAACTGAACTATAGTGCAAATAAGTTGGAAGTGTTACAAAGTCCTTAATACTGAAATACTAAACGCAAACAACGGTTTTAACAAAAGAATTCTATTTATATTATATAAAACGTTACTCTGCTTGCCATTGATCGTTGTTATGACTTTTTTTCTAGTTGGCCAATATCTACACATATATGGGGCCATAGCTGACCCTGAGGTCAAATCTTGTTAATCCAACCTGTTCTCCTGTTTTTTTTTTTCTTTCTGAGAGCTGAAATATGTCCATGCGTGAAGAAAGAGATGTTTTACTTAAAATAAATTATATTTAACTATTAGTATCCATTATTTCTGGCTATCTTCAGAGGGAACATGAGGTTCTAAATCCCAAGCTAATAGGACTTTACATTATCATATGTGTCATCACTAAAATATAAGCTCCAACCTAAATCTCTTTTCAATAGCTATGCATATATGAAGCCATAGCTGACACTGAGGCCAAACCTTGTTTCTATTTATCTTCCGCCTACAAGGTAAGATGTGACAAAGGTCGGGAAAGTGGAATTTGAAAAACCAGCGCTCGAGAATTTGAGCGCTCTGGTCATTTAAAAATTGCCTGGGCAGCCCTGTCGGCATTCCCCAGTAGGGGCGCCTCAGGCGATTAGCAATAAACTAACCCCTTCTCAAAAGGTGAGAAGGCAAAGCCTGGGAGGGTGCACCTCCTAGAACGGCACAGGACGGACAACTGATAGACCGGCGTAAATCCAGACCCGAAGGCCCAGACAATACCGGTCTATTGGGTGGGGTAAAAAACTCCGGCAATCTTGTTAATCATACTTATATAACCTTATGCAGTTGGCAAATAAAATCTACACTTAACTTCAAAAAGCATATTACTTCTAAGTGATATCTAACATTAAGAATGGATTCAGAGGAAACAGTTGTGTGAAAGACGTAGTAATCAGTGGCATATTATCGATAAGGCTGAAGCCTAGGGGCTCAACCAAAAGTAGGAACCCATTCAACCTTTTTCCTTTTAGTGTTAAATGTTAACACTATGGACATAGCAAAATTGCCTAGTGCATCACTGAAATTTTTTCCCCAGAAATCTGCGTTGAAACAAGAGATACTAAGTGTGTGTTAGATATTATCATAATAAATTGTACATAAGTAGAGTGTGATATTTGTAAGGTGTTGTTTTTATTTATTTCATTCCCACCACAGGAGGTTAGACGTAATACCAGAAGGTGGGCATTGAAAAGCCAGCCCGCTAGAGGAAGTACACTCTGGCCTACAAAAAGTGCCTGAACAGCCTTGTTGGCATTTCCAGGTAGGGGCACCTCAGGTGATCAGTAATAAACTAAAGTCTGGGAGGGTGGACTTAAGGTGTTGCTATATGTTAATGCAGCACTGATAGTAGTGAACGTTTTTGGGGACTTTGCTGGATCGGTTTCCAAAGTTGGTGTCTGATTAACAAAAATTCATTTTCTTTTATATCAGGAATTTTTGAAGATTATACTTGTCATTATTAATAATAATAATAAAGAATCCTAAAAACAATACCTACTTTCAATCTTTTCTATTCTCTTCTATTAAATGAATTCGGTCCATCCTTCCTTTAGCATTTCATGAATTTATTAAATTAACTATACAATTCGTATGGATCAGAGAAAGTTATGTTTCTTTTTTTACTTGCTTGATTGATTCTATTTTGTTAGCATTGGTTTCACTGATAAAAACAGGCAACCAGAGACCATGTAAAGGTTATCAACATTCCTAGTGAAAGTGGTGTCATGGATCTGACAGGAATCGAACATGGCATGCTGAGTCAACGCCTTTCGTTTAAGTCAATTATTATACAATAGTTGTTCGGAATCCTAAAGGGTAATATCTCCTATTCCTTGTGAGTGGATGCATGTTTCGCTTAATAGATGCCATCATTGATTATGGAATTGCCTGTGCTGAGTTCAATTCCTATTGGATATATTGTGTTTAATTACACCTTCGAGAAAATGACGTATCCAAGATTTTTTTCCAAGTTATTAATAAAATTGTGACTTGTGTTCAATTAATCATATCCAATTAATCATTGATAATAGATATTGAATTTTGACACTAAATTAAACAGAAAGGCGTTAATATGCCATAACACAAGCAAACCTATTTCTTGTGAAAGTATTTCTGGAAGGAATAACTTCCCAGATATGCAATCCAATAGGTTAGAAAATATTTGCGAGATAGTAGGGGGGGGGGGGAGTAATATAAAGCTGTGATTTGTTAGACAAGTGTTAAGTTACAACGGAGGAGGATTGCAAAATAATCATCCAGTTAAGACATCTGATGAAAAAACCTGAAGTGTACAAGTAGCTAGGTAGGTGTTTCTCTCTCATGGTCACCTAGAAAAGAAAAATATAATTAAATCCCCAAAGAACTTATGAAGCAGCCAACAGAGCAATAATATATGTAGAATTAATAAATTAATTTCATGGTCATCAATTCATCCCAAGCCAGATTCAAGGTGAAATCCAAGATGACTACACAGTTCACTTGTGGTAATCCAGCATGTACCTGTGTTACTCTTTTCTGTTGTATATAGTTTGTTTTTATGCTTATATCTTTTTTCCAAGTTTTTGTACCTATACATCCTGTCAGGTATTTTTCCTAAAACCACACCTTATATAAAAGAGGGTAGTGCAGTATTAGTGCAGTTCCAACGAGAGAACAGTATATATGTAAAGGAGTAAGGCTACCAACATTTGTAAAATGTTTATTTCAACATTTATTTATTATTTTGTTATTTTATAATTTTATATAACGCGTTTCAAGCGTTTTACAGATGTGTAAATTCGTTTGAAGAAATGTCTTTTGATTTGAAAGACATTTCTTCAAATGGATTTACATATCTGATGAAAGCGGACCACCGTTTGAAACGTGATATATAAAATCATAAAATGATAAAATAACAAAATAATAAATAAATGTTGAAAAAAACATTTTACAAATGTTGGTAGCCTTACTCCTTTATATATATATGTGTGTGTGTGTGGGGGGGGGGGTATTTACATACTATACACTTAAGAAACCATTGAACGCTACCCTTTTTTCTAGTGTGGTGTTTTCAAACAAAAATAGTGAATGAACCAGAGCGATCATCAGTCACTCAAAAGATGTAGCTCTGGACATTTTGAGCCGCTGATGATTACTCCGTTTTGTTAATTTGCTTAATTAGTGTCTAATGACTATGGATCAAATTCAATGCCAATCTGTAATATTTGAATTTTCAAATGGGAGATTGTACCAATATTATGCCCCCTAAAAACTCTTTAAAATACTCCAAAGAAACTGAAATTTGTGGAATATATACTAATTGATGTCTAATACATATTGTTAAAATTAATCTGAATTTTTTCCGAAAGGGCTTCACATGAAATTGAATTAAACTAAATATGTCCACTCTTATGTCTTGTAGCTGTGTTTCAAAATTCATAATGATCGGTTAGTTAGTTTAGGAGTGAATCCTGTACATACAAATATATAAACGTATACACATACCTAACCATATATATATATATATATATCAGAACCGGCGGGACAGTTATAAAAGTGGGGGGAGGGCTAAAAGTGAGGGGGCCCGGTTAAACACATGCATATATAACTTCATTATTGATGACCGTAAAGTGGAGGGGGGGGGCAAGTCAAAAAGTATAGGGGTTGAGACCCCCCGGTGCCACCGTCCATGTATATATATATATATATATATATGCATCAGCTTTAAATGGTTGATCTAACAAAACCAATAACATTTGTAATCAGCATATTACTGAAAATGTTTTAGTTTGGATTTTCATATATATTGATTGTTATGAGGAGTCATAAAAGTGACAGAATCCCTACTTTTAAAATTCAACTTTTTCCGATTTCCATGAAATTTGAACCATATTAGACTCACCCACCCCTTGTAAGAACGAAAATTATTTTTTATATAATTCGGGTTTTAGCATTTTAGAATTTATTATTTAATATATAGTAATCAATATATATATATATATTTTTAATTGCAAAAATATAGATTCTCTCAACAGCAAGTTATCTTAGCTCTTGTTGTGTACATGTTTTGACATTGAGATCTATCATTCCTCTTATGTCTTTAGATTAAACTATTTCTAAATAACGTTGTTTTGTTTTCTTTTTAGTCTTAAGAAAGGAAGGATGGTATCTTCAGTCATGAAGAGAAGCAGTTATGCTGTATCCGTGATAGCTGCTGAGGGACTGGATCCCCTTCTACAGGAGGGAGTAGAACAAGGATCTTTTTAGAAGGTGACATCACTGACATGGTAATGATAAACTTAGAATTAATGCTTATATATATAGTTTGTATATAAGGTTTAATTATTATACCAGAAATCTTTCGTCGGATCAGCATTCTTTCCCTCTCTTTTTTAAAAAATTACAGCATCCCTGCTTTAGACTATTTAAGACATCACTCAATACGTCCCAGGCCTGACTTATAGATGGCACCGCTAAAAAAAACTATATGATTTTTTTTAAAGTATGAACCTTTAAATGGCACAGGGCAAAATTTGAAACAATTAGATTATTAGTTTACAAATTACAGTTATTTAAATGAAGCTACTTTGGCAAATTTTCAAAACAATGGAAAAATCTGAACTTCGTGTGTTGATAAAGCATTGTTTTCTATAAGAAAAAGTACTGTTCAAGAAAAGCAATAATATGATAAGTTGTATTCGGACGCTGATCCATTAGAAACAGTGGTTAAGAGGTACTATGCTGATTTTAAATGTGGTCGTAGAGACACAAATGATGTCGACCAATTTTGGCAGTTGTCCCGGAAAACATAAAAAAAGTCCAAAAAACTTGTTTGGGCCGTAAATTCAAATTGTGTGAGATAGCATAGGAGTTGAAGATATCAGAAGGAAGAGTATTCACCATTTTGCATGAACATTTTTGTTCAAAGAAGGTGCCAAGTTTGCTCACAGTTGATTAAAAACAGCACGTCTTTTGCAACAGTTTCAATGCAACAAAAAGGAGTTTTTGCATCAATATGTGACAAGGGATGAAACATGGATCCGCCACTTCACCGCGGAGTCAAATTGCAGTCAACTGAGTGGACAGCAGCAGATAAAAGCCATTCAAAGCGACCATAGACGCAAACATCAGCAGGCAAGATTTTGAGCTCATTTTGGAATGTGCAAGGTATTTTTGTTCATCGATTACCTTGAAAAAAGAAGAATCATCAATAGCAAATATTATATAGCATTATTGGTGCATTTGAAAGAAGAAATCAAAAAAATAGTCACAAATAAAAAATTTTAAAAAATGCTCATTCACCAAGACAATGCACCATGTCACAAGTTGATCGCAACAATGGCAAAACGACATGAATTACACTTTGAATTGCTTCCGCACCCACCCTATTCGCCAGATCTTGCTTGCAGTGACTACTGGCTGTTTGTAGACCTCAAAAGAATGCTCCAGGGAAAGAGATTTGGCTCCACTGAAGAAGTGATATCATAAACTGAGGTATATTTGGAGCCTAAAGATAAATCGTTCAACAAAAAAGGCATTGAATTATTAGAGAAGCAGTGGAATCAGTGTATCACCCTAGAAATAGACTATGTTGATGAATAAAGTTGAATTTTGCATAAAAGTTGTTGTCTTATTAGTTAGGTCCGGGACTTATTGAGTGATGTGTTAGTTTGTATTGCTTATCTCCTTACATTTGTCTGTTTAATGGCAAATCAACTGTTTTGAGGGTATTTAATGCTGAAGCAGAGTACCTATTATAAAAGAGTCATTGTATATGATTAATTAACCACAGAGAGGTGGTCTTTGTGAAAAGGATACTGATGACCTGGGATGCCAAGTTTGAATCCTGTCGGTTCTATATCATTGCTTTCACTAAGGATGTTGATGGTCCCTTCTTTACGTACCATAGAAGAAAATAAGGAGGCCAATGCCAACAACAGAATCGAGCCGGCCAAAAATGTTGTACCATGCTTATCCATACCAATTTACGTTTTTAAATTGACCACAAGTTACTATTCTACCCATAGCCAGGTGAGAAAGTGCAACTTCGTACCTTTCTCAACAGTATTAGAGCATAAATGATGACAATATATATGATAGGATTTAAACTCAGCAGAAGTGTCTAAGTTGGTCGAGGAAAGCCATCCGACTGTAAAACCATGTAAATTAATTAATGTCGAGTAAAAAAAGGCCACGATTAGATGGATCTGTCATGTCAGGCTGGAAGTTGACATTCTCTTCAAGATTCTTCTCTCTAGGTTTGGTATATGGGAAATAACTGATGTCCTTAAGCTGGGCAAAATAAGATGGCTTGGCCATGTCGAGCGAAGCTCCAGCTTGATCTCCCAGGTCAGAAGCATGTCCATCGCATCAAGTCGGCAGGCTTGAAGACCGAGGCTTCTTTGGGATGAGCTGTGTAAATGTGACCGTGCAGCCCTGGAGATTACAAACTTGGATCCTCGTGACCGCTGAGCCTGGAGTGGAGGTCCCACGCTCTTATAGAGGACTAATCAAAAGCCTGTTCAAAAATAAATCGGATGCAGAAGAAGAAGAAGAAATCTGATTCTATAATCTATAATCGAATCCATTATGCTAATCATGCACCTCCTTATCTTATTTGACTACTTATAAGACACACAGGTATATATTATACTGCCCCATTTTATAAAAAGAAAGCCAGTAATGTATTTATGTTGAAAGTAAGCTAGCAGTACATTATGAAACATTACAAATTACAGAAAATTCTAAGGCGAGTCAAATCTTTTTCAGAGTTTAGTAATTCCGGATGCTTTTGCCTAGGTTGTGAAAGTGATGAACTATACTGAACTGTGAGACGCTGAACTTTCTTGATACTTTCTGAGTGATACTCACCAGGTTGTCTTCTATGACTTGTAGCATGGCCTCAAAATATACGGTTTTAGCCTATCTAACCTTGCCTGACCATCAAGGTCCTTGTAACCCAAGCAAGATTTCTTAAACCATCTAGTTACATTACTCGGATAAACTGGGGGAGGGGGTAACTTCATTTTATTTTTACCTTTAGTTTGCCGCAAACAAGGCATATTGCCACTGAGGCGTAAACGGCTATTGTGATAGGAGCATGATTTATAGGGAGTAATCGGTGTGGCCAGTTGAGCAGCAAGACGTTTGTTCACATTACATTTAAATTTCACACCTTTCACACAACAATGCCTTTTGATTGCCTCTGCAGCATTACGGCCGAGTTTGAACCTGTAAAGCATAAGTTTCTAAATTAGACTGCATTGCACATTCATCTGTGCAAGTTTTCAAATCACACATAGCATGAAACAATGTGCAATATATCAGTGCACCAACTATCGCAATACTTTCTCCCTTTCTCTTTATTCATTTAGGGTCAGACGTTTTTAGCCCTTACAGTTCAGTGGGTCAACTGTCTCTAAATTCCACTCTGTACAGTTTTGTCTAATCACTTGCATATTTTGGAAGGATTGCATTACCTTTTGAAATATGGTAACATTAGGTACATTGAACAAAACATATGGTGAAAATGATACATGGATCGAAAGAAGTTAAGCGACACTGCTTTAAACTAGTTTTTATTTATGTAAGCCTTTTCTTTTAATACTTAGCGTCTGAGTAAATAAATAGAATGAGAAAAAGAGAACAGGAGAAAAATAAACAGTTCATGAAACAGAACAAAGCAGGATGGGTAGCAGTAAGATTTTCTTTATTTGTTATGAAAATTAAATTATAGAATTGTAGTTATGAGTAAGCTCCCTTTTTTCTCCTGGAAATCAATATTTTAAAACCCAGTTTATCACTGGACGTGACACAAAGTCAGGATTAATGTGGAATCCCACATATGGAAAGTGTTGTCCACTTCTGGTGTTGAATATTTCTTTGTGAACATCTAGTGTTGCATGGGCAAATGGTGGCTTTATTGAGATATAATACACTGGCAGATGTCAGAATTTTTTCCAGCCCGGTAGAGGGAGCCAATCTTCTTTGGGGCAGACTTGGCAACATCTTCTGTGTACTTATTCCACTTCATATTACCTGAGAATGTCAGGCCAAGGAGTTTGATCATTGGACTCCTGAAAAGAGTGCTATCGACCCTGACAATGGGTGGTTAGACAGGTTTCTTAGAGTTGTTAGAGTATTGTTGCCACATCTGGGCTGGTGCACCAACCACTAGCCTCTCCCTCTTGGATAGGGTGCAAAAAAGAATTTCTTATCTAATAGGTCCCACACTGTCTGCCAAGCTCCAGTTCCTGTCGCATCACCGCAATGTAGCATCCTTGTGCTTGTTTTACAAGTACTTTAACAAAATGTGCTCCTGTGAACTTACTGCACTTGTACCCTCCACCCCCAACGTAAATATCCCCGATCCACCCGACTAGCACCCGCCTCTCCCTTCACTGTGGAAATCCCGTGATGTTGGAAGATTTTCTACCCTGATAGCTTCTTTTCTTGGACCGCTTGTCTTTGAAATTCCTTTCCTGCTAAATGTTTCTCTGATTGTACCAACATGCAAAAATGTAAATGTAATGTTAACAAACATCTTGTTGCCCAACTCTCCATCCCGGTTGCCCCCTATAAATCTGGCCCCTTTCACAGTAGCCCCTTATGCTTCAGTGGCAAATATGCCTTGTTTGGGCCAAACAAAAGTTTTTACAAAAATTTTTAATAACGATAAGATGACTTTTTTCTAATTCATCATTGTTATTTTTATTATCTATTGTTGACTAATACTAGAAAGTGTGCAGAAAACATCTAAACAATTCCCATTTCCTCAGTAATTGATTTACAATTTAATTATCTAAATAAATGTAATTTTCATCTATTATATTCAACATAACATCTGCAATATACACATTCAGAATCAAAACCAATAGAATATTTTTTTTTGTGTCAAACTTAAATCTTGAAATGCTAGAAATAATGTTGTTGCATTATTACATTGTCTTTATTTGCAAACAATTTCACTCATCAAAATTTTACGAATATAATTTTCAACAAAACTTTTTGAGAAATATGCTGAGTTAATATATTTACAAAATCAACTAATTGAAAAAAATGATTATTCGGATAGTAATTCGAAACCAAACAAAATCAAAACAGCAAACTGTATGTGTATGTGTGATTATATATATATATATATATATATATATATATATATATATATATATATATATATATATAATACTACTAGGGCCAAAAAACGAGTACGGCAAATACATCACCCGAAAACTAATACTGGATCAAAAAAAAATATGCAGACACACGTTGTCTATAATATTTTATGAAACATGGCTCAAAGAAAAAATGCTGGCCAAATATATATATATAACTTCTTTGTGATATATCAGGAAAAATCCTAGCAGAGTGCTCAATTAATTGAGAATTAATGTCAAAAATTAAGAGCGTAATATTTATTTATTTTGGTACAGAAAAATTAGTACAACATTAGTACCGTCGGTTTCAAGCACAGGACTTATTCATCCGGCTCTCTTCAGCTTCTGTTGTCATCTTTGACAGATGACAACAGAAGCTGAAGAGAGCCGGATGGTTAAGTCCTTCCGTGATTGAAACCGACGATACGAATGTTGTACTAATTTTTCTGTACCAATATATATATATATATAAAGAGCTCAATATCTTTTTCAGATAGAGTTTTATAAAAATAATAGGATCAATTATACTTGAGGCACCTCAGAATAAGCAATGACTTTTTAGTCATTGACACTGGTTTCTTTTACTTCCGGTTGAATTATAGACAAAACAATATATGCACTTGCCTTCGCAGATTTTTTTCTAATTAAGAAAAGTTTTATTTACAAACTTGAAAGATTTCAAAAACATTAAGTGTATTAAACGAAAAACATTTAAATAAGTGAATGTTGTGCGGAGATGGTGTCACACAATTTGAAAAAGGTATTTTCTGAGTGCATTTTATGCCACAGGAATTCCTTCAGGTGGTATTCAAGTGAGATCTCTTACCAGGGAGCACTCGGTCAATGAAGGAGAAATCCTTCTAGACTGAGGCAATTTTAATTTTTGTTTCAATCCAGAGTGCTCCTTTTTGGGATCTGGATTTTTCCTACATTAAAAACTAACCTTGTGTCTAACTCTATCCTCGTGGGGAGGCAAGTATATAGGGACACCATCCCTGCAATGTTTTTTTTATTTTAATATTTGTTTCGTTTATTTATTATAAAAAGTTTTGTGAATAAAACTTTTTTATTTTAAAATTTTATTTTGTTATGCTTGTTAATAAATATTTAATATACCCTCCTCATATTTTTATTTTTAATAAAAATCTACAAAGGAACGTTATAAATGTGCATATTGTTTTGTTGATAATTCAACCGGAAGTAAAAATTTAAGAAACCGGTGTCAAGGCAAGATGTGCCCTTGTGTTGGTTGCTTATTCTAGGGTGCCTCAAGTATATTTGATACAAATAATAAATAATATAAATTTGGTTTATTACATTTTCATGAGCGGTTTTATACATTTTAATAACAATTGATTTTTGAGATTCTTTTTAAATGTGCAACACTGTTCAGGAATATACTAAACCATGAAATTGCAGTAAAGTGTAAAGATAAGCAATATACATATATATATATATATATATATATATATATATATATATATATATATATATATGTTTTAACTTCAAACTTGGTGTCCATACCCTGTTCTGATAAAGAGACTTGATATCAATAAAAATCCATATTGTCTCAAAAACAATCATACATGAAACTGTTGTTTATGTTGAATTCTTGTATGTAAATGAATATGTCAGAAATTTGTTTACCTCTGCAATATATATATATATATATATATATATTCAGGTAGCAAGTCATTATTTATCAATAATAACCAGATTGAAAAAATATATAGTACCTATATTGGCCACACAACAACAACTCTCTCCAGAGTCTAACACATCATCTATCCGCCATTCAACGTCACATCATTTCACACAACAAAACACTACAGTGCGCCGAAATATGAAAAGTACTAACAGCTAACACTAAAATCATACATAAAAATAATTGCATACATCGACTAAAAATACTAGAAGCAATATTTATAAAAAAGAAACAATCCAATATTAACAGAATAGCTTTTAATACCAGTACTAATATGTTAAACGTATTCCATAATTAAAAATAAAACCAAAAGTTGTCAACCCCATATGCATAAACAATCTACTTAACAACAAGCAATATGGATTTCGTCCTGCAAGATCTACAGCTGACGTGCTGACTGTTATATCACACAGGATCAGTGAATCTATTGACAGGGGCTTAATTTCTAGGGCAATAGCTCATGATATATCAAAGGCCTTTGATAGGGTTTGGCACAAAGGTTTACTTCACAAAGTTGCTAGCTATGGAATATCTGGAAATGTCCTCGGAACCATCAAATTTTTTCTCTTCGATAGGTTTATTAAAGTGATTGTTGATGGGCAGAAGTTTGAAGCTCATGATATCAATGCAGGCGTACCTCAAGGATCCATTCTAGGCCCTACTCTTTTTCTGATCTTCATAAATGAGCTTACAAATCGTATACTGAGATCATTCTGTTGATATCAATGCAGACGACACAACTATCTATGACAGCCAGTTGGAAAAGCATGGATGAAAATGACTTGGAGCACGTGGTACAATGGGGGGAAAAAGTGACTTGTTACTTTTAAAGTCCCTAAGGCCAAACTTGTTCTTTTAAACACGAACGCGCAGATCCTCATTTTTTCCCGGTTGAAATGAATGGCTCTCTCCTTAAGGAAGCCCCTCTTCCTTGATAAGCTCCTGGCCCTGACTTTTACTCCGACCCTGAAATGGAAGACTTATATCAAATTTGTTGCTAAGGTTGCTGGAAAAAGAGTTTGATCATTCTATTGGCCAAGAAGATAACTCACTCCTGATGCAATCCTCTAACTATATAAGAGTCAGATACGTCCTAAGATGGAGTACTGCTGCCACATCTGGGGAGGTGCCGCTCACGGTACTCTTTCTTTACTTCAGATAGTACAAAATCGACTTTGCAATTTAGTGGGCGATGATCTCTTCTCTTCCCTACACCCCCTTTCACACAGAAGAGATGTTACTAGCCTTTCTCTACTGTATCGTTAGTGTCATAGTAGGTATTCGACTGAGCTCCCCCCCTCCCCCTGTAAAACATCCACAGCAAAAACCCCACCTGGCTACAACCACGGCAGAGAAGTTTCCTTTCCTCCTCTCTGTACAAAAGACGAAGAAGAACTTCCATGAACAAAGTTTCTTTAATAGAGAGTCTCATCTGTGGAACAAAATACCACAGAACTGCTTCCCAACCGACTACAACATGGTGGTCTTCAAACCTAATGTAAACAAATACTTGTTGAGCCATCCTCTTGGATAAACAATTCCTCTCAAGAAATGTTACGCCCATTCAGTTGTTTCTAATCCTTGCGTTGTGACGCTCACCATTCAACCAACAATCTCTTTACTCCTTATCCTCGAGTGTCCTCTGGGCCTTGATAGGTGGTGACACATTAGTAAATCTCCCTCTCTCTCTCTCTATATATATATATACACACATCAAATTTTCAAATAAGTTATTGATTAGAATAAGATTCCTAAAGAGACTTAATGCATAAATGGGCAGACATGACAACTGATTATTTTAAACATACATTTTCTTTTTTACTAAAAAAAAAAACAACAGTTAACACTCAAAATAGTAGTTATTTTTCTATTAACTCAGTTAACAGAAAATGATAATTAGAAACTCTGACACAGATCTGAGCCAGTTTATTCTTTTAGTTTTTATTGAGGTAATAAAGGGGAGACAACTCTATTCACCTAATCTATACCATTTAATATGAGTTTTAAATCTTTGGTATTTTATAGTGACCACATAAATGGAGATGCACTGATACTTTAATAGATTGACATCATTATTTGCAGTTTGATTTGAAGATTGTACTGTGTATAATATTCACTCTATATGATCAAAGACAAGTTTGTTTAAAAATAAATAAGTAATAAATAAAGACTAAATATTGGGTTGGCCAAAAAGTTTGTTCGTTTTTTTAAGAGGGAAGAGGGAACCCAAACATCAAGTTTAGAAACATAAGTCTATGTAATTCATTTTTCACCCTCGATTTGGAAATCTTGAGAATGTCTGCAATTTGTCTGATTATCAAACGGCAATCTTGTTCAACTACGGCTTTCACATGGTCACTGTCGACCATCTTTGGCCAGTCAGAACGAGGAATTACTCTCACTGAAAAATTTTCTTTACAGAATCGAGCAAACCATTTCTGGCACACCCGTTCTGTAACATGGCATATCTTTATGCAGGTGTTTGTAGCTTTTTTTTTCATTTTCTGTAGTAAAAAAAAGCATCAGATGTCTGCAGTGCTCTGCTTGATCTTCCATTTCAAGGCCTGAAATACAAGCAAAAATGTAAGAACTCCTCTGCTCGGAGGCTTATTACACACTGACGTCAACATACTTGCTACACCAAATACAGGATTTGAAGGATAGGAATATAAAACGATCTTTAGTAGGCCGGAAAGATGACATTCAAAAAAGAAACTTTTTGGCCAACCCAATATAAGAACAAAAATGAAAGCATATAAGTTATATGGAAGGAGTCGATATTTTGCCTCCTATTTTATTCGACGCTTCTTCATGACACTTCCCATATGACTTTTATGTTGTGATTTCTGTTCTCATGTTTGGTCTTTGTTTATCCCTTATACCTCTTTATTTTCCGACATTCTGTTGTATTCACATCCTTATTACCTAAAATGACACACACACACACACACACACAGCATTATGAAAATATACTTATGGCAAGCAAGTTATGCAGACATGTTTGTGTTTTGCTTCTTAAGAACTCATCAAGTTAACCTGATGAGATCTTACGGAGTGAAACACAAAAGTTTGGTTGCCATAAGTATGTTTTCATTTTACTAAGCTCTGTTCATGTATTGAGCACTGTTTAAGTAAATACTGAAACAAATATATATATTATTTGATAATATAAGTATATAATATGACAGTTATATATATATATATATATATATTAGTGTTGGGACGATTAATCGAAAGCAGGAATCGAAAAAATCAGAATTTTGGGGGGTATTGGAATCGGAAAAATTTAAGTCGAATTTCGGATTCCAAAATTGATTTTTAAAATTTGTTTTTGTTTTATGCTTAAAACTTAATTTCCCATTGCTTGTACTAATTATAAAATGATAAATATTTATTGTTTTTAAACTACCAGTAAAACTAAAATCTATAGATCATGATAACGAATTTGGTTAAAATGGCACCGGAAGAAATGGCACATATAAAAATGGCACCTGTAAAATGCTACAAGTGGATAAATAGGAGAAAATAGCACAAGTGAAAAATATAAATGAAAATCTCACAATGTGTTTATCAAATCACTATTTTCAATTAATTACAAGGAAAAGATTAAAGAAAAAAATAGTTAGAAAGATCTACTCGTGTAATATACACTCTCCCTCCACAAGTGTAATTTTACTTTTGCAAAAATATATGCATACATTATACAGTGTTTTATGGTAATCTGAAAATTGTAAAAAAACAAAAAAAACAACAACTTGATAACTAAACAATTTCAAAAGAATCAGAATCGGTAATTGTATCGGAATCTGGAAAAATATTGAAATCGTCCCATCACTAATATATATATATATATATATATATATATATATATATATATACACTGTTCGGGGGGGGGGGGGAAATAACGCAGTCGTTTCATTTTGGGAGACTCAGGTCAGTTTGTCTTCATGACTTATTCTGTCGATTTCACTCAACGAATCTGCCTTTGGCTTTGATGACAGCCTTGAAGCATCCTCAGAACCAGCCACAGGCCTTCATCACTGTCTCCTGGCTGTGTTCCCCAAAGATTCTAGTGATCCTGGCCTTTTGCTTACCTTTTGTGTTACAGCTAGATCTGTTGGTGTCTCATTCCACCGCACACCACATAAAGAAGTCAAGTTAGTTGCAGTCAAGCGAGCTCTAACATCAGATGTCAGGTGAAATGTGGCCGCTGAGTCTTGTGGCCATACATACGACCTACCTTCGGCTACTTGGTCGATTCAGGGTTTTACTGTCTCTCTCAGAATGTGGATGTAGCCATCGGTGTTCAGCCTGAAGCCGTCAGGGTCACCTTCAATAACGAACTCCCGCATTCTGATTCATTTGTTATTCTCTCTGATGTCACTTTGTCGTCAAATACTGAATCTTTCATTTCCTTCCTGACCTTTTCAACCATTTTTCTGCTAACGCTGAGGAAGTCTGAAATATCTTTATTTGTCCTTCTGACATGAAGTTCTAGGAAAACTGTGTCTCTTCCACAAATCTGGTGGTTCAAACTTGACCATAATCGATTAAAATTGGAAATATAGTCATTGTTTTCATGAAGATAAGACTGACAACGAAAGCAAAAGAAATATGCTTAATAACTTAGTACTTGAGAATTGTGAAGACATACTGTTTACACCAGGTATGCAAAGATAAGTAGAAAAAACACTTATGTAAAAAAGGCTTTGTTCATTCCATACAACGTTCCAGTATATTGTATACTTTCTTCTGATATGCAAAAGCCAAGAGAAAAAGATGTTTTCACATCAGAAATAGCATTACAAATAAAGAAAGATAGTTGACAGGGGAAAGAAAGAGGAAAGGAAGAGAAGAGGCAAAGAGGCAGGAGAAACTGATTTCTGATGACAGGATCAAATGTACTTGTATATAACTCTCTTAAATTTTGCATTTGTTGGTGAGAAAGTGTCTATGAAATAGATAGATAGATTATTAGGGAGAATGGTTTAATGGATACAAATGTGTGTGTGTGTATATTTGTATATGATGACTGCAACGTCTTGTCAGACGAGTGCTACTCCTTCATTTAATGAACGTTCATATGCTCACAGATGGCTCTTCAATCCCGCCAACGAATTACATATCTTTGAGCAGACCTGACACTCATGTCGATCATTGGCCTGAGTCAAGCCAGAAGGAAGAAAACTTACATCATTGTGCACTTTCATGTGACGTTTAAGGCACACTTCAGAGCATCAAGAGGATGACAAGCTGTGATGTCGCACCTGTCTTGGGAGGAAACCACCTGTAGATGAAATGCTTCCATGTGATTAACAAGACCTGCCTTATATATTTAAAGAAAAAATTCAGTTAAAGAACTAAAACAATTTAAAGGTTTTCCCAAGGTGAGATGTATCATGTATATTTTTAGTAAAAATAGATACTATTAAGTGTCCAAAATATGATTCAATACTGCATTCACCCAATTTATATATATATATATATATATATTAAGCTTTTAAACAGAATAAACAGAGTCATAGCGAGTCGAGGGCAATATTATATGAAGAAGATAAAAGAGGAAAATTTTGTCCCACCTTTTTAAACGATATTCGCCGATGTTTCACTTGAAAATGTGTCGGTCAAAAGAAACCTTGGGCTTTAGTTTGCTAGTTTTAGTCATACTTTTTAATTCTTTTTAAAGGTTTTTAGTCGAATGACTTTTGACTATTAAATATATAAGAATAATTTTACTCTTTTTTTTTTTTCCTTCATGTGATATTGCCCTTGACTCGCTATCACTCGGTTTATTTTGTTTAAAAGCTTGATAAAATTCTGTACCACAAAGAATCTGTTATATATATATATATATATATATATATACTAGCACCCACGCCAACCATTGCTTGGGAATGACTGAAGATCCTCAGTGTATCATCAGTACCAGTCCGGAACTCCATTTTAACTTTTACTTTTTTAATAAAATAAAACATTGTTTATAAAATGCATTGTAAAAACCCATAGGCTATATATATATATATATATATATATATATATATATATATATATATATACTAGCACCCACGCCAACCATTGCTTGGGAATGACTGAAGATCCTCAGTGTATCATCAGTACCAGTCCGGAACTCCATTTTAACTTTTACTTTTTTAATAAAATAAAACATTGTTTATAAAATGCATCGTAAAAACCCATAGGCTATATATATATATATATATATATATATATAGTCAATGAGACCCACAATTATGCATCGAACCTCTGGTCCAAATTCCAATGAAAAATAAAGCTGTAATATGGAGAGTCAATAAAGGAAACCTTAAAGTATATATATTTTCACATGTAATCGTTCAGCATTAAAAAAACTAAGTAAATAACGAGAGAAGAAGCTCCGTTGCAAGTAACATTTAGCATAAAATATCTGTTTCTGCAGATCTCTGGAGCCCTCCTTAGTTTTATTTTGTGTACACTTAATAACATAATAATACTAAGGAATATATAGCCGCTTTTAGCAATAAAGATTGGGAATATTAAGAGAAAATTCCCAATACATGACAAAGAGAATTAATATCTTGAGGAAGGGGAAGTTCTTTAAGTGGTCAATGTCTCTCGCGGTCTGGTTTAATTGTACCCTCAGATATAGTGTAGCCTTGAAAATAAAATAGAACTTCTTGGCTGCTTCTATAAATTTATAGAGGATTTCATTGTACTCTTCTTGCCTCTTACCACAGATAGTTACATTGTCTTAAGTATTCAAATGTATGGGAGAGTGAATTATCAGCTACAAACTTATCAGTTATCCTTTGAAAGCAAGCAACTCCGTTGGTTACTCCAAACAGTGTCCTGCAGAATTGATATAACTCGAGACCTGGTAGCAAGCAGATTTCAAATCTATCGTACTATAAATTTCATATTGTGCCACCTTGATTTTAAGTAAACGGTAGGCATCTAGCATAGTGAATCTGTTAACTGTCTGAGAATAGTCGCCCATCATTCTCTTTTTATGTTGGGCTCACCAAGATGAAGTGCTGGGCTCAATAATTTCTTCAGAAAACAGTCTTTCTACTTCAGTAGTAAGGAATTGTTTATCTTTCTTACTATATTTTCTAGATTTGACCGCTATCAGTTTGCAATTTTAAGCAAGATTAGCAAAGTGTTGAGGAGGCGGGATAGATAAGGTAGTCAGTCCGCACACACTTAAAGGGAGGCCTCGTTCCACCAAATTTCACACAGATACTTTTGTGTTGCCCCATGAAATCTTGCCCAAGGATGACAACAGCACACAAATGAGGAAGTATAAACAGTTTGGCATCGAAATACTTTTGCTTCTTCACTTCCATTTAGCAGGTGATAACCTGATGTCCGAGATCTCAGGGAAGTAAGCACCATTGACACAGTATTATTCCCCAGTAGGGTAAACAGATGAAGCTATCATACCTGAGATTCATATATGAACCTCTCAGTACTCTCAGTTTCCACAAGAGCTCTGACTGTCCTCCTATTTATTTTTATAAGGATAGTTGCAGTAAACAAATCCGTAAAAGATGGAGCTATTACTATTTGAAGAATGAAGAGAGGCGGAAGTACCAAAACGACTAACTTTCACAAAATGATTTTCTCACATTCTCGACAGGTGGCATTGCGGGCTGGGCAAGCAATGCGGGGGTGCCTATTGTTTCCACAAAAGAAACAGTTTTGAGATTTAACAGCTGCTGTGGATGCTATGATTTCGGTAAGACCACGGGAATTACCTTCCGAGGGGACTGCAGCACTAAAAACTGTTTGAGAAATAAAGGATTCTGAACTTTTCTAAGCTTGTTCAAGAGCTCTGGCTTGGTCAAAAGCAGCGGTGTATTTTCGAGTAGTTGTTGTCAAATATTAGTGAACAGGAGTCCACCTATGAATGCATCTCTTATGACCTCAGCTCTATGTTCCTCAGCACTGATTGCTTTGTACTTTGTACTTAAAATACTTGCTTAAATGCTTCAGATTCAGGAGATATTCGTCCAGTGACTCCTCTGGTTTCTGCCAGCAAGTTTCTAGTATATGCCTGGCATAGATTTCGTTTAGGCTTGTTATACAAGCGCTGGTGTTTACTGACGGCTCTTATAGTAGGGGCAGTCACAAATTAGCTTGTATACTGAAGGACTGATAAAGTTTAGGAGCACTGTTTGTTGATTAGGGTGTATTGTTTCAAACATTGCAGGAAGTACATGAATGTAGCAAACCAGTGCCTCCAATCCTTTCGAGCATTATTCGAACTGTGAAGAGTTTCAAATATCTGTGGTTTGTACAGTTTTTACTGAGAGAGCCAAATTACTTATGCTGAATAATTTGTTATAAAAAAACCCACAAAGCATAGAAACTGTATGTAGGTTTTATTCAGCACAAGTGAAGTCAATAAAAAACAGAATCATTTCTAATCAGGAGCAGTCCATTATCAGGGGGGACCTTCAGTGTAATAATGGACTAGTTGGAAATATCACGTCAATCTCTTTTTTTTTTTAAATCTGACCTTGTGGATAATATCTTAACTTTTCGGTTCTTTCCTCTGTTTTCATCGTTCCCCAATTACTAGAATCATTTTTTAAATCTACTTGAATTTTGAAAGATTTATTTATTTATCTGAATGCAAATTTAAGATGCTATTGCTATAAGTGTTTGTTTAATGTTACTTAATTCTTTATAGAAAATTATTTTTCATGAAAACACACATCATCATGATCATCATATTCGGTTTAATGTCCGCTTTACATGCTGGCATGTGTTGGACAGCTTTTAGAAATTGACTTCCAAACTAATCTATCTCTAGATCTGAGCACGGTCTTGACACTATTATGGGGTCACAAAAGTCTTTGTCAATAGTTTTGTACCCATGCTGTGAATCAGATCCACAAAACTTTTATTTTGGCATTACTGGTTCGAATGTCTTGGGGTAAGTGTTGGTTCACTACTTCTCTGTCGTGTTAGAGAATAATGTTCGCTTGACTTCAGAGATGGGAGAATGGTGGAGTCTGCAAGCTGAACAACATGACGAAATAAGAAATAAACAAGACATTTCCTTGTCTTTTTTTTAATTATAATTTATTTCTTAAAGTTCTATTCATATTTGCCAAATGCTAAGTACGAGTTATATTTCCTGTACATGTCTCTCCATGCTGAGGTAAGTTGCAGACTGGTTTCTCTCTTACTAAAAGAGAAAAGAAAAGAACAGCTATCAGTGAAATTCACACATGCAGAGGGTTTAACCTTTAAGGCCCTGCCATCAGTTACTAACCCTGACCTCTTACAGTCAATCACTGATCGATCACTTTAACACAAAAACAGGGGGGGGGGATTGACTGACAGTCATGCTAGTGCAACGTTTAATAATTTTTAATAACAAAACCTGGTAATATTTGATATCTAGAAAAATACTTGCAATATCATTTTGTTAAGTTTGACTCAAGGTTGCACGAACAGTATATCTCAGGCGCTTTTTGTGCAGCAATCTTATTTTTATATAATACATAGGAAATGCTGGGTAGTTATGCTAGTACGCATAAATACTAATAATAATGGATGTCACATTTACATTCATTTTGTAGTTTACTATGAGAGAGTAAATATGAAGTAAAATTTCAGACAAAATGGAAAATCAGTTTATGAAAATATGGTTGAACCTATCAACCAAAATATCTTAGTCATGCTTTAATGATGTTTGTGTCCTTATTTCTACTAGCATGCTCCTTGCTTATCCACATTTCCATATTTTACTATAAAATTATCAAATATAAATATCAGTTTGCACCGTTAACAAAATAATTTTTCACCACCTCATCACTTTCATGGTACCACCATCTGATCTTCAAGATTGGATGGTGGTATTACATAAGCAATAAGAGAATCCTTACAAAAAGCCCCAAAAGACCTTCCGTACAGCATAATTTATCAATAAACACTAGTAAACTTAGAAATGGCAAACTCCTAAAACAGATTTTGATCTTCTAGTGTTTACTGATAGATTTTGCTATATATATATATATATATATATATATATAGTAAAGTCAGAAATTGATTTTTTAATTCTATCTGCTAAGCTGTTTTATTAGTGATTTCAGTGCAGGAGTAGGAGTACCTAACATCCCATTCACCCCTCATCCTTTGACTCAGAACACTGTAAGAGAAATATGGTATAGATATCATTAGGGTCAGTGTTTCATATTACACCATACATTAGTTAACTTTGTCTTAATTACTACACCAAGGCGCTCTTAGGCAGCTGATAAATAACAACAAAATTTGGTTTTCTGATTAAAATTTATACAAAACAATAAAACTTCTTTCTCACAAACATTCTTTGAATATACATATGAAAACGTCCCTTACAATTCTTCATTTTAAACTCAAACTTAATACAAAATTACTCACTATATTTCACCATATGCATGCACAATCTTTTGTTTACTCTATGAAAGAGGAAGGGTGCATATTCATCATTATATGAGTTAATTTATTTGCAGTAAAAATTTCTCATACATTGACTTGCAAAAACAAGAGAAAGTATGTCAGTTACCATAGTAACATGGGCGCCAGTGTGTTTGGCTTAAACACTTTTTTATTATGAATACTTTTTAGACAAATTACTTTATTTACAAAATACAGTTAGTCATTTTATTCATTTATTTAATCAGTTTATTTAGTTCTTTCTTTTTTTAAAGATTTAATTTCTATTTTATTTCCACTTAAATTTAATTTAGATGTCAATTATGATTCAAATTACAAAATACTTGCTTATTCTTTTCATTACACACTGCTCTCTTTTGAAAATGATACTTAGAAAAATTACTCCATTTACAAATATCTTATTCTTATCAAATATTACCTTCCTTCCAGTGTTTGTGTATAGACACAATTATTTTAAATTCCCTCTCACCCCAAAAAATAAAGAAAATACTTGACTCTATGTAAGTACGTTGCTAGGTTCTTCAATTTTCTTGGGCAACATACATGAACGAGTTCTGCTTGTTATATATATATATGCATATATAGATACCTAAGGCACTTAAGCTTTTTTTTTTTTTTTCAATGCAACTTTTATTCCTATATAATTTCATTGCTAGCTACCATATCGCAGAATGGTTCTTGGGTGTAGTGTTTGGATAGTATTATTATTATTATTATTATTATTGTTATAATTCATGTTATTTGATATGCCAATTACCATATCACACGGTAGTTTTAAGGGTAATATATTATTATTATTATTATTTATTTATTTATGTATATATTAGTGAAATTTAAGCTGAATTTTTTCTACACTTGATTATTGGGGAAATGGTCGCTTGATCAGTACCATTGGAGAGCCATGAATATTATAACAGTCCTGTTTTTAAATCTCCGAAACAGTTACATGGTAAGCAGCTGATGATCCCCGTTTTAATATTTCACGCTTAAGTTAAGGTCCCCTGTTTTTGTTTCAGTGTTAGATACTTGAATCCCCCTTTTTTTTATGAATTTTCCAACGAATGCTAGTCTCCAATATCTTGGATTTAGTTAGTTTCTGTGGGAATTTAAATTGCATTTCCTTTTTTTTTTTTCTTTTTTTTTTAAAATGACTCAAAGCTTCTTTAGACTTTATATATATATATATATATATATATATTTATGCATCTGTCTATATTTGTTCATATCCAGAAATCGGTAGGGGTGCACATTATATATATATATATATATATATATATATATATATATATGCTAAAACTACAAATTCCAATACACATTTATGTTATTAACCGTAAAGAGTAGGAAGAGTAGCATAAGCAAAAGCTTAATTCAAGTTCAAATCTTGTTACTTTACAATTGAAAACATCACGGATTTTGTTTAGAGTTAATCCTAGCCTTTAGGGGAAAGCCATTCATGCCAAGACTGGGATTAACTTCAACTCAAGCAATTATCAACACTGCCATAATTATAATGACATGCTAGTCATGATTATAACTATCAAAACTTTGTTCTACTTAATACTTTTCAAAATGCGACAACATCAATAAACCTCCCACAGTTTAGCATAAATGACACGCAATGAAAGTAATAACAATAGACTTATGTTCTGTTCTCAACTACTTTGAAAGCAACAAACAGATGAATATACCTTGAAGCCTAAAAACATTCACGTAGAAAAACATTAGGATTATTCTAAAATAAAATGCGACTTTCTTAATCTCCAACTACATACGGAAAAAGATAGCATATGTGACTTTCTTAATCTTCAACTACATACGGAAAAAGATAGCATATGTGACTTTCTTAATCTCCAACTACATACGGAAAAAGATAGCATATGTGACTTTCTTAATCTCCAACTACATATGGAAAAAGATAGCATATGTGACTTTCTTAATCTCCAACTACATATGGAAAAAGATAGCATATGTGACTTTCTTAATCTCCAACTACATACGGAAAAAGATAGCATATGTGCCTTTCTTAATCTCCAACTACATATGGCAAAAGATAGCATATGTGACTTTCTTAATCTCCAACTACATACGGAAAAAGATAGCATATGTGAGTTTCTTAATCTCCAACTACATATGGAAAAAGATTCCATATGAACAATTGAGATACATTTTATAAATATGTCAAATCTAAGGTTTGTTAATTAGGGTGTTCGGATAAAATGAAAGATTTCAGAAACAAATATTTATTCTTGAACATATCAAGCTTTTTCGCATTACCAATTTGCTTCAGTTCATTAAAATATTGACCTCAGGTGCCTTTGACATTTCTTTGTGCAGGCTGTAAGCTATTCACCTGTTTTTCTGCGCATCGTACAATTGGTCCTGGCAGAAGTTCTTGTCATCTGAGAAGAACCAGTTTGACCTTGTTGAGATATTGCTTGGTTTTCATAAAGCAGTTCTCTTGGACCTTGGCGGTGAGTAGTTGGCCTTAGCGACTCTTGTATGAGGAGTAGCAAAGATCCTCATTCATCAAGTTCATCATCAACACTACTCTGACGCCTATTTCTCTCATCAAGGTTCGCAGAGCCTTACTTAAATCTTGCCATACCTTCTTGTAGCTTCTCGATGAATTACGTTGTGCAGACCCAGTCAGAATGCCTGCTATGATTTTTCTTGCTAGCCGCTGCATCCACATCTCCATCACAATTCTACAGCTCATATAGCGTACCCTTTAAGGAGCACTGAACTGCAGCAGCAAAGAAGTGCTGCTGGGATATGCGCACCTCAGTAGTACTCTAATCTATGTTAGATGTAGTACATATATGCAGGACTGATTTAATGATTAAGAAAAATAAGTATGTGCTTGAGGTATCAAGGAAAGATATCACTGAAATGACAAGGCAGGCTGAGTGTATTGTCTCTACTTTTTTGAATTTTCTTTTTCTTTTTGTTGGGGATGGGGCATCCTACTGGATGCCAGATATTCACCTGCTACTTCAGAGACTCCAACCAAGAGATCTTTTTAAGATTCTAACCGTCCCTTTAAGTCTAATTGTTTGGATCTCTCTTGCACTTGTTTCACCGGGTATATTCACCAGATAGTTTTTTAAGTTATTTTTCATGAACCCAGTAGATCCTATGATTACTGGAATGACTGAAATTGTCCTAAGGTTCCAGTTTCTTTTTATGTCGAAAATAAGACCTTGGTATTTAGTTCTCTTCTCCCTCTCAGCTTTGTTTAGGCCAGAATCATTGGGGACATCAACTTCAACTAGAGTTGCTAGTTTCTCAAGCTTGTCCCATATCACTATGTAAGAACGTTTCGGCTGATGTAACCTCCAACCTTCTTCAGGAAATGACTGGTAGTTTCAAAGTTAAGCCTGGTGGAATTAGCTTTAGATCACGGCATCTGTATAGGAATGTAAGGTGGTTGACAGTTTTTGGTATAGTTTTTCGAGTCGTTTTCATTCTCGTATTATTTCGGGTTCGTACCGATTTGATATTATGTTTCTGAATTTTTTAGATGAGAGTTGATAATTTGTATAATTTGGATTATTCAAACTACTGTTCTCATCATGAGTGTTATTCTCACATCGTTTCGGCCGATGTAACCTAAGAAGAAGGTCGGAGGTTACATCAGTCGAAACGTTGTGAGAATAATACTCAAGATGAGAACAGTAGTCCGAATAATCCAAATTATCAATCCTCATCTCAAAAATTCAAAAACATCACATGGTTTAACAGCTACGTTTTCTAAGTATGTAGCTGTAGGGATTCGTATATAAGCAGATGTGTTGCATAAGATCAATTTACAGGATGTAACCAAAGAGTTTACAATTAAAAAAATAGGAGAAAAGTAAATGGAATCAACCATTGGTTTCCATCTTAAATTGGAGCAATCAGCAATGTAAATTAATTAGTTATACTTTTTTTATGCAATACATTTTTATTAAAATAATTACATGTCTTTTTGCTTTAAAAAGATAAAGAAATCAGACTTTATATGCAGGGGTTGGACCATAATCTTCTAAGTGCTTCGGGCCTCAACAGGACTTAATCCAGTCCTGCATCTATATAATACTACACTAAGGCAATTAATGTTCGAAAATCTGCTATCATCCTCCAGTCCTTT